>CM053585.1:254326082-254384989 GCA_028646515.1 Pseudochirops corinnae | reverse complement strand
GGCTATATATACGCCCTGATGTGAGGTTTTGGTTAGGGGCTCACTTTGAGAAGAGTTGTGTGATTTGGCCAGAAGAGACTCTGGGCAGCCGTTGAGCCCCCCAGCTTTGAAAAACCCAGATGTTGGTGCTTCCCTCTCTGGTAACTGACTAGGTAACTGATGTAATGATGAGACGCTGGAAGCCGTCTGCTGATCTGTTTTGCTGTTTGTTTGTAACTTCTGTTTGTATTCTCTGAAGTTCAGGGTGCTGACTTTTCCCCCTGAACTAGGTAAATGATATGTTTGATTAAAGTAAAATTGTTAACCCATTTTGAGTTGCTTTCCTTTAGAAAAGCAGATCTAAGAACCTGTGCTAGTAGCCGCCCTAGGTATGCTAGGGTGCTTGCTGTTACAGAGCCCAATGCTAGGCACATAACCTAAGAAAGTCAGAGGCAGAAAGAAAAGTCCCATATACAACAAAATATTCATTCAACAAAAAGAAAAAACTATCAAGTACATTGTTATTAAGTGCTTTTTGTGCACTGTGTTAAGTGCAGGGAATTATAAATGTAAACAAGAAGAAAAACAGTCCCAACCCTCAAGGACTTTACATTCAAATAGAGGAAACTACACAGAAAAAGAAGTTGAATGGGGGGGGGGGGGGGAGGGAGAGGTAGCCAGGAAGAGAGAAGTTACCTGCAGGGGCATAATGGAGAAAATCCAGAGAGTTAGGAGTGGAGCCAAAGAGGAATGAAGATGTGAATGCCTTGGGTAGTTTCCTCAAAATGGAAATTTGGGAAGAATCAATCAATCAGAGGAAGAGGATGTAGCAAAGAAATAAACTTCTAGGATGAGCACTTTTTGTAGTAGCAAAGAACTAGAAACCAAGTAGATGCCTGTTTATTGGAGAATGGCTAAATGAAATGCCATAAATGAATAGAATATAACTGCATTGTAAGAAAGGATGGATACAAAGAATTCAGAGAGATGTGGGAAGGTTTCTATGAACTGATGCAAAGTGAAGTAAGCAGAACCAGGAAAACGACATACAGACTACAAAGGATAATAAAACAAAAACAAACTGTGAGCTCCTCGGGCAGAGACTGTCTTTTGCCTTTCTTTGTATCCCCAGCACTTTGCACAATATATGGCACATAGTAGGCACTTAATAACTGTTTATTGACTGACTATTGACTGAAATTAAATGTTGTGACATAATGACTAGATGTAGTGCCACAAAAGACATATGAGAAGGTACCTACCTCTCTTCTTTGTAGAGGTAGAGATTGTGGGGATGGAATATTTGACTTTTTGATATATTGATTAGTTTTGTTGGACTTCCCCCATCTCTGTTTTTTGTTCCTTACTGAGAGGGACAATTCTCTGGAAGGTAAAAGGAAGATGGATATGCTGGGAAATATAAGCTATGTTTTAAAAAAAGATAAAAATTTATTTAAAAAAAAGAATTCAAGGCTTCCTCCACCTGCAGGGGAGCACTGAAGGACAATTTTAGTAGAGGGGTCAACATAGGTTGATTAAATGAATATCAATGAATAGGATGAGGCATTTATACATGTGAAATAGGGAACAGGCAGAATGGAATTATCAGTGTTATAATGCATTCAACTGGCTTGGTGGAAAGTTCTCCTGGCTAGGAGGCAGGAGCCCTGAGTTCTAATGCCAGTTCTTTGTTTTGTTTTATTTTGTTTAAATTTTGAATAATATTTTATTTCCCCCAATTACATGTAAAGACAATTTTTAACATTCATTTTTTGAAAATTTTGAGTTCCAAATTTTCTCCCACCTTCACCTCCCCCCTCCCTGAGACAGTAAACAATTTGATATAGGTTACACATATTTAAATCATGCAAAACATATTACCATTATCAGTCATGTTGTAAAAGAACACACAGACACAAAGAAAAGAAATCCCACAAAAAAACAGAGTGAAAAATAGTATGCTTTGATTTGCATTCAGACTCCACTAGGTCTTTCTCCGGAGGTGGATAGCATTTTTTCATCATGAATCCTTTGGAATTATCTTGGATCACTGTATTGCTGAGAAAGCCAAGTCATTCACAGCTGATCATCACACAATGTTGCTGTTACTGTGTCCCCTGGTTCTGCTCACTTCACTTTGCATCTGCTCTTATAAGTCTTTCCAGGTTTTTTTTTTTTTTAGAGCATCCTGCTTATCATTTCTTATAGCACAACACTGGAATTATCACTATCATATACCATAACTTGTTCAGTAATTCCCCAATCGATGGCACCTGAAGCCACTTCTAACAACAGCTAACTCTAGGTTCTTGGGCAAACCACCTCTCTTCACTAGACCTCCAGCCTTCCACCAAATGGGGGGTTTAGACTAGATGATCTCTAAGGTCACTTCCACCTCCAGATTTTTAAGTTCTAAGACTGAGTTATTTCACCTTTGACATTCTATGTCCTAAGGCCCCTTCCATCTAACATTCTATGAACTAAGGTCCCTTCCAGTGCTAATATTCTATTATCTAAGGCCCATACATCTAACATTCTATGACCTAAGGCCTCTTCCACCTAACATTCTATGAACTAAGGTCCCTTCCAATGCTAATATTCTATTATCTAAGGCCCCTTCATCTAACATTCTATGACCTAAGCCCCCTTCCATCTAACATTGTATGTCCTAAGGCTCCTCCCAACATTAACATTCTATGTTCTACTCTAATATTCTGTGTTCTATGACCTTTCCAGTTCTGAAATTCTGTAAGGTCTGCTATAACTTTATCCCAGATCCTCGAGGGCCTTGGTTCATCCCCTCCTGGACCTCTCCACTTAGTAAGCTGGGGAATGGGGGTGGGGAAGTGCTTACAGGCCTAGGAAGAGTGGGTAGGAAATGTGGACTGACCCCTATTCCTGCCTCTGAACATCCCTACAGATCTCTGTCACTCCCATAGCCCCTGCCCCAGGCTCATTCCCACGTGGGGGAGGGATGGGAAGCTGCTGTCAGAGTGGAGTCCTGGGACTTGTCCTTGACACAGAGGAGTGGGAGGATGGGGTGGAGGGTGGGGTGGAGGGAGGGATTGAGGGAGAAGAGGTTGGGCTCTAGCTCTGGTTCTGCTCGCCTCTAGGAGCAGCTGTTCTTCACTTCCATCTCTCCCTGGGCAAGTAAGCTGAGTCGTCCTGCCCTGATGCCAAAAGTGGTGAGTTCAGAGCCCAGCTATGCCCAACTTGGGGGGGTAGGGAGAAAGGAGAAAGGAAGTAGAAAGGGAGACCAGTCATCTAATCCCAGGATGGAGAGAGGTCTTGGGGTGGTGGGGTGGTGGGAAATATGGATTTCTTTTCTCCAACTAAAGGTGGCTAACTTTTCTGTTTCCAGATGTTAAGAATTGTTCCTAGCACCCAGACATGGGGCCCCTCTCCCAGTCCCTGGATATGAGTCTTTCTGTCCCCAGATGTGGGGCACCTCACCTAGATCCCCAGAAATCACAGATATGGTGGCTCCTCTCTACCCCCCAAGTAGAGGGAGACCTTTTTATTGCTTTTGAGAAGCCCTGTGGGATGAGGAGAACCTGAAGGTGGTTTGGGTTTGGACAAACCTGAGAGCTTCTGTGTGTGTGTGTGTGTGTGTGTGTGTGTGTGTGTGTGTGTGTGTGTGTGTGTGCGCGTGCCCTTGAATGCTCTGAAAAGATCCAATAAGCCCAATAAATGTCCCCCTCCCTTTCCAGGTCGCATTAGGCACGTAAGCTGACAATTACTAAGGACCTGCAGAACCAGACACAGAGCAGATTCTGGGAACTCAGAGGTATGAGAGGGGTCATGAACCATCCCTGGGTCTTAGAGTTGGGCAGCCAGGCCCAGGCCAGCACCTCCCATATTCAAAACATATTCCAGATGGGAATCAGATTCCTAGAATATTAGAGACAATTTAATTCTCTCTTTTTAGAGGGAAGTATGCTAAGGCCCAGAGTCGGGAAAGGGAATTGCCCAAGATCACACAAGTCAGTGGTATCGAGAGTCAGGAAACCCAGGCCACTGAACATTCTGTCCTGCGTGCTTTCCCATCACGCCTGGCTACCTCAACTACTCCCCTGGAGTCAGGACTCTAGCTATTTCAAAGAGGGGAAACTGAGACCAAGAAAAAAGAGAACACATCTTTTAAGAACAAATCTGTGGGGAACCTTGTGTCAAATTTAAGAAAGCAAGGAAAAATTTGGGGGGAGAGTTAATTAAATAGCATTAGCTCTTCGGAGAACTCTGGGATGGGATGAGGGGCCTCTCCCCGACAAAGATTTCTTTGGCCAGCAAGGAGAAGCAGGGAAAGGTGGTCTGTCCCCAGAAGGCATGGCAGGTGCATGGAATCTCTGGGTTTCAGAATGGATTTTCAAAAGCTCAGAGCCCTGCTGCTCCTTCCCCTCTATCACAGATGGAAGAGCATTGGAGAGGGGTGCTGTGTCTACATGGGAAGAAGCCCTGGAGTAGGCATTCCTAGGCCTGTATCTATCTACTCCCTTACCCCTGTCCTTCCTTCCCACAGATGCTCACTCTGCCCTACTCTCCCTGGTTCACCTTGGTAAGAAGAGGAGCCATGGGGGTACAAAGCATCCGGCAGGCCCATGGCTCAGGAGATACTGGTAAGGTCCATAGCAGCCATTCCAGAGATGGTACCCAGGGCCCCTAGGTCCTCAAGAGCTGACTGGCGTGGCAGAGGGACAATGAAGATGAAGAGAGATTTAAAGGGATAGACTAGGGATTAAAATTTGGCAGATAAGTTTGAGGTAATTTAGTTAAGGGCAAGTCTTTCTGGAGCCCTTCACACCTCATTCTCTCCCTCTGTCCCTTCCCTCCATTCCTCCTTCCCCCTTTCCATGGGGCCCCTAAGCTAGAAGAGTTCAGTTCCCAGGGCCATGAAAGCAAGAATAAAGAGCCAAGTTCCTACAGGAAATGGACAGTGCTGTGCAGCTACAGTCTGGGAAGTGACAGTCTCAGCCACCTTGACCGTGGCCACCATCTTGGCCACAGGGCTGTGCCATTTCCTTGGACCTGAGATTCTAGGAATCAAAATCTGCCTGTCACCTGTTTCTAGCACTTGAGTACAGTATCTGGCACCTAGTAGGCACTTTACAAATAAATGCTTGTTGACCTGACTTGCCCAGGAGAGGGGCATCTCTGGTTGGCACAGTCTGGATGAGCTGAAGGGAGGTGGCCTTTTGAGCACACTAAGGTGAGCCAAGAAGATGGGATCTGAGTCCTTTCTCCTGGTACTCAATGGGAGGGAGGAGATGCCCTTCTGGTTGTCATTCTCCACATTCATGGAGGAATAAGAGGTGGGGCTTGCACAAAAGTAGGATGAGTTTTCAGTCAGATAGAAGGAAGAACATGCCAATTCTCAGAATTATTAGGACTGAGGAGGTCATGGAGCATTTCTCCCAAAGAGAAGCTGGAGACAGCAGCATTTTGTCCTGAAGGGTGCAGAAACTTCCTCTGCAGGCAGGACCCTAGACCATATGAACTCTCAAGGTTCCTTCCTGGGGATGGCATCCCCAGGAAACCTTACTGGGGTGAGGAGCTGACATGTCCAGGGGGCATCTCTGAGATCAACCAACAGGTAAGGCCAAGTCTCTCATCTAAGAATCTCTTTTAATATACAGTAAATCAAGCAAGCACTTATTACGTGCAGGGTAGTGTAAAAAGTAAGACATTTTTCCCCTCTAATGGTGGAGACAACATGTGCATACATAGGTACTTACCAAACAGATATATGATAACCTGGGGGAGAGTGCCAAGCAGCTGAAGGGACCAGGAAAGGCCTCATGCAGAAAATAGCACTTGGGCTGAATCTTGAAGGAAAACAGAGATTCTTAGGGATGTAGGTGAGGATGGGCTGTCTTCCAGGCATGGAAAACACCTAGGGCAGAGGTTGAGAGACAAGAGATGGAGGGGCTGGGGATGAGGAATGGGAAACAGGTCAGTTGATCTGGACCACAGAGTCTGTGAAGTGGAGTAACAGGTAACAAAAAGCTGGCAAGTTAGGGGAGGGCCAGTTGGGAGGAGCTTAAAATGCCATACAGAAAACATTAGAATCACAGAATATAAAACTTGGAAGGGATCTTAGAGGTCATCTAGTCCAGTGACTTCACTGCACAAACAGGGCCCAGGGAAGTGATTTATCCAAGGTCACATTGCAAATTAGTAACAGAAACAGGCCTAGAGCCCAGAGAGCTTGACTCCTAGACACTTCTTCCATCGTACCACACAATCTTTCAAGAAATATTTGCTAAGAACTGATGGTCTCCCAGATTCCCTGGAAAATAATAATAGCAATAATAATAAAAATAGTTTTTAAAAAGTTCTCTTTTCTACACTTACTTTACTTTGCAAAGCCCTTATCACCACCAGCACTGCCAGTTTTGGGAGAGACGTTTGTACCAATTGTCCTAACTAGACCTTAGCATATTAGCAAATACACAATTCTAAAATTTAAAAACTAATTAGATCTGGCTGACTAATTGATATCGACTGATAATCGTAGGCGAGAGCTCTCACCTATAGCAAGACTGAATGTCTTTGAGAGGTTATTTGATGGAGAGGAAGGAAGATTGGCTCTGATACCCAAGTCCTGGTTCGTATATTCACCGCCTGTGTGATATGGGGTACACAGCTTCATTTTTCTAGTCCCAGTCTGTTTTCTCATACGTAAAACGGATATAGCAATATTCGCTTTACTTCCTTCTCAGAGTTGTTGGGAAGAACTTACTTTGCAAATTGTAGAGTGATACAGAAACGTGAATTATCGGTGTTATTATGTGTGAGGAGGTAGAAGGGATTCTGATACTGTCCAGGGTGCTTTCTACTAAACCACACTGTGTCTCAGGGGTCTAGACTAGAAAGTCTTTGTGGTCCCTTCCAGCCCTCATATTGTTTTAGATTCTAAGGCCCCTTTCAGGTTTGACATTGTATGTTCTAAGGATTCCACAGACCAGAGTTGTCAATAAAGGTTTTTTGGATAGGAGAGTTGGGACATAAGGTAGGATTTATATGACATACACAGAGACAGAATGCTGGAGAAAGAGAACCAGGAGGGAAAGGATCATAGGGTTCATAGCCTGGATTAGAGAACATACAATGTCAGAGCTGAAAAGGGCCTAAGAATATAGAATGTCAGAACTAAATGAGACGTTAGAACACAGAATATCAGAGCTGGGCAGGACCTGAGAACACAGAATATCAAAGCTAAAAGGAGCCTCAGAATTTAGTCTAGACCACTGAGAGACAGTATGGCCTGGACAGTATCGGGCAAGATGTGGTGAGATAAGGTTCTGGTTTTACTGAAACATAAGCAAGATATTTCAGTCTCTCAGAGTCTCAGTAGTTTCATCTGTATAATTGGGACAGTAAATATGTGCATCCTTCTTCTGACTCAAAAGGCTGCTGTGAAGAAGGCATTTTCTAAACCTCCAAGTGCTACAGAAATGCTGGTTACTATCAGTGCAAAGTACTCCTCATTTTCTAGATGAAGAGACTGAGACTAAGTCTGAGCCAAGATGGGGAGGGAGGAGGGGGTTGGTTGGGGAGCAAGAAGGAGGTGGGAGAGAGAGGGCAGGAGACAAGGGGTGGGATGATCATGGACCTCTTCCCAGAAGCCAAGGTTATGGATAGGTGGGGAGGAGGACTCTGACTCTTGTTGCCCCTAAGGTTCTGGGAGGGGATGGGACTTCTGTCCAAGGGAAAGCTGGGGCAGGCTCCTCCTCTCCTCCAGCTCAGCCTCCTTGCGGCCCTAGCCTGCAGCCAGAAGATGCCTCCGTACACAAACTACCATGCAGAGCGCAATTACCCCATGCCAGATGAGCCCTTCTGTAGTGAGCTGAGCCCCCAGCAACAGGCGCTGAAGGAAAAGGAGAAAGGGTCGTGGAAGCAGCTTACAGATGCTGAGAAAGTGGCCCGTGAGTCCGTGGCAGGGTGGGAGGGCAGGATCTGCCTGGCAGGATTGGGAGGGCAGTGAAAATGCAACAGGGCCTGGTGGGGTGGAGGTATTGGCCTATAGCTGAGGATGGTGCTGGGCCCAGAAGTCTGTCTCCCGTTTTGGTCAAGCTCACCAATGGCATGGGAGAGTGATTTGGCAGAGATTTAGGAGGGCTCCTGGAAGCTGTTCTTCTCCGAATACATGAAGTTGGAGCTCATTTTGAGACAGAAGAGAAAACTTCTCCATTCCCCTGCTGGGATGGAGGGAGTAAGAGTGGTGGACTGCAGTGTGGAAATGGACAGCACTAGGAGCCAGGTGCCAGGAGTTATGGAAAGAGCACTGAGTTAGCTAGAGGAGCTCAGCCAGAATTCTGCATCAATCACTTAATACCTGTGTAGACTTGGACAAGTCATTTTCCCTCATTGGGGCCTTAGATTCCTCCCAGAAAATAATGAGGTAGGATGGGGTGGATTAAATGGTTTCTAAGGTCCCGTCCAGTTCTAAAGTCTATGACCCTATCTGTTCACAGATATATTCCAAAATAATAACAGCTCTCATTTCCATGATACTCTAAGGTTTATAAAACACCATCCATACAACATGGTGATAGGAAGCCCAAGTATTATTTTGCCCACATTATAAGGAAGGAAACTGAGGCCCAGAAGGGAAATGACTTGTCTAAGGTCATATAGCTACACATGTCAGAGCTCATCTTATTACCTCACTACTGCCACTGTCTATTACAGAATCACAGACTTAGAACTGGGAGGGTCCTGAAAGACCATCTAGTCCAACCCCCCCATTTTACAGATGAGGAAATTGAGACCCAGAGAGGAAGTGACTCTCCCAAATAAGCGATAAATAGGACAGCTGGGATTCCAGCCTAGGTCCTCCACTGACTCCAAATCCAGTCATCTTTCTCCTATAGCTCTGTGTTCCGGAATGGCTTCCTGGACCCAGCCCTCTGTGTCTGTAAGGATACAGAGCTAGTCCTTGCCATTGGAGAGGAGACAGGAGAAGAGAGCTGGAAATTAGGAGATCTACACTTAGAGCTCAGTGAGAGGCTTCAGACAGAGACAGTTGTGGGAGCTGCAGGGAAGGACAGATCCTCTTAGGCCTGGGTAGTCAAGGAAGGCTTCTCAGAGGAGGCAGGTTGTAAATCTTTAAAGATGGGGAAGATTTGAAGGTAAAGAGGGATGTGGTAGTACATCATGCCTGAGGGACTGAGAAAACTGGGAGAGCATAAGACAGGCAGAGGTACCTACCTGCCTTAGGGGGATCCTCCCAGGTAACTCAGAGAAGAGGGGAATGGAAGGAGCCATGGTGGCAGCTCCCTGACCTCTACTCCCTTGGCCATGGGCTAGAGGAGTGGCCCTCAGGGTATGCAGAGCCCTGAAAACCTTACCCCTGTGGTCCCAGTTTATCGAATGCAGTTCCATCAGACCTTTGCTGAGATGAACCGACCATCCAATGAATGGAAGACAGTGTTGGGGGGAGTCTTCTTTTTCTTCGGCTTCACTGGACTCCTGATATGGTGGCAGCGGCTATATGGTGAGTGGCTGGTTAGACAGGGACCCAGCCTGGAGAATGAGTTTTTAATTCTCCACACCTCCCCAGGCCCCCACAATTTCTGGGACCTTCTTTCAGGCCGGCAAGGAAGGCATAGTTATGGAGAGGTTTTGGTCAGTGTGTCTAAAGCCAGAAATGGAGTTGGGAAAGGGGTGTCTTTGAAAACAGGATTTATTTTTAGACATCAGAAGTATTTTACAAGGGCCTCGACCCATTCCCTTGCCCTTGCCCAGAAAGCAGTTAAATTCCCAGGGTTTAGAGGTGGGTGGATAAGTCACTGGTTCATAGTATTGATGGAAGAGTTCTTAGAACATAGAACGTGGAAGCTGGAGAGGACTTTAGGAAGGAAGGGAAAGGGCATTTATTAAATGCCTCTGGTGCTATGTGCTGAATGAATATTGTTTCATTCCACCCTCACAAATTTGGCCTGAGGCTAAATTTGAACCTGGAGTCTTCCTGACTCCAGGCCCAGCACTCTGTCCACTGTGCCACCTAAATGCCACCTTTTCAAATATAAGGACTCTTTTTTACTGTCCCAAAATGTCATGCATTCTCACATGATAGTAATCTTATTAATTCCATTGAAAAAATACATGATAAAAAACATAAAGATGAATAAAAATCAGTAGCATTTTAAATGAATTTGTATTTCATTAAATACGTCAATTATAGACATTTGGAAAATAATTATGTTTGAAATATTCAGCCTACAGAAGGCAGGTCCATTATTTTTGTATTTACAGACCTCCTGCAGTTAACTCCAATTACCACCAATGATCAGGAACCACTGCCTTTGAACATAGAATACCCACACTGGATAGAACCTTAGAACACAGATTGTTAGAGCTGGTAGATGTGAGAGTGCCCAGGTTTCTGAGCTCCCAGTCCAATGCCCTTTTCTTCTCATGGTAATAGGAGGGAAAGGAAAATATTCTGGAAACACGTGGCTGAACAGAGTGCAGAGAAAGGGGCAGGCAGATGTAGGGAAACCTGCCCTTCCCTGATTCTTATTTCTAACTCCATTTCTTAGAGAGCTCCTAGGTCATCTCCCATCTCAGCCAATACTGTGAGTATGGTTCTAAACCTAGGATGGCTGAGATAGGTGAGGCTTGGGTAAGGATGGTCCCTGAGCAACAGTACCCACCACTCTTCCCCTTTGCAGTATTTCCAGAAAAGCCCATCACACTGTCTGAGGACTGGAAGTCGAAACAATTGCAGCGGGTACTGGACATGAAGGGAAATCCAATTCAAGGTTTGGCTTCCCGGTGGGACCATGCTCGGAAGGACTGGAAGAAGTGACTGTACAGCCTGAACTTTCCTGGCTTATCCTTTCCAAGCCAACAGGCTGTCCCCACCCAACCCCATTTTTGGGCCAGCTCCCACCAAATGTTTCTCTTTATTCCCTTTGCTCCCCTTCCTTCCCCTCATTTCCTCTATCTGCATCTCTCTTCATGAAACCTTTTTCCCTCAATAAAGAAATATGAAACCTGGTACCTGGCCTTCTTAAGAGCATAGTTTATGGGAAATGAGATATATGGGCACTGAGGTAGGGAGAACCATCTTAACCCTACCAGAAAGTCAGAGGGGTGATGGGGGAGGACATAGGAGAGAACAGATTGGTGGAGGGGGTATACAGTGGGATCACTATTTTGGGGTGGTGGGCAGGGGAAAGATGGGGAGAAAACTTATAACTCAAAATCTTGCGGAAATCAACGATGTAAGCCAAAAAAATAAACAAAAGTTAAAAAAAAAAAGAGTAGTTTAATTAATGGAGATGACACATACGCAAGATAACCAAAGTGGCTAGATCTGAGGTTCCTGGAGAGAAAAAGAACCATAGAATTTTGGGGACTCGGTGACCTGGGACAAGTTACTTCTCTTCGCTGTTTCCCCCTTTGTAAAATGAGGGTGTTGGACTGACTGCAGAGTCTCTTAAGACTGTCACCTGTCCAATGACGAGCAATCAATGGAAAATGGGATAAGATGGCATGAGGACAGGCTGATGGATGAAATATGTGGCATTTGCCTCAGTTCATTCTAGCAAGAGGGCCTGGTTGAGAAGTTCACCAGTTCCGAGTTAGGGACTTTTAGAGATCAAAAATCCAAACTTTTCATTTTTATAGACGAAGAAAGTGAGGCCCAGAGAGGTCAGGTGACTTGCTTAGTTAAGGTCACACAAGCAGCTGGTAGGAGAATCAGGATCCAATACCAGGTACTTTGGCTCTCCATTTCAGCACTCTTCTCACTATACCATACTATTTCAAGTTTGTGCAAAGGCAGTGGTCTGAAGGACGGAGACTGGGGGCCAGTGGGTCTGGAGGTGACAGTTCCAGCAGTATCCACAAGAGGGCAGCAGAATCCTATCCCTTACACAGAAGTGTGGGCAGGGATTGGAGGTAAGGACTGAGTTAGGAGATAGGGATCAGGCCCAAAGTGGGGCGAGTCTCCCCTCAACCCTCAACACATTCCAGGCAAGAGAGAATGATGCTACGAAAAGCCCATCCCCACAGGCCTGGGAGTGAGATGGAAGGGGAAATGCTTGGTTCCCAGTGCCACTGTCTCCCCCCGACCCCCACCTCCTTTTTGGACTCCCCCATCACACAAGAAGCACTCGCTACCAGCAAATCAAACACAGTTTATTAGTTGAACTGCACTTCCACCATCACACAGACTACTTCAAAGAGCTGGGATATGGGAGAAGGGAGACTCCCTAGGCCTGGCTGGGGAGTGATCAGTCTCCCCTACCCCTAGGGGCACTGAAGAGGGAAGGTGGGGTCAAATGAGGGAGGGGGAACCATCTCCCCAAGCGTTCACCACACGGCAGCCCTGCAGAGCCTCACATAAATACAGACACGCTTAACAAAAATAGTATATCATCTTCACAAGGAATAAAAACTAATCTCAAATATATACAGCAAAGACAAGACTATGATACAGGGGCAAGGTGGTATGGGGAGGGTCAAAGGGTGGCGGTGGTGAGGAATTGGCTGATCCATCAACTGGGATAAGAAATGTATTTTTAATGGTAGGGTGGTGCCACTTACATGACAGACTCAGACCCATGAGAGAGGTCACAGGTTGGCAGGCTGTGGGAAGGGACAAACAGCCTGGCCTGGCTAAGCAGTGAGCACCCCAAATATGAATTCCGAAAGCACAAGGAGGAAAGAACTTTGGGGTATGGCATGAGAGGAAAGTTAGTGTGGTGGAGTCAAATCTTTCTCAGAACCAACCTCCCTTCTCCCCCCTCCCCTTTTCTAGTTGCCAAGCAAACAGGTTCTCAGGATCTTAGAGATCACCTCATTGGACAGAAGAGGCTCAGAGGACTGATTCGCTCAACATCACAGAGATCCTTAGTGGTGAAGTTGAGAACTGGGCCAGGTCTTCTCAGCCCTAGATCCAGTACGTACTCCACTAGAACATGCCACTTTAAACGAGAGTGGTCCTGAGAACCCTTGTAAGCACCCTCAGGTGTTGCTGGGCATCCTGGGGGCCCCCTTCACCTTTGGGTCTGAGTTCCACCTGTTTATCTGGGCATTGGTTGAAAGTGATACAGGAGAGAGGCAGGTCCACATCCTCCTGGGATCTCCAAGAACTAAGATGACTAAGGAATACAGATGTAAACAGCTCTCAGCTGCAACTTTTCCCCGGGTCTCTCCTGCTTTCTCTCGATGGGTAGGAGCTAAATGGGGGGGGTGGGGGGTGGGATGGGGGCGTGCTACTAAGCAGTTCTAGGACTCAGAAATGGTGTGGAACTGACACCCATCATTACCTTCCTTCTGCAAACCCACTAACTCCAGCAAGAAATATTGGTCCAACTGACCAGCCAAGACAGTCAAAGCCAGGGCAGGTCATTTTCCTGAGACACTTTGGGTCACCTGTATGAGTGGATTCCTAGGCTATTTCTAAAGGTGGCAGGTGGGGCATGGTTTGGAATTACCAGAAGGAGTAGTATGCTTGGAGAGGTGCCTGAGGCTGGCCAAACCTGGTGATCTGGAACCTGTGACAACTACAGGGTTACACAAGCAAGCCACCCACCCCCTGCTTCGAGCAGGAAGTTCTTAAGAGAAAATCTGTCCTTGGTAACAATGTAGAGGCCTGGATCTGAGAATATCTCTTCTTGGCCCTTCCCAACGCTAGGGACTGCAAGGGAAATAAAATTATCCATTCTCATAACACAAAAATAAAAATGAAGTTGATTTATTCTTTTTTTTTTCCTAGAAAATTCTATGGGTGTTTTTAAGTTTTTTTGATCCTTCTTGATTTGGTCAGGTTGGGAGAAGGGCCCAGCTCTAGGAAGTCTGATGGAGGACAGAGGTCATTATTAGGCAGCCAGCACCCCAGTGTGGTAGAGGTTCAAGAAGTTGCATGTTTTTGTTTTTTTTCTTTTTGGAGGACTTAAAAGAGATTGAACAGAAAAAGGGCCCAAGGGTCTCAGACTGCATACTACTTGGAGGTGGGGAGGGGACTGGGACCATAGGAGAGGGCCTGGTTCAGCCTGGTTCAGATAGACATCAGCTGCATGTAGTGGATTTCCTCTGTGTAAGGACAGTACAGGCCAAGATGGGTTGGAGTGGGTGGATCAGAGAGGTTCCAAGGTAGATCCAGTGTATGGTCACTTCCGGCTGAATAGGGACCCCAGCAGGACTACACCAGCCACTGTCATGCCAGTCAGCAGCCATCGGTTGAAGCGTTCCTGGCCCTTCCGGCTCTCTGCAGCTGCATCATTCCCATAAAGCTCCACAAAGGTGTCCTGTAGGAGAGAAAGGACTTGTTTGGGGCAGTTGTAACTAAGAGTCAACAGAAAACTAACCCAGACAAGAGCCCAAAGCACTACCTGGGAAAAAGGTGAAAGACCAAGAACTTTCTTGCTACACAAATATAGGATTTCTGGCCAGTCTTCAATAAGGTCCATTTGTGTTTCCCAATCCCAGCCCACAAAATTACCTATCACCAGTAGCAAAGTAAAGAAATGGCAACCAAGTTGTTCCTGTATCAACAAATTGAGGGCAGGGTAAAGGAGCAGCGGGCTGTTTTCTAAAGGTCAGGGAGGACATCACTCACTTACTAATCATGAGACACAGTATGGAAACCTAAACAGAACACTGGACTGGGTAAACTGGGTTCTGCCATGTACTAAGTGTGACTCTGGGCAAGTCATTTAACCTCTGTGTTGGTATCCTCATTTCACTGAATGTTAGAACAAGAAGGTCTTTAAAATATGTTGGCACAAAGAACATAGAATACCAAAACTAGAGAGGAACTTTAGGACGTGAAATAGAATGAGAGAGCTGGAGGGGACCCCAGAAGAGAAGGAATAGAGACAGGAGAATATCAGAAATGGAAGGGCTCACAGAACACACAGAATGTTAGTGCTGCTGAGGAGCTGAAATGGGACATCAGAGTTGAAAAGGACCCTAGAACATAAAACAGAAAATGTCTGAGTTAGAAAAGACCTTTGATATCATCTAGTCCAAACCCTTTATTTTACAGATGGGAAAACTTAAGTCCCAAACTGCTCAATGTCACAGTAAGGTAGAGGAGAACCCAGTCCACCAGTACTCATTTTACTCTTCTAAATGGCCTTTCCCTTTAAAAATGGATAATAATCTAATCCCACCTCCCCAGAAGGTAGTTGTGAGGTAATGGATTGCACTCTGCTATATAAATGCAAGAATTCAAGGAGGCAAGGTATCAGGGATCTTAGATGGAGGAGCAAGAGTATGGAAGGGCTGCACAGGCCAGGGAAATAGGGCTAGATATCCATGGAGGAAGTAGGAACTGTGCCCGGGAGAAGACAACTGTTTGCCTGTTCTGCTGATGGATGTACTCTCAATGAGGGAGGCTTGTGCAATGAGGTGGAAGGCATACAATTAACCAGGTTTGGAGGCACAGTCATGACAGAGTATGGCTTGCTTTTGCTCCAAGGGGAAAAGGAGATTCTCACTACCAAACCCTATCCTAGTCAATGATACCAACCAACTTTGCCTTCTGGACCTTCTACCCCTTAACTCCTCCTCTAATAGAACTCCTCCAAACAGCCTGAACTCTAAGCACTTAATCAATTTATGCTAATCTACATTTGTACCTATCTGCCTCAGAAATTTATAAATGCATTTTCCCAAAGCTATTGGATGGCAGGGTCTTCTGACTCCAAACCTTAGGTACCTGATGACAGGGTCCATAACTTGGCTTCCCTCTTATCCCCACCATATATACTCATAGGATGACTGGATGTGAAGGAGTGGAAAGGATCTTAGAAATCACTTGAAAAAGGAAGAAATTGAGATTTGGAAAGGGGACATGATTTGTCCAAGATCACACCAGGTAGAAAGTAGCAGAAGCAAAAACTGAACTCAAGTCTTCTGACTTCAAACCCAGTGTTTGGGCTCTCAGGTCTGGGCATCACATGGAGGCTTGGATTAGGAAACTAAGGTCCCTCCTAGTTTTCAGATTTAGATTTCAAGCTAAGAGGACACAGCAGACTGACTATCATGTCCAAGAATCTCTTTCCACAGGATCACAAATGTTAGAGATGGAAGGGACTTTAAAAAGCACCTGGTTTAATGCTATCTTATAAGGAAGGAAACTGAGGCTAACAAAGTGGAGGAGATTGTTCAAAGTCATACAGTGAATCAGTGGTGAAGCAACAACAAGATTCCGGGTCTCCTGATTCTCAGTCTCACTGACTCTTTAATATGGATCCTAGACCAGCAGGCATACTGAGCAGTTTGGGGCCAGGCTTCAAGTTCATCCATTGAGGCTGAACCTACACTTGAGGGCTGGTTCATAAGCAACAAGCATTTATGGAGCCCTTACTATATGCAGTGCCCTCTTTTTGGTGCCGTGAGATATACATTCCCTAATCAAAGCATTTATAAGGTACCTGGAGACACAGGATATACACGGAAAAAGCAACAGACCTGGAGTCAGAGGATCTGGGTTCAAAGCCTGGCTCTGCCAATTACTACCAATCTGCATAATCATTTAACCTCTCTGGGTCTCAGTTTCCTTCTCTGTGAAATGAGGGTACTAAGATCCCTTCTAGCTCTTAAAAGTCATTCATCGTAGTACAGTGGAAAGAACAGTAGGATGAAATCCTCACTCAGCCATGCAACCTTGGGCAAGTGACTTAACTTCTCCAGGTGACAGTTTCACTATCTAAAAAAATAAAGGGGTAGAACTAGACAACCCCTAGATGATCCCTTCCAGCTCTCAGTCTATGATCCTATGAATTCACAAGATCATGGCTGGCTGGTATAATCAAGTAAGGCTTCAGAGAGGAGTAGGACTGGAGCTGAATTTTGAAGCTAAGGCAAGATTTAGATGAACGGATCCAGGGTGAGAGGAAATCTCAAGGTCACTGGTCAACAGACCAGAGGAACCAACCACAAAGGCGTGCCCACAATGGAATGGTGTATCTTGTGAAGCAGTAAGATTTCCATGACTATAAATGAGACAGATCCAATGGACTCCTTTTCCCTGGGAAAGACATCCATAGTTTTTCCTGATCTACAGGGAGTGAGGGATCCAAGGCAAAAGTCACATGATCTACTGAGAAACCCTAAGGGTCTCAACTCCAATGCTTCCCAGTTAGAGGGAGGATCAAAAAAATCAGGTACAAATGAGCAGGAAGGATTACTGGATCAAAATCTAGTTATTTGATGGGGCAGAGGAGGCTACTCAACATCTCAGTGAGGCTATTTCCTAACCAGAGGAAGAGATGCCTAGGTTTCTGGCAGGGTCCTTTCCTAAAGAACTGAGCTGGGAACCACAGGGAATTTTAGGTCTTTGCTGGGGCCTAATGAGTAAACAAGCTCTTGTCCCCACAGAGACACAAAGCACATACTGTCCAGGAACAGTCACTCAAAGAGAGCAGAGAACAGTAGCTTTGATGCAACAACAAACAAAGCTCACATATTTTTCCTCTCTCCTAACCCTGCCCTCCTCCCCACTCCACCCCCACCCTTCAAGCTCTGGTGCATTCCTGCTCAGCTTCTGGGGAGGTGGATAACAGGAATTCATTCCAGGTAAAATATGCCAGGTTCTCCCTGGAATCTGGATCCTGGGCATAGGTCTGTGCCCAGAAAGATGGGCTCTGTTTTTAAATGCAGCTGAGAGGCAGTGGGGTGTGGGTATATTTAGCTATTGGTTCCTAACACCCTTGGAAACAACCACAGTCATTTTCTCTGCTGGCCCAGATAAACAAACAGGGCTGCCAGTCTGGAAAAGCAGAGATAAGCCCTGACCTGCCCCCTTCCCCCCCAGGCCTCCCTCATCACCAATAGCTTAGGTGTTATGTTATATTACAACTAGGCTTATGTTTGCGGGTGAGGCTTCTGAAAGTCAGAGGGGCAATGAGAATATTAAGGTTTCTAGGAAGCTCCTAGGGAGGAGGCCTTTGGCTTGGGCTAGGACAGAAGCAGGGCCACTGCTAGGCTAATGGTAATAGTTGCTATGGGGAAGTATGCAGGGCTTCTACCTCCCCTTAGCAACATAGTAATGGATGTCACCCTTTGCCAAAAGCCCCAAAGAAAGGTTACAGTCTCACAGAATGGTGGGGCTGGGAAAACTTTAGAACATGGAATGTTAAAACACCTAATGTTAGAGCTTCAAGGGATCTTTGAACATACAATGTGAGGACTGTTAAGAAACTCAGATCATCTAGTCTGACCCCTTCATTGGAAAGAGAAAGAAAAAAGAAGCTGAGAAGTGGCCTGTCTAGATCACTAGCCAGAAGCAGAGCTTAGCCTTGAACCTCGCTCTTTGGGCTGCTCGGCTGATATCTACCTCAACCCTCTGCTTCCGCAAGACTGGCCCAATTTATGGATCCTCAATTCCTCCCTTTATGGCTTTTCTCACATCTTTCTTCCTCCTCTCTATTTAGCTCATCCTTGAAATCACACCCTCTTCAGGAAGTCTTTCATGGCTATGCCAGTTCATAGTCATCTCTTCCTCAGAATTCCTGATGTTCTTCCTGCATGTGCCACTCACTGGGTGCTTGGCATAGACTCCTTGCAACTGCCAGTGATACAGCTCTCTAGCTAGACTCTGATGCTCTTCGAGGCTTGTGTTTTGTTCCTTTATCTATTGCTAACATCACACGGCCAGTTCCTTCCCAACTAAACTCATGGTGTGTCTCCAACAGAGAATGGAGTGTGGTACTATACAGTAAAAAATGCAATTGACATGGAGACAGAGAACCTGGGTTCAAATTCTGATTCCAACATGTACTGGTTGTGTAATTCTAAACAAGTCACTTCAATTCTGAGCCTCAGTTTCTGCCACTGTAAAGGAGGATAGTAAAATTTGCACTATCTACACCTCACACGTGGTTGTTTTGGTAAAGCATTTTGTAAACCTTCCAGTTCTACAGAAACATGAGTTAATCTTAACCTCTTCCTGCAGGAAAGAGTGTAATGCTCTTGGGTATGCAATGCCAATGAATAAGAGCTGCACTTGAGGGCCAGCTCCAGGAGCTAGGTAGGGATGTCAATGAGTGGACCAGTGTTCAACTATCCCAGCTTTGGCCCTGCACTGGAGCTGCTTCCTGAACGATTTTCTATTTTTCAAGGTCCAGATGAAGGTCCGTTTCTTCTGTGAAGCTTTCCCTAACCACCCAAGCCCAAGGTCAACCATACCTCTTTCAGCCTCTTATAGCCCTGCAGACACAGAAGCCCAAGAAATAATCTGAACTTCAAAAGAATTTGTGTCTTTATCCTGTTTTCCCAACCAATCTATGAACCGCGTCCTGTACCCTGAATGTATTTCATATAGGTCTGAACACAGGACTAGGCACACAGGTTAGATATGAACCAGCCACTTGGTAAAATGTCCTTAAACTTGCTAAAGGTAGGAAGATCAAGTGACAGATTCAAGACCACAGTAAATAGAAAAGTAGGGAGGAAGGAAGGGTTGTTGTTGTTCAGTCATGTGATCTTGTGGACCATACTGTCCATGGAGTTTTTTGGGCAAAGACCCTGGAGTGGTTTGCCCTTTCTTTCTCCAATGGATTAAGGGAAACAAAAGTTAAGTGACTTGGCAAGAGTAACCCAGACAGTAAGTGTCTGAGTCCGTGTTTGAGCTCAAGTCTTTCTGACTCCAGGCCCAGTGCTCTAGCCACTGTGTCACCTAGCTGCCTCTTTGCAGGAAGGGTAGAGGTGATCAATAGCTAGATTTCAAAGTGGTTGTAGGATCTAGAGCAGCAGACCTTAAGAGACTACTACCAAACCCAGCCCTTCCATTGTACGGATGAGGCCCAGGAAAAAGGACTTGCCCACAGTCATTCAGGTGCTAAGCTCTTCTCTTCCTCCTTGCTTCCCTCTCTCCCCACTTTTACAGCACACATTTATGTAACTTTACAGAGTGCCATACATATGTACATGCATGCATACATGCATGTGTGCCAATCCTCAAACGCCCTGTCATGTAGAGGTATAAAGATTATCTCTATTTTAGAAATGAGAAAACAGGCTCAGAGAAAAGCAAGTTACTCCAAGTCACCCAATGAGTGAGTGGCCACGTCAGAAATCCAACTCAAATCTCATCTCCAGTCCACGGCACTTGTTAGCAACACTGAGTCTGGGACTTTTCTTACCTGACCCAACAGCTGCTTTGTTAGTGGGGATGGTAAAAAGCAAACTTATCGGGTAGGCCTCATGACGTGTTCCATGTGGTGTGTTCTCCTGGTATAAAGGCTCAAAGTAAAGGCAAGCTGGTGACAGTGTGAACAAAGTTGACTGACTAAACCTCAGCAGGCAGGGTGAGAATGGACGACATAGAAAAATACACAATACGGGAATGAAGATGGAAAATAAAACACTCCCTTCTCCAAGTCACCATTAGGGAACAAACTCCCTTACCAAACCCAACATGCCCTTCCTCTTGGGTGGTTCCAGAGGGGGCTGGGTCCACTGCTTCCTTCCGGGCTATTTTGAGAAGAGGTAGTCTAGGAAGAAGAACAGTATGGGGGAGGTGGGGGGCAAGCAGAAAGCTCCCCCACACCCTTCTAATCTTAAGTCCAACATGAGGGCTGTGTCACTCACTGAGTCACTTCCCCTCTCTGTGTTTCAGTTTCTCCTTTGAACAAAGAAACGATAATGTCCTTTGGATTTAAGAACGAGACTATGTTAGGAGAGTCTTGGGAGACAGCAGGAAGAGAGTGAAAATGGGAGAAACTGAGTGTCTATTTAACACTTCTAGCAAATGAAAAGGTCAGGGATTTCACCAATTGACTCACTGATTCAAGAGCTGCTGGAAAGAACCCTAGACACCATTTAATTCAATATGCTTTACAAATGAGAACATTGGAGCTCAGAGAGAGGACGGGACCTACCTGATGTCACACAGCTAGTAAGAAACTGAACTGGTACTCTGATCCTGGTTGGTAAAAGCCCAAGTTCAGGGCATTTCCCACTACACACATATCTTTGAGTCTCCTTATTTCCTCTTTCTTCAAGTGAATACACCAAGTTTCATATCCTAGCAGGACTAGAAGTTTGGGGGATTTTTTGGAGGTGGAGAGGAGAGGGATTAGAGAGGAGAGCTTTTCTCCAGAGAACTGTTATGGACTTGAGGATAAAAAAATGAGAGACTTTGGGGAAAGGGTTCACAGAGGTTACTATGGAAAGTAGGGCAAACTGTGCCTGGGGAACATACATAGGTGGGTTTCTTGGTATTAGAAAGTAATGAGACAGGTGTCCTTCATGGCTATCTTTCCCCAGCTCTGAGGTTAGCAATTACCCTCCCTTCCCCCTACCTCAACCCAATTAATTCTGAGAAGCCACCCACACTTGGCATTCTCATTTCTTGGAAAAGGAAATGGGGGAGGGGAGAGGCAAGAGAAGATAAAGAGCTATCAGACACTACAGTGTTCCAAATCTGCTACAGGTCCTCAAGAAGGCTAGCTTGACAATCTTAGGGTCTGACTCCTACTCATTCCAGGCCCACATTTGCCACTGTCCAATTCAATGGAATTAAAAAAGGGCACCCTGGCTGGGGAGACATAGGTCAAACAAGTTATGATGACACAATAAGAGGGACTGTCCGGACGGATGATAAGAAAGCTTTCCTCTCTGGGCTTGTTTCCTCATCTGTACAAAGAGGTAGCTGGATTAGACAATCTCTAAGGCCACTCCCAGCTGAGGCATTTTAGGTTCTAAGAACAAAGTGATCTGCATTAAAGTAAGAATTACTTTTTCTATCTTGGGTTGGCTCTATGGGGCAGACAAGCGCTCATCCTTATTAGTACTGAACAGGCAGGATGTAGTAGGATAAACACTGGATTTAGAGGCAGAGGATCCAAGTTCAAATTCTGGCTCCACTACTTATTGCTTGTCTGACACTGGACAAGTAATAATTGTTCCTTCTGGAGGGTCAACTATAAAATGAGGGATTTTAATGAGATTATATCTAAGATTCATTCCAGCTCTAAATCCTATGATCCTATCAATTTACTACTTTAGTTTCTCATGTATCTTGTTCCCCTAATTTGAGAAGGACTTGGTCTTAAGCATATTTCCCACAATCAAAAGACCTGTTCTTTCTCTCTTCCTCAGTCCCATATTTCACCAAACTACCTTGCCAACTTGGGAAAGGCAGGAAGCCCAGAGACACTGTAAACCCATGTTTTATCCTCTAAGCAAGATTTCTAGAGATCTAGAAGGTAAAAGGAGGGAAAAATGGTATTTTCTCACCTCCCTTTCTAGGCATCTCTCACTCCTGGGGTCTTCTTACCTTGGTCCACCCAGGGGTCCAGGGGCAATCAAAGCGATTCTCTGGTTGACCAGGACAAACTCTGTGCTGTTGCCTCCCCCTGGTTTAACCTTTTCCCAATTCCTGCTCCGACTTTTCTTTCCTTACCCCCATTCTCATCATAGCTGATTTTCACTGTTTCTGACAAGGTAAAAAAGAGTCAGAGCTGGTATGACCTTGAACCAGAACTCTTTAGACCTCAATTTCCTCATCCCTAAAATAAGTGGATTACAACAAAAGATCTCCAAGGTACCTCCCCTTCCAGTTCTAAAATCTATAATCTCTGGTTCTGAGTTCTAGTTCCAGATCTATGATTCGCCAACTCCCCGTGTAACTTTGGGCAAGCTGTCTCCCTTTTCTGGGTCTCAGTTTCCTTCTTTGCAAAGTAAAGGGAGCAGACGACGATTTTTCAGCTCCTATAGTCTAAAATTTTGTTTAAAGTGTTTCAGACTAAGGTGTGAATGACTAATAAATGGCCTAAACCATCCCAAGGGCTCTTTGTAATCCCAAAATAAAATAAGATTCATTAAATTAGTGGAATGTATGGGAGAATATATTTTTCCTGGTTTTTTGTTCTGTTTTCTGCCCACTCCCAAGCCAAATGAATGATGTCATATACTTGGCAAACCCTCCCCCTACCCTACAAAGGTTCACTATAATCATTTAATATTAGAGTTGCAAGGGACTTTAAGAGAGATAGCACAGAATAATGAGAAACCAGGTGGTCTGGTGGAAAGAGCATTGAATCCGGGATCAGAAAGTTGGAGTCTAAGTTAGAAATCCTAGCTTTGATACTTATGAGACGTGCTGCTTTGGACAAATCACACAGTCTCCCTGGGTCATTTCCTCATTTATAAAATGCTGGTTTGGGACCAGATGGTTTCTAAAAGTTCCTTCTGACTCCATCCTAGTATTCTCTGAGATTCACTAGTGTCTAGTCTAATCCCTCCCTTCACAGATCAGTGAATTTGAGGCTCAGAGTTGAAGTGACTAGTAAGTGGCAAAGCAGCGCTCAGAATGCAGGTCCCTGGACTCCCTGTTCTAGAAACTACAAGTACTACTTTCTGGAGGCTGATGTGAGCCGTGGGAAGTTGCACTTCTCCACACAGGCTGTACATGAGGCTCCCCAGGGTGCTCTGTACAGCCGCCTGGCCTGCCTGTGTCACCGAGACCTTTTTGCCCCAGCACTAGCTCAGACTAGCCCAGGCAAGTCCGGATATTTTCAGGAACCTTTATCTGATAGGAAATGTTTGGAATTCCTGAGCTGATGGCAACAGCCCTAGACCCCCCAGATACCAGCAAATCTCTATAGTATCCCTTTCTCCACAACCCCCAGAACTCCTCTTGCCAAACAAACAAAAAACTCCTCAAAATTAGGGGGGCCTTGAGAGAGGCTCAAAGTATTGCATTTCCTACATTCCAGCCTGCCAACCTTCTGAACCCTTCCCCTATGGTCAGTCTCTCTCCCCTGAAGATGCAAAACCAAGATGTCTAAGATAAAGTGCTTGTGTAATCAGTACCCTGAAGCCAACTAGAGTGAGGTTCACAGTTTACAGACCATCAGCAAAAAAACAACTTGTAGATGGTTTTCCAAGGCTATTTCAGAGGCTATCTCAGAAGCTCTGTGGTCATGCATGGTGTCACACTCTCTTAGTCCCACTGTACCCTATGGGTTGTTACAAAAATGAGAGATCAATTTGGATTAACAGATGAGGAAGCTGAGGCACAAAACTCTTCAGGATCTGGGGGAAATCAAGGAAGCCTTCCTGACAAGGAGGAGATCTGAATTAGGCCTAAAAGCATAGTCTTAGTGGAAAAATACTAGGTCGTAAGATTTGGATTCTACTCTCATCTTCATCTCTGACTGAACTAAACAACCTTGGACAAGTCATTTTAGCTATTCCACCTCCAAATTACTCATCAGTAAAGCAGATGTAAAATGCTTTCTCAGGAAAGAGTTTTTTGGGTTTTTTTCCCTTTTTATCACTACAACCTCATGATACTGCCTGGCACACAGTAGAAGTTCACTTAATGAATGTTTGCTGAACCCAAATGTACAAAAATATTGGTATCACCTCCTCTCGTGGTGGCAAAGAACTGGAAATTGAGGGGATGTCCGTCAATTGGGGAATGGCTGAACAAGCTGTAGTATATGAATGTAATGGAATACTACTGTGCTGTAAGAAATGATGAACAAGAGGACTTCAGAAAAACCTGGAAAGACTTATGTGAACTGATGCTGAGTGAGATAAGAAGAACCAAGAAAACACTGTACACAGTAACTGCCACATTATGTGAAGACTAACTTTGATAGACTTGGCTCTTCTCAGCAATGCAAGGTTCTAAGACAACTCCAAAAGGCTCATGATGGAAAATGCTGTCCACATGCAGAGAAAGAATTACAAAGTCTGAATGCAGATTGAAACATACTATTTACTCTCTCTCCTTTTGTTTTGTTCCTTCTTTCTCCTGGTTCACCTCATTGGTTCTAATTCTTCTTTGCAAGATGACTAATGTGAAAATTTATGAATGTATATGAAGAGCCTATATCAGACTGCATGCCATGCTGGGGAGCAGAGGGAGGCAGAGAAAATTTAAAACTCAAAAGCTTGAAGAACTGAATGTTGAAAACTAAAAATAAATTAATTAATAAAAAATGTAAAAAAGTTTGAAGAATTGAAAATGGGGATCATAACGGTGAGGTAGGAAAAATACTTAAACTAGAAACCAAGAAAACCTGTCTTTAGCCTCAGTTCTGCTATCAGACTCTCTACTAGCTAACTTTGTAAGCCTGAGTAAGTCATTTCTCTCTGCATCTACATTTCCTCCTTGGCAATAAACAGATAAATAAAAATTTAAAAAAGAAAGAAGGGATTAAGAGTAGCTCATCTCTAAATCATATTCTTTTTGTTTTGTTTTGTTTTGCTTTTTTTTGGAGGGGGAAGGTAGGGCAATTGGGGTTAAGTGATTGCCCAAGGTCACACCGGCTAGTTTTTTGTGTTAAGTGCCTGAGCACAGATTTTAACTTAAATCTCCTGATTCCAGGGCCGGTGCTCTATTCACTGCTCTACCTAGCCGCCCCTCTAAAGTATATTCTAACCCTAATGATTTATGACTGGATGACAGTGATGGTGGAGAGGAACCAGTGATTTCTAATTTCCAGTCAAATGTGGAATCTACAATCCCCAGATACTTATCTCTTCTTTAAGTTGCACATAGAAAATACTGACTTCCCATATGTCCAAAGAAGGTGGTAAAATTTGGGTCAGATTATGAAAGTGAGAAGTTGATGGCAACACAGCAGCAAGTGATGCTCTATTGTCTTGCCTAGACCGGAAATACAGAGCTACTCACAGGCCCAATTTTGCTGGGATGGCAAAGGAGCTCAGACCTGCTCTATTTCTGAACTGGATTGGTTTTGCCCTTCCTTAAGCTACCAGATGACTTCCAATGCCAGGGGTTCACCACATTGATGCTGAACTTAGTACAGACACCTATCAGTTTAACCCAATGCTGCTCAGCACTCCAAAACTCAAGAAATTGGCCAGTAGTCCCAGCAGTAGTTATATATTATATCCACCCACCAAGCCCTTCATGCCTCTTGTGTGGACTAATGTAACAGCTTACAAACTGACCTCCCTGAACCCAGCGTCTCTCTTCTCCAATCCATCATCCTCACAGCTACCCAACTGATTATTCCTAAAGCATACATCCAACCACACCACTCCCTGTACATACCACGCCCAAGGACAGCAATGTACCCTTTCCACTGCACATTATAGAATCCTCACATCATTCAAGGATCTACTTGGGTGCCGCTTCCTACAGAAAGCCTATCCTGAACCCCTCCAGTAGACAATCACAGTACCTCCTCTCTACAAATTATCTGATATTTAATTGTTTGTGCATGTCATTTCTCCCTTGATGGAATATAAACTCCCTGAGAGCAATTATTATTTCTCTTTGCCAGTGTGTAAGATTAACAAATGCTAGTTGAATGAATTGTGTGGATGTTTTAATATTCTCTATTCTAGAGTGTTTTCTGGCTCTGACACTCTTAGGTCCAACATTCTATGGAGCTGAGGGTACAGTTAACACAATAGGTGACAAATGCAGGTAATTCTCAGTGCACATGGAGGTGGTGACTTTCACTCGGTTCCCACATTCTCCCTGCCTTTTTCCAAGGTGTTCAGATCAACTCTAAGGTAAGTCACTAATTAATTATCTTTCTCAGAAAGCAAATAATGAGGATAAGGCTATTAGCTATCCTTTCAGGGATAGGAATTAGCCCTTAGCTGGGTCTGTCTATGGCAGCAGTTCTCAATCTGTGGGTCACGACCCCTTTGGGGGTCAAATGACCCCTTCACAGTGGTTGCCTAAGGCCATCGGAAAACACATATTTCAGATGGTCTTAGGAACAGAGACACTGCTCTTCTATCCGTCTCCAGGTGAGTCCGCCCACATGCAGATACACCTACATACTAGTATTAAAGGGTTGGGCATTAGGAAGGTTGAGAACCACTGGTCTATGGAGTCACAGGAAGGATTATGCAAGCTGTACTGCTTGGCTTTCTGACATTTCCTCATAGCCCCAGCAAACTATGGACTGTACAACAGCACAATTCCTGTTAGCTTTATGATGGCAAAAAAAAAAAAACTTAACAGCTATGCTTCAAAGTCACCAATGAGAAAAGAAAGGAACTAGCAGGCAAGGGGAGAGCAAAGATTCATCTAAGACATGGCTGACCCCTTTGATGGTTCTCCACCACAGGGCTCACAAACTCCTACATGGGCTTACCCTGATAGCAAAATTTAAAGGCTGGAAAGTCTTTAAAAATAACCTAATAATAACTCTTTTGACTCTCTCTACATACACATTTTCTCCTTTAACCTGATTCATGAGAAACAAAAGAACAGAACTCTCCTGGTGGGGATATCTGGGCTAGGTGGCAAGGAGCCTAGGGGGCTAAAAATGCCCTCCTCCAAGCTAGGCAAAGAGCCAGGGGCATCACCAGCAAGAACAAAAGCCTTCCGAATTAGTATACCAGGACTACTAAGTCCTATGGGGTTCCTGTTGTGGGGACAGGCATGCACAAACCTGCAGGTTTAAGTCCTGGGAGGCCAGACAGCTGAGAGCAGAAATGAAAACAGGTTTAGTCCCAAAGGAAACCATCTTCCATCCCATAAACACCAGATAGTTGTAGAGGGGTGGGGGTGGGCGGGACATTAGGTTTGGCCCAGAAGAGGTAAGGAGGAATGGAGGAAGTCCACAGGGAGAGGGGCCAGCCCTACATAAGGATTTCCTGTCTATCTGCCACTGAGCGAAGCAGTGTCCAGGAATCCTCCTGGTTTCTCCCAGTTCACTCAGATGGCTCTGACTACAGTTGAGAGGCAAGGCTACCTTTGCAGCTATAGGTATATTGGTGCAAGTTACCAACTGCAAGCAAAGAAGCCTAAAAATACCACCTTCAACAGAAGTCCAGACATTCCAGAAGGTCTCTTGTACATTTCTGTCCCCATGACAGAGAAATCAGATTCTTGCCTATTCCTGATGTGATCTGCCTGCTTGACCCTTTCTTTGGTTGCTTAGTACAAAGGCAGTATCTCTCATGGGTTTTAACCCACGTTGGTGCAGGTGTGGAGGGTTATTAAGCTGGAGTAGTTATAACTGTCATGCCCACAACGGATGACTCCAAACCCCACGGCTGACTGCTTACAAAGGTAAATATCAGGGATTTCAGTTTCCTTTTCCTCAGTCCCTCAGCCCCCAGGGAGGGTTGGGGTATCTAACAGTCTTAGAACAAATGTAGTAGGAAAGAAGCTGAGCTAAGCTCCCACCTGGGGGAAGGGGTAGAGCAGGTAACTGAATGACCAACCTGGGACCAACTCTAGCAACTTTCTACTTTTCCTTGCTTTAGGGGACTCCCTCATTAAAGAGGTCCACTGACTGAGGAATGGCGAAACAGGTTACAGTACAAGGGGGAAGGGAAAAGATGCTTATGCAGCACCTACTAGCTGCCAGGAACTGCGCAAAGTGCTTTATAAATATTATCTTATTTGATACTCACAACAACCCTGGGAGGTAGGTGTTTTTATTATCCTCTTTTTGCAGTTGAGGAATCTGAGGCAAACTGAGGTTAAGTGACTTGCCCAGGGTCACAGATCTAGTAGTAAGCCTGTTTTGAATGCAGGTCTTCCTGACTTCAGGCCCAGAGCTCTAACTGCTGCACCATCAGCTACCTCGAAGCAAAGGAATGTAAAGGAATATTACTATAAGAAACAGTGAATACGATGAATACAGAAGAGGAAATCTGATGTGAACTTATGCAAAATGAAGTAAGCAAAACCAGAAAAACAATTTATATATAAATGGAAAGAACAACAAAAATGTCAAAAATGAGTACTGTGAAATTATCATAATCAAATTTGTCTCCAAAGAAGAGATACGAGAAGTCCCCTCTTTTCAGAGGTGAGGAACTATGGGTGTGTAACATGGCAAATAAGGTCAGACTTTTACAAACTGCTTGGGGGGAGCCAGGGGGTTATCAAGGCAGGGCCTCTTAAGGCCTACAGATGACACTATGAGAACTACATGTTTAATTAAATTCCTATAGCACGTGTACAGAAGACAGAAGGAAGGGCAGGTAATAGGATGAATACAACAATGGGCAGTCTTGTAAGAACTGTGTCAGGTTTAGAACTGCTGACAATGAGCTGAGCTAGGATGGTAAAGAAAGCCAACGGGGGGAAAAAAGAGTGAGTGAGTGAGTGAGTGTGAGTGTATATGCGTGCGTGTGTGCATGCGTGCGTGTGTGTGTGTGTGTGTGTGTGTGTGTGTGTGTGTGTGTGTACATGGGGGAAAAGTGGATAGGACAGAACACCATCTTGGGGGAAGGGAGAGAATGGAATGAAAATAGCAGATAATAGAGAGAAGGTATAACTACTCAACTCATTTTGCTTCTTATTTCCTTTACTAAGAATAATCACTGAATTGGAGAAAGGAAAAAACAAAAATGGCTAACTGTTGAAAACCAAAATATGCTGGGAGAACAAATACTGTCCCAATTTTCAAAAATGGGAAAAGAATGGAATCTACAAAACTACAGACTGATGAGTTGGACTTTGCTGCTGGGTAAAATTATAAAACATATTATTAAAGAGGTGGTTGGCATATAAAAAGGAAGTGATCACAGAAAGTAAGAAAAAGCTTCATCAAGAACAACTTAGGCCAGAGTAGCTGCATTTTGTTTTCAACCAGATTATCAGACTAATAAATTAGTGAAACGATATAGAAATCTTTACTTAAATTTTAGCAGAGCATTTGGAAAAAAAAGCACAAAATATCACTGGAGAAAAGACAGAGACTGGGACTAGAAAACAGTAAAGTAGATTCAGAGCTGTTTGAATGGTGAAAGGAGGGAGGAAGAGTCATTTACCCAGTCATAAATGTTATCTTGGGAGGGAGCAATTAAGTGCAAGGCTCCAGGGCAGCCTGGGCTCTACACAGTCGGGCATTTTTATCAATGACCTGCACAGAGATTACATGTCTATCAAATTTGCAAATGACTCAAAACTGTAGATAAGTCACCTTGTTTTACAAAAATGGCTATAACTAGGAATTTCAGCAACTTGAGAAAATTACTGTGAAGCAGAGTGAAGAGATCAAGGAAATGGTAGGCCAGGCTGTTCAAAAGAAGAGATTGGGGTACAGAAGACAACTGAGAACCAGGTGCTAAATTTATTATGAAGGGAGGAGAGTAACCACAAGTCCACAGATGAGAGCAATAAGGATATGACTAGGATAGAGTACACTTTAAAAGAGGTGGTTACTGTATGACAGTGGCACAGATAGGGTATGAAAGTAGCAGTGGGAAACAGGGAGTATGCCAACTTCTCCTCCTGGCCTTGGGCTTCAGGGGGTAAGAGAGAAGGAGAAGCCAACTTTGGAAATGATGCCAAGAAATGTGGTAGCTTCAGAAGCCCCAGCTTCAGCGAGCACCAAAAGATGAAAGGAGCGTGAGAGGAAGTGATCTAGTAGTGTCCGATGATAACAGAGGTTTCCAAATGGCACAATGGAAAGGGAGGAAAGAATGGATCAAAGCTAAATTTACTTTACACATATTCACCAGTGCACGGTAAGGGAGGAGGTTGTGCAGCAGTTGGTGTTCATCGCCTTTTCTGATAATCCCTGGCATTCCTCATTCAGACCAGGTGGCATGTCAGGGGCAATCCTGGGGGATGGTAGCCTAGGGGCCAGGTGAGGAAGCAGGACAGTAAGAATTCTCTGTGCTGTGGGATGGAGTGCAGAGTGCAGGGAGGAAGTATATTCAACAGATGTCACCATGTGGGACAAAATCCTGGTTGCACTGTTCTGGCTCTCTCCAAAAATTATCTTGCCAAGCTAGAACTGGGCCAACTTTAATGAGATGAAATTTAATGTAGACAAATGCAAGTAATAAATATAGATTGAATGAATCTCAGAGGAGTGGTTACTGAATGATGGCAATAGAGGAAGAGCCTGGAAATGGCATTTCATCTTAAAAAGATGAAGGTTTAGTAGTTTAGTTCAGTATGAGTCAACAGTGCACTGAGAGGTATGATATTTAGGCCCAGAATGGGACTGTCCTGTATGCTGCACTGGTCAGACCTCATCTAGAACACTGTATTCAGTGCAGGGCATTGCATTTTGAGAAAGATCTTTTAAGTTTAGGAGTATTAAAAAAAGAGCAATGGGATGGGAAAGAACCTTGAAATTCTGCCTTATGAGGATGATCAATTAAGGGCATTTAGAGGGTGATTGGCATCTTCAAGTACCTGAAAGGCTATCATATAAAAGAGATATGTGGCTTGTTTGGTTAGGCCCTGGAGTACAGAACTAGAAACAACGGGTAAAAGCTGCAGAAAAGTTTTCTGTGAGGAAAAACTTCCTAAGGATCAGAGCTATCCCAAAGCAGAATGGGCTGCTTTAGAAGCAAGTGGGTTCCCATTCTCTAGAGATCTTCGAGCGAAGGCTGAACTTGTCAGGAATGCAACAGACATGATTCTTGTGCAGGCACAGGTTGCAACACTGTGGCCTGTGATCCCATTCAACTCAGATTCTCAGCTCTGTAGGAAAGGTGCTCCAGACAGCAAACCTTCAGCAAACCTATAGTAGGTACATATAAGAAGTGCTCTGAGTACTTCTACATTTACACCTCCACCAGTTGGTTCACTTGCCAGGTAAAGGAGGAAGCTTCCTAACCTCTCTGGGATACTCATTCCATGAAGTTCCCTCCCAGCATTCTCCCTGGCTTCCTACAGTCCTACCTATACCAGGTGCCTTGCTTGCACTTGCCCCTGAATGGATACTCCCCACCCCCTTTCCAGCTCAAGGTCAACCTCCATAGGTGATAACAACATCACCTCATTCCTCAATAATTTAGAATTAAGACCCAATCATGTCCCGCATTCCATGATTCCAAACCCCACTGTCACTGTCCAAAACCAATTCTGTCCCCCATTGTCCAATCTCTTATTCCCATCTCCTTCAATTTCAACTTCCCCCCACACTGTCTCACTCTAAAGCTGCCCGCTCCTTCCCCTCTGCACTCAGCTATGCTTTACCTATGTCTGCTCCACAGGTAAAGGAACTTTCTTGCATCTTGAACTTCGACCTCTCTCACTGTTTCATCTTCTTCCATTCACTGAGACCTGGCTCCCTCCTGATGGATGACATAGCTTTCCTGATAACAGCTCTGGAGTTGGTTGCCTTTATACCCACTCTTCCCCATATTAATCCTAGAGGAGGAATTGAAATTCTCCTTGCTTTCCACTGCCACGTCCAGGCTCTCTCTCTATCACCATCACTCAGTAACCACTCCTCCTCTGAGATTCATTCAATCCATATTTATTAGCCAATCAAGACTGACCTTTCGGTCACTCCCTTTCCTTCTTCAATGAGTTTACTATGTGGCTCATAAGCTTTCTCTCCTTTCCAACTCCTGCCTTTATACTAGAGGTCTTTAACGATACCCCTTCAAATCTCTTCACTCCCTAATTCTTCAACTTATGCATTTAGCAGCAACCTCTGTGAGGAGTAGTAGGAGCTGCCCCACTAGGGACACAACTGCAACTGAACAGCTGGGCAACACACTTGTCTCTCTGTCTCTCTTTTGATCCCAGAATCCTCCATCTCTTAGGGTTTACAGGCTAGATTTCTTTCTTAAGGACCATGCCTTAAACCCAAATCACTCAGGCCTTCACTGACTGGCCAACAATAGGTCCCAGGCCAAGCCCCACTTGGTCACTGTTGGACCTGACTGGCTCAGAGTAAATGTAAATAGCAATTGTTTCTGTTTTGGCCAGAAATCCGGAAGGGTCTTCCCCTTCCAGAGTGATTTTTTCTTTTTTGATTAGGTATAAGAGGCCTTTCTCTGCCTCATTTATTATCTAGTCTAAATCAAGGATTGGGCACTGCCTCAGTTAAACTGAGACCAGGAAAGACCTTAGCTTAAAAAGGCCAAGGTCTCCCACTGCCTCTAGAGCCATCTCCAGTTATCCTGATGTATGCCTTGCCACTGGACCCAGATGGCTCCCCAAGAGAAAGTGAGGCTGGTGACCCTGCACAGTACTCCCTCATTTAAATCCAACTCATTTGCATGTCACGGTCCTCTTTGAGAATGAAGGACAAACAACTCCTCCCATAACAAGGCACCTAGGTGGCACAGTGGATAGAGTGCCATGCCTGGAGTCCGGAAGATTCTTCTTCATAAGTTCAAATCTGGTCTCGGACACTTACTAGCTATGCAACCCTGGGCAAGTCACTTACCCTGTTTGACTCAGTTTCCTCATCTGTAAAATGAGTTGGAAAAGGAAATGACAATCCATTCCAGTATCTCTGCCAAAAGAAAACCTCAAATGGGGTCATGGAAGAGTAGGACGTGACTAAAAATGACTCAACAATAATTCCTCCACGCCATCTCAGCTACACATAAGCGAGGATCATACCCTTGATTTTGCCATCACCCACAAGCATTCCCCTTCCAAGTTCACAAATCCTGAAAATTTCTTTCTAATCACAAACTTGTCATTCCACCTTTCCCTCTGCCTTGTAAGCAACCCTTAACCCTGTTATCAGTCCTCACCAGGCCTTCCAATCTTTTCAGCCCTCCGTTCCTTCCCTGCACTAGCTATACTCTCCTCCTTTCCCCATCCTGACCCCTTGGCGAACCAGTTCAGCTCTAGAATGTTCTCTTCTCCAGTCCCTTGTCCCTTATCCTACTGCCAATCTTGCCCTTCCAAGCCTCAGCTTTGGATTACTCCCACCATCTGCTGCCTTCACTCCTTAACAACATGCTACTGAATGGAGCTACAGAAAATCATGAAAATCACTAGGTTCACCACAAATTACATAATCTCACCTTGGATCCTCACCATGGCAAGGCAATCCTTTTACATTTTCCTGACTGATCCACCCATCATAGGTTTCCAAACCTTTCCATCTCTCCCCAAATTGCCTATGGCTCCCCTCCTCTCATTCAACTCAGAACACCTTCCCTCATATTCAACTTGAAAAAAAAAATGAAGCTATTTGCAGAAAGCTCCCTCTTCTCTCAACTCACATCACTCAGATGCCTCTGCCATTATCTCTTCCTCTACCCCATCTCACATGAAGAAGTGGCCCTTCCCCTGCCTTCTCTAGCAGATTGCCCTATTATTCCCCATTCCCTCACCAATTCTCAGTCCCTCCCTGTCTACTGGCTGCTTTCCAGCTACCAACAAAAAGCCCATGTCTCTCCATCCTCCAAAAACCCACACTTGATTCCAGCCATCCCACTAATTATTGCCCCATATCTCTCCTTCCTTCTCCTGGACAAGACTGACAACTGGTGCCTTCATCTCCTTTCCGCTCATCCTCATCCTTCTTGACCTCTCCTCTCCAGGTTTTGTCCAGATTCTCCTCCTTTTCTCAATGTTCTTCCTCAATCTTCTTTGCTGGATCTTCATTCTGTTCACACCAGATAACCATGCATGTCTCCCCTAAGGTTCTGTCTTGAGTATCTTCTCTTATTTATACTATTTTGCTTGGTGATCTCATCAGTTCCCAGGGATTCAATAATCATCTCTATGTAGATGATTTTCAGATCTACTCATCTGGCTCTAACTTCTCTCCAGATCTCTGGTCTCACATCTCCAACTACTATTGGGTTATCTCGAACTAGATGTCCCATACACATCTCAAACTCCAAAACTAAATTCTTTATTGCTTCCCTAAGTCCCCTCCTCCCCCAAATGTTCCTATTACTGTAGAGGGCACCACAATTCTCTTTGTCATTCAAGATCTCAACCTAGGTATTATCCTCACTTTCACATTCCATATCCAATCTGTTGCCAAGGCCTGTTGTTTCTACCTTCAAAATTCCTCTCACATACTCTCCCTTCTCTTCTCCAACACTACCACCACTCTAGTGCAGGCCCTCATCAACCCATACCTGGATTATTGCAATAGTCTGCTGCTTAGTCTCTCTTCTTTAAGTCTCACCCCATTTCAATCCATCTTCCATTCAGCTGGCAAGCTGATTTTCCTAAAGCATGGATCTGATCACATCACCCTTTACTGAATAAGCTCCAGTGGCTCCCTATTACCACTGGGATCAAATATAAAATTTTGTTTGGATTTTTAAGTCCTTCATATTTTTCTAGTCTTTTTACACTGTACTTTTCTCCACATCTTCTTCTATATAGTATAATTGTCCTCCTCGCTTTTCCTCACACATAATAGACCATCTCCAACTCTGAACATTTTTTACTGGTTATCTCCTGGAACTTTCCACAGGAACTTTTCTTCAACTGTCTCCTGGCTTCCTTCAAGTCCTAGATAAAACTCTGCTCTCTGGTCTCCCTTAATTCTAGTGCCCTCTCTCTGTGATTAGCTATTTGTCTGGTATATATCTTATTTGTGTAATCATTTGCTGTCTCTCCCATCAGATTCCTTGAAAACAGGGTATTTTTTTTAGTCTTTCTTTGTATCCTCAAAACTTAGCATAGTGCCTGGCTTCAGCTGAGTTGCCATGGTAACTTTATAGTTGGAGTTGTTACCCATCACCCAAGAAATTAAGTCTAAACTCCTTGGCCAGTGCTCCAAGATCTTATAAACACTTGTGGACTTCTCTTTCACCTCTCCCCTGAACGTCCTCTATATTCTGGTCAAATGAATTACTCAGTGTCTTCCAATATGCACGAATTTTCTTCCCTCCTTGCCTTTGCTCATGCTATCTTTTCCACACATAATGCCTTTTCCGTTCATCCTAGGATGAACATTGAATTTTACAGCTAGAGGGGGACCTTAGAGATCATCTAGTCTAGATCCTTCCTGAGATGAAGAAATTGAGGGTCCAAGAAATGAAGTGAGATGCCTAAAGTCACCCAGCTAGCAATCCTTGAACGCTCAGATCAAATGCTACCTTCTCCACAAAGCCTTCCCTGATCCCCCTAACTAGAGGTATCCTCTAATACTCTGTTTAGATTTGACTTGCACTATTTGTGTTCATGTTTTATTGTCTTACTAACTCACACACTGCTCAAGAAAAGGATCTATATCTAAGTCATTTTTTTATTTGCTTCACTACAAAAACGTGGCCCTAAACATCTCAATTAATATTTACTGAATTATCTCCTTGGGGATATGGACTATTACTGCTGCTGAGCTCCAAAGGGTTAAATCTACCTCTTTCTTTAAACAAAACAAAACCCAGCAGCTGGAGCACAGGGGGAACCCTTGGCTCTGGCTAGATCTGATCTGGATCAAGCTCAAAATCTAGGCAGTAGCCCCCCTGAAGAGCCTCTGGACAGGTGGAACCTACAGACCAATTAACCTTTGGTGAACCATAGCTGGCTCCTAGACATGGGAAGGTTTTGTCCAAGGTTTAAGAAATGGGTCCCCCAATAGGTCTTGCCTAGTCCTTCATAACAGAAATGGGGAGCAGACTTTAGCTCTGGCATAAAGCAGGAACAGTAGGATTAGCACCTGCTGGGAATAGGATTAGGATTCCTGGGACGAGCCCTTTTAATGCTCCCCAAATGCTGTCTTGCTACAGCTTTTCTCTGCCCGACAGATGGTGTCTGAGCTGCAGGGAAGAGAAGAGTGGGTTTGCTTGGGGGATGGGGGCTCTGGTAGTCTGGAAACTTATTGGCAGAGAAGAAAGAACCAGACTGAAGAAACCAGAAATCTTGCCTGGATCCTTCTATATCTCTCATTTCTCTTATTCACTGTGGCTGGGGTACAATATCCCTTTCTTATTGCAAAATGTCCTAGATATCATATGCAATGTCACAGAAATTAGAACAATAGTAAGCTCAAGAGAAGAAGATGGAGTCCTATTAGAAGGCACAGACCATCTCCTCATATAATGGGAAAAAATACTGGCACTGGAATTGGGAAACCTGGGCTCTGATTCCAACTCTGCCAGTAACAAGGCGTGACCTTTGGCAAGTGACTTCCCTGCTCTGGGCCTCAGTTTCCTCATTTGTAAAATGAGTTTGAGACAGATGATTTCTAAGATCTCTTCTAGCTTATGTTCTATGTTTTAAAGACCCTGTCACCTCTGACGGTCTCTTCTAGCCCTAACATTCTTTATTCTATGTTCTAAGATCCAGTTCTGAAATTCTAGGACCCTAATATTTCATGACATCAAGTTAGGGAAGGATATTACTGTTCAGTATTTCATGTCTGCTTGATTCTATAAGGAATTTCTCTTGAATTTTTGCTCCTGCCAGTTTGTCCTGAACCCCCACCTTCTCTCTTACCTTTTCTAGCTCCTATTCATTCTTGAAAGTCTATTTTAAGCCCTATCTCCTATAGGAAGCTTTGCCTGACCCCGCCCCCCCCCCACCATTTCCCTGAACTAGACTGTAAGAAGCTCAAGGACACCAACTACACATTACATTTCTTGCTATTTCAGAGTGTTTGATACACATCAGGTACTTGGGAAGTTTATTTGTTGATCTCACCACATAGGCCCCAAAGAAAATAAAAGCTTTATAGCTCTTGGAATTAGAAGGGAGTTCAAGAGGCCATCTAGTCCAATGCCCTGCTTCAAATAGGCAAAATGCTGTAATCCCATTTTACAATGAGGCATAGAAGACCAGAGAGACAAATGTGGAACTGGCTCACAGTTGTCTGACATTGTCTATGGAATATCTTACAGTAACACAGTGGTGTGGCAGTGGAAAAACAGAAGGCAAGTCTTTCTTCTGCTGTAATACTCCTCTATGATACTGTTCGGCTTCTCCTACAGAACCCTTCAAGCCTAGAGCTTCCCTTCCCAGGCTAAGCTGAGTCCCCAAATTAATAACACAAGCCTGGAATCAGACTTGGGTTCAATGCCTGTTCCAGGCAATGGTAAGTCACTAAGCCTTTGTTTTCTCATAAATAAAATGGGATGGAGATAAAAATATCTGTACTCCCTACTTCAGAGAGGAAATTGGTCCATAAATTGCAAAGCACTACTAAAAAGAAAAGTTGCTAGGGTTGGGGATCTGTGTCCAACAAATGCAACCTCTGGCTAGGCGGGCTTCTTATTCTCCAGCTTCTGAGGGGAGAGAGGGTGAGAGAAACTGCTCTCCATTACTGTTACTCAGCAGTACAATGATGTCACTTTTCACAAAATCATGACTAGCAGCTGGGGTGGGGTGGGGGAGAAAAGGAAGCTGTGTTCTAACAGTTAAGCCTGGACATGCCTGTGGAAAGATACCAGAGTAACTGAGTGATGTCTGGGTCATCCGGGTAACCCTCCCTGGAATCAAGGGTAATACTCCTACATGGACCCTACTTTATGCCGTGGAGTCTTAAGAGCTAGGGAACAGGAAGAAAGTGTCAGGCTCTTCAATCTCAGCGTAAATTAGATGCTATAAAAATGAGCAGTGACACAGACTTTCAGAACTGATTATAGTCAATATTACTCCAAGGTGTTCCCCTAACCCATCCCCCTCCCCCCAGTTTCTTTCTTTAAAGAAAGGATTTTAAAGCATGTAACTGGTAATATGTCTCTGGATCTCGGGGGCATATGGAGGGCCATTTCCATTTAACAACTATGGTATAGGTTAAAAAACACTGAACTTGGAATCACAAGGCCTATGTCTGAGTTGCAGCCCCATCACTAACTTCCAGGTGGCCATGGCTAAGTCATCTAACCTTTTTAGGCTTTAGTTTCCTGTCTGTCACATAGGGAATGGATTAAATGGCTATTATGTTCTGGTTCAACTCTAAAAGATCTATGATTTATATCCCAGAATACATTCCTATACTATCTTTACTACTTCTATCTCTAGCAATCAAGTTTCTGACAGTGAAAAAGTAATTTTTTAAAAAGCAGTAATTATTACTCTAGTACCTTAAGAACTACCCTGGAAAGTAAGTCTGCTCCCACTATAGAGATGAGGAATCTGAGGCCCTTCCCTGAGAGATAAAGATTAATCTACACAGGCTTCCAAAGCTAGTCTCTGGACTAACATTTGAATCCAGGTCTCCTGATTCTATATCCAAAGCTTTTTCAACTACACCACACTGGTTAAATGGAAGTTGTCTTTCTCACAATGAAGCCTCTCTATGAACATCAAAGTCTTATTTATTAGTGGATGTATTACTCTATTTCTTTATCTTTATTATCCGCAACGTCCAGGACAATGTCTTGCACAAGGTACATTTATATGCATTTAATAAATGTTTAGTGAGTTCAATAAATATTGGCTGGCTGACTGGTTGATGAAGGGAGAGGAGGGTCTTTCCCAGAAGAGAAACCTGTAGGAAATTCTGTCCTCTGGTGCTGGGCCCTGGAATTCCCCAGGTTTCCTTCCCCATAGCTTGAGATACTAATTTGGAATCCCACCCCCAACCCCACATGTATCTGAGACATCCCCTCCAGGTGCTCCACCAGCTTCCTCTGGTCTGGCTTTTTGCCTGTTCCTGTCCATATCTCTCAGTTTCATTGAGTAGCTGCCAACCCCACTCCTGCCTGCACCTGCTGCTTGCCACTATTTGAAGATCCCCTAATTGTTCCCATCATTTGACCTGGAATCCCTTGACAAAGACCAAAAGTTCTACTTTTGGATTACTCCTGGGATTTCTGGCTGATGTGGAGATACATGGCATTCTATCTGCCTCTGGGAAATGTGGGTAGAGAAAAATTCAGGTGCTTTCAATTCAAAGTTAAGGCCAAGCAACTCTAGCAGATTTAGTCTGGAGGAAGCACTGATAGAGTCAAGACTCCCACCCTTCAGGCTGGCCTGGGCAGGAAAATCTAAAATCCTACATGCAGCATAACAACAGTACTATACATTTATACAGTGCTCCAGACTTCAATGTGCTTTCATATCTGCTCCCATTTCATCTTCCCAATGGTCCTGTGAGGAAGGTACAGCAGGAAATTAACAAACAGGAAAAGAGATGCAAAGATATTACATGACTTGGCTCAGGTCCCTATAATGGACAAAAATACTGGTCTCACAACTCTCAGTCCAGTGCAATCAACTGGGAAACTACTTTTCTCATCACCAAATATCAATCACTCAAGGCTGAATGAACTAGAAATCTGCTATGTAAAGACAGAGAGACAAACAGACAAAACAAAACAAGAAACCTCCTTGAGGGCAGGGACCATGATGCTTTTCACTTTTGTATCTCCAATACCTAACTCTGCCCCACAAATAACAGGAACTTAAAACGAGTTACTTCATTCATCCAAACCGGATTCAACATCTACTGTATGTAGAGTACGATTCTAATGGGAAGCCAGGGAGAGAGAAAACCAACAATATCAAATACCTCAGGGTGAAGGAGAATGAAGATTGAAAAAAGGTCACTATATGGGATCTGGGGATCCGAGAAGCTTGGAGAGAGCAGTTTCATTCGGATGTTGGAGGCAAGTCACACCACAGTGGCTTGAAGAAAGTACATGTACCTGCAAGGCTTAACTCACACTACTTGCCCTTCACAGAGGCTGTATTCCAACCAAACTAGGCTTGGTATCATCTCGTGAACACATCAAGGCCTTTTAACTACAGTGCCTTTGCTCGTGCTTGTCTATATCTAGAATATCATCCTCATCCTTCAAAGCCAAGCTCAAACAAAGCTTGCCCCAATTCTCAAAGTTCATAATCACTTTTTTCTTATCTCTGTACTTCTCTTCTATACTTCTATACTTATATTTGTATTATATTTATAGTGTCTTATTTCCCAGTTGAACTCTAGGTTCCTTGAAGACTGGCCTGTTCCTCCTTGGATCTCAGTGCCCAGCTCAGAGTATTTCATCTACCATCTTACATTTCTACACTGCCTTACAATTTTAAAAAACACCTCAAATACATTATTAGTTGGAGAAACTGGGGGGTGTTTAGCCCAGAAAAGAGAAGACTCAATGGGGATAAGATAGCTGTGGTCCAAGAATCTGATGAGCTATCATGCAGAGGAGGGACTGGACTCCTGTTTGGCCAAAGATGGAAAAACCAGAATGACTGAGTTAAAGTTGTAGAGGGGCACACTTGGTTTCAGTATCAGGAAAAGAAATTCCAATTAGAGCTATCCCAAAGTGGAAAAGGCTGACGTGGGATATAGTAAGTTTCCTTTTATTGGGAAGACCATCAGAGATGGTTACTTGTCAAATGATAACAGGAACTCCTTTTGGCTATGTGTAGGTTGGACTTGATAGCCATTGAGGTCCCTTCAAAATGTAAAATTCTATTACCTCATTTGATTCTCAAAAATGAAAAATATTCTCATCTTTTTCCAAATGAGGAAACAGACTCAGAGAAAGGAAGTGACTTGCTAATAAACTGAACCCTTCAAATCCAAGAATATCCTTTCTATACGCCATGCTCAAAGGGAAAGATGAATGAAGGAAAACAGACAAGCATGAGAACTAAGGCAGGGACTAGGCTCTTTCTAAACTTTTATTTCACCCAGAGCCTAATACATAGTAGGTATTTAATAAACATTTGTTGACTGAGAGGGATTAGCAAATACCATCCACTCTATTTAGGGCCTTGAACAACAGTGGATCCTTACTCAACAGAGTGCTGTAGACAGGCAACTGGGAAAGAGGGACCAACAGTAGCCCATGAGGGAGAGGCCCCACTGCACTAGAAAATGATCATTCATGGGATCATAATTTGGAGCTGGAAGGGGCCTTAGAGGCCATCAAATCCAACTTCCTCTTTTTATAGACAGGGAAATTGAGGCCCAGAGAAGTGAAGTGACTACCTCAGGGATTAGAACCCAGGTGCTCCTGACTCCAAATCCAGTGCCCTCACCATTGTGTCATTCACAGTTTGCTGAAGTCAAGGCAAAGGCTGCTATCCTCAAAGTAGTAGGAGTCCTTCTGTTAAAATCTCAAGGGATGAGACTTGTCAGCTGTGTTGGCTTCTCCTTAGAGAGAACTGTAGGGGACCAATTGCGCTGGGAGGGAGGGATGTGTCTGTGTTTTCTCCAGGGGAGGCCAGGGATAAGAGGAAGGAAGAGTGGATCAGCTCACACAAATTACCTATAGGTAGTCCACTCCTGTTAGACCCTGTTCTGTGCCCTGAAAGATGGCCAACCCTCCAGCGACTATGACTGCTTAGGACCCCAAGGCCCTTTTTCAAACTTCAAGACACAGAAAAGGAAAGATGAAGACTAAAATGAACAAACCAAGCTGACAGTTTCTAAGCACAGTAACTAGGTTAGCTGACTGTTGGAGAAGCCAGCTGGGAAATTGGGGAGGGGAGAATTTTGAGGGCCCCCCACCAGGGCTCTCTGCTTCCCTTCAGGCCCTGCCCCTCTTGAAACCTACACCTGTTCCTCAACACCCTCAGCTGTCAACGGCTGCCACCCTCCTCTCCCCACCCCATGGGCTTGCCTCACCATCCATGGGCTGGAACTGTTTTTGCTTGTATGGCAAATTACAGTTATCTTTATGTGAGCCCTTCAAAGTCTAAGCTGCTTGTGGTTATTTAACCCCTAGGAGTCTGGGCTAGCCAAAGAGAAAAAGATAGTAGACAAAACTTTAGGATTTCCTCTTTACAATGTAGGGTTCTATTCAAAATATGTACCTCCTATGGGACAGGTATACTCAGGGTTAAGGAAGTAGAAATTAAAACGAACCATAGTACCTGCCCTCAGGAGTTTACAGTCTAATGAGGTGGGATATAACATGCACACATACAAGTATGATAAATGCAGAATATGAAAAAAGGCAATGTGGTATAGTAGAAAGAATGCTAGGTTTAGAATAAGAGGACCTGGGTTGAAAGCCTAGTTCAGACATTATCTATGTGACATCTGTGACAATTTCTGTCATTAAGTTTCCTCAGCTATAAAATGGAGGTAATGATTCTATCATTGCCTACCTTACGGGCTATTTTAAAGCAAATATCTTATAAATAAAGTGCTACAGAAATTTGAGATATTATAATATCATGGGACAAGGACAGAGTCATGTAAGATATCCCAGGAAAATCAGAGAAGAAAATCACTTTCAGCTGGGGAGATTCATGGAGGAAGTGGCACCAAATGCCAGTTTTGTCTCACCCAAGGAAGCAAGCAGGTTGGGGCACTTTAGGGATTGCCAAGGGCTCCATTACTACCATCCCTGCAGGTGGCAGGAACCAGGTGATGTTTACCCTTCTTTGGCCAAGTCTGCCAAAGGGCTACAAACCAGCTTCTGAATCTGCACCTGTGATTAAGGCCCAGAAATAACAACTTAAGTGACCTACCTGATCTGCAGGTGCCTCTGTTTGCTTCCCTCTCAGCAAGCTAGAGCTAAGCAGGAGCCTTTTCACTCTAGGCCTCAGGCTCTAAGAGTCTCTCCAGCCCATGAGGTGACTCCAATCAAGAGTATACCGGGCCCATATCCAAATCTGCCCACCTCTATGCTAACCCTCTTTCTCCACTGCTAAACTTACCTACAGGATTAAAGCCAAATTCCTCAGCCTGGTATTTGGTTCTTTCCAGGATCTGACCTCTTCACTCCCACTACATGGATCCTTCCCACCTGTTCTCACTATATTCTTCCCCTATGCCTGGAAGGCCATCTCTTCTCCCCATCTACCATAAATCTTTGCCTTCTTGCCTTTGTACTATGACTCAACTGTTTCCTACACTAGTAATATCCTTTCTTTCTCATTCTGTCTTTTAAATTCCTAGCCATCCTTTAAAGGCTAATTCAGATCACATCTCCTCAAAAAGGTTTCTTGGATCCTCCATCAGTAATGAACATTCCTCCCTGTCCTCACCTCACACAGCATATCTCTAATGCTCTAAGCTCTATGAGAGCTATGTCTATCTCATTTAAATTTTGTATCTTTGCGAGTGCCTAGCATAACACTGCACCTTATATAAGTTCGGGGGGGAGGGGGGAGGTTTGAAGAAAAAAAAAATTACAAGTCAGGGAGGGCCTCACATCGACTCTCCTCCAGTAAGCCTTCTCTGGTTGAAGTTGAAGTGTCAACCCAGCACATGGACCTTAGCCCTTCCTGACTTCCTCAAGTACTTAGGAGTCCATATTACACATTTGCCTTTTAATTATGAACATGAACAACATACATTCTCTAATTAAATTATTAACTCTAAGGGACTGAGTCTTTAACTTCTTTTAAGATTCACATGACAACTACTCTTCCAGTCATTTTTCAGCTGTGTCTGACTCTTCATGATCCCATTTGGGGTTTTCTTGGCAAAATACTGGAGTGGTTTGCCATTTCCTTCTCCAGCCCATTTTACAGATGAGGAAACTAAGGCAGAGTTAAGTGACTTGCCCAGGGTAAGTCTCTGAGGCCAGATTTGAACTGAGGAAGATGAGTCTTCCTGATACTAGGCCCAGCACTCTCTCTCCAGTGCACTACCTAGCTGCTCCTATATCTTCCTAATGAAGTGTAATGGAAATGCTTAGTACATACATGGAAAACTAAACTGAACCTATTTAGCCAAAACTAATAGAGCTTTAGTCCTCTCTCCTGGTTCTCCAACCCATCTGACTGCTCCTTCTTGGTCTTCTTTCCATACATCTTCATCTAGGTCACATACACTAACTATGGGTATCCATGGGTCTCTTTCCTGGACCTTCTACTCTTTTCCCTCCCTACTATTTCACTTGGTGATCTCATCAGTCCCTGTGGATTCGATTATGTTCTCTATGGTGACAACTGTCAAATCTATATACCAAGTCCTAACCTCTCTCTCGACCTTCAGTCTCACAAACTGCCTAGTGGACATCTGGAACCGGATGTTCTATAAACATCTTAAATTCAACATGCCCAAAACTGAACTCACTATTTTTCCCTTCTTCCTAACTTCCCTAGTACTTTGGGGGGCACCACCATCCTCCTAATCACTCAGGCTTGGAATCTAGGTGTCATCCTAGAATCCTCACTGTCCTAGATAGGTATGATCATGTCACACACACTGCCCCCCCCCCCCCCCACTCAACAAACTCCAGGGGCTCCCTATCACTCCATGATGGCACGCATGTGCATGCGCCACTTTGCCACACATGCACTCCTCTGCCACACACTCTATGAACCAGTGACGCTAACCTTCTTGTTCTTTGAACAAGACGCTTCATCTCCCAACTCCAGGCATTTTCACTGGTTGTCCTCCATATCTAGAATCCTCTCCTTTCTCATCTCCACCTCTTAGTTTCCTCCAAGTTCCAGCTAAAATCCCACAATTTATAGGAAGCCTTTCTTAATCCCCCTTAATTGAAGCATCTTCCCTCTACTGATCATCTCAAGTTTATCTGCTATACTGCTGCTTATACATCATTGTCTCCCCCATTATTAGATGGCAAGAACTCCTTGAAAGCAGGGAAGTATTTTTCCTATATCTACCCCCAGCACAATAACTGTCACAGAATATATTTAATAAATGTCTACTGATTCTCTGTATTCAGTACTTAAATTTAACCTACTGTACCTGATACAGCCTGAAACGATGTCTTTATCTTGCAGGTGCAGATATCTGATGATACCTATAACCTCTGTGGATGGCCCTGAAGTAATGTAGTTAGTCTTAGAGAGAGGGAGTAGTGTTAAGATAGAGAAGTGAAAAAGTTTTTAAGTGTATGAATGCCTTTGCAGATTCAGTTAGCATCAGAGCTACTGTTTAAGGCCATGAAAATTCTGTAAAATTACACTAGTGGCATTTCTACCCCTTAACTCAGCCTAACCCATCCTCAGCTTGTTAGCAAGTTTTCAATAATGAAAGGAGTGCCCTGGCCTCTAAGAGACACTCCAGAACCAAAGGACCTATTGGGTAGAAAGATACCTGGGGACTTTCTGAATCAAAGTTTCAACAGGACCAATGAAGGAGTCAATCATTAGGGAAGAGAATCAGTCTGCCTGGTCTATATTGAACAAAAATATACAGGGGTAGGGTGGGAAGGGAAGTTTCCCTTTCAAACAGATCAAAGAATTTGAGAATGGTGTGACTTCTAAAACAGTCCATAGCAGCATGATTTGCTATTCAACAAACAACTCACTCAGCCTTTCTAAACCACTCCTGGGGAGTCTGGGAGAAGCTCAGCAGACTAAGCGGTAGCTCTTCTTTGCCCTCTGTACAAGGTCTCCTGACTCAAAATTTTTATCTTCCAAATGTAACCCTTATGTAATCCATCATAGGGGTCTTTGGACAATTGATGAGCAGATGATTTAGGAAGGTACAAATGGCACAGATGTCTCTTGGATTAGCACGGTACAAACTGGAATCTCCTGAGTGACAGAACCAAAGAGAACCCAGGAATACTGAACCACATGGCTTCACACACCCAGGCAATGTGGCTAGGGGCCTCTGGCACAAAGGCTTCAGCTAGAACTTTTCTCAAAGGAACTGAAAGAACAGAGGAGAGTTCATTCACTGGCTCATTAGTCATTCAACAAACATATATTGAGCAATAACTATTCACAAGGCTTTCTGCTTGGTGTGGTGGTGGATATAATGATGAATATAAGACAGCCCCTGCCAGCAGAATATAAAGGAAAAGAATCACAAAGGACCATGCACAGACCAGAGGGGCAGAAAATACTTGGGCCAGGAAGAAAGGGCTGGGGGGATGGCAGGGGAATAGAAGCCAAGTGACCAGAAGAGAGAGTGACACTCAAGGCACTACTTTTCAGTTTCCACTTTCTTGTCAGAAGGAATCCTGCCACTTAGCTGGTACAGGAAAGTGGTTATGGAAGTCATTGCAATGGCATTTCCTGACAGGCTACAGAAAAAACTCTCCCATTCTGGAGCCAGCTAGCAACAGCCTTATGCAATGAGTCCAGTTTTCTATCACAATGAGAGACAAGCCCAAGACTTGATCCTGGTCTGATAATCTAACTAGGCAGCACTGGCTGTAGATAGACAGGGGTTCTAAGTCCAAAGGAGCAAGATAGACCCAGAATCTGGGGACAAGGTCAAGAAAGCTGCCCTCTCTGAAACAGAAACTTGAAGAATCACACTCTTAGAGTTTAAGCCTGGAAGGACCTTGGAGGTCTGATGCAATTCCCTCAGGCCTTGGGAGTTATGTGATTTGACAAAATCACACAGTTAGTGCTATATCAAGGACTCCTGGTTCAGGGAACTTATGTAGCCTCAACATATAATGAAAAATTTAGTTGTAGTCTACCTTGCACTGTAATTTGGGGATAGATTATTTCTGAGATTAATTTGCTTTTTAGGGGTTAAAAGAAAACATTCACCAGAAAACATAAGTAATATAAATGACAATTTTTAAAAATCATGTTATGTTCTGAGTGAGGCAATGCTCACCATCAGGCAGAGTTTGCTAAATTCCTATTATCCACTAGTCATTCTAACACTGTAATGGCAAATACCACAAGATAAGTAATAGGCATGGAATCTAAAAAGATTGTGAAGAATGTGTTGCTACCTCCAGCACTATCCTAGAGATCAATTCTTCTGAGGTGGTACGGGTTAGCAACAAAATGTTGAAAAGTTCAACTGGTTAAGCCACGCTAGCTAGCGATAGAAATGTGGGACAAATATCTAGCTCCAGGAGGAGTGGCAGAAAGACAGGAACATTCATACCATTTTAATAGAATGTGAATTGATCCAACCATTCTGGAAAGCAATTTTGAATTATACTATGAAAGCAACTAAAATGTTCATATACCTTGATCTAGAAATACCAGTACTAATCATATACCATACGGTTAATGGTAAAAAGAAAGGTCTATATTTATAACAAAATATTCATAGCAGTACTTTTGGTAGTTAGCAACAAACTGGAAACGAAATGTAATGAAATACTAGTGCACAGAAAAAATGATGACTATGAAGTAGTCAGAGAAGCAGCCGAACTATACGAATTGATACAAAGTAAGCAGGTAAGTGGTGCACTGGACAGAGCACTGGGCTTGCAATCAGAAAACTCATCTTCATGAGTTCAATTCAGGCCTCAGACACCCACTAACTGTGCGAGCCTGGGTAAATCACTTAGCCCTGTTAGCCTCAGTTCCTCATCTGTAAAATAAGTTGGAGAAGGAAATGGGAAACCACTCCAGTGTCTTTGCCAAGAAAACCTCAGATAGGGTCAGGAAGACTCGGACATGACTGAACAACAACAACAAAGTAAGCAAATCCAGGAAAATAACATACACGACAACAACGGTAAATGAAAAGAATAAAACAAGTGCTATGAAATCATAACGACCAAACCAGACACCAAGGAAGAGATATGAGAAGTTCTGCTCCTCCCTTTTTTGCAGAAGGGTGCAATTATGAGGATTGAGTACTTTGTGTCAGATTTTTGTGACATTAGTTTTGCTGAACTACCCCAATTCTTTTCTTCTTTTTAAAATATTTTAATCATTTATTATAAGAGTGGATCTTGAGGGGTGGGGTGGCATACTGGCTAATGCTGATAATATAAAAACAAAAGCTAACAAGAATTTTTTTAATCAAACAAAAAACATCCAATTTTCTATCACTAACATTGTTAATCAAGGATCCTTCTGATTAATCATTTTGTTTCCTAAGTGAACTTCTCATGAGCAATGGGAGTTTCTAGACTTGGGTTCTTTGGTCAACTAGTACCCACCAGCATAAATGAATATAATGGCATTTTTTATTATTAAAAAAGTTTGTCACGAGCTGATCAAATAAGAATGAATCAATTCTGATCACACCTGGGAGAACTGATAAAAATGAGTTTCAGAATCTGCAAAGTTGAGGATCCAACCCTGGAACCTATGGTGACCCTGTAAAGGGGCTGCTAGCCAGTGACAATTCAAAATAACCTGCCCTACCCTTACCCACCACATTACAAAGAGGAGGCCCACCCACCAGGTGGGACTACAGTAGGATGGGCTTGCCTTTCTGCAAGCTGGGAGTAGGGGGAAGATAGCCTAGACTGAGGAGAAACTAAAGTGAGAAGTGGAGAGATTCCTTCCAAAGAAAGCCTTGTTGGGATTATATTTATGGGTATTAGATTGTGAGCTCCTTGAAGGCAGGAACTGTTTTTTTGTCTATTTTTAGGCACATAGCAGGCGCTTAATAATGATTGGTGATGATGGTGTTTTTATTGAAGGAGAACACTCAAAGGCAACAGTTTGCTTTTGTAGAACAATAGTTCATTGGAAATCACCCCTAAATCTACCTAAAACACCACAGTTGCTTACAGAAACTCCCTGTAAGGAGATACAACAGGCAATAAATGTGATTGAAGGGAGGGCACCCAAATTACAAGGGTTCTTAGAACAGACTGATACTGATCTGGAATAAAAGAAAAGAGAGGGAGGAAGGTGACAGCAAAGATTAGTCATTAAAGCCAACCTGCTGACAGCCCAATCCCAAGACTAAGTGATTTTTACCAACTCCTTTGGAGATTCCCTAAAAAACTTGTTCAAGGATTTTCTAAAGGCATTTAGGAAGAGCCCACCTAGTAAATTAGGTGCTGTGGGGAGTTCTGTGGAGTTCAGAAAACCCTGTGATGCTAACAGAGTTTTAAAGAGGTCTCCCCAAAGGGGGAAGCACCAGCAACACTTCCGCTTCCACCACAAAACCTGAATGAGATGTTCAAAATTTCCAGGTCTGGGGTTTCTGATGGGGTTTCCCTGAGAAAAACCACAAAATTACCAACAGCTGCCAAGAAATGCAAATGTCTGCATCATATCACTAAAGGAGGGAAGCCTACAGAAACTGAGAGACCACAAAGCCAAGAAGCCCAAGGGCAAAGTTATAATTTCTCCATCCAAAATATCACTTTGAATGAACAATAATCACTCCCATCTACATAGAGCTTTATAATTTATAAAGGTCTTTCTTCACAACAGCTCAATGAAAGACAACTTAATGTAACTAAGTAGTTTTGTTTTTCCTCAAGGAAGTGAAGAGACTTCCTTTGCTTAAGGTCACAGACTGAGTAAGTCTCAGTAGCAGGCCTAAAATCTAGGTATTCTGATTCTAAGTCCGGAGCTCTAGCAACTGCTCCCAGATGGGTCTCAACAAAGGTCTGTTAAGCTAGAGAATGTCCCCAAGAATCTCTACTTACTTAAAAGAGTTTAAGTTTCCCTCAATTATCATCATGTTGCTATTAACATAGAACAGCGCAGTTTCCCCTCCTTTCAAGCCTCAGATCGACAGCTAATTACTGGTCCTGGGCATATACAGCAATGACTCAAGTTGCTTCCTGAGTAATACCTTCAAGGGTGAAACAGCTTCTTTGGGGAAGCAGGACAGCCAATTCTGTTCCAAGAAAGGCTTACTCGATAATTAATGCAGATGCACCACCCCTTAATCTACACCCCTTTATTGGAGTCTCTCTCTGCCCTGGATGCTGGGTATTATTATCCCATTTTACAGGGAGGAGAAACCTACTCACAAACAGGTTCAACATCTCACTTAGGTCACCAAGCAGAGAGGCAGTGGGATGGCTAAGAATAAAACCTGAAGAATACACAACCCCAATCCCTAGCCCTCCATCCCCTTAACCCAGTCACAGTTAAATAGAAATATACTGAAATCTTCCTCCTCACACTACTCCCACCCACACAGCCCCCTGCACAAAGAGAATTACCAGTTATTCATGGGCATTACAGGAAATTTCAGAAAAAGAAAAATTAGTTCAAATGAAAGCAAAACCCTGATAACTAAACACTCCCTCTACCCTCCCTGAATTAGACAGAACATTATTAGTGGCATTGCTTTGAGCTCTTCCTGATTCATAATGTGAACATTATAGGATTTAAAGCCAGAAGGAATCTTAGAGATCATCTATTCCAATCCTCTGGATTTTACAAGAGGAAATTGAGGCACAGAGATGCAGAGTACTATAATATAAAGAACAACAGAGTTGGAAGATTTGGGTTTACATTTCAGGCTAGCTATATCCCTTTACCAACGTAAGGCCTTGGGCAGGTCATAACCTCTTTTGGACTTCAGTCTTTTCATCTGACCTGGAGACTGGCCTAAATGATCTGTAAGGTCCCACCCAGCTCATATCCCATCTAAAAATGACTTACTCAAGACATTATTAGAGGTAGTAACTAGCAACACAGAAATCCCAACCAAGATCTTAGCTATAACTCTAAATCCAGTGTTCTTGAATCTTGGTAAATTCTGTAGCTTCCTAGAAAGGCACGACTGTATGTGTCCCAAGGAGAAGGCAGAAGACTTTTACAGGGGCATTTTACTTTGTTGGTTTACCCCCTTCCATCCCTAGGGGCTCAATATCCTGATGCTGAGTCCATGAGTGGATGACAGATCAGTACAATATATTACAACTCAGGAAAGGTGTGATGTGATGAAAAGGGCACCGGGAGTTAAGAAACTTAGGTTTGTTTTCCATATTCTGGCACTTACTATGTGACCTTAGACAACTTGCTTCCCTTCTCAGAACATCAGTGTCTTTTCTCTGTAAAATGAGGCTGGACTATAAGATCTCTCAGGTCCCTTCCAAGTTGAAAGACTTATGCGGCTGACTGGCCTGGGGTGTAACAATTAGCACTCTAGCCTCTCAATGAAGCAATCTTAGTTCAAATCTTGGTAGGACTTTACTTTTCATCCTAGGAAGTGTGGTAAAGTGAAAAGAACATTGGCTTTGGAGTCAGAGGACCAGACTATGGATCCTAGCTCTGCTACTTATTACCTGTATGGCCTTGGGAAAGTCAATTTACCTCTTCAGGCCTCAGTTTCCTCATCTATGAAAAAAAATTATGATGGACTTCTGAATGGCCTTTTTAGCTTATGCATCTGTGCATTTTATCTGTGCATCAGATCAGAATGACACCATAAAGAATAGATCTCCAGAGCTCAGATAAACCTACAACCAACATCAGCCTTCAAGACTGGTAGGAAAAATAGACTTGTGTCATTTTTGATTAACCTGTGATAACCTAGGAGCAAATGATTCTTTGGAAAGTAAATGTCTTGAACAACCTTTGGTCCAGGCCTGAAAGCCATGAGTGCCCTGAGTAATCAAGTTATCTTCAATTCACCTATTACTGTAAAAGGTCAGAAATTATGCTAAAATATCTTACTGAAGCTCATCCATCCCCTTTCTCATGGAAATAACAGTTGAGGTATTGTACCAAGGATTCAATACGATTTACTAAATAATTATAATAGGATTTCCAATTTCAGGGGAAGAGAAAAGGGAAGAAAAAACACAAAGCTTGATTTTTCTGCAGAGAGGCATCATCCAGTCTTCTTAATACCTGTGGGCTCTAGATCTGAGATTACATTAAATGGACATAGTGCTTGCCACTTAGCAGAGTGCCTGGCCCACAGTTATGTGCTTAATAACTGGATATTGCTTAGCACAGTGCCTGGTACCTAGTTGACACTTAATAATTGCTTGTTTCCTTCCCTTCCTTCTCCCCACATAGATCCTACTGGTAACTTATGTACCCTGGGAAGTCTAGACAGAGCTCTACACAGGCAGGGGGTCCAGGTGATTCTTCCCTGGCTGCTGATTGGCTACAAATGGCACAACTCATGGGGCAATGTCACAACAGGATAAAGGTCAGAAGAAAATGGTGCACATTCCCCACCAAGAGTTGCCACAGAGGACAGATATATCTGAGGCAGTGGAATCCTGTATCTCCAGTAATAAGCTGAACAAATATTTGCCCCCAAAGACAAGCTAAGCAGGAGGGCAAGCTGCACAACCAACAGGAACCATTTAATCATTATCCCCAAAGGAGTTCATTTACAGAGTAGATTTCCAAGGCTGGGTCAGCCAGCCAGGGAGAGGGCCACAGAGTTAGCTAGGCCCCCAGTTCAATCCTCTCTCTTTAAATTGGAGGTAGAAACAGGATTATAGAGAAAACAATGGATACCTAAATACTGACCAGGGGAGCTCTAGGACAGGCTGAATAGAGATGAGTGATCCCTTTAGCAACTTCAGAAGGCTCAAGCTATAGTTCTGAGACTGCCACACCCTGGGCACAGCCTTGGAACAATCACATTCCTCACATTCCAGAGTCCACGGTACACTTACTCCCTCTTTCACCTCAGTTCCTTCAATCAATCTTATTCTCGAAAATTTGCTGGATTTTCTGGGACTCCTGAGAAGTGAGCAAGCTAATGGAATACCTGTACCTATTCCCAATCAATGAGAGAAAGGAAAACAGGCTGGGATAGGCCTTTGGTCCCACATAACCTCCCTTCCACAACTTTATGACTTACTAAAATGTGTGATGTTTAAGTCACCTAACCTGTCTGGCCCTCTCCTTCCCCATCTACAAAACTAGAGGATTGTATTATATGCTCTCTAAGGTCTCTTCTAGCTCAAAGTCCTACACTAAATTTGGATTTCACTCTTCTTAGGCAATTCTGGGTATGATAGGCAGTGGATGAGAGCTGACCTTCCCAGGTAGGAGCAGAATTAAGTGCTGCTTCTGGGTTCTTTGGCCTTGGTTCTAGCCTAGGGAGCAAAGAGTGTTCTGGGCAGAAGCACCAGGACCCTTCCTGACCGAAGAAAATTGAGGGATGAGGTGGGGGGAGAGGGGGGAAGAGTATGGGAGTCCAGGTGCTGCTTACTGACCTCAGGCAATGCTCAATTTATACAGCATGACACAGCAAGAGCTCAGCAAACTGACAGATCATGTGAAAAGTTGCACATAATGAAGAATTACAGAGCAGTACTAGGCACAACCAGAATCCTGAGGAGTATAGCCTACTTTATCCTAAAAATTTGTACCCATCTTTGGATAGCTGGGTCTCCTACCTGGCCAGGCCCACTCTCTGCTCTAGTCCCATGTCTAAAGGCTCTTCTTCTACTCTGTTGGGAAGTATTATGTAGTACAAAGAACAGGGGACTAGGACGCCCAGTAGTATTCTTACTAGGAGCCAAGGTTTTGGATTTGTATCCTGGATCTGTCATGAATTAGGAGTGTGACTTTAGTTAAGTGATTTGACTTCAATTTTCTCACCTGTGAGATGATGGAGTTGAAAACTAGATTATATTGGAAGGATCTTACAGCTCTAAATCCTATAATCAGTCTATGAAAAGTACAGGTCAATTATGGGGTTTATTTGTGAAGTAAACAGAACCTTGGGTTTTCAGAGGGAAAAAGCTCACCCCTCCCTGACACTTCCCAGCTCTTGGGACCAAAGAAATGAACCAACTAACTTCAGTTGTGATACAGTGTACCTCAGGATGAGCAGGGGCCTACAGAGGCTCTCAAGAATTTCAAAGCTTAGCCAGTCTATCAATTAAGGGATGAAGTCTGGTTTCTAGACAACTACTCCTCAGGATAAAGACAAGAAAAATACAAATAGTGTTTGGCTATTCATTGGTATTCGGGCCTCAATGCCCACAATGATTACCTAACACAACAGTTTGACTTGTACTACAAGTCAGGAAAATTTGGGGATGTCTCTAGCCAGAGACTAGGAAGAAGAGAGAAGCAGAAAGGGGTCCCTGGTCCTTACCCAACCGCCATTTTCTTGGATCCAAGGGTCTAGGTGGTCATCCAAGTAAGTGGCCATCCAGGAGGTGATGCGTCCTACCAAGACTTCCATCTCCTTATCCACGCTTTCCACACACAATGCCCCTCCGAAGGAGAAGAATGCCACAATTCGGCCCCAGTTCACCCCATCCCGAAAGAGTTCATTCACTACCTGCTCAAAGCTCTGATAAGCTGTCCCCGGAGTGATGTGGAGCTGGGATGTCAGGTCACTGAAAGCCCGCCGGTACCGGAGTTCAAATTCATCTCCTGCCTCCCTCAAAGCTTGCTTCACAGCAGCCACCGGTATTGTCTCATGGGCATCCAGGTTGCTGCTGTGTCCTGTGGCCCCACTCACTGCACGGCTGTCAGCAGGGTGCCAAGAGGGGCTGCCATTCACAGTACTAGGTATCTCTGTCCCTTCTGGGGCCTCAGTCCTATTCTCATCTTCAAACTGACTCCAACTGTATCCTTTCTGTGAGAGCTTGTAAGAAAGAAAGTCAACCACCAGCTCCCGGTTACTGTGAGACATTTTTACATCAGGAATGGGCTGCTCCAGTTCATTGTCCAAAGCACCTGCTCTCTGGGTCTGGGATCTGCTTGACAACTCTCTTCTGAAATTCAAGGCAAAAATGCTGGTTCTGAACAGAGAGAGAGAGAGAGAGAGAGAGAGAGAGAGAGAGAGAGAGAGAGAGAGAGAGCACTTCAGGGGGGAAAAACACAAAGGCCCCATCCACCCTCCCAAGGTTCTAGGTTTTCTTACAGATCTCAGTAATTTTCCACCTATCTTTCAAGAGAAAGGGACTGAGTAAGACTGAAAATCCACACCTACGAACTGATCCTCAGACTGGGCTTTCCGTTGATTATCACCCCCTCTCGGAAATGCCCCTTCCACCCGCACCATCCCCCCACCCCAGGAATAACCTTGCATTCAAATCAGCTGTCTGAGCCCGGGTCGGGGACGCAGTCAGCGCCGGCCCCCTCCCCCCTGGGCTGCAGGTTCGGAGCCCAGGAGCCGGTGCTCTCACTCCCCCTCCATCGCCTGCATTGAGGCAGCGCCGAGTCGTGCTCCCGGCCCCCGGGAGAAAGCCCGGCCCCCTCGCGGATCATGCCCGCCCCTCCGAGCTCCGGCCTACCGGCGGGGCGGGCCGAAAGGCTCTCCGGCCCAGGCCCACTCGCCGGAGGTGTGTGTAGCTGGGGAGGGTGTTTAGTTTGTTTTGTGACGGGGTTGTTTTGTGAGCGTGTGTTGTTTTAATTTAATCCAAAGGGAGCAGCCCCGGGGGAGGCTCCTCAATGGAAGCCGGCTTTCCGAGGGTGGGTTCTCAGCGCCGGTGTCTTAACCCTTTTTCCCTTCCCCGAAGCAGCGGCGGGCAGGGGACCAGCGCGCTTTCCTTCTCCCTGCACCCCGCAAACGTCCTCGAGACCAAAGGGGGCCCCGGCTGGGCTCAGGGCCCGCTCCGCTCGCCCCTGGCGGCGTCCAGGCATCATGGCTGCCGGCGCGTCAGGACAAAGGAGTTGGAGCCCGGGCCCGGGGGCTTCGGCTCCCCGGGGGCGCCCGGCCCAGACCCACGCAGATCGCACTTCTCCCCAGCTTTTCTTTCGCGGGGGTCCCGGTCGGGTTCCCAGGGCTCCTTCCCCAACCCTCAGCTCCACAGCGCCGCCCGCCGGGTAGGGGCGGCCGGGCCCAGCCCGAGCCACCCACGTTGCCGGGCAACCGCCTTTCCTCCCTCCCGGCGCCCCCCGGACCCCAGGACAGGCTGGAAAGAGGGGGAGGAGGGGGCGTCCCGCCCCCCGATCTCCCGGCGACTCCGCCCCCCGACGGCCAATCAGAGAGGTGGTCAGGGCAGGGGGCGGGACACGAAGGCCTCCATGCCGCCCTCCGATTGGGCGCGGTGCCCGTCACGCACCCCCCCCCCCTCCCGGGGCGGCGCGCTCACCTGCGAGCCCCACGAGTAAAGGGGGGGCGACATCCCCTCCCCCGCCTGCGCTGTCCGAACAGCCGAAGGGCTCTTGTCGGCCGATCTCCTGGCAGCGAGCTGAGAGCAGGTGGCCCGCGCGCCTCCCTGTTGGCTGCCTACCTGCTGGTCTTCTCTCCCGGAGTTTGATTCCAGGCGGACCCGGCCTCAGTTTCCCTTGAAAGAGGCCGGGGGAACTTGCGAGCTCAGTCACTTCCGGTGCTTTGGCAGCGCGCGCGTGCCCGAGACGTAGATGGGAACGCGCACTCCGAGGCGGGGACCCCCCCCCCCCCCGGAAAATAGAGAGAGAGAGAGAGAGAGAGAGAGAGAGCGAGAGAGAGAGAGAGAGAGAGAGAGAGCTCCCCTTGCGGGCCATCTGGGGTAGTGGCCAAATACCTCTTCGTAACTTCTCATTCATTAATTCCATTGATTCATGATTGGTCGCCCGGAAGGGACCTTAGAGGACATAATTCATTTCACTAATACTAAATTTTTTTTTGCTTTTTATTTCAGTAAAATTCAGTAAACATCTGTTAAGCGTCTACTGTGTGCCATACATTTTGCTAAGTGCTGGGATTTTATTTGAATTCCTATTTTAACATTGGCACTGTATGGCCTGTTTATAACTTAATTTTTGAACTATTTCTCTTTGATGTGAGGTGAATAAAGAACTGGTCCAGATATGAGTGGGAAGAGATAACACAGATCTACATTGGAGAAACCTGCAGTACTCTCAATGATGCCAAGATGCCACAGCTGCAAAAGACCACCTTCTTAGCAGCAACATTCTTCCATTTATAATGTATGACTTTGTATATGCATGACCAGGGATGTGGCCAATCACAGTGAGTGCAAGGGTAGACTAACAGATTCAAGTATTTCACTGGTATGCACAAAATATAAACAGAACTCCTTGGGTCTCTTAATCTAGTACATTGACTCCTTCCATGAATTTGAAAAAAAGAATCACATGCAATAAAGCTTGTAGAGATTGGAATCTTCACAAACCAATGAGATCCATCAAAGTATTACTGGCATTTACAGATGTAGATATATGGATAGACAGATGTTGTTGGGTTTTTTTGTTGTTGCTGAGTCGTTTCAGTTGTGTCCAATTCTTTGTGACCCCATGTGAGGTTTTCTCAGCAGATAATGGAGTGGTTTGCCATTTCCTTCTCCAGCTCATCTTACTGTTGAGGAAACTGAGGCAAACAGGATTAAGTGACTTGCCCAGGATCACAGTAAGTGTCTGAAGTCATATTTGAACTCCCTGAACAGGCCTGGCACTCTATTGACTGTACTACCTAGCTGTCCCACATTTACTGAACTACTCTCAGCCTTAGTTTCTTCATTTGTCAAAAGGGGATGTAAATTACTTTACAGACCTTAAAGCACTATATAAAGATCAGCTATTATTTATTTCTCCTCATTGAATCTTCTCTTATATAATAAAGAAAAACAGTTAAGTAAAGTAAACCAACAAAACTACCACATCTGAAAATATATGAAGCATTTATCATTCACAGGTTCACACTTTTCTGTGGGAAGGAGGGAAATATATTTCAAAATCCAGGAGCAAAGTTGTTCTGACTTTGCCTACCTCAATTCAAATGTGAAAGGGGCCTCAACTCTCTCTACGAATTCCAATCCATCCCCCATTGAGCCACTAAAGAGGTGTTCTAAATGCACAGGTCTGACCATGTCAGCTCCCCTGGTCACTAAACTTTAGTGGCTTCCTTTAGGATCAAGTACAAAATGCCTTGTTTGATATTCAAAATCCTTCATAACCTGGTTGCTCTTCCCTGCCCCGGCCCCCAATTTTTCTGGTCTTCTTACACTTTACATCCCCTAGATACTCTTCAGTTGAGTGACACTGGCCTCCTGGCTGTCCCAAGAACAAAACCCATGTCTCTGGCATTTTCTCTGCCTATCTCCCAGGCCCAGAACAACTAGCTGGTACCTACTAACCTCCCTGGCTTAAATCCCAATTAAAATCCCATCTTTTACTGGAAGCCTTCCCCAACCACTGTTAATTCTAGTGCCTTCCCTCTGTTAATTATTTCCTATTTATCCTATATATATTTGTCTGTATGTTGTCTCTCCTCTTAGACTGTAAGTTCCTTGAGAGCAGAGACTCTTTTGCCTCTTTTTAAGTATTCATATAACAGCACAGGGCCTGGCACATAGTAGGCACTTAATGAATGTTGGTTGAATGATGGATTAATTTCTTTCTGTCTTTGAAAACTTTGGAACACATGCCCAATAGTAGGACTATTGGGTTAAAGGGCATGAAAAATTTAGTTACTTTTCTCACATAATTCCAAATTGTTTTCGAGTATTTTGGACCAATTTACAATTCCCATTCCTCCCATTCAATTAAATCAGCAAGCATTTGTTAAATACCTATTGTTGAAATGCTAGAGGCCAGAGACCTCAGTCCAAGGACAACTTCAGTGCTGACTTGACTTTCTTCCGCGTTTATCAGAACTGCTGGGCTCCCCCACCCTGTTCCTGGCTCCGGGACGTGGGTGGAAAATTCGGAGAATAACTGCAAAGTTTCCAGTACAACCACCACGCCCAACCCAACGAACTATGCAAACCCCACCCTATACTTTTGAAGATATATATGCTTGCTTTTACACCAATAAATTGAAGGCTTTTCTACATCTATCTCAGCCTCCCTCCTCTGTTCGCCCCATTCCTTTACAGGCTTTTGCCTTACAGGTGATGCTCCATTTCGAGACCCACTCTTGATGACCTGCTGGACGGGTCATTTGGCGCCCAACGTGGACTCGACACTGGACATCTAC
>CM053585.1:254243267-254319507 GCA_028646515.1 Pseudochirops corinnae | reverse complement strand
AAAGAGGGGGAGAAAATATGTAACTCAAAATCTTGTGGAAATGAATGATGCAAACTATAATAAAATTTAAAAAAAAGAAAAAAAAAAGGAGATAATGATAATAGCTTGCATTTGTATGGCACCTTTAGGTTAGTAAAGTGTTTCACAAATAATGTCTCATTTTATCCTCACAGCAACCCTATTATTATCCCTATTTCACAGATGAGAAAACTTACTTGACAGAGGTTAAGTGACTTACCTAAGGTCATATGGCCAGTGTCCGAGGCTGGATTTGAACTCAGGTATTCCTGACTCTGGACAGCTAGATGGCACAGTGGATTGCCACTAGATTTGGAATTAGGAAGACTCATTTTCATGAGTTCAAATCCAGCCCCAGACACTAGCTGTGTGACCCTGGGCAAGATCCTTAACTCTGTTTGCCTCAGTCTACTCATTTGTAAAATGAGCTGGAGAAGGAAATGGCAAACCACTTCAGTATCTCTGCCAAAAAACCCCAAATGGGTGACAGAGTCAGATGTGACTCTAGGTCCATTGTTCTATTTGCTGCTCTACCTACTTGCCTATAGAAGATGGAAGATGGGATATGAATGATGATCTAGTAAAGGAAACTGAAAAGCATCAGTCAAAAAGGTAAGAGGAGAATCATGAAAACCTATGAAAAGGTAAGAGTGTCAAGGGGAACAGTAAGGATGCTGATACAAGGTTATAAGACAACTCCAAAGGCCTCATGATGGAAAGGGATATCCACGTCCAGAGAAAGAACCACAGAGTCTGAATGCAAACTGAAGCAGACTACTTGCACTCTCTCTTTTTTGGTTTGTTTATTCTTCCTTGTTGTTCATTCCATTGGTTATAATTCTTCTTTACAACTTGACTAATGTTTAATGTGAAGATATATATAGAACCTGTATCAGATTGCATGCCTCCATGGTGGGGAGCAGGGAGAAAATGTGGAACTCAAGGGATTGTGGAACTGAATTTTGTAAACTAAAAGTAAATAAACAAATTTTTTTTAAAAAAAGAAAGAAATATAGGCACATTGTATAGTATAAAAAACCAGTAAGGACACCGACTAAGAAAAGGTCAGGATTTAGAAGATCATTGGTGACCTTGGAAAGAGAAGTTTCAGGAGTAAATGGGAAGTGAGAGGCAGTGAGTGTAGACAGCTTTTTCTGAATATTTGGCAGTGAAAGGAAGGCAAGGTATAGGATAAGTTTGAGGAGATGGAAGAAGTAGGGAAATTAGAAGGAGGGTGGGTTTAAGGTGTGGGGATATAATGAGTTCCTGCTTGGATGTGTTGTATATACTACTGGCAGGCCTTCCAAGGAGATTCACTTGAAGGTACAGGACTAGAGCTCAGGGGGGTGATTCTTAGATCAACTCATCTTCCTAGGGGATAAATGAAGCTATAGGAGTAGATGAGATCACTAAGGGATAATCTAGAGAAAATGAAGAAAAATGGGTCAGGGACATAGCCTTAGAAGACCAGTGGAGGGGCAGCTAGGTGGCACAGTGAACAGAGCACCGGCCCTGGAGACAGGAGGATCTGAGTTCAAATCCTGCCTCAGACACTTGACACTCACTGGCTGTGTGACCTTGGGCAAGTCACTTAATCCCAATTGCCTTGCCTTCCCCTCCTCTAAAAAAAAATAAAACAAACAAAAAAATAAAACAGAAGACTTAGGAGGAGGACTAGGGAGAGGTATCCCTTTGGGTTGGGAGAATCAAGGAAGGCTTCACGGTGGAGGTGGCATCTAAACTGGGTCTTACACTTTTTCATATCCTTGATATAACCTAACATAGAGCTGGGCACTCAACAGATGCTAAATATATACACATGGTGACTGATCACTTGACTTATAGTTGCTATCCCAAATAGGGACATGCTCAGAGATGCCATGGACATTCCAGATTATCCTCTTCCAGCCACCACCACAAGGCTCCTTGCATCACAATGGCCCATTAAGAGTTCAAGGAGAACAGCAGTTTGTCCAGATGTTTATTCTCAAGAGCAGCTGCTTATAGATAACTGAGGGCATGATCTCCAGATGAGGAGCTGCCTGGAGTAGAGCGTGAGGCCCCTATAACCTCTCCCACCTCCAGCCCTGAAAGCTGGCTTCTGTAGGAGTCAGACACCCTACAAAAGAGGGACAGGGCCGGGCACAGCTGAAGGTAGAGAGGGACCAAGTGCAGGCAGGGGCCACTGGGGATAGGTCTTCCAGAGCAGGCAGCAGGCCTGGTTCAGGCTCCATACTGGACATCTGTGGCAATGACCAAAAAGCCCTGAAGAAACAAAAGTCCTTCAGTCAATGAAGTGGGGAAGGGTCTCTAGTGATGCTCTCCTAAGTCCTAAGTGCTTCCAGATTCACCACACCAAGGGACTTTCTGAGAGACATACAGGTCCCAAGCTAAGTTGTTTTGAAAGAGTTGAGTGGAAAGCACCCTGGGACAGGATCAGATTTAGAGTCAGAAGACCCAAGCTTGAACCTCTGTGAGATATTGGGTAACTAGAGCACTGGGTCTGGAGTCCAAGAATCGTTTCATTCACATTCAACTCTCCATGACCCTGTTTTGGAGCTTCCTTGGAAAAGACACTGGAGCGATTGGCCATTTCCTTCTCCAGCTCATTTTACAGATGAAGAAACTGAGACAAACAGGGTTAAGGGACTTGCCCAGGGTCACACAGCTAGTCAGTGTCCAAGGCCAGATATGAACACAGGTCCTCCTGACTCCAGGCCCAGCGCTCTATCCACTGCATCACCTAGCTGCCCTGGATCTGAATTCAAATCAGACCTGTTAGCAGTTGAGTTACTTTGGGCAAGTTTGCCTCAGTTTCTTCATCTGTCAAATAAGCTGGAGATGGAAATGGCAAATTGCTCCAGTATCTTTTCCAAGAAAACCCTGCATGGGCTCATGAAGAGCCAGATATGAATAACAACATGAGATATCAGGCAAGCTGCTTTCCCTCTTCGCGCCTCAGTTTCCTGAAGATTGGATCAATGTCTTTGTGACCTTGGGCAAGTGACCTGACCTCACAGGACCTCAGTTTCCTCATCTGTAAAATCAAAGGATTGAATGAGATGACTCTGAGGGTGCTCCCAGCTCTAGCTCTCAGTAGGATGGTCACAGTGCTACCCTGTGGTCATTCAGGGGAACAGCACTTTCCTTGGCTCTTCCTACCAGAACCACAGAGGTCCCTCAGGGCCTTGTAGCCTCCACCCTCTTCCCCCAGTGCTGGCTCTCTACAGCCCGCCTTGGCAAGGATGGGAGTCACCCAGCATCCACTCAAAAATTTCCCATAGCAAGGAACTGCCTGCGGCTTGTGGCAGTCCATCCCACTAAGAGGGCTGCTTATTAATCAAGGGCTCCCTAGTGTGTCTGGCCCCGACAGCCTGATGACAAGAATAGACCTCCTCTTGTTTCTGGAAGTCTCTCTCTTGTTCTCTGTTCTTTCTGGTGGGAGAGCCAGAATGTGAGAGTGAGAAAAGAACATCACACTCTAAGCTGGGTAGCATGTCAAAGCTAGAAGGGAACCTTTGAATCAAACATAAAATGTTACAACAGGAAGGGGCCTTTGAATGGCAAATATGGAGTATCCTGAGAACTGGAGAGACCTGAAAACAGCATTGAAGGGAAATTTAGAACAGAGGGCACAGGATGCCAGAAGCTGAAGGGTTCTTAGGGATGTGAACGCAACCTTCTCATTTTCCAGATGGCGAAAAGGAAGCTCAGAAAGGATAAGAAACAGAAGAAGGGGCTAGGCTCGGATGGGAGGCAGCAAGTAAAGGGGTTGGTTCATTACTATACAGTGCATCATGCCACCCTGGAGACTGAAGAGAGAGGGGAGATGGGGCAAAGAGATGGAAGAATGCTACTGAAAACCTAAGGGCAGAGAAGGAAGCAGATGACAAGGAGGTGCTCTGGGAGCAGGCTGCTAGTCCCTGTGATATAGGAATTGGGTTCCTATAAAGAGATTAAGACTATACCCACCTCTTGGATTTTGATGACTGTATCTTGAAAGCTGGTCTTGGGCAGAGTGGGCAGAGGGAAGCCTTCCTTGAGTTTTCCTGGGGGGAAGGCTATGAGCTGAGTTCACTTCTCCATCCCCAACTCAGAACCTGGCACCCACTAAACCCAGTAAGATCTTCTTGAGTTCTGCCATCTACCCATGGAGTCCCCCAGCCCCAGTGACTGGTATTAGGATACAGGGAGCAGGTTCTCTGTACTGAGAGAGGTGCACCTCTAGTCAGGTATGTTAAATAATAATAATAATTATACATATATATATATTATAATAAACTCTTATTTCCCCATCCAGCTTTCCTCTTCCCTCTTCTTTTACTTAGTCTGCTTCAGTGATTCTCCATCTCTCTGTCCCTAATCTCCCTCCACCTCTGCTCCCTGGAGACCTCCTGCAAGATAAGCAACCTGGGAAAAAATCCCAGCTCAGCCACCGAGCCACCAAGTGACACCAAGCAAGTCATTTTCTATTTACACCTCATCTGTTAAACGGGATTGATGATAAACTCTGACTGGCCTCCCTCCCAGGGTTGTGAGGATGAGGATGAGGACAGATGTGAGAATTTATTCCAGCCCTTTGCCTTACTGTCTCCAGGGATAGAATTCCAGATGTGGTTTGATATTATTTTTATTATTACTTATTAACATTTCCCTGGAAGAAGGGGGCAGTTAGGAGTAGTGAAAACTCACGGTTGATTCTAGGCAGTATGGCTAACTTCAGAGTGACGTTCAGCAGAGTCTCCAGTTTGTCAACCTGGGAAGGAGACGGGAGAGGCCATAGGGAAGGCACCAAAGAATGGGATGAGATAAATGGAGGATAGAGAGTAGAATAAGAGCAATGGGCCAGGCTTGGCAGTGGTTCCTTCCAGGTCAGAGTCTACATTCTGAGGTCCCTTCCAGCTCTGATCTATGAGTCTAAGAGGAAGAAGGGAGGAAGGGGGGAAAGCAGAGAAGCAGGAGAGGAAGGAGGTGGATGTAGGTGGGGCTTATAGGTCCTGTCCTGTCCCTGCCCCTAGCACATCAGGCCTGACTGCCCCAGCTATCTCCCTTGACCAGCTACAGGAAAAACTTCAGAAACAATCTTTCCCTACTTGCCCAGACAGAAAATGCCCAGAGAGGGTGGGATAGGGGACAGTGTATTATGAGTGGCTGTTGGACCCTGAAGAATTAAGGAGGATAACCACAGATCCTCATCCTGACTCATAGACACAGGGCACTTACCGGGAAGGGCCCCACAGCTGAATGAGCCAGGGTCAGGCTGAAGCTGTAGGAAGAGGGCATGGGTGAGAGCCTGTCCTATATCCTTGACTTGACGAGTTGGTAGGGTCCCTTCAGGGAAACTAAGAGGGCAAGGGGGTAGGGTGGGCACCCTCTGCTTCCCAACCCCAAACCAACCTCTTATTTTCCCCCACCCTCCCCCCAAACCTGGAACCACCCCCTTCAGAAATAGGGAAAGAACCTAGAGATGAAGGAAAGAGAGGACTCACTTAGTCAGTTTCAGAGAGGCCCCAATATTCTTTCCAGAAGTAAAGATCTGGGCCGAGGCTTTGGTATCCTGCCAAGGAGACCCTAGTTCCAAATCTGGCCCCTCCCCAAGCATCTCCAGCCCCTGCCCATTTCACACCAGCCAAGTGGGTTCCATGAGGATGTAAACTCAGTGGAAGAAGAGTTATTCTAGGGCAGGGCTTCTTAACCTTTATTTTCTGTCATTGGACCCCTTGGACAGTGTGGTGAAGCCAGATGCTTAAAATAAAATACATAGGACTGATGTTTTGAAATACAGCTATCAATTTTTTTTTAAGTTCATAGACCCCAGTTTCAGAACCCCACTCTAGGGATTCAACCCAACCCAGGAATGGAGGACTGACACTGGGGCAGGACAAGAGAGACCAAATCAGTCCCTCCACTGACTTTCAGTTACAGCTAGGCCTGTCTTCTCCCCATTCCCTTCCAAACATTCTTCTCACCTCTTGTGAAATTCCCTGCCTCTGTCTCTTCACAGATACCCAGCCTCATTCCACCTCATCCAGAAGGGAAGGACCACTCAAGGCCTAAGGAAGCTCTCTCTTCCCAGAGTTCCTGTAGCTCTTATGGCCTAAACCTTGTAATCTATATCTCCTCTCTATCCTGTCTTGTTCTTGCCTCATTTCCCATGTGTGAATCGTGTCCCAATTAATCTGTGTTGTGGAAAATGCCTTGGACAGAGAAATAGGAAGGCAATATGATACACTGGAAAGAGCACTGGTTCTGGAATTCAAATCCTGTCTTGACACTGACTACCTGTATAGGACCATGTATAAGTCACTTAAAGCACCCTCACTTTTCTTATCTGTAAAATGAAGGCGTTTGACCAGATGACTTCCAAGGACCCTTGGAGCTCACTCTCCAATCTATGATCCACTAAAAATGGGAAAGCTATATGTCTCTTCCCCCTTTGGATCTGTTTTTTCATCTATAAAATGAGAGGATTGGGTTAAATATTCTCTAAAACCCTTTTAGTTCTCACACTTTGTTGGATGTTCGAAGATCCTTGTTATCACTGACACTGTATGGTCAAAGTTCCCCTGGGTTCTAAGGTATGAGGTCTTTTCTATTTCTGTGTTCAGGCCCCCATTCCAATATCAGCCAATAAATATTTGTTAAGTCAATAAACATCTGGGCTAGGCACACTGTGGGGGCTCAGTAAATAGTAGTGGAACTGAACTGGACAGTCCTTGCTGAGCTCCCTTGTGTACGAAGTCTTCTACATCCCTGTCACTTGTCACTGGCAGAAGGTACTAGGGAAGGGAGTCTGGTCCTCTGGCTTGGACCTCCTACAGCTAGGACTTAGGGCACAGGACAGTTCCTTGTCCTGGGCCTGGCATCTGACTTAGATCTCCAGGTTGCTACAGAACACTGGCTCAGAGTTTAGGAGCTATCTGGGCAAAGGGAGTGCCAGCCCTTGGCATCCATGAGCCAAAAGTAGGGACCATTATTCAGAGTAAGCTAAAGCCTACCTAAAGCTAAGGATGGGAGTGAAACCAATACTTGGGGTCAACTTGTAAAAGGGAGGCCAGGCCCCAAAGGGTGGGTCTGCTCACTCACAACATGCAATAGGAAGACAGGTACAGGTGAGGTTCCATTGGGCAGAATGAAGGCCTGCACTGCCCCAGGCACCAGCAGCTGCACAGTGCCTGACTGAGTCTGGAGGCTGGGAGGAAGTCGGGCAAAGATCTGCAGGGCCATCGGTGTGTCCGGAAATCTCTTCGGGAGCTGGAGGTGGGGTACAGAGATGGAAGAGGGGAGACACATAGGTTAATAATTTCTGACATTTAGAGAGATGTGAAGGAAGGGAGATCACAGTGACCCTCTCCCTCCCCTTCTGGGGTTGAGGGGGTAGAAGATCAGACTAGGTCCCAGAAGGATATAGAACAGCCCTCACAGTCCAAATTTGTCTTTAGGGCCCCCAGACTTCCCACTCCTGGCCCAGGGGGAGATAATGAACCCTCTGGGGTTCACATGGGGGACACATGGCCCTCAGTGTGCTGCTCTTAGCCTCACCTTGGTTGGGAAAGCTCTACACTCCCAATCTCAGCTCTGCTTCTTACTGGCTATGTGACCTTGGGCAAGTCACTTCACCTCTCTAGACCTCAGTTTCCTCATTTGTAAAATGAAGGGGTCAGACTAGATGATCTTTAGGTCCTTCCAGCTCTAAATTCTGTGACATGGTGATCCAAAGGCATGAAACTCTAATAGTTGGAGTCTGAGATTTGACTTTGGGGAAGTACTTTCCAGAGCCCCTTAAACAGTGTCAGGTAAATTCCTCCATCTGGCTTCACTTAAAGACGTTGTGGAATAGATGCAGATCTGGCCTTGGTGTCAGGAAGACCTGAATTCAAATCCCACCTCTGACACTAGCTTTGAAACCTTGGATAAGTTCTTTAGCTTGAGTCTCGGTATCCTTATCTGTAAAATGGGGGTAATAATATCTATAACACCCGTATCACAAGACTGTTAGGAGGTTCAAATGTCATAACTCCTCTCAATGGCCTAAATACCATTTCTCAGTCATTGTTAGGCTGGTCCTGGGGGTAGCAAACTATATTATTCTGGTCCCCTGAAGGTCCTGCCAGGCCAAGGGCTTCTTTCCTTTCCCCCATAACCCCAAGTACCATGTGGCCCTCAGATAAAGTCCATGTCTGGTTCATCATATATATTGTTCTTTGCACACACAGCCACTCACACATCCACATGTCAAAGTGGCTGGTGGCACAGTGGAAAGATTGCTGGACCTGAGTCCAAATCCAAAATCTGACATTTACTAGCTGTGTGACCCTGGGCAAGTCAGTTAACCTCTGTTTGCCTCAGATTCCTCAGCTGTAAAGTGAGAATAATAACAGCACCTGCCTCCCAGGGTTGTTGTGAGAATCAGCTGAGGTCTTTGTAAAGTGCTTAGCACAGGGTCTGGTGCTACATAAATACTTATCCCCTTCCCCAGCCCCAAATAATAAGGAAGCTCAAACGTTCCCATCCTCCACCCCTTCCTATCCTGTGCAATGACAGCTGATGTTCAGGCTGAATAATTCCTATGTTCTGGGCTTTTTATTGTTATAATCAGTCATTTGACAGATGAGGAAACTGAGGCAAACAGGGTTAAGTGACTTGTCCAGGCCACATTTGAACACAGGTCTTCCTGACTCCAGGCCTAGTGTTCCATCGCAGGGATGGGGAACCTTCCACCTCGAAGCCACATGTGGCCTTCTAAGTCCTTGCATGTGGCCCTTTGACACAGTCCAAGTTTCATACAACAAATCCTTTTACTAAGGGGGTTTGTTCTGTGAAGTCTGGATTCAGTCAAAGGGCCGCACTAAGGACCTAGAGGGCCACATGTGGCCTTGAGGCCACAGGTTCCCCACCCCTGCAGCCACTATCCATCTGTGCCACCTCGGATCAGCAAAGGAGGCAGCACAGTTTAGTGGATAAAGTGCTGGACTTGAAAGTCAGAAAGACCTAGGTTTGAATGCTGGGCATTGGACTAGCTGTATGACCCTAGGCAAGTCAATTCAGCTCTCTGACTCTCAGTTACTTATCTGTAACAGGGGACCATCATAGCATCTACTTGTCGGAACTGTGAAGCACAAATGAGATTGTGTACATAAAGCGTAAACCTTAAAGCATTCCATACGTATGAGTTATTAATATCTCAGATAATTAATTACTCAGATACTCAAATACTCAAAGGGAGCAGAGAGATTCGAGAGTCCTCGCCAACTGATCCCATCCCATCCATTCCTGCCCAGCCTATATATGACTCTTGTCCATGCCTCCCAAAGGTTTGCCACAAGGGGAGTCCGCCCAATGAGCCAGAGACCTTCCTCGATCTCTCCTGACATCCTCCCGGTTGCTCTGTTGTTCTGGGGGATGCCCACTTGTGATGTTTATGTAAATGATCAACAAAAATTCTGAAATAATACTGGGTAAATTGGAAATAATCATAGAGGAAGGGTGCTAAGATCAAGGAAGATAAAGAAAGGCTTCTTGAAAGTGAAGTTTTTAGCTGTGACTTGAGGGGTGGAACAGTCGTACAGGCCAATTTTAGCCGCAAGTCTATATTACTGTGGGCAGCTAGGTGGTGCAGTGGATGGAGCACTGAGCCTAAAGTCAGAAAGACCTGAGTTCAAACTCAGTCTCAAACATTTACTAGCCATGTCGCCCTGGGCAAGTCATTTAACTCTGTTTGCCTCAGTTTTTAATCTGTAAAATGAGCTGGAAATGACAAGCCATTCTAATATCTCTGCCAAAAGAACCTCAAATGAGGTCACAAAGAGTTGGACACAACTGAAACGAATGAACAACATGTATTAGTACAGATGAATCATTAGAAAACTGATAATCCTGACTCAAGAGGACAGTGGAAAGATGCCTTTACTGGAAGCCAAGAGACCTACGCCCTGTTAACACGCTGACTTACTGTACGTAGCACCTCCAAGTTGACAGGGACCTTGGGGGCCATCTAGCCTCCTTGAACAAGAATCCCCTTTGTAGCACACCTGCCTGGTCATCCAGACTCTGCTTGAAGACTTCTAGTGAGAGAGAATCTATGACCATTCCAATTCTGAGTAATTCTGAATAGCTTTAATTGATAGAAAATTTTCACTTCTATGGAAGAGAAATCTCCCTCTCTGTGACAACCTCTTTCCCTTTCTCCTCCCCTCCAGCCCCAACAAACAACAAATCTAATCCCTCTTCCTCTCTTAAGACCTTCAAGAATCATCAGCATTTCTATATATTACTAACAAAGTCCAGCAGGAAGATTTAGAAAGAGAAATTCCATTTAAAATAACTGTAGAGAATATAAAATACTTGGGAGGCTACCTGCCAAGACAAACCCAGGAACTAAATGAACACAATTACAAAACACTTTAAAGTCAGGTCTAAACAACTGGAGAAATATTATTTCTCATGGGCAGGCAGAGTCAATATAATAAAAATTACAATCCTACCTAAATTAATTTATTCATTGCTGTACCAATTAAACTACCAAAAAATTATTTTAAAAAGCTGGGAAAAAAATAATAAAATTCAACTGGAAGAACAAAATAGAAAGGAAATTGATGAAAAAATATGTGAAGGAAAGTGACTTAGCTATACCAGATCTCAAACTGTTTTATAAAGTGGCAATCATCAAAGCAATCTAGTGCTGGCTAAGAAATAGAGTGGTAGATCGGTAGAAGAGATACACAATACACAGTAATAAATGATCACGGTAATCTAGTGTTTGATAAACCCAAAGCTTTGGGGATAAGAAATCACTATTTGACAAAAATTTCTAGGAAAACTGAAAAGCAGTTTGGCAGAAACTAGGCATAGACCAATATCTCACAGCATATACCAAGATAAGGTCAAAATGGAGACATGATTTAGACATAAAGGGTGATATAAAAAAATTAGGGGAGCATGGAAAAAAAAATGTACCTATCAGATCTATGGATAAGAGAAGAATTTATGACCAAACAAGAGATAAAGAACACAAGCAGAATGAGTGCTGCCAAGATTAGAAGAAAAGTAAGTGCTAAGTGTCTGAGGTCATATTTGAACTCAGGTCCTCCTGACTCCAGGGCCAATACTCTACTCACTGCACCACCTAGCCACCCCAAAGGCCTCATTTCTAAAATATATAGAGAACTGAGTCAAATTTATAAGAATATGTATCATTCCCCAATTGATAAATGGTCAAAGTATATGAACAGGCAGTTTCCAGAAGAAAAAAACCAAAGTTATTTATAGCAATATGAAAAATGCTCTAAATCACTATTGATTAGAGAAGTCTAAATTAAAACAGCTCTGAGGCACCACCTCATACCTATCAGATTGGCTAATATGGCAGAAAAGGGAAATGACAAACATTGGGGGGATGTGGGAGAACTGGAACACACTGTTGATAAAGTTGTGAACCAATCCACCCATTCTGGAGAGGAATTTGGAGCTATGTCCAAAGGGCTCTAAAACTTTGATGCAGTAATAGCACTACTAGGTCTGTATCCCAAAGATAATTAAAAAAAAAAAGAGAGAGACAAGGACCTATATATGCAAAAATATTTCTAGCAGCTCTTTTTGTGGTGATAAAAAACTGGAAATGGAAAGGATGCCCATCAATCAGGGAATGGCTGAACAAGTATATTATTATGATGGAATACTATTGTGCCATAAGAAATGACAAGCAGAAAAATCTAGGAAGACTTGTATGAACTGATGTGAAGTGAAGAAGATCCAGATCATTGTACACAGTAACAGCAATATTCTATGATGATCAACGGTGAATAGCTATTTCCAGCAATACAACGATCCAAGACAATTTTGAATGACTTTTGATGAAAAATGTTATCTACATCCAGAGAAAGAACTCATTGAGTCTGAATGCAGAGTGAAGCACCCTTTTTAAAAAACTTTCTTCATTTTTCTTGGGGTTTTTTGGTTCGTTTTCTTTTGCAACATGCCTAATGTGGAAACATGTTTTGCATAACTGTGCACGTATAACCTGTATCAAATTGCTTGCCTTTCAAGGAGGGGGCAGGGAAGAAGGGAGAGAGTTTAGAACTTTGATTTTTTTTAAAAAAAGAATGTTAAAAATTTTATATGTAATTGAGAAAAAATAAAATATGAAGGAAACAGTAAAAAAAGAATAAAGATGGAAAAAAAAAAGAAGGCTATATAATGAGTTCTCTTTTGGACATGTTGATATGCCAGTGAGATATCTAAGAGAGAATGGACTTAATTCTTCAGAAGTGTTGAGCTAAATTACTTTAATTGTTAAACTACTTATTGATTTTAAATTAAATAGCTTTGAAATAAAAAAAAGTAAAGCCCTTCAAATACCTGAAGACCGTTTTCATTTTCCCTAAAATCCTTTTTTTCAGATCCCAGTTCCCTCAACCAAGCCTTATATGGCATGATTCTCAAACCTTGGACAAGTTAGTTCCCTTCTCTGAACTCTAGTTTCCTTTGTTAAATGAAGGGAAGCTGTGTGATTAGCACAGACAGGAAAACCAGGGAGCCTGGTTCTGGCACTTACTGTATGACTTTAGGGAATTCCAAGACATCAAATTTCCTCTTTAAAAAAAGAGGTAGTATGAGAAGATGGTCTCTAAAGTTGCTTTCAGTTCTGTCTTTTAAAGTCTTTTATAACTTGGCCCTTTTCTTACCTTTCTAATCTTTTTACACTTTACTCTTTCTCGCATATTTTTTGATCCAATGATATTAACCTTCCTGAGTCCCTTAAATAAGACATTCCATCTCCCTACTCTGGGAATTTTCATTGCCCATCACCCATGCCTGGAACCCTCTCCCCCCTCATCTCTGCCTCTTGGACTGCTTGGCTTCCTTCAAGCCCCAGTTAAAATCTCACCTTCCGCAAGAAGCCTTTCCTTATTGTCTGTAATCTTAGCATCTTTCTGCTGTGATTATCTACAATTTATCCAGTATTATATATTTTGTTTGTATATTTTTTTAAATTTTATTTATTTTATTCTGAATTTAAGAAAGTAAAACAAGCATTTCCATAACATAGAATAGAAAAAAAGATGATTGTACATGAAACTGCAAATCTATTATGTACAACTTGCTATTCCTTTAAAATATATAATAAAGTTATCATGTAATTCTTTTTTTCTTCCTATTCCCTACCCTCCTAACCCTAGAGGTGGCTACTATTAGACACAAATATGTGTGTGTATGTATGTATGTATATATACATATATATGTATATATATATACTATTTATCAGTTTGTGCTTATAGATTGTTTTTGGAATATTTTCTTCTCCATTAGACTGTGAGCTCTTGAGAGCAGGAAAACTCCCCCCTCCACATTTTTCTTTATCTCTCTATCTTCCCTTTCTTTATCTCCTATTAAGCACCTACTATGTGCCAGGGACATTACCTGGTATTTCCTGTATGCATCACAACAAAATAAAACAGATTTTTTGGGAGAATTAACCATGAATTGTGTATGCAGTACAGACTCAGTATTTGAACTTAAGTGAGACTACAGAGAGCAAAGGGATGTGGGCAGGCCGTTTCCAGCCTAAGAGGTAAAATCAGTGGCCCTTACCTCAGGCACAAGGCCTTTGAAGATCTTGGTGTTGATATGTATGGGAAACTTCTTGGGCATCTGGAATGATGGAGGAAGGTCCCCTGTTCAGCCTTACTCAGCCTTCTCATTTCACAAGCAGGCAGCCCTCTCATTCCCTGAGCCCACTGTTAGCTAGCTGTCACTCACATTCTCCTATCTCCTCTTGGGACTTCAAGTCCCAGCTAAAGTCCCATTTTCTGCAAGAAACCCTTCTCAGCCCTCCTTAATCTTGGAGCCTTGTCTCAGAGACCACCCCCAATTTATCATGCGTATCTCCTGCTTGTCCTTGCATCCTTAGGCTGCCTGATGCCATGGACCTCTTGGAGAAGGAAGAATAAATAACCACCACCACCTGGAGGGCAGAGACTGCTTTTCTTTGTATTGCCCATGCTTAGTTCTATGTCTGGCATATAGAAGACCCTTAACAGATGTTGGCTGACACATCTCAGGTCCTGGTCCCAACCTTAATTAGCTGTCACTCATATTACTCTAGCCCCGCCTATCACTGCCTGGTCCTGCCTCCAGCCTTAGCCCCGCCCTCAGCTGGCTGTCATTCATTTCCTTCTAGCCGCATTCCCGGGTCCCACCCCTCTTCCCAATCCTAGCCCCAGTACCTGTTAGATGCAGCTCTGGCTCCACCCGCCCCACCCCCAGACCATGTGTGTCACTCATGTTCCTCCCAAAAATCCTTAGCTCCACCCCCAACTCTTCTACTGTCATACAAGCCTCTCTAACCCCGCCTCTCTTCTCCTCGCCCCACCCCCATGAACACAGGCCCCGCCCCCTTGCCTTATCATCCGTGAGGTTCCAGGACAGCGCCCCAGCCCCATAGTAAATGAAGGCCGCTGAATTGGCCACGAAGTCCGAGACACCCAAGAGCAGCATGTGGTCATTCTGTTCCCACAGGGAGAATGGAGCAGGGGGCACTGGGGGTTCTTTGTGACCGCGCCGGCTATAAAATTCACCCTGGGGTGGAACAGAGTTATGGGGAGGAGAAAGGAAGGACAAGGCAGGGAAACTGAGTCAGGAACCCTCAAAAGTGCCCAATCAAGCCCTCTGTGAGAAAGGTCTGGTCCAGACGGCCCGTTCTTTTGCTGTGTGTATCCTTTTTCTTGGCATCATTTTCCTTTTCAGTGAAATAAAGCTAATTATCACTGACCTTGCAGAATCATGAAACCCAAACAACACAATAGGCTGAAAAAATGTAAAGTGCTTAAGAATCATAGACTCTCGGAGCTAGAAGGAACCTGAGCAGGTACTGAACCCAACCCCTATCACCACCCCACGTGGAAATCTCTGCAAGTCTTGACTGTGGGTCATTTAACCATATATGGGGTTAGCAGTTAGATCTGGGAGAGACCTCAGGACATAGAATAGAGAAGATCAGAGCTGGAACAGACTTTACTCCGGACCCCTTATTTTATAATTAATAAAATTAGGGTCTTAGGGTGCTCAAACCAACTAAATGGGAAGAACAATTTCCTTGGACTCTCAGAGAGTATGTAGGAAAGCGTGATGCTTAGCAGAGAGGGAATATGAGGAAGAAAAAGAAGAATCAGGGAGCTGGAAGGAGGGAGGAAGATGTTAATGATGAAATGAAGATGGAGAGAGCAAGGAAGGAGAGGCAGAAGGAAGATAGGGAAAAAGATGAAAAGAACAGGGAGGATATAGGAAGGGAAAGACCAAGGAGTGTGGGAAGGGAGATTACCTTAAAGTCCAGTTCAGTGCTTTGCTCTGTAATCAGGGGTGCTGCCACCAGAGAATAGTCCAAGTCTGCAAGTGAGCTTATGTGACTGGATACTGGGGACCAGAGCAAGAGGGAGCCACCTGTCCTCAGAGGGCTCTCCTGTGATCCTGGATCCCCGCCCATCTTAGTCGTTCCACTGACAGCTCATGTCTCTCTCCCCAGACCTCTCCCTCCCAGGTCCCAGCTCCTGGTGCCACCTCCTGACCTGGCATGGTCCGCAATGTTCGTTCGAGAGCTTCCACTGCATTCTGAATCTCTTTACAAAGCTGGACAAGGAGAAAGGTCGAGGGGGTCAGGGAATGGGGGACATCTTAGGGAGTGTGACTCCACCCCTTCCTGGTATCAGTCCCTGCCATCCTGGCTCCTTGCTCTGGTCCCTCCTGTCCCCAGAATCCCATCCCAGAGCTCTGAGCCATGGATTTTTCCATTCAATCTTTTCTTCCATGCATCACTTCCCTTGTCTGGGGGGCAGGGATGGGAGTGGGTAGTGGGGAAGCTCCCCGATGTGATAACTGGAGATTGGGGAGGATGTGACCTGACTGGTTGGCAGAGAGCAATAATAAGTAGCATTAATATTCACTTTCTTGCATTAAGGTTTGCAAAACACTTTGATCTTCACAGAGAAAGGCCCCTTAAGGCCTTTCTGTGTCTTCTCTCTGTGTCTCTGTATGTCTTTGTGTCTTATCTCCCTCTCTTTCCCTCCTCCTCCTTTTCCTCCTCTTCCTTCTTCTTCTCTCTCCCTCTCTCTCCCCTCTCTGTGTCTGCTCTCTTTCTGTGTGTTTCTGTATGTCTCTGTTTCCCTTTCCCTCTCTCCTTTCTCCCTGGCTCCCTCTGGCTCTGTTTCTGCGTATTTCTAGGTATATGCTCTATGGTCAGGTGGTCTCTATCTTCCCTAGCTTCCCTACCTCTTCCAGAATGTGCCAGGAGGCCAAAGGCTGTTGCCTTTTTGTCTTGTCCCCATTCGCCTAGCATAGGACTGCTAAATGAATGTTTGTTGAACTGAATTGTTGATTTTACAAAGGCAGACACAGGCCCAGGAGGTTAAGTGATTTGACTAGGGGTACCAATTATTAATTGACAAAACTAACCTTTCCACTAACTGCCTTTCCATGGGAGTAACCAGAACAGATAAACTCAGGTGATTCTGAGTTTTAATACCAACCATCCAAGTGCCAAAGGTCCCATAACCTTGCTCGTGAACCATGCTGTTGATATGATATCAAGGACCTCCCGATACTGTTATAACAAGCCACTGATGTGTGTATTAGAATGCTCTCTGGTTGTTCAAGGGATGGGGAGCCAGGAGAGAGGAGGGCCCAAGGCTAAGAGGAGAAAGAGCTAAGAGGGAGTCTGAAGGCACTAGAAGAGGCTTGGGAGACAGAGAAGGGCTCAGAGAGGAGAGAGAATTGAAAACGGAGGGAAAAAAAGGGGAGTGCCCAGATGAGGAAAAAGAAAAAGGGGGCAAGGGTCTAGAGATGAGGGGAAAGAATGTGGGTTGTTGAAGGGGCGGGGATGGTTTTGGGGAGGGGGAAGAGCTTGAGGTGGTTTTTGTGGCGGGGTAGGATCCTGGGGAGGGGCTGCAGTAGAAGCTCACCTTGCTGTACAATTCCTGTCGAATGGGATTCTCCAGGGCTCCGGTGAAGATGTTATAGAGCCAGCTAGGGGGAGGGAGGATAGGGATGGATGGATCTGACACCCTCTCCCTGTCCCGGGACAGCCCCCCACCATTGTCCTTACCTGGCTCCCCCATGGAAGGTGACATCCAAATGCCCAATGTGGCAGCTACAGCCTGCAGGGCTCACGACCAGACGTCCAGCGCCATCCCAGCCCACCTCTATTAGCACAGCCAGCGTCATGTCCCCTACACTCAGCCTGAGGGTTCCACTGTCATGTCTGCTGAGTGGGATGGAACAGGAGAGGGAAGGGAAGACAGCCCACAGGTACAAATGGCTTGGGAGCAATCCCATCCATGGCCACCAGAGAGCAGCAGCTGCCCACTGAGTCAGCTAACTAATGGCTTTCACCCAAATCTGAGGTGACCAGATTCTCACAGGAACCAATCTGTAGGATCTCTGGCCGTAATGTGTTGTACCAACCCTCACTGATAACTGGAGTGCTCAGAGTGGGCTTCCAGGAAGACATGGTGGAGCATGAACTGGACCTTGAAGGCTTTTTGGCCAAAGCATGTAAAAAGTCATTTAAAACACTCATGTTTAACTAACTGTCCTCCGGCCTTTCTTGGTAAAATGATGGGATTGAATCAAATGATTTCTAATATCTCTTCTAATTCTTAATGCTATGAACCTGTGAACCCAACTCCAGAGCCCTACAGAGAATGCAGAAGCAATGGATATCTTCAAAAGGCTGGGCTTGGAAAGCTTAGGAATTTGAAGTCCCAGGGCACAAGAAAGTATGAGCAGAAAAGCCCAGGCCTTGAACCCGAACACCTGTGTTAAAATATTGGATCCACCACTTATTTAATGTGTGACCTTAGTAATGTCTCCCCTCTCTAGGCCTCTGTTACCTCCTCTGCTCGTGTCTTAAATTGGTGGGGGGGATTGGATAAGACGGTTCCTAGTCCACAGTATTAAAAGTCTGTGTTCCTTAAGGATCTGGAATTCTCTGATGGGGGACTTGGGTACATGTCTGTCATCAGGAAAAGGAGGGACCTGAGGACAAAAGTGAGAGTGGGGTTTGGGGTGCCTTTCCAACATCCCTCCAAAGTCCTTACATTAATGATACCTTCACAGACCAGTGACCGTTGACTTGGGCTTCCGCGGGTCCCATGGACAGTTTGATCCTTGAGCTGGGAGCAAATGCAGCCAAAGATTCCCCTAAATTTATAGTGCTTACCTGGAACCTGTAGGAAAATACCAGGTGAAGCTCACTTTCTTGACCCAGCCTCCACCAAAGGGTCTCCCCTACCCCCAACTCCATCCCCCAGACCTCATCATTTCCAAGCTAGAAGTCTCCTCAATCACTATTAGACCCCTGCCCGGGACATCCGCCAGGGAGAGAGCTTGAGGCCATTAAGTATCCTAAGCTGTCATGGAACAAAGAACATTGAAGTAGAAAGGGTCCTTAGAATTGAGAACACAGAATATCAGAACTAGAAGGAACTTTAGAGATTATCTAAGCCAAACTCCCACTTCACTGTTGAGGAAACTGAGACCCAGAGAGGGGAAGGGATATAAAGCTAGTTAATGGCAGTTTGAGGAGCATCATCCAGGTCTCTTGGTGGGGGAAGAGGGATAGGGAATAAGCATTTATATCAAGGCGTCCTATGTGCCAGGTACTGAGCTAAGAACTTCACAAATATTATCTCATTTAATTCTGACACCTAAGACAGCAGTACTCTGAGACTGGGAGATTTCAAAATCCTATTGCTTAGTGTAGTAGAAAGTTTGCTTTCTGATGGCCTCAGTTTCCCCATTTGTAAAATGAGAGGAGAAGGAATTAGACTAGAAGGTAATAACTCATATTTATATAGTCCTTTAAGGTTTGCAAAGCACTCTCTTCCCAATAACCCTCTGTGGTAGGTAGCATTTATCCTATTATGGTTATTTTACAGATGAGGAAACTTAGACTCAGGGAAGTTATATGACTTGCCCCCAGTCACACAAATAAAGTAGGAGGCTGGCGTCCTGACTCTAATTTCAGCAGCTTCCTATTGTACCACACCACTTAAGTCTGAACTGCTCTGTTCAAACATTCCTTCCAGCTGTGACATTTTCTGAGTCTGTAATCAAAGCCTGAGTTGGAGGGCTTTGGGAGGGAAGTGGGAAGTGGGGGTAAGCAAGGTAACTAAGAGCAAAATCAGATGTCCATGGAGAGATTTGAGTGGAGCAAAGGGGAGGGCTGCAGATCAGGAAGGAAGGGGGTCACCTGCTGGGCTGAGGTTATGGGGAACAGTGGGTAGGAAGACCCTTGATTCTCATCCCTCTTACCCTGTCACTGCATACTCCACATGGCCCACCAGGGGGACTGTGTAGGAGCCCCGGAAGTCTGGGATGGGCAACTGCAGTAGAGCAAACTTCAGAAACTCCATCCCAACCTGCTTCCCTGCAACAAACACCAATAGGACCTTCAGCTCTTCTTCACCTCCCCAGCACCACAGCCTCCCCACCCATCATGGAGCACTAACCATAGTCCAGGCCCTTCTGGGTGATCTTCATTTTTATACCAGGAGCTACTGCCTCCGTTCCTACCCCCAACAACACCACTAGGAGCCACAGCATCTTAAGGTTTCTCCAGGCTCTGCTGAGGAAAGGATTGAACTTTAGCAAATGGGGTGGGATGACTTCTTTACTCTCCATCAGTCAACTAATTAACAAACATTTATCCATTTTGTGAAGTGACCCTGGGCTCTCCAAGTTATGTCAGTAGAGTGAGACCTTTGGTAGATCCCACCAAGCTGGAAAGCTGTTGGGCATAGACTAGCAATGGACTGACACATGGCTAGCCTAGATAAGTATAGAGTTGTGACTGGATATAGGAAACATGTTCTCCTGTTGGGGGAAGGGAACAGGACACTGTCCCAAGATAGACAGGGAAAGAAATAAAATGTGAGCTTTGAAGGGTGAGTGGGAAGAAGGAAAAGCATATTCGAGGCTGAGGGATACAACCTGAACAGAGGGTGGATGTGGGAAAATGCAAGAAATGTTCCACAGTCCTCCCCATGTACTCTGTTTTGTAACACCCTGTTTCAAGCAAACCTACTATTTAGGGTCCTTTATGTCTGTTTCCCTTCACTCCTCTCATATGCTTCAGTCAAATTGAACTGCTTTGTCCCCTGTTCTCATCCCTCAGACTTCTACTCCAATTCTATTTCTCTGTTGAAAACTCCCCCCTTCCTTTAATCCATCAATTACTCAATTAAAAAAAAGCATTTATTAATATCTACTATACGTCAGCCTCTGCAATAGGATCTGGAGATAAAAAGACAAAATTGAGCCAGCCCCAGCTCTCAGGGAGCATGAGTTCTACTGAGTGGGATGAGAGGTGGAAGGCTCCCACTCCAGGTTCCACTTCCTCCTGAAAGTCTCTCCTGATTACTCAAAGCTACAAATGGTCCCTCCTTCCCTAATTTTTTTATTCAAACATCTCTGCTTGACTTCTTTTTTAATTCTAACTCACTCAGTGTTCATCTATGTGCATGCCTTGTTAGAGGGATGTAGCTGAGTAAAATTCCTCACCTTGGATCCCAAAGAACTGAGAAGCCAAGGTCCAGTGTTTTTACCTCCTTGCTAGTGACCTTAAGAAAGTCATTTCTCTTCCCAAGCTTCAGTTTCCTCATCTATAAGATGAGGATAATTGTCCATGGACTCCCTCCTTTGTAAAACCTTAAAGACCTTGCATTCTGCAGAAATGAAGGCTGTTATGATCCAGGGCAGGATTTGTGCAGTGCTACTCAAGGAGATACCTTTGTGTCTCCTGAAGCCCCATGCACAGGGCCCTGCACACAGAAAGTGTTTAATGAGTGTTTATTGAATTTGGTCCAAGTCTTTTTTTCTCTCTCTTTATATCAGTTCTTTCTGAGCACTGAATGCTGTGCCTCCACCTTCACCAACATTCCTTGAGAGTGCAGGTATAAAAGTGCTTTGAAATCCTTCACTGGGCCCTCTGCCTGTGTCTGGGTCATGCCCTGGGTACATCTTAGACCAGAATCTACCTCTAAGATTTATCTCTGCCAGCCCAGCACAAAGAGGGCTCAGGGACTGAGCTAAAGGGCCAAGCTATTCAAGGGAGGGCTTAACCTCTTATAGAATTCCTTCCCTATCCAAACTACCCATTAGGATCCCAAAGCACTTTTCTCTGCTTCTGTTTCACTGAGTGGAGCTTTCTCTCCCTAGCCTTGGCTGGCCTTCCCCTTCCCACCTACCATCTGCTATTGGTTGCAGTTGGGCCTAGATCAGGGTGGTATTGCTGCCCTTCCTCCCACCTTCCACCCTCAACACACAAATACCCAGACATACCCACCAGAGGCCCCCGCCCTGGCCCCTGAGCTCAGCTGGAGCTTCCCTTTCTCCTTACCGTGCACTGTTTCAGAGAGGCAACAGGAGTCTGCTCTCTCACCCTTGGGCTATATTGTTGAGGAAGGGGAAGTTGAGGGGTGGTCTGTAAAGACAGGATGTAATAATGGGGAAGTGAAAGGGAGACTGAGCTAAAAAACAGAGATAAAGAAAAGTGGGGAAGAGAATGAGCTGGTGAGATGTGAGTCAGCTTTAGTCCTGGCTCCTCTAGGCAAATCAGCCTTCAAATAAAGGTCTTACTGCCTTCATTATCTTCCCTCTTCAATCTGTCCTTCACATGTTGCTAGATTGTTCTGTAGTTGTAGGTCTGGTCATATTGCTCAACACAAAATTCTTCATTGACTTTATTATTGCCTAAAGAGTAAAGTTCAAACTTAGTTTCTTGACATTCAATGCCTTCTACAATCTGGCACTACTCTCCTGTTCCAGCCTTAATTATCTCTTGTGATTTCTTTCCACTATCTCAACATTCTAACTACTGTGCACCTGGAGCATATCCTACTTTCTACTGCCTCCTACATCTGGAATGTTCTTTCTTCCTGTCTTCATCTTGATGGGGTACTTGCGTGCTTGTGCTGGGACCCCAATTCCAAGATCACATTTCTCCCTAGCTTCAAAACACTATTCCTGAAAGTTTTCTCCCCAGCCCAAGGACACTATGCTTAGCAATAATTCATGAGTGGGCCCCAGTAAGACAAACTACCTTTGCCCACAATTACTCATGAATGGACCCCAGTAAAATAAATCATTTTTCCCCATCACAAGAAAAAGCTGACCTCTGAAGAAATTTTCTTGTAAAAACAGGACTATCTTGTAACCACATAATTATCATGTATTGATGCCCAAAGTTATCATATTCAAGCCAGAGGTCAAGCCATAGACATCAACTCTCAAAGCTACAAACGTAACAGACCCAAAATGCACCCCTTAGAAATCCTTTCCCCTGGTTTCCAGTAGTAAATGACACCTGTAACCAAAGTTATAAATGATCAACTAATTAGCATATCTGCCAGTTAATCCACTACTTTTCCTATATAAGCTTTAGCATCATTCCTGTTAAGCGGTAAGTTCCTTAAGGAGCTCTAGTTGCCATATTGGCCTTAAAATAAACCTTTACCACTTTGACTTAAAGAATGCGTGAGTCTGTGAATATATTCCAGATAGCCCCATCCTGTACTCTGGTCTTTGGGGAGGGATCCCTGAACCCCTTACACCACAACAATCCCATCCTTTAAAGCCCAGCTCCAATGCTACCTTCTCCAGGAAGTTTTCCCCCAAGTTCCACCAGCAACAGCCTTCTTTAGACCTCAAACAACACTTTCCTTTGCCTCCCTCTAATACCATAATTCAACAAAACTTTATTGAGGGTAATTTTGTTCTAGACCCTTAGGTTACAAAAATAAAAATGAAACAGTCCCTGTTTTTGGAGAGCTTCTCTTCTGGTGGGGAGATAGTACCAGAGACAATAAGGAAACAGAACATTTAAGGACAGAAAGGGTGAGCACTGACTAGGAATGAATCACAGAAAATGCATGTGAGGGGAATCTTGAAGGAAAATAAGGTTTCAGATGGGTGGAGATGAAGAAGGGGTAGGTGGTTCCAGGCATGGCTGTTGGGGGAGTGGTGGTGGTGGTGGTGGTGGTGGTGTAGGACTGATTAGAGAGACAGCTTGTGGGAAGCCATGGAGGCTGGAGATGGAATGCAAAGAATGAGGAACAAAGAACAGTCTATCTTATCTGGAATGTAGAGTTCATGAAGAGGAATAACATGAACTAAGTCAGGAAAAATAGGTAAGGTAGATAGGTAGAAAGTCAGGAAAGTTGGTGGAGGGTCTGAGATGTCAGAGTGAGCATTGTCCTAGAGGGAATGGGGAGCCACTAAGGATTTTTGAACAGGAGAATAATATGATCAGACTTGTTTGGAGATTTCCAAATCAACCTGGAGATATAATAATAGTTAGCATGTATTAGTTCACTGAATTTTCACAACAACCCTATGGGATACTATAGGTACCAGAAGTCAAGGATACTACTACACATTCCCATTTTAACATATAAGAAAGCAGAGGCTCAGAGTATCTCTCACAAGCTCACACTGCTAACAGTAGGAATGAACCCATGACTTTCTTGTCTATAAGATCAGTAGACTTTCTACTATGCCCACTGCCATACTGGCATTATCCTAGTCTAAGGCAAGAGGTAATGAGGTAATGAACTAGGGAAGAAGCTATGTGCTTGGAGAGAAGGGAACAGATGCAAGAATTATTGTGGAAGTAGAATTAACAGAACCTGTTTATTGATTGGATATGGGTGATGAGGGAGAGGGGAAAGTCAAAGATGATTCCAAGAATAGTTAGGAAGTTGGTGGTGTCTTCAATAGAAACAGGAAATCTTAGAAGAGAGGTGAGTTTAGAGGTGATGGGAGGGAAAGGAAGAGAGAGGAGGGGAAAGATGAGGGGGTAGTTGAGGCCAGGTTCATTCACTGTGTAATATTATTGTTATACCTCTCTGTGTAGACTGTGAACTTGGTGACTGCAGGGACCATGTCCCATCTAACCTTTGTGTCTCCCTTTGCATCTACTGTGGTTTTCAGGGAGTACAGTGATTCTTAAATTAGTTCTCATTAGTTCTCCTTGACCTGCTTTCTAGGCCAGTTGTCTTTGGTATCATATATCTTACATTTTCTTCCATTTTTTTCCATCACTTGATTTTGTTCTGCTATATTTCTTGCTGTCTCATGAAGTCATTGATTTTTGTTTGGTCTATTTTAGTTTTCAGAGTCAATTTTTTGGATAAAGTTGACCACTTTATCTTCCAAACTATTTATTCTTCTTCTAATTCTGTCGTCCAGAGCTTTTATTTCATTTCCCGGAACAGAGTGTTAGGATACTCAGAGCCCCTGGGCATCTAGAGCTGTCCCAGGTGTCACTAAGGATTCCTAATATTGTCACCCTGGGGCTTTCCCTGGGTGACCCTTTGCTCTTGCTGCTTTCAGACACAGAGGCTTCTTGAAGGCTCCACGTGACTCTGACCTGTCTCTGGTCGAGCTGAGAGGTTGTGCTTCATTGACCTTCAATTTGCTGATTGCTTCTTTCCTATTTCACTCAGGCTTCTCAATGATCTCTTGTGCAGTTCTAGGATTTAAAAAAAAATCACTTACTACATAGAGTTTTTCACTGGATTTTAAAATTATTATTTGGTCTGATTCAAATTTTAGGTTTTTGCTTGAGTTGGTATGGGGAAGCTCACAGTGCATCTTTTGCTTTGGGAAACCATCTTGGCAGAAAGTTTCCTTCAGTGTCTAACACAATATTGGCTCCCTACATAGTAGGTATTTAAATGGTCATTGAATGAATGAACGAGGTCAAGGGTGGAGTTAAACTGTAAAGTAGAGGTGCCCCCCCAGTTCCTATCTCTCCCACCCCCTGCCCCCCACAGTCAGGAGTACTGCCAGTCATAAGTCTTCCTAGAGTATTTCTCTTCCCCTACAGCCTCAGCTGCCACTGTACCTCTTCCCCTTTTGTTCCACCTACTCATTTATTACATTAATAAAGAGGGATATGTAACTACAAAAATTAAAAATATACATATTTTTAAAAACCATTTTAATTCCATCACCAATATTAGATTTAGAAGGAATCTCCAAGGCTCATCTAATCTGTTTTCTTGCCTTCATGAAGGGAATTTATTCATTTTTTTTGACCCAGTATCCCCAGGGTCTTTCACTTAGCAATAATAAGTGTTAGTTATTGTATGAAGAAACAGTCTGGCAAAATGTAAAGAACAATCTGGTTTGGAGTCAGTAGACTTATTATGTTCCAATATCTAAATTTGTGACCTTGGTCAAATCACTTACTGTCACTGAACCTCAGCTCCCCCATTTCTCATTGACAATAGTTATATTTGTACTGTTTCTCTCCAAGACTAGCCCACTTCCCTACACATACACACACACACATATACGCACACACACACACCTGCCTCTGATAGGTCCTCTGTGACCAGGGGCAAGTTACAATTTCTCAGTGCCTAAGGAAACTTGACAAGAGGCAGGATCCCACATTTTACTGTTCTGCACAATGAGAGGGAGTTTCTGAACATGGACTTGCTATACTCATGAAAACACAGGTCTGATCCATTGAAAAACACAAAAACAACCCCCCCCAAATAAGAAGACACTCCCCCCACCCCCGATCAACCTTACTAACTGGCTAATAGGGATGTTATCAGTGAGGAAACATTTTGCAGATCTTCAGGTGTTTGTGGCCATTTTGCATGGATAGAGATCAGTCTACACCAAGGAAATCACACCAATCACACATTGGGAGAAGGGTGGGGGGAGTGATGTTAATATTACTGCTATGCTGTAGAAGTCATAATTTCCTCTGTATGAATCTTGCCTGAGTTCAGTGCGGGTAGCATATAAATTTCCTTCTTCTCTGCCTTTTTCATAATCTAATAGAGCACAAGCCAGCTTAGGCCCTACAGACTGAGGAGCAATGAGAAGGGGACCACAGAGAGGCTGCCATTCTAAGGAGGAAGGGCTTTATCTTGGTCAATGACTCTGGCCTTCCTGCTTCCAGGCCAGTCCCTCAGCTATCATCCTAGGAAGCATCTTTGGGGGGGGGGGGGGTGTGATCCGGCAACTACTTCTGTGTCTGCTCTAGACCCATCTCCTCAGAAGCCATACCTCTTGAAGACCCAGAAAAATGTTTTTTTCCTCCTTATCTCTCCCTTTCACTGCTTCCCCTCCCACACTGAATAAATTTTTTAAAAAGTCTCACATAATAAACATACACAGCCTAACAAAGCAAATTCTCATATTGGTCATATCCCAAAATACATGTCTCTTTTTGGCTTTTAAGTCCATAACTTGTCTGGCACGAGGTGGGTGGCATGATTCATATTTATTCTTCTAGATTGGTGGTGTAGCATTACATTAATCAGAGTCCTAAGGAATTTCAAAGTTATTTTTATCTGTAAATTTTTTTGTCATTGTGTAAATTGTTCTCTAAATTCTGGTCACGTCACTTAGCATCATTTAACAAAAGTTTCCTCAATTTCCTCTGAAACGGTTAATTTCATCATTTCTCATGGCACAATAATATTCCGTTATATTCATAACACCACAGTTTGTCTGGCTGTTTTCCACTAGGTGGGCACCCCTTTAGTTTCTAGTTTGGATCTACTATGAAAAGAGCTGCTATAAATATTGCTGGACGTATGGGTCCTTTTCCTTTTTCTTTTATCTCTTTGGGGTAGAGGTGTAGTAGTGGTATCCCAAAGCTAGATTGTACACTAGAGTGCTGACCTGATAGTAGGAAGACTTATCTGCCTCAGTTCAAATGGGCCCTCAGACATTTACTAACTGTAGGACCCTGGGCAAGTCACTGAACCCCATTTGCCTCAGTTTCCTCATCTGTCAAATGAGCTAGAGAAGGAAAAGGTAAACTACTCCAGTATCTTTGCCAAGAAAATGCCAAATGGGGTCATGAAGAGTCAGATACTACAATAAAAATTGTATCAGTGGATCAAAATGTATGCACAGTTTAGTAATTTGGAGGGCATAGTTACCAGTTGTTTCCAGAATGGTTGGACCAATTCAGAGCTTGGCCAACAAAATACTAGTGTGCCTGTTTTTTCACAGTCTCTCCGACGTTTGTCATTTTCTTCTTTTGTCTTCTTTACCAGTATGATAGAAAACAGGTGGATGTTTAAAGTTGCTTTGATTTGTGCTTCTATACTTATTAGTGATCTGGAGCATTGTTCCATATGATTACTTGATAGCTTGGCTATCTTCTCTTGCAAACTGCCTGCTCATATCCTTTGATCATTTATCTAAGTGGAGAATGCCTCATAAGTCATAAATCTGAATCAATTTCTTATATATCTTGAATATGAGACCTTTATCAGAGAAACTTACTACAGTGATTTTTCCCACTTGCCCGTTGTCCTTCTAACTTCACATTAGATTTGTTTGTAAAAAACTTTTCAATTTTATAAAACCAAAATTATCCATTTTATTTTCAGTGATCCTCTCTCTCTCACTTGTGTTTAGTCATGAATTTTTTCCCTGTCCATAGATCAGAAAGGTAATTTCTTCCTTGCTCCTTTAATTTGCTTAGGATATTATCTTTTATGTCTAAATCATGCAACCATTTTGAAGTTATGTCAGCATGAAGGTGTGAGATGTTGGTCTACACGCTCAGTTTCTGCTAACCTGCCTTCCTGTGGAAAACAAAGCTCTTGTCAACAAAGTCTTTGGCACTTTGAAATGGTTTCAATGTTTCAAATGGTTCAACATCAGAAAGAGATATTTTTATTAGTGGAAATGGCTCCAAAGAAGGTATATTATCATCTACTTTGCCACTGAAGCCAAAGCACCTTAGAACCTTTTCATCTGACTTGTAGCTGAAACTTTCTGTATGTGTTGTCTCTTACATTAGAAAGTTAGCTTCAGGGGGTGGCTAGGTGGTTCAGTGAATAGAGCACTGGTGCTGGAGTCAGGAGGCTCTGAGTTCATTAACACTTACTAGCTGTGTGACCTTGGGCAAGTCACTTAACCCCAATTGCCCTGCCCTTCCCCCCCCCAAAACAAACATTTTAAAAGAAAGGTAGCTTCTTACTATGCCCAAAGGGCTATAAAATTGTGCATACCCTTTCCAACTAGGTCTGTATCCCAATGAGATCCTTAAAAAGGGAAAAGGACCTATCTGTACAAAAATATTTATAGCATTCCTTTTTTATGGTGGCAAAGAATTGCAAATTGAGGGGATGCCTATCAACTGGGGAATGGCTGAACAAGTTGTGATAATATGAATGTAATCGAATACTATTGTGCTATAAGAAAAGATGAGCAGGCAGATTTCAGAAAAACCTGGAAAGACTTACATGAACTGATATAAAAAAGTAAAGTGAGCAGAACCAGGAGAATGCTGAACACAATAAACAGCAACATTGTGTGATAATTGACTATGACCGACTTAGCTCTTCTCAACAATACAATGATCCGAGACAATTCCAAGACACTCATGACGGAAAATAATGCCTGGAAAACGCTCTCCACAGCCCGAGAAAGAGCTGATGGAGTCTGAATGCAGGCCACATCGTACTATTTTCACTTTCTTTGTTTTTTTCCATGGTTTTTCCTTTTGTTCTGTTTCTTCTTTCACAACATGACTAATATGGAAATACGTTTTACATGATTGCACATGTATAATCTATATCACATTGCTTGCTGTCTTAGGGAGGGAGGGAAGGAGAAAAATGTGGAGCTCAAAATCTTATAAAAAATGAATGTTGAAAATTGTCTTTGTGTGTAATTGGAAAAAATAAAATATTATTTGCATTTTTAAAAGAGAGGTTTAGAAAAGAAAGAAAAGCAAATTAGCCTGAGCAGGAACTATCTTCCTGTTCTATTGTATTCCCACAGCTTAGCATACACAGTGCATTTCTCTAAGTAAGCACTTAATAAATGTCATTTCATTCGTTCATCTTTGTATCCTCACCACTTAGCACAGGACCTTGCCTATAAGTAGGTGTTTAAAAAGTACTTGTTGAGGGGGCAGCTAGGTGGCACAGTGAATAGAGCACTGGTCCTGGAGTCAGGAGGACCTGAGTTCAAATCCAACCTTAGACACTTAACACTTGCTAGCTCTGTGACCTTGGGCAAGTCACTTAACCCCAATTGTCCTGCCTTCCCCCCTCCAAAAGGATTAAAAAAAAAATACTTATTGAACTGAAGTAGAAGAGGGTTCATAGAACTTTGTAGGATTTAGATCTGAAAAGCTCCTTGAGGGCAAAGATTGTTTTTTTGATTTGTCTTTGAAACCCTAGAGCCTAGCGCAGTGCCTGGGACAGAGCAGGTGTTTAATAGATGGTTGTGTAGTGGACTAAATCCTCATAGATTGTCAATAGCAGAGACTGGATTAAACAGGAGTTCTGATGGACAGCCATTGTTCCTTCTTTCAAATGCTGATTGTCTACCCACAGTTAAGCAATAAAAAGGGAGTATTCTGGGTTTTTAGCCATTGAAAGTCCCTGGTCCATAGGTCTAGGGAGAATCCAGGAGAGATCTGGCTCTACCTTTGTTCTAAAGCAGAAAGTGCCTTAGAGATCAAAGGAAAACTTGAGGGGTGTGTGTGTGTGTGTGTGTGTGTGTGTGTGTGTGTGTGTGTGTGTGTGTAAAACACAAGGATTTAGAAGCCAAGATTTAAAGGAGGAAAGGGGGCTATTGGGTGGCAGAGAAGAGAGGTACAAGGAACAGGGGACAAGGGAAAGGAATAAGCACCTGTAAGTGCTAGGAACTGGGTTAAATGCTTTACAAGTATTACCTCATTTGATACTCACAGCAACCCTTTGAGGTATGTGATATTATTATCCTTTTACAGTTGAGAAATCTTAGGCAAACAGAAGTTAAGTGACTTGCCCAGGGTCACACAACTAATAAATGTCTGAGGCTGGATTTCAATTCTAGTCTTCCTGACTGATCAGTGCTCAATCCACTATGCCATCTAGCTGCTTCAAGAGGAAGGGCTAAGGGGCAGCTAGGTGGCACAGTGAATACAGCACTGACCCTGGAGTCAGGAGGACCTGAGTTCAAATCCAACCTCAGATACTTGACACACTTACTAGCTGTGTGACCTTGGGCAAGTCACTTAAGCCCAATTGCCTTGTCTTCCCTCCTTCAAAAAAAAAAAAAGAGGAAGGACTGGGAGCTGGGTTATTAAATGAGGATGAGGGCGAAAAGAAACTCAACTGAATGCCATAGAATATTGCCAGGGAATGACTCTGCCAGATATAGGGACAGCATCCTCTCCTGTAGTCCATTCCTATGGGTTTTCCTCTCTTGGAACCCACTTACTTAAAAATCAGGGACCATTGGGCAACTGTGACTCTTAGGGCTGTGGAGGTATGTGTTAAGTAGGTCCCAGGATCTCAGGAGAGGAAGATCTGCCTGGTACCCCTAGCACTCAAGGGGAGTGCTGAAGCCTCTGCAGAATTTTCCCAGCAGTTACGTCCATGAGTTAGAGCCCATCTCTGGTGCAAGGGTTCATTTTCCTGTACAGGAGAAACATTCATTTCACATCTGTTTCTCATAGAACTAGATCTTGTGCCCTCCAGTCTATTCTCTGCGAGTTTTTAGTCTAGAATGCACTTCTGAAGTTTCTCCCTTTCCTATTCCTTTTTGCCCTATAAGTCACTGTTCCTGATGTAGGACACCAACTCCAGAGGAAGACAATGCTAGTGAGTATTAGAGATGATGAAAAGGGGATGAAATAAAATGATGGGGCTCAGAGAGACATTGAAGCATCAAGCAATCAGTCAAGTGATCATTTCTTGGCTTTCTAAGAAATCTGCTAAGCACCAGGGATCCAAAGACAGATAACTGGAGGGGACCTCTCTGAACAATGTTAGTGGTTGAAGGGACCTCTGAATATAGAATGTTAGAGGTAAAAGAGACCATAGAACTTGGAATGTTGGAGCTGGAAAGAACGTTAAAACATAGAAGAGCTGGAAGGGACTTTAGAACATGGAATGGTAAAGCTAGAAGTTTTAATGATCAGCTATTTGAAAGGAACATCAACCCAGTGAGAAGATCTCACTTTTGGTTCAATACTTGAAGTAGTAGGAAATTTACTTCATCTGGCTGAATTTCAGTTTCCTTCTCTGTCAATGCACCTCCTCTGTCTCAGGACTGAAGAAGAAAGTATTTTGTAAACTGCATAGTACTATGGAAGCTGTTTCCTCTTTTTGTGTCATGGATGGACCCCTTTGGCAGTCTAGTGAAGCCTACAGACTCCCGTTCAGAAGAATTATTTTTAAATAATCAAAGGAAATGCTAAATTTCAGTTAGAGATAAATGAAAATAAAGATGTAATTTTTTTCTTTGTAAGGTCATGGACCTCTTGAGGGGACCCATGGATGCCAAGTTAAGAAACTCTGTTCCTGAGAAATGTGGGCTGTTATTACAAATTATAATCATCTGGCCTGACCTTCTCATTTGACCAATATGGAAGATGAACCCATAGAAGGAAAGGGACAAGCCTGAGATCACAAAGCAAAGAGAAAGGAAGGGAGAAAGATTTTTTTTGTTTAGGAAGCTGAGAGAAGTGAGAATATTCAGAGGGAGTCTAGCTTCATTGTAACCTGAGCATCAAAAGCTACAGAAAGACTGATTCCACTGAGGAGTGAGATAAACTCGTTGGACTGAGCAGTTGAGGGAGAAAGATTTTTTAAAAAAATTATATGGGATCACATGTTTTTAGAACTGGAAGGTACCTTCAAAGTCATCTGGTCCAACCCTCTGATTGGTCAGATAAAGAAACTATGTCACAAGAGGTTTCGGAAGAAGAGCCATCCCTGCATCAGGGATATCAGAGACAATGCTTCGCTCACGGAGACTGGATTCTAGCTTCCTTCCCTTTGCTCCTTCCCATTCCTTTGTCTCCTTCCTCCCTGCATCCCGTTCTGACCTGAGACTCCAGGCTGCAGACCTGAGACTGACCACCAGGGGACACCAAGTCACCAGCTTCGGCTGCCTGGCCAGGTTCGGTCAGAGCAATCCAGGTTTATTTTCCCTGGAGAAGGCGCTTTCTGCAGGGAGATTATCTGAGGGGCACCGGGTCGGGAGCATCACTGTGGTGTCTCTGGCTGTGAAGCCTAGGAGGTGGGGGCTGCACGTAACACTTCCGAAGCAGCCGCACATTTGGGTCACTTTTCACATTTTTCTCTTTAAATACGGCTCCACGTCTATGCTTTAAGCGTGGACGGCTCAAGCAGAGATTTCGACATCCTTCCTCCTTCTCAGCCTCTAGGATTCGAACTTCATATCCATTCTTCCTGAGCTCCTTTCCCCATTAATTTATGAGTCCTCCCTTCCCCTGGACTCAGGGCTGTCCCTCAGAGTATACAAGTGTTAAGTGGCCTGGGTCCACTTTTAGTCCCAGCTCTGTCACTAGCTCTATGTGCGACTTTGGGCAAGTCACTTTTCTCTGGGCCTCAGTTTCCCCTTCTGTAAAATGAGAAGGAAAATGGACCATCAGATGATTGATGCAGAAGTCACTACCAGTTCGGCCATTCTCTGAATTTATAAAGAGTCCGTGGGAAGCCTAGTGGGTGGGAGGGAACCCAGAAGGGTCCTCGTTGACTGCCCCCTCTTTTGATTTGGTTACCCCCAGATTGCACAAACCCAGGCCCCCGCGCGGGAGTCCAGAATCCCCAGCATTGCGCCTCCGACAAGTTTTGCAACTTGGCCAGCAGGAAATGCGACGCCCGGTTCCCAGAGAGATAAGAGCACCCCCTCCCCTAGGCCGCCGCGCCCCGCCTTCCTCTCCCTCCCGCCCCGCCCGACCCCTTCCCTCCTCCGGTCCTGTCCCTTTCCCGGATGGGACCTTGGGTCCTGAGTCACTCTTTTTTACCACCCTCCTTTACTCCACCCCCTGGAACTGGAGCCTCCCCAGCTGGGGAGTTGGGCAAGAGGGAAGCTCTGGGGCTGCTCCCTCCTGGGGAAGGAGGAGTAGGTCGTCCCTCCCCGGCCCCGCCTCCCAACTGGGGCGGGGGTGGGAGGGTGACTAGCCTGGGTTCCAGGCTGCTCTCTTCGCAGGCTAGGCCCTAGTACCCCAATTGCAGGAACTACTTACTGCCTCCACCTTCAACACACATCCTGGACCTTAGGGAGGGTCGGGGTGGGGGGATAGTGCAGAACTCTTCTGCCCTCCCCACAAAGAATCAGAGTACCCCACCGTCCTGGGGAAGGGCCCTGGTGTGGAGCTAGAGCCTGGAATTGCAGCTAGAAAATTGAATTAAAGGTCCTGCCCATGTTAGCACTGTGTAGCACTGGATAAGGTTTCTAGGCCTCAGTTTCCTCAGCTCTAAAATGAAGCAGTTGGGCTAGAGCAGGAGTTCTTAACTTACAAAATACAAGGAGTACAAAGAAAACCTTTATATTAAGTTAAAATATAATTATAAATTTAAAAAACCAAAGAAATTCGTGGACCCCAGGTTAAGAACCCCTGGACTGGACGATATCTAAGTTTCCCTGAAACCTTGAGTCCTTTGAGTTTTTTCCCCAGGCTTGTTGATAGCTATTATCATCCTAGTCTAAAAGGGCAATGGATGACATAGAAATAAATATATGTATGTCAGAGGGGGTGTCAGCACAGTAGAATGAGAACCTTTTTTACCTCCAGGTTCAATTAATGTCATTGTTGGGTGTAGCTGCTTTTGGGAAGAAACTGTTTTAAAATCACTACCTGTTCATACCTTACAAATAAGAAAATGGACCTGGGTCCCGATCAGCCTCTACAGTGGGGAGTAGTGGAAAGCGTCTTGGGAGTCACTAGACTTGGGACATAATCTCATTTGCTTTTCATTTGCTGTGAGATCTTAGGCTGTGAAATGTCCTTTTCCTTCCTAGGCCTTCTTTGCCATCTGTCAAATGAAGGGATTGAGAGTCCTCCATGATCTAATGTTAGATGAGCTTTAACATTCCTCCTGCTAAGGGCGTTCACATCTCTAAGAGCCTATATTTTAAGTTTCAAGGTCCCTTCTTGCACTGGAATTTGGAGTCTAGGATTTTATGATCTTGACCAGAGGGTTTAGTAAATCATTTTATCTCCAAAGTCCTAGAGTAGCACCCAAGGGACTCAGAGACCCACTGATTTGTCCCAGGAAACCCTGCCCAGACAAACAAACTCTATCCTATCCTCCCCGACATTCTGCCTGCAGGTTTCCATTCACCCTTTTCCCCTGAACAGGGGAAGGGGAGGTTCTGCCTTTGGTTCAGAGATACTGGTTATTGGGGAAAGGACTCAGGAGACTGGATCCCCAGGGCCCCCCTCTCCCAAGACCTCCTGCTATTCCCAGAGAGCTAACCCAGAAAGGGTTAACTTTCTAATGATTTCCCAAGCCATGGTTGAAAGGAGAAGGGTTTTGTGTACTTTCAAAAAAAAAAAGGCTCTCTCTCTCTTGCTCTCCACCCCCCTTCTCTTTCTCTGCGTCTCTTGTGCAATTCTTGGGCTGCAGTTCCCAGGCCGGAGATGCAGCTGTGGAAGAGGTGGTTAGCTCCAGCAGGCAGTGTGGAAGGGCGGGAGGGTGGGAGGGGAAAAGGAGGGAGGGTGGGAGGGAGTCATGTTTGTCTAATACACTGGTGCCAAAGGCAGGCTGCCGGCTGCCTGGGAAGGCCTCCCAGCCCCAGACAGAGAGGCGCCTCTGTACACCTGGGGATGTTCAGGTTAAATGACTACACATTCTTCTGCACCCAGCTGATTGAAACATTCACAAACAGGCCGGCTGCGCCAGGCTCCAGATGGGCTGGGGCCCAGCCAAAAGGGAAAAGAGAGAAACAGAGAGATTTCTGAGCAGCTTCGAGCTGAGCTCTGTAGGGAGGGTCCACAGCCCCAGGACCCCCACCTCCATCCTTCTCTCCCAGAACCAGGGGGACCTATAAAAGACCACACCACATGTATACATACATATATATGTAGATATGCACACAGAGACATGTGATATGTGCATACATGTTTATATCTGCAGGATAGTATAAGTAGAAAGAGCCCTGGCCATTGAAATGCAAGTCAGAAAGAAGTCCTGAGATCTGATCCCAGCTCTGATACTCATTAGCTGTGTGATGCTGGGGCAGGGGCATCTCCTCTCTGGGTCTCAGTATCATCATGTTTTTGTAAACAAAGGGGGTGGGGTGGAGTAGATAGTATCTGAGAACCTTTTAGATTCCAAAATCCTATGACACTGACCACTTCCTGGATATATGTACATGATATATGCACATTGAGACAGTGTAACCGTATCCATGTATATGCGTAAGGGTCTGGACCCACACACAGACAGGTATGTGTGCATATGTCTATATAGAGATATACACCATCTGTGAGTGTGTATATGTACACATACACAGCTATATGGATTTATATCTATCTGTACATCTGACAAAAGAAGAATAGAGTGTAGGGGAAAGAAGACTGGAACGAAAGTTCAAATCCTGACTCTGCCACATCGACTGGCCGTCAAACTTTGGACAAGCCATTTTTCCTCTAGGCCTCAGATTTCCCATCTGTTAAGGGAGTGGGTTGGACTTGATGAGCCTTGGCTTTCCTTCTAGCTTTATGCAGCAGTCTTTTGCTTTTTCATATACTGGTAAGAGGCATCTGATAGAGTGAAAAGAGCCCAGGCTTGAGATTTAGTTCTGGATTGGAGCACTCTGTCACTTCCTAGCTATGTGACTTTGAGCTAATCACTTTCTCCCATCTGTAAAATGGGCATAATATCACTTGCACTAACCTAATAAGGATGTTATGAGGAAAATACTTCACAGACTGTAAAGTGCTATAGAAATGTGACCTATGAACTATTATGGGACCACGTAAATACATACAAATATATCCAAAGAATCACATGTACATATGTACATCTACCCGTAACAGATAATCTAATGACCACATGGTGATATGCACATTCCTGTATACTTTTAGGCATGTTATATTCAACAAGCCTTTATACACACATATAGATGTATGGCCTACATGTGTACACCCTCATGAATGTGTGCACACATGTGCAATCACACACCTACTCCATAATAACCTATTCCTATATATATACATGGGGTATACATATCAGGGCTTTTTCTTCCGCCTAGGGCCTAGACCAGGTCCCTGGTTTTAGGACCTCTCTTTGGGCATTTAGTTTTCTGCCCCCACTCCCTGTCTTGGCTGCCCTAGCCAAATCCTCCTCCTTCTCCCACATCTGAACCCAGTGTGTGCCCCCACCCCCATATTCCTTGCTGAGAGTACTGGTCCCAGGGGTGGGGCCTAGAGACCAGGAAAACGGCCCATCTCCTAACTCCTAGGCAGGTGGTGGCTGGTGCAGCTGAGACCAGTGGGCAGTGGGGTGGCTGCCAGGGCAAGGCAGGGGCAGGAAGGAGTCAGCTGCTAGGCTACATGCCAACTCTGAACAGGCTCACCCTGCCTCCATGGCCCCCACAGGCCTGGCCACCAAGGCCAGATAAAACCACCTCCAGTTTGCTGCACCATCCCCTTTCCCCAACAGGCCAAGGCTTTGGGCAGGTGTGTGTGGGAACGGCAGGGCAGGGCTGCAGGTGGGAACATCCACCCACCCTTTCCAACCCCCTTCCCCATATGCAGGTTTGGTTTTTTTATTCAGCCTCCTCTTGTTCCCAGCTGCTGTTCCCCTTTCATAGGGAAGAGGGGGGAAAGGGCTTTAGAAGACCCAGTCCAGCCCCTTCATTTTACAGTTGATAAAACTGAGACTTGGCACATAGCAGACTGATGGCAGGCAGCTATCACAGAACGCCAGAGCTGGAGTTTAGAGATGTAGTACAAACAATTCCTTCTACAATTAGGGAAACAGGTTCAGAGTGGAACTGACTTGCCCAAGGCCACTCAGCCAGTTTGTGGTAGAGATCATAAATCTTTGGAGTTGGTTGTAAATTTAGTGATCAGATTGTCTAATCCAGCCCCCTCATTTTACAGATGGGGAAGCCCAGGGAGGCCAAGTTAACTTGCCCAAGGTCACACAGCTGGTGAGCTAAAGAAGCCCAGGTCTCCTGACTCTTCAGCCTAGGGCTCTTTCCAGGGCATGTATTGCCTCCCCCAGCTCTGCACACAAATGGCTGCCTAATGCCTACTGTTCCAGGCCAGCTGGGTCATGAGTTGGCTTGGGTAAAAGGGCAGAGCTGAAGTACTATGCTGGGGGAGAGGAGGGGGAAAGGGGAAGGAGGGCTTCTAAAGATCCTGGAAGGTTGAGTCTGATAAAGGTTAGCATCCAATGGTTCCCCTACTCAAGATAGTGTCAAAGATAAGAAACCACAGGCTGTCAATGCTCCCCCTTCTAAGCCCCAAGGACTGATTCTTATCCACCAGGTCTCCATCCCAAAACCAGGCAAGAAGACTCCAATTTATCAATTATTTGTTTAATAACAAAACGCCCCACACACTATTGTAAAAAACAATATTCTCAATAATCATTGTAATATACAATACAGGCAATTATTTTCTCAGAAATCTGAGAAGCAAAAAACAAATTACATTTTTTTCAAGGAGTGTCTTTAAAAAAAATAATAAAAACAGGTCTCCCCCGAGCACAGAGAAGTCAAGAGTCTCACTGGGGCCCAGAGGTCTCTGGCCCCTAGGGCTACAGCGACTCCATACCCCTTAGCCCCAACGGGGCGCTGGGATGGGCCAGCTCATCCCACGGAGTTCGTGGGAGGTCACTCTCCCACGCAGGACAGCAAGTCTCCCGACGGCCCCTTTCCTCACGAGTTCGGGAGGGGAATGGGGAAATCTGGGAAACCCACGAGCGCTTTTTTTCCCTCGCCCCAGCTTTCAAAGTCCATGGTGGTCTGACGGACGTCTCAACGGCACAGTATACGATCATCTGCACCAACGCAGGCAGCCTAAGAGACAGAGGAAGAGGAGAGGTGGTGAGTTCGCTGTTCAGGTCCCAAAGAACCGTGACAAACTTTAGTGCTCCCCAGGACTGGAAAGACGGACGAAGTACATACGATCTGCCCCCTTCTAACCCAGCCCGAAGTGAGATGTACGACAGGGACCCTGCCCTCCTAGATCTTCCCAATCCACCTTTCCCCCTACCCACCCCAGGGGCAGATGCCTCTTCTACTATGAGGAGAGACTTCGAAAACCGACAAAGCGTGCTCACCTCAGCCGCGAGGGCACTCATCTCGCCGTTGAGGGTGCTGAGGGGCGCCCGAGCAGGGAGGCCCCGGCTCCCGGGGGTGCCGGCGGCCTGTGAGTCCAGCTCCAGTTGCAAGTCCCAGATGTAGTCAATGACGTGCTGCAGGATCTCCACCTTGCTGACCTTGCGGTTCTGGGGCAGCGTAGGCACCAGCTCCTTGAGGCGCGAGTAGCACCCGTTCATGTCGTAGAGCAGCACGTTCACCTGCTGCTCATCCAACAAGGCAGGGAGTCGAGTGCCAGCCCCGCCGCAGCGCGAGATGGCGACGCTCTGTTCCGACAGGCACCGCACCACTTCCCCGGCACCTCCGGACACCTTTCCGGCCTTAAGCGCGCAACTTGGGCCAGCGGCGGCGGCACTACCACTCGCAACCTTCATGATTCAGCCGTCGAACAAGAAACCAAGGATGAACCAGCACACGGGCGAGAGCTGGGACCGCGAGGCGGGAGGAGGAAGGGAAAGAGCGAACAAGCCGGCAGCGTAGAGACACCACCTAACTTTCTAGCAAAGAGAGAGGAACGCAATTGTGCGAAGTCCACGACCTGATTTCTTATTTATATACCAATCGGCGCCAGAGAGAGGCGGAGCCAGAACGTTCAAAAGCAGCCAATGATAGGCCGGGGGTGGGCCTGCCGCCTTGTTAGGGATCCGCCCCCCTGCTCCCCACGTGCGGCATAGCGTAAAGAGAGTTAAAGGAGCCAAGATCCCTACGGGACGAGAATCGGGGGCTTTAGAGAAGCTGGGGTGAGGGCTGGAGGGGGAGGGGATTGCAGGAATGTGACAACCTCTTTATGTGGTTTAGTGACAGCTCAGACAGCCTGGGTGTAGTGTCGGGAGTTTAAAGTCCTCCTCTCCTTGGGTCTTTTTGTACCCCTGGATTCAGGGCTCCTCGGTATTGCTGAGGAGGACCTGCCCCCCCCCCCCCAATCCCAGGAGACGCAATGACCTGAGGCTGCGGGTGACTGGGGAGTTGGAAGGAACTGTGTCCATTCCTCTGGCAGAAACTGCGTGCTGCTACTGCCTCGGGTATTCCTTCCTGGGTTTGGGCTCCCCACTGCAGATTCAAGGGCTGGGAGCGCGAGGAATCTGGTCCCTCGCACCCCAATCTCCAGCGGGCTCCTCGTAGGGCCTCCTCCCGGGGGCTCCCGCCAATCCGTGCACATTCCTTGGCCGTGTTTCCTTGAGGGAGGTTGTAAGCACCCCCTGCCCCGGATCTCGGTCGAGGGGTTCCCAGCTCCCACTCCCAGACAGCTGCTTCCCTCCCTCCCCCTCCTCCAGCTTTTACCGACCCCCTTGGCGGGCCCAACCCTGTGTCAGTGTCTAAACAAGCGGCTCAGACCGTTAGACGCCAGTCCTGTGACGTCACCCATTCATAAAACCCGGACGGGCTGTCAGGCTGGCGCCGCGCGGGCGGTCGCCATGGAGACCGCAAACAGGGGCTCGCGCGCCTTTCCCTCTCCCCCCGCCCCTCCAAACACTCACACACTCTCTCACAGTTAGTCACCTGCAAAAGTGCAAAGGCAGAGGGGCTCAACGCGGAGCCAGTCAGTCATTTATCACCTTAAAACTTCGAAGTGGAGATTAGCTATATCTCGCACCTGCAAAACTGCTGTGGCCCTGCCGTACCCTCTCCTCCGGCTTTGGCTCTGTTCAGCCTCCTCTGCTTTATCCTTTGCCTCGGCGCGGCCGCCTCGTCTCCGCTCTGCCTGCAGCTGCTGCCGCTGCTTGTGGTGTTCCCCTAGAGTCCCAGACTTCTCTGCAAGGAGCAAAGCTGGGGAGAAGCTGTAATCTACTTTTTCCAAGTCGGGGGGAGGTAGGGTTTAAGGAAAACTGAAGGCTGAGAGTAACCTGAGACTGGGGGCCCGAAACTACCGTGGTGAATTCAAACATGCAGCCCAAGAGGATTTTTCACACCGTGGGCTTACTTTCCAGTTCTTTGCCACTATCAAAAGAACTGCTATAGTTTCGTTTTGGGTTTTTTTTTTTTTTTTTTGGTACAGATGGGTCCTTTTCCTCTTACTTTGATCTCTTTGGGGGTTGAAGCAACTCCCCAATTCATAAAAAGGTCCAGAAGGGACCTTAGTACATAGAGTGTTAGAGCCCAAGAGTCCTGAGATTAAATCTGAGAGCTCAGTAGTTCTTGGCTGTGATTTTGGGCAAGTCACTTAATCTCTCTGGGTTTCAGTTTTGTTATCTATAAAAATGAAAGGGCTGGACTTATATGTCTTTTAAGCTCTCTTCTGGTTCGGTTGTAAGAAAATGTAAATGAAAAAGAATAATTAAAGAAAATAAAAATTTTTTCCTGAAAGCTTTAAAACTATGATTCTTTGTTTTCAATTGAGGAGACTGAGGCCCTGAAAGGGGAAGTAGCTTACCTAGGTTATACAGCAGGTTAAAGGTAAAGCCATTTCAATTCAACATATTTATTAAATGCCTACTGTGTGTAGAAGATGCCTTCCCTGTGGAGTACAGATGCCTAATCTGGATTGCAGAAGGCTACCTTATCTGGGGAGCCTATAAGTTTTGGCGCATTCTATGATAGGAGAAAGTCCGAAGGGACGTTCTATAAGGAAAGGTAACATCTATGGCAGTAAGTATGGGGATAGGAATTGGAACAGTGATTTCTTTGGATGGAGGGAGCTCCTGGCTTTCAAAAGCACTGTGTGTATCCTATCTGCAATCTATAGTCTAAGACAGTTTTCTGGGGCACTGAGAGCTTGTGACTTGTCCAGGGTCACACAGCCAATATAAACCACTTCTTATGGGCTACCCACTGGGTATCAGGAAAGGAGGCATTTAGAAGGTAGTGTCTGAATTGAGCTTTAAAGGAGAGGCAAGGAGGAATGAAGAGTCAGTGCATTCCAGGGATGGGAGACCATCTGTATAAAGACTTGGAGACCAGAAGGGAGTACTGTATAATAAGGGTGGAAAGTTAAGTTGGAGCCAGGTTGTAAAGGACTTTAAATGCCAAAAAAGGAGTTTAATTTTAGGGGTAATAGGGAGCCTCTAGAGTTTATTGAACAGAAGGATGACATAGGACTGTGCTCTTGGAAAATCACTTTGGCATCTATGTGGAGATGAATTCTTTGGTCATAGTAATCCATCAATGCAAGGAAAAAATGATAATGGCCCTCAGCCCTATATAGTAGTGGAATGGCAAAAAAAAGGGGGGGCATAGGGTAATAAAAACTTAACTGTAGGTACTCTAAATGTAAGATGTTTGTCCTGTGACTAATAGTTTGATCTGTTAGAACAGAACCACATAGATGTCAATATTCTTGAAATCACAACAAATAAACCAGAATATAACTTTCAGCTTAATGACTTACAGGTTCTCATTAGAAAGGAGCCAGAGGACAATGCAGAGGCCACAGAATATCGCCAATGGGGATCTTCACTCAGGAAAGTGTATAGTCAATATCATTGAGAAATGGTCTAATCTGAATGAACTGTGTGACATGATGGAAATGGCACGGGCTTGGACAATCAGGGCTCAAATGTGGCTCTGCCACAGAGAATCCCAAAGACTTTGGACAAATCTCTTATACTTTCTGGGCCTTGTTTTCCTTGTCTTTATAAGATCCAGGGGGTTGGACTAGATGACCTCAAAGGTCCCTTCCAGCTCTGAATTTATGATCCTATTACCCTGAGTGGCATGCAAGGAAGGGTTGGGAGATAAGGTCAGTGCTGCTCCCCTCAAAAGGGGGGGAAACAAGCAGGCAAACACAGTTCAGGAATTGGCTCTACCATACTTCATTTCCCTCGTGCCTCCACTTCCCAGACTTGTCCTCACCAGCCTCCTTGCCCACCTTGCGGGTGCCCATCCCCTTTCCAGTTTCCTTTTATATACAGTCTTTCCCCATTCGAATGGAAGTTCCTTGAGAGTAAGGTCTTATTTATTTATATTTATGTTCCCAGTGCTTATCACTATGACTGGAACACAGCACTTAAGAAATTATCTATCTATTTGTCTGTCTATCTATCTGTCTGTCTATCTGTCTGTCTGTCATTCTGTCTATCTATCTGTCTGTCTATCTGTCTGTCTATCTATCTGTCTATCTGTCTGTCTATCTATCTATCTGTCTATCTATCTGTCTATCTGTCTATCTATCATCTATTCATGAGGCAGTTAGGTAGTACAATGGTTAGAGAACTAGGCCTACAGTCAGAAAGACCTGAGTTCAAATTTGGTCTTAGACAAATACAAGCTGTGTGAGCCTGGACAAGTCCCTTCACCTCTGTCTGCCTCAGTTTTTTCAACTGTACCATGTGGATCATAATAATAAGTACCTGTCTCCCAGTGATATTTTGAGGATCAAATGAGATATTTGTGAAATGCTTAGTATGATGCCTGCTACACAGTAGGCAGTTAATGTTTACTCCCTTTCCTCATCTATATATTTATCTATCTTTGCACAGGCTGTCCTTCATGCTTGGAATGTACTTCCTCCTCACCTCCAATCTCTCACTTCCTTCAAAGCTCAGCTCCAGTGCCACCCCTTACAGGAATCCCATCCTGATTCCACCTTCCCACCTACCTCTTACCCCCAAGATATTACCTGCCATCCCAAAATTATGGTGTATATATTTTGTATTTATCCTTCTGGGTCTATTGTGTTTCCGTCCATTAGAATTTAAGCTCCACCAGGGCAGGGACCCTTTTTGTCGTTGTATTCCCACTACTTAGCATAGCTCCTAGCACTATGTAGGCATGTAATAATTGTTAAATGAATGAATGAGTGAATGAGTCTTAAAATGCAGGGCATGGACTAAATGACCTCTTGTATTTCTTCCAGCTCTGATTATTTACGATTATATGACAATAAATGCATTGCATAGGATGAGAAATCATGGAATGTGGCTGTGCTTCCACAGAGACAGTAGTGGCCCAGATGAGATCGCAGAGCTGTTCAAGAAGCATTCAGAGAGAGGTGGCTAAGTGGTCCAGCGAATAGAGCACGGGCTCCGGAGGACTTGAGTTCAAATGAGGCCTCAGACGCTTAACACTTAACTACCCGTGAGAACTTGGGCAAGTCCCTTAACCCCAATTGCCCTTATAAAAAGCAAAAAAAAAAAATGTATATATAAGAAGTTTTCAGAGAGAGCCCTGTGCATAATGGCACAGGTTCTCCAATGCCTGGAGAGGGATTCCAAATGTCACTTTACCCTTAAATCAGTTTCCCAGAGCTGCATCTCTCTCTCCTTGAAATCTCTCTCTCACACAGACAGACACACACACACACACACGGACACAGACATACACACATGCACACACACATAGGCATACCCCTCCCCCTCACACACACATACCCATGCTACTGATAATGGTTTGGGAGAGCCCAAGACAACAGAATCTTTTCATCAGTTAACATACAGGCTTATTCTCTGGTCACATTTTTACATTCTCTGGTTTTATCTCCTGCATTTTTGGGGCATGACAGGGAGTTTAAATAAAGAGACACTGTCTATCTTTTTGCAGGCTGGGGGCATTTTTTTCTTTCTTCTTGCAGTTGTAGATGATTCTGTGTTTTCAACTCTCTCCAGCCTCCAGCTGACCCCAGTGCAAACTTCTCAGCAAAACATGTCAGGGTGAGGAGATGGGGCTGGAGCCTTTGGGAAGGCCTAGATGCCTCCCCATCCCCAAACTCTGTTCTGGCCAGAAACTCTGAGGGTCTTCTCCACCCAGATTGATTCTTTTGGGAAGCCAAACTAGGCCATATTTTGCCTCAATTCTTATCTAGCCTTAATCACTGAATGAATGTTGCCTCAGACAAAGAGGCCTAGAAAAGATCTTAGTTTGAAAAGACCAGGGTTCCCTGCTATATCCCAGGCTGTTGCCAGTTGTCCTGACCTATGTCTTGCCACTGGAGCTAATGACTGGAGGAGATAGTGAGACTGATGTCTTTGCACAGCCCTGCCTCAATTAAATCTAATTCACTTGCAAGTCAAGATATTCCCCTCTTTATGTCATTGGTCCTCTTTGAGAGGATGAACAACAGCCTTCAAACTCTATACATGTACCTAAGCTTGGGGATCTTGGGCCATGGAAGAAAGGTTTGGGGGAGGGAAAGGGCACTGGGAAGACAACTCTTACACCCTGTTTTCTAAGGCTCCTTCTGATAAGAATGTTCTGTATTCTAAATTCTGAGGTCACCTCTGACCTCCAGTAGTCAGTCACTGGGCTCCAGGAGCAAAGTCTGAGAAAATGAGTTTTAGCCACGTGCCCACTTTTGGTAAGATATTTTTCCCATTTTACTGACAAGGCAGATGAAGGTCTGAAGTGTAGAGTGGCACCCCCACATTCACAAAGTCAGCAGGTCAGAACCCAGGACACCTGCCTTCTGGTGGAGCAGGATCCCTGACCATCATCACTTGATTGCTGGCAGAATATACTGGGGCAACCATAAGGAACTGAATCCTTGCCGATGAATGGCCCAGTCACCAGGCAGAATGAGGCTTTCTCCAGCCACCCTTCCTGTAAAGGTCAAACATTTGCTGGCTCACCCTGCAGGGCAGTCATTCTCAGGGTGGCGTCCTCTCCTCTAGGGCACTAGACATATGTCCCACCTGTCCCTCTTCCAAACATACACATCTTTTAAACATCAATATTCTTCCAGTGCTGCTGTTCAGCTGCCAGTCTTGGAACACCAGTTTCTGAAGAATTAAAAATTTTGAGCACCCAGAATGCAAAGTAGAAAGAGCATGGTGGGCATGAGTAGGGTGCAGGCTATCAGAAATGAAGATATGCACAGGAGAAATGTGGAGAGGGTATCGTCAGAGAGCTGTATGGCCAGCAAGAGGAAAAGCAGGCTGGTCATGGAATGAGAAGGAGGAATCACCAGTGGATAGTGGACATGCTCCACTGATAACCAGGCAACATCAAGAACTCCAGAGCTCTCCCAACTCTGGGCCATGGCCTGCCCTGTCCTCCATGCCTGGAAGGCACATCTTTTCCTGGGAACCCCTTATTTCCTTCAAGACCCATCTTGGGCACCATCTTCTACATGAACCCTAGCCTGGTTCTCCTGGATACTTGGGCCATCTCTCTTAAATTACACTGTAGTCATTTTGTACGTAAATGTATTGTAGATGCATGTGTGTCTGTGTGTGCATGTATGCACACAGGCATGTTTGCACATACACATGTATATGTGCACGATGCAGCATATAGTATAGGCCTCCATTTTATATATGTCTCATTGTGGCGCATATGTACAAATGTCTATCTATGGATGTGTGCATATATGCATGCATGTGTGTATATATGTATACACACATACGTGCATGCATGGTGTATTGTCTGTGTGTGTGTGTGTGTGTGTGTGTGTGTGTGTGTGGCCTCCCTTGATCAAATATAAGTTTCTTCGGGGAGGCACTATTTCACTTTTTGAATGCTTGGTAGTTGAATGAAAATGCCTCTCTGAACACACCCCTCCCCTCCCATAGTCAATAAATAAGTATTGAATACTATGTGCCAGGAACTGTTTGGGGAAACAAAGCAAGGCTAAAACTCAGCCCCCACCCTCAAAGTGCTCCACTCTAATAGAGAAGACAACATGGAACAGTGTGTATCTACAAAAGCCCTTCATCACCTGGCCCCTTCCTTACCTTTCCAGCCTTCTTACTCTCTCTCTCTTCCAGGTACCCTGTGTGTGTGTGTGTGTGTGTGTGTGTGTGTGTGTGTGTATACTCACATATAAAGATATAGACACATGTAAAGCATTTATGTATGTGTATGCATATACATGTAGAGAAAGCGATAGATATGGCTATACATGGGTATATGTGTGTGTATATGTCTGTGCAGAGAATGTACACAGTTGTTTATATGTTGTCTCCCCATTAGATTCTAAGCTATTTGAGGGCGGGGATTTGGGGGGTCTTTCTTTGTATCCCCAGTATTTAACCCATTGCTTGGCACATACTAAGAGATTAATGTTTGCTGATCAGTGTAAGTTGAAGGTAATTTCAGAGGGAAGCCACGAGTGTGATGGATTGGGACAGGTCTCATCCTGTAGGAGGTGGGATCTGAGTGAAGCTTGAAGGAAGCCGAGGAAGCCAGGAGGCAGAAGAGAAGAGAGCATTCCAGGCACAGAGAATGAATGGAGCTGAAAAGACGTGAGGAAAAGCTGGGAGGCAGAGTGTGGCATCCAAGGAACAGGAAGAAGATCAGTGCCGTTGTAGTATAGAATATGGGCGGGGGAGAATAAAAGACTGGAAGATACAGGAAGGGGTCAGGTTGTGAGAGACTTTAAAAATTAAACAGGCTGGATTTTATTTTTGACTCTGGATGTAATAGGGAGCCACTGGGGTTTATTGAATGAGGTGGGGGCGGCACTGTCAGGACTTAGCCTTAGAAGAATCACTGGTAGCCAAATAGAGGATGGATTGTAATCCGAAGGTATGAGCCCCTCTGAGGGATCAGCTAGTGTCACCCCCACTGGGAAGAGGTCAAGCCGGGGGAGAGTCCAAGAATAAGGTAAATTTGGGCTCTCCCATAGTCCGCATGGATGGAGTCCTCATTTTCAGTGCCAATCTTCTCACAGCTGTTCTTTGCCATTAATATATCAGCAGTCCTGGAACTCCCTCCTTCTGAATCCCTAGGGAGCCAGGCTCAGCTTTTTGGCCAAATTCCTTTTCCCACCTTTCCCCTTTCTTAAGTGCTGGGATGAGAGCCACTGCCTCTCATGTGGCACAATGGAACCTGGAGGGGATTCAAGGTGTGTGTGTGTGTGTGTGTGTGTGTGTGTGTGTGTGTGTGTGTGTGTGAAGTCCTTTTTAAATCTTAAAGCATGAGAGAAATATAAGCTTACTTATGGTGGATGGGCGTGCTCACATACCAATGCATGTCAACATGTGTGTGCATCGGAGTTAAGGGAAGACCCTATGTGTTACTCTGGGCAGATGTATGTGTCATATTGGATATTTGTATGGTTTTGGAAATTTGCATCTTACTTAAAGCCACCAAATTCTCAGCAGTCAGTAGGAGATGGAGAAAACTGCCCTTTCCCATCCCCCTTCCCATTTAGCTACCAGCCCCTGGGCTTAATAACCCTAGAGAGACTATGTCTGTAAGCCTCTGAAGGGATCATTCAGTGCCCACGTGACTTGCTGTAACACAGCTCTCTACATCCAGCTGTTCTGCAGATGTGCCAACATTTTTAGGGCAGCACATCTTCTTTCACCCACCCAGCAGGCGCCTCAGGGCCTGGGGCCAGCTGCTGACCAACAGGGTTTTGGGGAAGAGGCCTCCTGGACCTTGTTCAGTGGCCCCCAGGGAGATGAGGGCGGGAACCCCGCAGTGGGCAAGCTTTTCTTACTACCCTCCCAACCTACACTCACCCAGCCTGGTTATGTATAGAGGGTGTCCCAGATTTCTTAGTGAAGTTTTAAACTTTAATAACTTAAAACCTAAAACTTCATTCACTGAGACTTTTGAAACACCCTGTATATTGGCCGTTCGTGTGTGTATGTGTTGGTTGTGGGCGATGTATGTCTGTGTATTAGATACAGTCACCTAGAACTACACTTATTCTGACTCCCACAGTCCTAGACATCTGCACTCACCCCTTACATAGTTACACACAATCACAGAGAATTAGGCTCAGCTCTCACACACATATGGAATAGAGTTCACTCCCTCCTCACCTCCCTTCCCCGCCCCCTTCCCCTCAAGTCATGCGGAACTACACTTAACCTTGCATATGGAGTCACACACACTTAACACTCACCAGCCTGGGCCGGCCCTGATGTTTCTGGAGAGCCTCTGAAGGGACAGCTACAGCTCACTCCGTCATGCAGGAATTCATTCACTCCCTGGGTGGGAACTTTGAGTTGCAGGATACTAATTGTCTCCAATTCTACTGTGGATCTTGGGATACTTGTATGAAAGATGACGTGTGTGTCTAGGTCCAGGTGAATATGTTTTGGTCTGGCAGCATGAGAGCTGGATATCTGAATACCAGTTATACCCACCTCCAACACTTCCTGGTTGTGTGATTATGAGCCTTGGTTTTCTCATTTGTAAAATGGGTTCACTCATACTTTTTTTTTTTGCTTTTTGGAGGGGAGAAGGCAGGGCAATTGGGGTTAAGTGACTTGCCCAAGGTCACACAGCTAGCAAGTGTTAAGTGTCTGAGGCTGCATTTGAACTCAGGTTCTGACTCCTGACTAGGTCTGGAGTTTGGTCTGTAACTTGTTGGGGATATATATGTTGAGTATATGTGGGCACCAGATATCTGTAAGCCGTTATAGGGTATGTGTTGTATGTGCTGGTAGCATAGGTGTGGGATGCATCTAGGTATGTGTGTACGTGTTCAGTGACAGCAGGAAGAAACCTTAGAGGATATCTCAATCTCATTTCATGAAGAAACTTCGGGGCAGAGTGTTTGTGATTTCCACAAGGTCACACAGAATCTAGCATTACAGAAAAGAACTTTTCGCAACTACTTAGATGGATTGTATGTGTCAGTGAATGGAGTCTTTGCATTCAAAGGCACCCCCTTCCTATTTTAATCTTTACCTCCATGCTATCTCCCCCTCCCCCATCAGCCCAGCTGGGCCCAAAGACCAGCCGGGGATCCTGCGGAACCTCGGGCCTCATGTCCTCCTCTCCTCCTCCGATTCTAAGGCCCACAGCTGGGCCCTCTCTGCTTCCCCAGCTCCTAGCTGTTCTCCTTACTTCTGGACTGTGGGGAAAGAAAGCCAAGGAGCCTGGGACCAGAAGCAAACTCCCTGGCTCCGTCCCCTTCCCCATCCCCCTCCCCTGGCTGTGTGGCCGGGTAACCCCTCTGCAGGCAGTGGCCCCAGCTGTGCAGAGGTATTGTGGGCTGACACAGGAAGTATTGATAGCCTCAGCAGCTGAACAAAGCCGGGGGAGGTTGGGCTGGGGAGTCCTAGACAGCCGGGCTCCAGCCTGGCCCTCCCTCCCACAAGCCCTTGCACTGATCTCCCATTGTTCTTCTTAGGCCCTCCCTAATGGCCCAGCAGACCAGGCCCAGTCTCTGCTTTCACAAATGATGAGGTAGCAACCAGATGGGTAGCATCCCCCTTCCCAACCCACCCTCTCCCTCTAGCTCCAATTTCCTCATTTTCCGTAAATAGGGCATCCTAACATAGGATGTTAGAATGAGAAGAAACCTTAGAACCTAGAAGGCCAGAGCTGGGAGGACCTTAGAATATGGAATGGTAGAATTGGGAGTGAGCCTGGAAGCCTCTGGAGCCAGGAAAAGGGTACTGGGCCTCACGAGAGTCAAGAGATCTGGGTTCAAGTTCTGAGTTCTGGCTCTCCCTGTCACTCACTGTGTTTTCTTGGGCAAAGTCACTTCCTTTTCCCGGACAGAGTTTTCCTCTTCCTGTAAAATAACAGTATTGGACTAAGTGGCCCCTCCTAGATCTCTGTAATAATTCTCCTTCCCAGAGTTCTTTTCCTCCCAGCCTCCTCCACCTCCCACCTGGCTCTCAGCCCCTGGCCTATCCCTCCAGAGCTTCAAGATACAGCCTCCTCCACTGGCCTGATTCACAGGCCTCTCCACACCTGGCTTCCACCTGCCCTGGGGGCTCTAGAAATCTGGGGAACTGGATGATTCCACAGCTCTCACCAGCACCACCCATGTCCCTGCCTCAGGCTAGCACCCCTCTGGGACCAGCCCACACCCTCTCCTCCTCCCCTCCTCAACCACCCCCACTATCCCTGCTCTCCCAGGTCACACCTCAACCTCCCTACACCCTCTCCCCACAGTGCCAACACACCCCTGTCACCCTGACTTCTCCCTTCTTGGCCACAAATATATACACAGACAGACATATACACGGTCTAACGCTGAGAGGGGGGCTCCCATTGGCCAGTCCTCCTTTATACACATATCCTGGACACATACAGTGTCAGAGTTGGAGTGGACATTAGAACATGGGAATGTCAGAGATGGAAGTCCATCTAGTCCCTACAGATAGGGAAACTGAGTCCCAGTGTTGTAGGATGAGTTAGTAGGAGAGCTTAGGCTAGAATGTGGCCTAAAGACCTGAGTTCCAGTCTGGTCTTAGATACTAGTGGTATGACCTTGGGAAAGTCACTAACCCCTGTTTGCCTCAGTTCCTCATCTGTTAAATGAGCTGGAGAAGGAAATGGCAAACCACTCACTCCAGTATCTTTGCCAAGAAAACCCAAAGAAGTGATGTCACAACTGAAATGACTGAACAACAGATAACAAAATCTCAGCCTTGTGTTCCTTCCACCGTCCCACCCTGCCTATGGTGTACACTGATGTGCACAGCCATGGCTGGCACAGGAAAGTCACCAAGTACTCTGCTTTCATCAGAAGCAAAGCTGAGGGTGGGGCTGGGGGGAAGGGGGAGAGGAGAGGAGGCATAGGGGTGGGTGGGTGACATGCCACATCTCTGGGCATGTCGGGTTGTAAACTCCCTCCAGGGAAGTCTCCTGGCCAGGGCTGGAGAGCATGAACCTTCATTACCCAATTCCTTCTCACCCGGAAGAGCAGCCAGTCCTACCCTGGCCCAGGGCTGGGGGCGGAGCTGGGCCAAGCAGGTGTGCTGAGGGCCAGACCCATTTGCAGCCTGGAGCCAGGCTGGGGGAATGCCAGGGGAGAGTTTGACCCATTTCCTAAAGGTTACTTGGCCTAGCCACCCTTTCTCCGCAGCCCCTCCTTGACCGCTCCTCTTTTATCTCCAGCGCTCCCTCGTCACATCCACCCTTCCTTTTTCCTTCTCTCCGTTCTTCCTCGTCTCCCTTCTCCCCTTTCTCCCTTCACTCCTTCCCTCCACTTCTCCCCTTCATTCTTCTAATTCCATTCCTTTTTTGAATTCTGCCTGCCTCCCTTGTCTGGAGGGTAAGGTGATTAGTTCAGCTCCCACTTAGCCCCCTGGTGCTGAGGGTTCCTGGAGAGCCAGGTCCCCCTCCCCTAGGGAACTACAGTCCTCTCCTTTAGGATACTTAATTCTGTGTTCTCCCTACTGCTTCAGATTCATTTTATTGAGACTTTGGAGATCTCTGGGAAAATGATGCCCTGACCACTGTGAAAACCCCAGCCTTTGGTGGTATTCATACCTGCTTTGCCCTTCTCAGGACCCTGGTGTGCCCCCTCTGCTCCTAGGAGGCTGAGATACTGGGCACTCTCAGGGGTGAAGAAGGAATGATTTTTTTTTCCCAGAGCGATTCCCCCTCCGCTCACGAACATCTGGACATGAACATCTGGTTGGAGCTTTATTCCTGCCTGGGGCTTGGCCCCCTGCACCCATCTGCTGGCCCCATCCCATCTGTCCACATCATTCCCAGGGGCTGTTCCCAGGGTGAGCAGCCCCGGTGACTATTCTCAGTCTCCAGCCCCAAGCCCCTAGCCTGGGCAGCAGAGAGTGGGTGCCCCTCCTGTTCCCACGAGCTGGGAAGCAGCAGCAAGTGGCCCCATCTGCTGTCCAATGGGCGGGGGCTGGCCCTCTTTTGAGGTTGGTTAGGCAGGGAGATTGTACATAGGAATGTCTTTCAGTGTAGGATAAGCTAAGAGGAAAGGCGGGGGAAGGGGAGGGGACAACTGAAGTCCCAGCTCAGCTCAGGCTTCACTTAGCTTTCCCTGGGTCTGAGTCCTCCCAAAGCTGTCATTAGCCCAAGGTCAAAGCTCATGACCCTGAGGCCATAGGTCATCCCCTAAGGGGCCCTCTCCCCACTGGGATCAATTTGCCAGCCTAAGGGGCCATCCTCTCCTTAACTCCCAGGAGGTTTCTTAGGAAGGGTCCCTGTAACAAAACAATAGCAAAACTGAAATGGGAGGATAGCCCTCTCACCTAAACTCATTTTACAGATAAGGCAGCTGAGGACCAGAGAAAGTAGAAGGGGACTTGCCCAAGGTCACAGAGTGTATCAGTGCTGACAGAACCAGCATGAGCTCTCAAGTCTCCTGACACCAACCAAAGTCATTTTCACTGTAGACATTTGCAATCCCTTGTGTGGTGGGTTTGGAGTAGGAGCCATGGGATATCATGGGGAGATCATGGGATAGTGCAAAGAAAAGATTGAGAGCTTCCCTTCCTAGTCCAGAGGTCTAAGCAAGTTACTTTCTCTTAAACTACAATTCTGAACCCAGGTCCTGCAATTCCAAGTCTGGGGTGGTTTGCTAGAGCAGAGGAGGGATGAGATTGATGGGGGAAGAAGGGAGGGATCTAACCCTGACACAGGATCTAGAATCTCTTGTCTGTCCCATGTCCTCCCACCCCACTTCTCTCCCTGGGGGGGCTTCAAAGCCCATGCAAGCCAGGAGGCCAGCAGGAAAAAAGGACTGGGGCTGGGGAGAGCATTGAATTCCCTTTGCTCTCCATTATTCTCCGTGGGATAATCAAACAGGTGGTTGTACTTTGGGGGCCATTGTGTGGCAAAGGGTGGAGGGGGGGGGGGGTCGGTGGATGGCAGGATCCCTGCTCCTTCTCTGAAGCTTGGACTGGCCCAGGCTTTGGTGTCTCTGGCCAAGACAAATGCCTTCATTACCATGTGAATTCTGGGAAAGGGGAGGCCGGACCGGTAACACTGTCCCAGCCATATGGTGCTGTGGCTGGGGCTAAGCTGGGCGGGGGGCACAGACTGAGTAGCCCCTTTGAGTGGCTGGGAGCCGCTCTCCCCAATATCAAAGGGGCCAGGCTGGAACTACAGAGGGTTCCCAGGGCTCAGCAGACCACACAGGGACCTTGGGGCACAGCTTGCCTGTGGTCTCCCTTCTTCAACCCAGGGCTGTGGTCCTTTGAGAACCCTAGTGGGAAGCAAGGCTCTGCTCCCCAACTCCAGGGTTCCCCTGGGGCCTGGGGGAGACAGGTGTAGAGGCTGACCTGCTCATCAGGACTCTGCCGGGCTTGGGAAGGGAGGAAGTAGAGAACAGCTGGGAGGGCAGGAAACAAGAGACACAGCAACAGAGACAGTGAGAGAGACATGAGATAGAGACAGAGACTGAAGACTGATAGGGAGAGTCATAGGGAGATAAAAACAGGAGAAAAAAATCATCTGAGGGACAGAGAAAAAGAGAGGCACAGAGACGGAGCCACAAATAGTGAGAAACACAGCAAAACCTCAGTTTCCTCATCTGTAAAATCAGGCCTTTGATTTCTAACACAGGACTGCTGCTCTTACTGTTTCTTTCTCAGCCAAGAGTCTCCTGTTCTGCTTCAGGGCTAGGTAATAAGAGCTAATGTGGTACCACGCTAGGTGCCAGGCACTGTGCCAAGCAGCTTAGGATGATCTCATTTGATTCTCAGGGGGGCTGGGAGGAAGGTGCTATTCTATTTTAAGTTAAGAAGTTAAGTGACTTGTTCCAAGTCACACAGCTATTAAGTGTCTGAGGGCTGGATTTGAAGTCGGATCTTTCTGACTCCAGGCCTAGTGCTCTAACCACTGTACCATCTAACTACTTACTACCCCTTGTGTCTAGGGCTGCTAGAAACCAGCTCCACAGCTGCTTGTTAAATTTTCAGTGTGAGCATTTACACCTTGAAATCTGCAAACACTACAGATCAGGGCTTGATTTATTGTTTTGTTGATCAGCGAGATTGAAAGTGAAAAGACAAAATGTTAATAATGCAGGTTAAATTTAAAAGTGTCTTACATACTTTTTTGGGGGGTGAGCCTGTTGTTAAATATTTACCAGCATACCACTGCTTGTGACTCTGTCACCACTGTGTCTCCTACATCACAAACGGTCCTTATGTTTCATGCTCCTTCAGCTTCACAATCAGGGACTCCCTCCTCAAGGGAGTTTTCCTGGCTCACCTAGTCCACAGGAGGCTGGTACCTATCTTGATTTCTGTTTCTGTGTGTCTCTCAAGCCCCGCAGAGAGTTCCCCTAGCCAGGGAGCTGGCCTCCTTCTTTGACATCCTCTGCAGTGCTGAACACAGGGGTTAGGGCATGGAATCGATAAACTTTAGAATCGGAAGAAAGCTCGAAGGGAATAAGCATTTATTAACATGCCTACTATGTGCTAAGCACTTTTCAAACATCTCCCTTGAGATCTGTCTACTGATATCTGATCAGGACTCATAGCATCCCAAGCAACTGGCTGCCCAGACAGAGGCCTGAAGCCTTCCCGCTCTTCCCAGATAGTCTATCCGACTTTGGGGAAGTCCTAAAGTAGGAGGCTGTGTTAATGAAGTGAGCTGAAGTCTGCTTTTCAGGCCCTTTGCAGTCAGATCCTGGCTCTGCCCTCTGGGGCTAAGCTGAACAAATGTAATCCCTCTTCCACAGAACAGCTTTTTAAAGACTAGAAGACAGCTATCATGTGCCTCCTGAAGCCTTCTCTACCCCAGGCTAAACAACTTCATTTCCTCCAAATGATGCTTTTTTTTTTTTTTTTTTTTTTTTACAGTTTCCAGTCTCTTTCTCCAAACTGGTCCCTCTAAGAAATCAGACGAGATAGTGATCTTGGAATCTACAATATCAGGGCTGGAAAGGATCTTGGAACATGGAGGAGTATCATGGCCCACAGGGACCTCAGAACCTAGGACAACATGGAATGGGAACTTGGAATGGCCCTCGGGTCCAGCCCCATCACATTTTGCTGAAGAGGAAACTGAGATCTAACGGCTCTCCTGCTGCTCCCAGCCTAGCTTCTAATATATTTGATATGCTTAATTAGTATTTGTCGAGCTGAAATACTCCTGATGCACCCGCAGAAGAATATGTGCTTGGGGTGTCCTATCTCCAGCAATGGGGACAGGCTACCCTGAACCATCCACACACTCCAGCTGTCTGTTGTAGTGAAAGGTTCCCTGAGCCTGGGAGACAGGAGATTTGTGTCTTGGTTCCAGCTCTGCCGTTAATTGGGAAGCCGCCAAGGAATAGTGGAAAGGATTTGGGAGATCGGAGAGTCACTGATTTCCCATGTTATTCTGGGCCAGTCCCTTTTCTAGTCTTATGGCCTCCCATGTTCTATGATTCTGACAACCATGACCATAACCATCCACCCCTGTGTTTGTGAGGGGGAGGGGAACCTGGGCACCTTTGGATCAGCTCTGGGAAACCCCCTCTAACAGTTATTCCCAGGGAAGAGAGGAAAGGAAAGGGCTGGGGGGGGGAGAGGAGGGAATCATGCTCAGATGTTGAGACTCCTTCTCATGCAGATGTCACTTTTGGGTCTGTTTCTCCAGCAGCCCTTAGCATGACAAAGCTGAGGGACATCATCCCCTCCACCCCCTCCCTTTTGTGAGGGAACAGAGCTAAAGGAGGCCCAACTCCCCCTTTTCCAGTAAGGGATTAAGGGGGGAGGGGAATCCTGATAAAGGTAGCTTCCTGGGTATCAATCAACTCAGCTCAGTTGGTTCGTGTGTGTGTGCGTGCGCATGTGCGCACGCAAAAACCCAGTCAGCTATCAGGTCTGCAAGGCTCCACGGCTGTGTATTAACTTACACAGATGCAAATATAGACTTCTTCCCCTATGCCCTTCCCGCTGGAGCTCCATGCGTCTCAGCATATACAGATTTGTGTCTGTGCAGGCAGACTGTTTGAAATGACAATGGGAATGGTCCCATCCCCCTGCTGCCACTGTCCCCTCCAGCCATGCTTTTGGTTAGATTCTGTCCAGTTCAGAACACTATGCTTCACATGGGGCTCTGACAAACTGGAGAGAGTGAGCTAGAGGAAGGCAGACAGGGTAGAGAGAGGTCTGGAGAACAGGCTTCTTTAGCAATTGGACTGAAGGCATTCAGACAAGAGAAGCCAAGACTAAGGCCGTTTGTATCTGAGGGATAGGCTGTCTTCAAATATTTGAAGGCCTTGTACAAGACCTTCAGAGGGCAGGGGGATTATTGTTTCCTCAGCCCCCAGAAGGCAGAGCTGGGACTAATGAGGGAAAACTTAGAAGGAAACAGATTCCAGCTCTGTATTAGGAAAAACTTTCTCACAGCTTGGTGTCCCTGCATAGAGTGGGCTGCCTTGGGAGGTGATGTTTTCCTCATCCCAGGAGAAGAGTGGGTTTGGTGAGCTCTAGGGGCCCTTCTTGGCTTGGATACCCTAGGACCTAGGTCTGCATGTCTCTGTTCAGGAAGTGACACAGGCTGAGGTGGGGGGAATTCACCCTTTTCCTGCTGCCTTAGAAGAGCCTAGGCTAGGGAGTAGAAATGAGGTTGGTGGGTAGGAGGAAAAGAGAGGGAAGAGAAGGAGAACACAGGGGTCCAGAGAATACATACCTTGCTATAGGCAGTACCTCCCTGGGCTCTGAACAAATTGGACACAGGACCCTCTCTCCCCTTGGTCTCAGCAAACCTGGACACAGATTTGGTCTCGACAAGCTCCTGGCCACCTCTCTCCTGCCGTGTATCTACACAGGGACATCGAGGAAGAGCTGGATATCGAACCTTGCCTGCTCTCTGTCCTCTGGCCTGTCCTGACCTGAAAGTTTCCATCATTAAATAAGGAGGATGATAATAACATTTCCTTTTACTATAGAACTGGAACGTTTCCAAGCACTTTCCTCAAAACAGTTTTCTACTGGTGGTAACGTAGCATTGTTGTTCCCATTTTACAGATGAGGAGACCAAGGCTGAGAGGTCATGACTCTCTCCCAAGTCTTCTGTTAGACCAGTGGTCCTACTACTTTTTGGGACCATCTTCCTTTGCTGGGGACTGACAGGGAGGTGGGGATTCCTCTTCAGAAGGATCCATCTTTTTTTCCCCAAGGAAACAAGGATACATGATACTAGGGTTATATGAACCGGTGCAGAATAGAGCAAATTACCCTGACCTGGAAGTTGGCTTGAGTTCTAGTCTAAGCTGGGTCACTAACTTGATGTGAGACCTTGAGCAAGTCACTCTTCCTTAGGCCTCGATTTAATCATATGTGAAATGGGGACAATAACTTGCTCTCCCTACCTCATAGGGACTGTTGTGTAGCCTTGAATACTCTTGGTATTCAGGCCAGGCACAAAGCTGGGTCCCCACACTAGGCCCAGCCTCCTGGGGCTACTTGATAGATTGAAAGGGGCAGAGGTAGAATGACAGGGAAGGGGCCTTTCTTCTCTTCCAAACCCCCCTCCCCCAATTCTTACCCTCTTGACCACCGTTTTCTCAAGTTAACTTCCCTTTCCCTTCCTCTGGGCTCCATCTGCCCAGACTGACTGGAGCCGTTCAGCCCTTCCTGAGATTAAAGGCAGCTCCCTGTTCTTCCTTCTGCTAGCTGTCAGCTCTGACCTGGCCTGGGTCTCCTAGCCTTGCTTCCGCCCAGCCGGGCTCTTTGGTTTGTTGGAGGGGAAAGAAGATAGGACTCAGGCATTGACTCCAAACTCAGGATCCTGACACCTTGTGTCCACCCTAGCCTTTTCCCCCAATTCTCCTAGAGGACTGGGTTAGGGTCTGGAGTTATCCTTCTGAGGGCTACTCTCAGGGTCAAGCTGGTGGGACCCTATGTAGAGGCTGAGTGCCTGGGAGGTAAAAGGGAATTTTCAAAGTATGGGCATTGATTTTTAGTAATAATAGTTCACCATTTCCTGGCACTTTACCGTATATAAATAACGAAAGGGATGTGCCCAAGGTCATGTAGGGTAGCAAGGGCGGAGATAAGGCTAGAATCAAATTTTCCAGCTGTCTGCCTTTCTAGGCTCTCCTTGCCTAGTACGAAGATACTTTTCTAGTGTCCCCTGACCCAGGTGGCTCTGAGCAGGGTTTTTAGGTATTGGAGTCTGAAGATCAAGAATGGCTACCTTAGAGAGTATAGAGTTTAATTCTCTCATTTTACAGGTGAGGACACCAGGACTAGGATAGGGGCTTTGTTCTAGGGTGGCAGGAGAAGTATGCCTCCTCCTTGTGGTGGTCCAAAAATCTTCCTCATACCGCTCAGTCTTTTGACAGTCTGTGTTTGGGACAAGACATCTTTCTATTGGCTTGGCTCCAGGCCAGCATCCTCCAGAGATCTTCTGAATCTTTTCCTGAGGCCTTCCTCCCCAACATTGCGATGCCTCCTCTACCCCTACTGGAAGTGTGGGCCAGACTCTCCTGGGATGTTTATACCCATGGCAGACTATCTTTTGTACTGCTGCCCCACATCCCAGTGGAAAAAAATTCCTAGTTATGGCTCTGGCAAGTCGCAGAGCTAGAAATAGAGCTCAGGTCTCCTAGTTCCAAATTCTGGCTTTCTCATATAGCATGCTGCTTCTCCTCTGGTCCCTTGGCCTCGGTAGTCACGAATCCCCATCCTTGGTACCAGACTTCAGGATAGTGATGGCAAGAGATCATAGTATCATACAACACAGAATGTCAGAGATGGAAGGGGACTTAGAACATAGAATATCAGAGCTGGAAGGAAGGATATGGACTGTCAGAGTTGGAAAAGACCATTTTTTTTTTTTTAGTCCAAACTCCCATGTCATGTAGGAATCTGTTTTCCAAAGGATCATGGATTACAGGAGCTATATCTGGAAGAAGGTAGTGTGGTACAGTGTCTAGAGCACCTGGTTCAAATCCCATCTGTGACACCTCCATGACCAGGGACAAGTCACTTACCCAACATGGCTCTCAGTTTCAGCATCTGTAAAATAAGGTGATTGGATGAGATGGCTTCTGAGATCTCATCTGGCTCTGGAGCTATGCTCCTCTGAGAAGCCCATCCACCTAAGGTCATGCAGTTATGTAGCTAAGGTAGAATTTGAACTGAACATGTCATAAATGAAAGAGATCTGAAGCTAGGTCGCCTGGTTCTCAATAAAGGACTCTTTCTATGGATCCTGAATAATAGAATGCAAGCTACAATTTTTATGATAGCAAAAAACTGGAAACAAAAGTAGATGTCCACTAATTGTGGAATGGTTAATTAAACAAGTTGTGGTATATGAATGGAGTAGAATATTACCAGACTGTAAGAAACAATGAATGTGAAAAATTCCAAGAAGCAGGAGAAGATTTATAGGGACTGATGCAGAATGAAGTAAGAGAATCAGGAAAACAATATTCACAGTGACAATGGTGAAAGGAAATAACAATAAAAAAAACAAACAAATGAATGCTGGGGGACCAAACTTATGCCCAAAGAATTGAAAAAATGTCCTATTCCATCTTCTTTGCAGAGGTAGATGGGACCATGGGTATGGAATATTGCATATATCATCACTCTCTTGATGCAGTAGTATGGATCACTGAATAGAGGAAAGGGGGATATCTTCAGAAATGAGGGGGACAGAAAAACAAAAGATAGCTACAAAATATATATATTTTTTCTTTTTGGAGGGGGAAGGGCAGGACAATTGGGGTTAAGCGACTTGCCCAAGGTCTCACGGCTATTAAATGCTAAGTGTCTGAGGCCTTATTTGAACTCAGGTCCTCCTGACTCCAGGGCCGGTTGTCTATTCACTGTGCCACCTAGCCGACTCCCCTACAAAAATATTTTTTAAAAAACAATGCAAGCTCCCTGCAAGTTTAAAAACCAATGTGTTTTCCTAAGTCTAGTCATTCAGTCAAGTTGCACTTATTAAATACCTACTATGTGCCATGTACTTTTGCTCAGGGCTGGAGATACAAGGCAAAAGACCAGCCCCTGCTCTCAAGGAGTTCATAGTAACAGAGGAGATAATGCAAACAACTATGTATTAACAAGATCTATACATGACAATTAGGGCCAGTCTCAAGAAGGAAGACACTAGACTTAAGGAAGACTGGGAAAAGCTCCTTGCAAAAGGCGGGGAATTAATGCCCTGCCTTAGGCCCTCAGTGTTTGTTGAAATGGCCAACCAACCTGTGCCGGAAGACTTCAGTGACTGGGGAGATCATCATCCCACAAAGCAGCCATTTCCATTTTTCTATGGCTCAGTAAACATTTCTTAGGATTATAGGATTTTGAGCTGGAAGGAACCTTGGAAACTATCTAGCCTTTGGATAATTAAAGTCTTTAAAATATGAAAACCTCTTATTTTAAGGAAGAAGAAACTAGAGGCCTGGAGAAGTAACAGACCCAAGGTCACCCTGGTAGTGATGAGTAGCAGAAATCTGATTTAAACTCAGATCTTTTAAATCAGGTTTTTATTGTATTTGAGTACTCTGGATACATATTTTTTCTCCAACTAAACAGGGAGCTTTGTGCAGGTAGGGATAAGGTGTTGCTTACATCTGTCTCCTCTAGTATCTAGCTCAGGATGTACACGCAGGAGGCCAAACCGGTATTTACTGAATGACTAGCCACCTGAAAGTTGTCCTGGCACAGCAGAGCCCCATGGTGCTATCGGGCCCTAGTCTCTTGAAGGACCACCAGCATCAGCATAAGCCCTCACGTGCAAGCTGCAAAATGGATCCAATGCAGTGGATAAAAGAAGGAAGGGGAGGAATTGACACGAGGCCATGAATTTCTCACAATCTGCCATAGGGAAGCAAAACACCTGGGTTCTAGCCCTGGTGGACACTGTAAAACACTAACTTGGCCTGTTTGGGTAGTCACTTCCCTTTTCTGGATCCCAGCTTCTTCCTTTGCTGAATGAGGATGATAATTTTTGTCGTTCCTACCTCACAGGAGTGATGTGAAGATTAAACAGTCACGACTCCTAGATTTAGAGCTGGAAGGGAGCAAAAAAGCCATCTGGTCCAACCCACTTATGTTATAAATGTGGAAACTGAGGCACAGTGCTTTGCCCAAAGTTACCCAGATGGTAAATGGCAGTCAGGATTTGAACCCACTCCCTGACTCCAGAGCCAGCCAGCTTTTCCATTGTACCATAAGGCCCTGGAGACAGGTAAGGGATCATTGTAACATGAGGATGCTACTTGTGGGGAAAAGGGGAGAGACAAAGAACTGAAAGGGAAAGTGAAGGGGCAAAGGCCATTTGAGAATAGGGAGGCCCAGGGTGGTCTCAAGTCTAAAGAGCTAGAAAGGATGGAGGGTCCAGTGTCCTCCTACTTCTCTAAGAAAGTCCAAATGCTCGATGCTGCTGGGATACAGTGAAGAGAAAAGATGGACTGGCAGGAGACTTGGTGCTTCCTCTCAGCTGTCATTAATTTTGTGTTTGTCTGTGGGCAAATCACTCCCTCCTTTTCTCTCCAAATGTAGAATGAGAGGGTTGAAGTAGATGGTGCCTTCCTTCTCTGCCATTCTGGCTTCTAAGGTACCTTCTAATTCAGTTGAACAAATATTTATCAAGTGAGACCATGTGCAAAGCCCCATACGTAGGGGCTTTGGGAAGGAAAACAAAACAAAAACAATACAGTTCCTGGCCTCAAGGGGCTTACAATTATGGCACACAAACGCAAATAGCTCTAACTGCAAGTTCAAAGGAGAGACCCCAAAAAAGAGATGTGCCAGACATTAGACACACTAGTGTCATCCGATGTTCAAAAGCCCTTTCTAGCTCTAGCGTTCCAGTATACATTCTTTTCATGTTCTAACATTCTCCTGTATGTTCTAAGGATTGGGGAGGTGGGAGGGGGTGGAGACGTGCCCCCACTCCCCCTGGAAAGCCTTCAAGTGGCCTCTGCCCTGCTCCCCCTCCTACTGGCGGAGCCGCATTCCTCACTGCCGGGAGGGCCACCCCGAGATTTCCTGCACGAGTCGCTGGGCAGTTTCCTCCCCAGCCCGCCGGCTTTCCCATCTGGCGGACCCCACGGGGCGAAGGAAGGCGGTCCCGCAGCTGCCCAGACTCACTGGAGCCAGGCTGGGGCGGGGGCGGGAAGGGGGAGGAGGGGGGGGGCGCCGCGTGGGGAGCTGCCGGGCCGCCTGTAAGGAGGCCAGGTGTGCGGCTGTGGTGGGGAAAGGAAGCTGGAGAAGAGGAGGGAGGGAAGAGACAGTCAAGGGCTCAGCCTAGGGGGGGAGGCAGCTTTCATATATATATATTTTTGCAGGACATCTCCTCGGGTTCCTGAACCTAGCCTCGCCCTGTCCTATCCCATTCTGTCCCTCCCCTCCCCAAGGGCAGGATACAGCCGGTTTCCCCACAGCACACTCAGGAACTGGGCAAGTTTTTGGCCATAAGGGGGGGGGGCATTCAACCCTTGACCTTCCCCCTTCCCTGTGCCTCCCCGGCCCTGGTCATTGGGAACAGGAGGGCACGAGGGTCGGAGCTGCTAGAATCCTTAGAACCTCCCAACTCTCTTTTCTGCAGAGCTTGTGAGTTTTACCATCTCTTTCCCCACAGCTACCTTGGTAGTAGGGCTGGTTATTTTAATCACCTTGGTTTTACAGATGAGAAGTGAGACTCCACAGAGTTCCAGTGACTTTATTTAAAGTCACATAGCTAGTGAGTGGCAGAGCTGGGATTTGATGCATTTCAAATCCAGGCCTTCTCCCAATATAGGATTGATTGATTACCTGCAAAGAGAATGTCAGAATAGGAAAAGGACTGAGAACAGTGTCAGAGCTGGAAGGGAGCTTGGAATATAAAACATCAAAGCTAAGAGAGACCTTGATTATTCAGTCCAACTCTTCCCTGACACCTCTTGAGGCACTTTGTATCATGTGGGTACCCAGAGTGAATGCTTGGTGTCAAAATACTTTTTAGTTGTCTTCTTGGTAAAAACACAACTTCTCTGGGGGAAAAGTCAGTGTGGTTGAATACCTCTATTCCATTGTGTTGGGTGGTGCTACACAAAGAGAAATCTCCAGATGCTGATTGTCTTAGGTCACTCGATCAGCAAGCTCTTACTGCAAAGAGAGAGCACCTTGGCTTGGGGGAAGAGAAGCCTCATTCATAGGAAGTGTGACCAAGAACCAAGATCTGAAGGTTGAAGGAGCTGGCTGTGGCAGAGTAGGGGACAGCACGCCACTCTGGAATGGATTACTCACACCCACAATCTTACCTTCTAGCAAGGACCATTTCTAGGCTTCCATGCTGAGTCAGAGTACAGAGATCTCCTTCAGTATGGCATGAAACTGTAGGAACTAAGTGAAAGGAGCAAGCACCTTGAGTAGGGGTGAGGGGAACATGTCCAACATAAGGTAGGACCTTAGATGTAACTTGAAGGATAGGTTAAGATTTGAAGTGGAAAAGAAGTAGGGTATATTTTGCACAAAAACATGGAAGCATAAATCTACTATGCCCCCTTGGTGAACTCATAGAACATAGAAAAGAGCTAGGAAAAACCTTAGATCATTAGGGGAGTAGTAATAACTGCCTTGGGAGTTGGGATTTAGATTTGAATCCTATCTCTGAAACTGTGACTATGGGCAAGTCATCCAATTTGCATCTCGGTTTCCTCCTCTGTAAAATGGGGAGAATAATGCCTATTGCACTTACTTAACCTCAAAGGTGACTGTATCAACTATAGGAAAAGTTCTCTGAGAAACCATGAATGTGCAACATAAATTAGGTACTATTATCATCAACAGAGAGGAAGCATCTGTGGTGCAGTAGAGGGCCGGCATCAGTCAGGAAGAGCCTGGTCTGCTTTGGTAGATGCTCCTCACCATGGGCTACTAGCACCACTGCTACTACTAGCACCACTAGCACTCCCTGCACCACTGGCCATCTGTTGGAAACCAAAGGCAGGAGTGACTTGCTCAAAGGTATGTAATTTTTCAGAAGCAAAGTCAGACTAGAATCTGGTCATCTGACTCCCAGTCTGTGGTCCGAGGCCAGTCAGGGCGAGGCCAGGAGGGGAGCTTAACCTGGGACCCGGCTGGATTACAGCCCATTTTACTGCATTTGCTACTTGAACAACATCTCAGTAACTATTTGGAGAGAATTCCTCTGCACTTTACGCGCTCACAAAGATTATTCTGAGAACGTCCTGCGGGCTTCCCCAGACGGCCGAAGCCACCCAGGACACAAAAAGGTTAGGAACTTCGGGAGTGGAGGGACAGGTGGGCAGCAAGGAGAGGCCCCGAGAGCACGGGGGAGGGAGCGCCAGCTAGGAGACGTTGGCACTGGGAGCAGGAAGCTCACTCTCCATCCGGGTGGGGGGGGGTGGCACCAGGGACCCAACTCCGTGGAACGACTGCAAGGGCTTGGCTTGACGCGAGTGTTGCTGGAAGGCAAGGCTAATCCTTTAAGGACCAAGCCCTTCGTCCGAGTGAGTGCTCCCTCCTCTGCCACAGTTCCCAGCTCCTCTACAGACTCTCTTCATAAGTCACTGGATTAAAAAATGTCACTATCATAGCAGGCAACCCTCTGGCAATGAGCTTCCTCTGGATTTGGCCAGAGCAGCTCTCCGAGGTCAGGGCACAAGGCACGATCCACAATCCCTCTTGAGCTGTCCCACGCTTGAAGCTTTTCCAGCCTGGCAGAATCCAACAGATTTTACACTTGGTCTGGCATAGCCTCCCCACCCCTCCTACCCACCAGGTCTCTATCCCAAGAAGGCAGATGATGTTTCCTTCCTCTGACTTCTGCTGTAGCTTTTACTGCATGGTAAATAACATATGGTATATAAAGGCAGTAAGAGGCCTTTTCAGGGGAAGTCACTGTGGACTGGATGGATGAAGTAGGAACTGAAAGTTAGGAAGATGTGGAGAGGAGAGGAAGGCACCGATTTCAATAAAAATAATAACAGTTCACATTATTCTCTCCAGGCTTTACAGATTACAAAGCACCCCCCCCCCCAAATAAACCAACCTTACAAGGTAGAATGGACAAGTATTATTCCTTTCTTACAGAAAAGGACAATGAGGAGGCCCAGAGATGTTAAAGCATTTACCCACACAGCTACCAGGAGGCAGTGTCATGAACTCCTTTTCCTTGACTCAGCCTGCCGTTGGGTGTGGAAGGAGAGAGAAGTTATGGCTGAACACTCCCAAAGTCACCTCCACCCCAAATGTTTCCTGGGACCCCAGGAGCTGGTAGAGATGGGGCTACTTGGATCCCCTGTAGTCTGTATGCCATCCCTTGCCTGGTACTCTAAAAGAGAACCTTAAAAGGTCACTGGGCACCCTAAGCAAGCTGCTCTGCATCATGGCTCCTCTCTCCAGCCTTCCCCCCTTCCCTTCCCATCTTCCTCAGCGTTTATGGCCCTTCCTGGCCTGAGTGTCATTTTTCCATGGGACATTGGAGGCTGGTGAAATCACATCTGGAGTCTAGACTCAGAGACTCTGTGGGCTGGGTTTCCAGGCTGGGCCTGGCCTGCCCTGCTCCACACTGTTTGCTTAGCTGGAGGTATTTAATTAGAATTAAAGTGGCCTCCCTTGTTCCTGCGGACAGGCCCGCTGGAAGCTGGGCTGGAAGTCATAGAAAACATCTGGGGGAGGCTGCAAGGGGTCATTAGATGGCAGAATGCGAGGCGCCGCTTAGAGCAGCCGCAGCCGGCGTGGGGCAGAACTGTTTCAATACGGCTTTTGTGGATGGACAGCCAGAGCCAGGCCAAGCTGCCAAGGCAGCAAACACTCTCTGCTGAATGTTTGTTCTGGCAGACTGAAGGATCTTGGGGGGCTGCTGCTGGGGTGGGTGTGGGTAATGGAGGCTGGGGATTTGTTGGGGGTCTGGCCTCTTTCCTTATCTACCTCCTTGAAGAGAGGGGCCCAGGAGGATGTTAACTGTTGTTCCTTTCACTCCAGGGTTTGTCACTCCTGGCCAAGAGATTCTTAAACTTGGCATGAAGCAGCAGGATGGTGGTGGGTAGAGACCAGAATTGGCAGGACCATCTAGTCCAACCCTCCACTTTATAGACAAGAAATCTAAGGCCTAGAGAAGGCAAGTGACTTCTTCACAGTCATATAGCTAGATAGTTGACAGACTAGGTCATTAATCCAGTAGAAGATATGCTCCTGGAAGGCAGGGACTGCTTAGGTTTTGTATTAACCCCCCAGTGTCTAGAACAGCACATGGCAGACACGCTAAATACTTGTCAGATTGACCCCAGGTTTTTGACTCAGTCTAATGCTCTTCCCACTGTGTCTTATACCATGCCAGGCTCCCAAAGCCCAAGGAAATTCTAGTCACAGACTGCTGCCAACTCCAAGAAGGCTGGCGGATACAGGACATCCAGTTCGGTCAGCATGTTGAACACCTACTACGTACTAGGCACTAGGTATACAAACAGAAATAGGCCCTGGCCTCAGGGGCTGACTTTCTACTACAGGATTCCTGGGTGATGCCCTCTGGGTCCCTCCCAGCTAGCCCCACATCTGGGACTCACAAACCATAACCCCATGTGAGCCTTGTGCCAACCACTTAACCCAGTGCTCCTCCAGAAGCCACTCCCCCAGAATTCAGGGCCTATCATCCAGGATCCCTCCTCCCAGTCATTATCTCATCCAGGCCTCCTTTTCTGCCATGTTTTCAGGCCTTGTTCTGGATTTGTTGGTTGTAATCCGAAGGTATGAGCCCCTCTGAGGGATCAGCTAGTGTCACCCCCACTGGGAAGAGGTCAAGCCGGGGGAGAGTCCAAGAATAAGGTAAATTTGGGCTCTCCCATAGTCCGCATGGATGGAGTCCTCATTTTCAGTGCCAATCTTCCCACAGCTGTTCTTTGCCATTAATATATCAGCAGTCCTGGAACTCCCTCCTTCTGAATCCCTAGGGAGCCAGGCTCAGCTTTTTGGCCAAATTCCTTTTCCCACCTTTCCCCTCTCTTGAGTACTGGGATGAGAGTCACTGCCTCTCATGTGGCTCTAGGGAACCTGGAGGGGATTCAAGGGGGTGTGTGTGGGAAAGCACAGGGGGAGGGGGGGGAAAGGAGGGAAGGAAAGGCCTCACCTGTAGCCTTTGGACAATGTGGAGTTTCAGGGAAGGGAAAGCTGGGAGTGAAATTCTAGAGACTCCAGGAAAGGTCTTGTTACTTTTATCTGGGAAAGGCAGGCAACCCCTTCCTCTTTGCTTAAGTCTCTGAGATCCTTCCAAAGAGACAGGAAAATACAAATTCTCATCACACCAATCATTGGCAAGTATTCTTCTCATCCTTCTGGCAAAGAAATGGTGGTAGAGAGGGGAATGGTTGTTCGGCTCAAGGGGATTAGCTGGTACAGCAGACAGAGAATTGTGTAACAGAAGCCTCAGGAGATCTGGGCTGAAATATCCCAGCATTTCCCCTCACTCACTCATTGTGTCTTACAGTCCTATCTCCTCTCTGGAAGATTTTCTAATTTTTTCTTAGAAACATAATTACTAGGTCATCTCTGAGGTCCATCTCTTAGGCTTTAAATTTGATTAACTGAAATCCATAGCATTCAAAGGCCCAACCTTAGTTTGACACTGTCCAACCACTAGGATGCCTACTCTCACTGGCCTCCTTGGACACCTTCCCCAGGGCCAGGCACTTTCCCTGTCCACATGGTTGGGGCCTGTGGGCCATACCCACCCAGCAGTAGCTCCTCCTTCCTGCTGTTAAGGAAGCAGGCCCTATGATGCACTGACTGCTTCTGAGTCATCTCCAAATCAGCACCCAGCTGCAGGGTGGGCAGGGCAGAGCTGAGCTAATGTCAAGTGGGATCCCTGACTTCCAAGGACAGTTTGTCTCTGTGCTGGTGGGGGGTGGGGTAGCCTTTGTCTGGGGTCCAGCTGGGGCTCCTTGTATCTACCTAAGAAAATCAGAGTGGCTGTGGGTCCCAATGAGGGCAAAGAACCCCAAAGCCAACAAGTACCATAATAGCGGGTACTCACTACAGAAGAGGCCTTTTCACCCCAAGGGCAGACCTGAGGTCTTACTTTTCTAAGTGGGAATAAGCTTTCCTCAGCCAAAACTTCTCATTTACTCAAGAGCTCCCTTTGGCAAGGTGGCTGTCCAAGGTCAAAGTATGGGGCCTTAGCACAAAGCAAAGCTTATAAACACATGACCCCGGCCTCATCAGAAATGGCTAAATGATGGGGCCTTATGACTACAGAGGAGCCCTACTGGAATTTAGTTGGGAGGATTCACAAAATCAGAGACAAGTAGAAGGGCTATCAGAGGGTATCTAACTCCACCCCTCCTTAAGCAGGAAAGCCCTGCACAGTATCCCTAAGTGGTCACCTGGGCCCCACCTGAACACCACTACTACCAGGAGGCTTGCTTATCCCCCTCAAACGCAGCCATCGATCACTCCTTTTCTCAAACAGCTCAAATTCTTTTTTGTATTAAGCTGAGATCTTCAGCTCTGCAATTCCCTGGATCAGTATGTGCCCTCCTTCCCCCGGTGGCAGTCGTGGCCGCCCCCTCCCCCCCCAACCTCTCTTGGGGCAAAGGGGCTCTTGGCCACAACGGTACTGTAGGGAAAAGGGGAGGGAACTGGGGAACAATAGAGCGTGTACCAAGCCCTCCTGACTACGCACATCTTCCCACTTCCAAATGGAGCCAGCTTGGGCTGGTAGGTTCTAGGCCTGGAACTAAAAGTATGTCCCTGATGGGGCAAATTAGTTCATTTCTTTCTTTCTTTCTTTTTCAAAAGTGTGTATTGAAAGGAAGGGTGTACACCAAATACAAGCTTTGAGCTAATTCTGCCTGTCCCCCCTCTTACCTCAATATAGTTGAGGAAGAAAGGAAAGAGGATGGAAGAGGCTGTTGGGCTCTAGCTCTGGGGAAGGCAGAACTGCTGGCTACCTGGAATTTCTCTAAAGGCTAAACCAAAGATTCTTGTACCTTTCAAAAACTCTGCCCTAGATTTTGTGCACACAGCAGAAAGGGAAGACTGTTTTGGGCCAGGGGAAGGAAGGGGGAGCCATTCCTAGATATGAGCTTTGCCCAAGGGAGGGCTGTCTCCTAAGCTCCTAGAAAAGATCGATGTAAGGTAGCACCCAGTATGAATCCAAAAGAAACCAGGCTTTGGGGGTCAAGAGGCTTCCACCCTCCAATACCTCCCCAAGGCCTGGGGCGAAGTGGAGACAAAGACAGATGTGCTGTCCCTTGTTCTCACTTTTCACTTGACATAGACATTTTAATGTGAGAGAGAGGGGTTCACGGTAATACAAAAAAATTTAAAAACCAGGCCCTCTCACCTGTCACCCTCCCCACAAAGGTAGTTGGGGTTTCTCTGCCCCGGGCTGGGGAGGGAGGACACAGGAGGTACACGACCAGAAACAAAGAGAAAATCCACAGCTGGGCTCAGAAGGGAGAAGGGAGAGGAGAGGCCTGGCCTGAGCAGGGCAGCCTGAGGCCCAGAACATTAACACCTGGCTCTGCAGGCCTTCGTCTCTCCCCCAGCTCCTGCACTGGTGGCAGGAGGGCCCCCCGCCCCCCCGGCTCCAAGCCCACCCTTACTGCTCCTTCTTTTCCGTCTCGGAGGAGGAAGAAGACGACGACGACGACAACAGTGGCGCTCCCTCTTTGCACTCACTGGCTGACTCCTTGTCCTTGTCATTTGTCTCTTCGTAACTGGAGACGAGAAAGGGAAGGGAGGGGAGAAATGTCAGGTCAGAAAAGGTGGGAGGGTTCTAGAGTACAGGGAGTTCTGGGGGGAGTGGGAGGAAGGTTCAATATCAATATGGCCCTCCCACTCACCACCAGAACAGGCCAGAGAGAAGGGGAGACCCCTGTTTGCACGAGGGACAAGACTGAGCATCTGTTCTTTGGGTTTCGCACTTAGCAGACTCTCCTGCCTACCAGGAGATAATCTGAGCTTTGGCCCCAAACAGTATGTAAGCCTCACTTCCTTCATTTTTGTAGCCACTGTGATTAATTCATAGAGTCATAGGATTTAGAGCTGGAAGGGATTTTAGAGAATATCTAGTCTTACCCTCTCATTTTATAGACAGGGCAAAGAGAGGCTAGTGGTTAAGTGACTTGCCCAAGGTCACACAGCTAATACATAGTAGAGCAAGGATTTGAATCTAGGTCTCTCTGATCCCACATCCAGTGCTTTTTGCACTATACCTTGCCACCCAGAACCTTCATTTCCTCACTTCTCTTTGGCAGCAAACAGGGCCCAGACAACTTCAGATCAAGCAGCCTCACAACTGGATGACATAAATTTCTTTCCCCTCATCCCAGGGGTTCAATGGGAAGCCTCAAGTCCTCACAGACAGAGGACGGGATTCCTGCCTCTTGTCCCTCAGCTCTACCATGGGATTTTGTCACCCTGGATCAGTTGTTTCTCTGTACCCACATCTCTCCAACAGGGAGAATGACTCTCCTTCATATCTGCCCTGTAGGAAATGAGGTCTGCAAGGTGTTCAGAGATCCCTAGAGAGGTGTTTGGCGAGTACAAGATGGCCAACTCACCAGAAAGAGGAAGAGAGGCTCAGGCTGGAACCTAGGGTTAGAGACAAGACAGGACAAGAACGATCTGCTCCTCTTGGGTCCTCCCTGTCTCTACAGTGAAACTGGGCAGACTATTTTGATGCTGATATTCTACCACTAATCAGTGCCCCAGGGAGAAAGGGGCAAGGAACCAACGGCTCTTAGGGGAAGGGGGGGGGGGGGGCGGTGAGGGCTACCAGAGAATGGTGGTGTTGGCTGGCTTGAGGTAGGAAGGGGAAAGGGAGGTGAAGAACAGGACGCCCTACCTGACAGAGCAGAAGGGAAACAGAGGGAGAAAGGGCGCTGGGGGCTACAGGGCGCTGGGGCTGTGTGGCCGGCGGCGGCGGGGGCAGGCCACTTTCTGCTGCATGGAATCCGCAAGGCTGGCGGGTGAGCCCGAGACAGTGGGGAAGTGGGTAAGCCGCGGAGTGTGTGGCAAGATTTCAGCAGAAGATTCATAGCTGCAGGAAAGACAGAGAGGAAGAAGGGAGGGAAAAGAGGAATCACAGAATCTTAGAGCTATAAAGGATCTTAGTGACCATTTAAGTCCAACCCCTTTGTTTTACAGATGGGGAAAATGAAGCCCAGAGAAAGGAAGAGACCTGCCCAAGGTCATACAGCAAGTTAGTAGTAGAGCTGGGACCAGAACTCTGGAGGAGGGCAAAGGGAGATGAGGAAAGAGAGGAGAAAAGCAGGGAGAAAGACTGAGGGTGGTAATGGGAGCAGATTTAGAGAGAGGCAGAATAATTCTGCTCTTCTACTCAGCTCCTTTTCCAAAATCTAGAGGTGCTGCCGGCCGGCTTCCTCCTCCAGAGACAGCTATGGCTGAGTAGGCATCAGAGACTAGTCTCAGTATGGCCAGAGAGAGTTGGGAGGTGTTGCATGTTATTAACAGCATGATATAGTCCTTGGGGGCATGGGGACCTACACAGTCACAGGCTCTAAGAAGATTTTGCGGGGTGGGAGAAAATGAAAGGACTTCCATGTAGTGAGACCTTAGAGAATATTCAATACAACTTTTTTATTTTAAAATGAGGAAACTGAGGTTCAGGTTGTCTTAACTTCAAATCTGATGTTCTTCCACTACATTACTCTGGCCCCTGGGGGTTGGGGAAGAACTAAGTCAGCAAGTTTTTGTGTATGTATATGTGCACGTGTGTGTATGCTGTGCTGGAAAACAGTCTTATGTCACTTCTAAGAGTGAATTCCTAGGGAGAAGAGGTACCTTCTAGCAGGTTTCTAACTTAAGCACCTGCTGTCCATGGTCTCCATTCTCCTTGGCTTCCTGCCCACCCCCCTATCCCCTGAAATGGCCTAAATAGCACCAGAAACTAGCTCTGTCTTAGCAGAGGACCAAGAATTGCAAAGAAAGTTGGCAATCTTATGTCCAACTTGTTTTATAGAGAAAGAAGCCAAGGTCCTGAGAAGGGAAGTGATGATGACATGCTCAAAACCAGCTAATATTTATTTAGAGCCTTAAGGTTTTCAAAGTACTTTATATATTTCATCTATCTGATCCAATGCTTACACAGCCCCGGGAGGAAGGTGCTAGACTGCCCCCATGTTAGAGATGAAGAGAGCTGGGAATGCAGAGGTTAGGTGACTTGCCTTGGGTCACACAAGCTGGTGAGCGTCCCAGGCTGGATTTGAACTTGGGGCTTCCTGATTCCAGGCCCAGCGCTCTAGCCACTGAACCACCAGCTGCCTCATCTCACAGGGTGTGGTCAACTGCAGAGCTAGGATTCCAAACCAGGTTCTTTGAACTCAGGAGTCAGGGCTGCCGGCACGTGGGGATATTATAAACATGACTGATTTAATCATTTAGCCTTAGCTGCCGCCTCTGTAAAATGAAGGGCTTAGACTAAGATGCCTAAGTTCCCTTCCAGCTCTAAATTAGTTCCTGACTTTGCAATAATAGGAATTATCATTATTAATAATGATGATAATAATAACATTTTATCAGCCTTAGGTTTCTAACCTTCCGATGCCATCTAAGTATAAGTACTGCTATTAATATGCTCTGTGAGCCTATGGTCCAAACCCTGGGCACTTTCCACCACAGCCTTTCTGCCTTGACTGACCTTGGGCTGTCTGTCCTCAGTGGGGCCCTGGCCTCCCCAACTCCCAGCACCTGCCTACCATCAGGAGGGGGGAAGGGCCTGGAATGCAGCCAAAGCTGAGAAGGGTGCCAGGGCCTGTCATATAAGGGACAGGGTGTGGGAGGCCTGACAAGAGGGAATCAATATGCCCCTGCTTCTCCTAGCCCCAGGGTCTGGCCCACTCCCCTTTCCCCTTCACCCCACCAGGAGACACGGGGCTGTGACCGTGAGCCCTGCTGGCTTCCGGGGAGGGAGGGAGGGTGGCGCGGGGGTGGGGATGAGTCACGGGTGTGTCAGCAGCACGGCTCAGGGCGCCCAGGTGCACAGGAAGGCCAGGACCGGGACGACTGGTGCCTGCAGCACTGGGTTCCCAGAGAAACATCAAAGGCTGAGCAGGTGGGGAAGGGACAGGGTGAAGACCTGGCCAATAACCTGGAGGGATGCGGGTGGTGGTGCTGGGGGAGGGATGGGCCATATCTGACCCCCCGGGTGGCAGCTGCCCATGATGAATTATTTTGAGGGTCCCTGGGGGTGCAGGGCTGCCCACCTGCTGTCTCTTTGCAAGGCTGAAGGATAGGGGGTGGGGTGGGAAGGGAACAGTTCTCTGAGGCAGACGTTGAGGGAGTCACATCAGCAAGAGGCAGCACTATGCTGAGGGTAGGACAAGTGTAGCCTTCAACCCAGGCTGGGGGAGCAAGGGAAGGGGACAGGAGATTAATTTATGTACTCCCCCAATTTTGGTTTTGAGTCTAGAAGTCAAGATATATAAAAATCACAAAAAGTCAGGAACTGAGAGGACACAGGATATAGTCCTTGGAACACATCATGTCAGAGCTAGAAGAGGGCCTGACAGGTCCAATGCCTTCATTTTACAGAGAACACTGAGGGGTTTGAGAGGGAAGGTGATCAACCTAAGGTGACCAAGCTGGGGGAAGGAGGGGATAAGAACCACAATCTCCAAGGGCCTAGCCACGAAGCCTTAGCCTCATGCACAGAACAGATGTGACACCCTCTGTGCTCTATTTCCAAATGCCAAGCCTAGAATTATGCTTATGCCTTTTCAAAGAGATGATCCAACCCTCCAAATTACTCTACTCCTTGCCCTACATAGCAAGAACCTGAGGAAGATGGGAATTTTCTCCTGGAGGTTTTTCCTAGAATCCTGTCTTGTTTCAATCCAGAGGCCAAGCCCAGAGGGAGACATTTGTGGCCCTGAAAGATATGCAGAACCTATGGGTGGGCGGGTGTGGCTCCGCCCCGGGACACAGTGTCTCTAGCCTGTGGTCCTGGGAACAGCACCATCCTGGACAGTCTCCTTAGAGCTTTTCTAGCCTTCCCAATCCCTGATGCAGGTGTGCAGCTGCCAGGTGCAGACCCTGCCTTGTAGCCGGGGTTAAAGCTGAGAAGAGATCTGGAGCTGCTCTTTAGCTTTTTTTTTTTGCCCCAACAGGAATAATCTACCCAGAAAATCCTAGTATAACAGAACATTAGATATGAGATGGAGTACAGAACATCAGAACAGAGAATGGTAGCCCTGGAAGAGACCTTCAAATATAGAATATGACAAAGATAAAGAATGTGAGAATTAGGACAGACCTTAAAGACCATCTAATTCAACCACATCACTTTGTAGAGAGAACACGGGAGTCCAGAGATAAAGGACTTGCTAGAGGTCACACTGCAGGGCCTAGGCCAGGCTCATTCTAGTCTCCCAAAGCCTCCCTTGGGAGCAGCCTGTCAGCAGCCACTGCCAAGGGGAGGGATCAGAGGATCACAGATTTAGGGCTTGAAGGGGCCTCAGAAGCCATCTAGTTCAAGCCCTTCATTTTGCAGGTCCAAGTTTTACACAGCTAATATCAGAGGTGAGATCTGAATCCAGGCCTTTCCATCTCTATGTCTAGCACTCTCTTCTGCAGGCCATCCAGCCCCTTGGGGGCCTGGGGCAGGGCTCTTCCAATATGTGTCTACAGCTGAGGCAAGCTGAACACTTCAGTCTTGGTGGCAGAAGTTATTTCTATGTCAGTCTTAGATGGGCATGGGAGCCAGAAAGCTCACTGGCTCTGAGATGCTTTGTGCTGGACAATCCACAAAAGCAGTCCTTTCCCAGGGATTGGAAGAAGGTGGCTCAAACCTTGTGGGATGTCCCTGCTTGGTTCTCAGAATTGCCCTGGGGGTGGGTGGGTATGATGTGAAGTTCAGCTAACTGCCACCCCAACCATCTGGGGGAAGGGAAGGCTGGATCCAGAGCAAATCTGCCACTAGAACCTACAGACAGGTTCCCACGTACTGGCAGAAAATGCCAGGGAGTAATGTTTCCTGGGAGACGTGTACAAACACTCCACTACAGTTCTCCCCCCAGCCCACAACCTCTGTAAGGCAGTGCCTCTACCCCTGGGGCCCATTGGCTGCACCTGTGAACACACCCCCGGGGCCTTCCTGTGCTGTGGGAATGGCAGGCTGGGCCCAGCCCTTACCTGAACATCTCCGTGACTTCTCCCTTTGCCAGCGCCACCAGCAGGGGGAATCCAATGCAGGCAGGGACCAGATAGAGCAATGCCGGCTGTGGGGGTGGGGGAAACCAGAGGTTTATCAGCTCCAGGAGGTTATGCTGGGAAAAAGGGGGTTTTCCCTAGGAACTGGGGGAAAGCCTTGCATGAATGAGCGACACAGGCTATATTTGCTTCACAGAAGTAGAAACCTAGCTTAGCCTGGCTCTGATGCTAACTACCTGATCATGTGCTAGTCACTTGGTTTCTTATCTGTTAAGCAGGAACAGTACTGTACTACCGACCTTGAAAATTTGTTGGGAAAGTGCTTTGAAAACTGTGAAGTAATATAAAACATGTGTGCGTGCATATGTGTGTGTTTGTGTGTGAGATACACACAAAGACAGAGAGAGATAAAGAGAGGGGGGAGAGAGACAGAGAGGAGGGAAGGGAAAGTAGAAGAGAGAAAGAGAGCTCGAGCTCTTGAGGTCCCCGTGCTCACAGTCCCGGAGCCTCTCCTCCACACCGCCTCCTCCTCCTCCCGCCCAAGCTTCACACCCCAGTGGTCCTCATTGTTTGGCCTGGACAGGAAATCTCAACGCTAAAGAGAATGGCCTGAGAACTGTTTTCTGAGCTGGTTCAAGGTCACCTCTCCAAGAATGTTGTTACCTGCCCAAGGTCTTGCAGCAGACCCTTGGGGCTTGTTATTTCTTGGGGGAGATGGTGACACGGGCTCATGGAAGTCTACTGGCATCATTGCCTTTGAGAGAGCAGGCTTCCTCCTGTGGGTTCCTTGATCTTCCTGCCCCCGACTCTGGAAGAGCCAGGTTTTCCCTCATTTCCCCTTCTTTCCCTTCAGGAACACAGCCTACAATGCTGTCTTTTTCTACCAACAAGACCTCTGAAAACCCTGAGTTAAGTCTGTGTCCCTCTCTGCACCTCAGTTTCCTCATCTGTAGAATGATCACTGCTTAGAGGCCCCTGAAGGTATGTTCCAGCTTGGATAATCTATGCTCCACAGCTTCGTAGTGTTACCCAGCTGGGCAGCAATACCAGGGACTGGTGGTGGGAAGTGATGAGTCCTGCCTGCCCAGGGAAGGTCATCCCCCTGCCCCTCCACTCCTTCCAGGGAGGGTGCTGCAAAACTTATCCACAGCTGAAGAGGCAGAACTGTTGAGGGGCAGCAGTTCATGTGCCAGTCCCAGAAGTGGGAGGCCTAGGTTCCAGTAATGGCTCTGACAGACTTATCATGGGACTTCAGGGAAGGCATTTTCCTATACTCTGAGCCACAGTTTCCTCATCAGTAAAATGAGAGAACTTACAATCACATATTTCAAGGCTACAGGGACCCAAGAAAGAATTTACTCCAATCCCCTCACTGGATAGTAAGAACCTTGAGGCCCAGAGAAAGTACATGACTTGACCTAACATCTCAAAGATCTGAGGTAGCAGAACCAGGATTCAAACCCAGGTTTTCTGATTCT
>CM053585.1:254216142-254243167 GCA_028646515.1 Pseudochirops corinnae | reverse complement strand
CCCCCCCCCCCCCTTTCTCTTTCAGATTCAAAACTAGACACTAATGGTCCTTTGGAGCATTAAGGTTTACAAAGAACTTTCTTCCTAACAATCCTCTGAGCTAAGTGATGTAAATATCGCCATCCTTTATGTATAAGGAAACTGAGCTTCAAGAAGCTAAGTGGCCCACTTACGGCAGCCAAGGCAGACAGGCATGAGCTCTTCCCTCAGGACTTCACACTCTAAGCCCAGGACGCTTTTTGCTATGTCCTGCTGTTTCTCTTACCAGGCTGTCCCAACGTGGACTGAGGGCAGAGAAGGAGCAGGAAAGGTGAGGGTGGAGAAGAGAAAGGTGGTGGTCAGAACTCAGCTCCGGGGCTGCTCTCATTAGGAGTGGCTTGGCCTTGTCTCTTACCTGGGCATGTTTGAAGACGTGCATAATGAAGATAGTGAGGCCCAGGCCAAAGATGTAGGCTACGAAGCTGGTGTAGAAGTAGGTGTGTGTGTTCTTCTTCAGGCTGCAAAGTGGGAAAAGCGGGAGACGTGTTAGGATGGTAGGTGACGTCCTGATTCTATTCCCTCCACTCAATCTTTAGGGAGAAGACTGAAGCTTCTTGCTTTGGATGCTACCTCTCTGCCCCCAAGAAATGTCTGCAATCTGTCCCCTCTTCTCCATGTCAATGGCTTCCACCTGAGTGTGGTTCCTCCTTATCTAGTCCTTGAATTAACCTTCTCTCTGTCCCCCTGTAACTCATCTTATTAACTACACCTAAATCATTCTCCTATAGTCCAGCTCTGAAAATACCTACCCCACCCTCCTCAAAAATCCTTCCCTGGTTCTTTAGTGCTCACTGGGTAAAGGCCAAACTCTCAAAAGCTTGGCATTTGATGTCCTCCACAATTTGGCCCCAAACTATCTTTCCAGCCTCATCTTCCACTACTCTCCTTGCTGATCTCCAAACAAACTGGTGTTCACGCCACACTCTTCATATACATTCCATATTGTCCTATGCCTCTGCCTTTACTCTTCTTCCCATTCCTGTACCATCCTTGTTGCATCTCTGGCCACTGAAATCCCATCCTCCGAGGTCCAGCTAAGCTGCCCCCTCTTTGGTGAACTTTTCCTTTTCCCTTCTGGTTGGCAGTGAATTTTGCCTCAAATTCTTTCTGGTCTCTGAACTGACTCTCTCCTGTGTATCTGCCACATTCAGCTATGTATTAGTTTTCTGTGTCCATGTCCTGTTTTCCCTCCTAGACTGAGTTCTGTGTGGGTGGGGTCTTGTATCTCCAGTGCTAACGCTGTGTTTTCTATGTGGAAGGTGCACAGGTAACGTTTGCTGCAATGAACTGAGCTGAATTTAGCAAACTGCTTACTGTCTGACATGGACACAAGTGGAATTCTGAGTCTCTTGTCTTGGCTGCTTCAAAACTCATTGTTTTAAACACTCCAGCTAAAGAGCATGGGGCTTTCTGACCTATGCTTATTAAATGTCTGCTGAAATGAACTAGTCACCAGGCTGTGGGCTCCAGGGAAGGTAGGACCTGTATCTTATATATAAACATGAGTTCCCTTACCACTGCGCATAATGCTCTGCATAAAATGATTTAAAAGTGGTCACTCAGTGTTGAAAGATGGAGGTTATCATGGAGTCTCATGGCTCCTTTTATGACCCAATCTTTTTTCCTACATCCCTGTCAATACTACACGATGTAGCCCTGGATGGTTAAGGCCGGTGAAAACAACCTTCCAAGATTCTTCTCCTGATTCTCCAGGTCTGGGTCTCTGGCCACCCACATTAATCCTTGTCTTCCATCCTGAAGACAAAGGGACTCCGGGCTGGGAGACAAGAGAATGCAACCGTGGGCCAAATACTTCCCCTCATTCTGCCTCAGCTTCTACCTCCGACTAATGAGGAAGCTGGAATATAGAGTATCTTAAGTTTTTTCAGTTCTAAGATAATTATATTCTAGACCTTGGAACTAAGGCTGACTTGGTCCAGGGCTTGCTAACTCCCCATTGCCTGGCTTTGGCTTGCATAAAGCTCAGTTACTTTCTTTCAGGAGTGTGGTGATAACATTTTGGGAGGAAGATGGAGGTCAAGGTAGTATGGAAAGTGGCTGGAACTAGCTTTGGCTCAGAACACCTCAGTTCTTACGTTTGTCCGAGTTTCTGGGCTCACCTGATGTCAAAACGCAGAAGTAGAGCAATGAAGATACCTAAAGGAGAAAGTAAGAGTCAGAGACTGTGGGTGGGGGTGGTAGCTACCTGGGAGGCAGGTGCTGCATAGCCCTCAACACATCTCTTAAGCTCTCTGAGCATCTTCTTCATCTGTAAAATGGAGGGGCTGGGCTACATGAGCTCTGTGGTCCCAGCCAATAAATGCACTCCAAAGACACCTTCCAGGTGCATGCAGATATGTTTCTATGGGGGTGAAGGTAGGAGTGGCCAGGCAGGCAGAGACCAAAGAATTCTTGGTGCTTTGCATATGGAGATAGCGCCACCTGGTGGCCAATATCAACAAGTGCTGTCTCTGAGAGCTTAGCTTCTCAGGCTCTCCAGCTGACCCACGACTGGACTCTGGGCAAGCTGCTTCCCCACGCTGGTTTCCTCCTTTGTCAAATGGATAATAACCACCAGCCTCCCTCTTTCACAAGAAGGTCATGAGGATCAAATGAGAATGGACTGCAAAGGTCTCCGAAACTGCAAAGTGCCCGCCCATAAAGAGGTTTTGCCTTCATTTCTTCCCAGGGCAAAGTTCACTTCACTTGATTCTGTGCGATTTTTGTTAAAATACCTAAGCCAGGTGTCTTCAGGGTGCCTGCCCAGCAGCCATGAGCACAGCCACCTCTGCACCTGTGTGCGACCACACCTGTAGCACTTGTGCAACTAAAAAGTCAGGCTCACTGCCCTGCTCAAGGTCAGAGTCAGGAATGTCTAGGTGCCCAGGATGAGGGGCACACATGTCCCCTGTCCCAGTCAGACACACACAATGCACACGTATTCAGCCATAACCATTCCGGTATCCATGGCTGGTTGCAAACACACTTAAGCAGTGGTCTCAGGTGCCAGCACTGAACTCGGCACTTGGCACAGAAGCAGCAGCAAAGGCCCACTGACTGACTGAGAAGCTGAGTTACCCTTTCTGGAGCTTCCCAGTCTGGCTGGGTGGCACCCATTTGATGCAGGACAGAGGTCTACAGAGAAAGAACTTTCTAAGGGCATCTTCCCTCAAAACTGCTTCCCCCAGACACTTTATGGCCTGCCTTGTGCATGAAACCTGGGCTACAGCTCCAACTCCAAAAATGACCAAACCATTTACTCTCTCTGGGCCTCAGTTTCCTCATGTGCCAAATGTAGACAGCATTTGCTTAGCCCCTTCCACAAAACACGTATGAATATGAAGATAACTGTGGTAAAAGTGTTTTATCAGGAGCTAAAGAATACTGGGGAAAAGGAGTCTGAGGCAGAAACCAGAGCTGGTAGATGGGGGAAAAGAGTGAAGTTGTTCGTTTCCTTTCTCTCAGGATAGACCCTCCTATGATTACTGACTGCCCTTCCCACTCGCCCCCAAACCTCATGCATTACCTGGAATGACGATGTCTCCCAGCCCCAGCATGGCAAAGTTGTCAGCCTCCAGCCCTTTTTCCAGCAGGTCTTGGGGGAAAACCACTGGAGGAGAAAAGGAGGAGGGGGAAGGGCCTTAGCTATTATTTAGGCAAACCTCCTAGGAAAGAGCAGGGTAGAATACACTCATGATGGAGTTCCCAGGCTTGACAAGCTCAAACAACAACTCTGAAAAATAGGCAGAGCCCTCAACCCAGGAGTCAAGAGTGTTGGCTTCACACCCCGGATCCTTTACTGTGTCAGCTGTGTGTGCTTGGGCAAAGCCTTTCCTATTGTGGGCCCATCTTCTCCTTTCTTTTGAGAGACAGGATGATGGCAGGGAAAGAACACTGAAACTGAAGTCAGCCAGGTCCACGACTTGGAGTAGCCAGGTATCACTGTGGGTAAGAACACTGGATCTGAAGTCAGGAAGGCCCAAGTTCAAACCTAACCTCACACTTGTGCTAGCTGTGTGACCCCAAGCCAATCATTTAGTCTTCTTTTTGCTCAGCTTCCTCATTTGTAAAATGGGGACAATAACAAACCTCATAGCGATGATATGAGGATCAAAAGAAATAACATATATATATATGGCTTTGTAAATCTTAAAGCTCTCCACAAATGCCATCATCATTATTATTAATTTCTCAGCCTCAGTTTACTAATCTAAAAAAAAGGTTATTGAACTGGATGAATTCAGAGGTCCCTCCTACTCAAATGAGGATAATCATAGCTGCATATCTTATTTCACAGGGCTATTGTTTGAAAAATGCTTGGGAAAATGCTATCTAAGTGTGAATTGTTATTATTTTTAGTAGCAATTATTATGGGGGAGGTGGGCTCAATGATCTCTAAGGTTCTTTCCACCCCTAAAATCTAAGATCCTATAAATTCAGCCTGCCACAGGTGGTACTGGATAGTTACATCCAGACATGCCTAAGCAAAGGGCCACGGACCCATTGTCAAAGGAAGGAAGGACACATTTCACCTTGAAATATTGGAGCCTGAGCCTGGCTGTTAAGGGCCCAAGCCTGGGACAGAGCTGGGAGGAGAAGTTCTGGGATTGAGTAGGGTGGGCTTTCCCAGTCTGTGCCCACTGCCAAGGAGGGCCTCTGCTATACCACTAAATGCACCCCTCCTCCCCCAATATCATTATTTTTGCCCCCTCTAGGCCTGGGCTTAAAAAAATCAACACTGTATGCACAGGATGGGGGAGACCCCATTTCCCTCCACCAGGCTTCAATTTCCTCATCAACAAAAATGGGGATAACCCTTACCCTGTCTTCCTTACAAAGATGGGTCAAATGAGAGAATGGATAGCAAAGTTCTTTGGGAAATATAAGAAGCTGTAGCCCAGTGAGAGGTTATTAGTATCAGAGTTGGACTGGGACCCTCAGTGGGGAAGAACTTAGCCACGAGAATGCTGCTGTCATTAAAAAGAACGGGCCAGGGGATATGGGAGGTCCCTTGGGCAGGGGTTTACTCACATTTTATTGGTGCCTCAAATGACTTGGCCACAGTCACCATCACATTGGTGCCAAAAACCTAAGAGTAAGAGAGACCCAGAAGGTAGTGAGGTGAGGAGGAAGGTTCCTACAAACCCCATTCAACCAAGGGATTTTGCATCATTAGGAAGGAGCTGAGACTTCCTAGAAGCTCCTCTCCATTCTCTGCCCCACCAGACCTTGGTTGGGGCACTTAAGAACTAGCATTGTTACACTGACCTTAAGAAACTATAGTGGTGGAACAGAGACCTGGATTAGGCGTCAGAAGGCCTTGCTTTGAGTCATGGCTCTGACAATGATTAGCTGTGAACTTGGGAAGATCACACTTCCCCTCTCTGATCCTCAGTTTCTCCCTCTGTAAATCAGGTTAGGCTAGATGAGACCACAGATCTAGGATAGGAAGGGACCTCAGAGGTCACCTAGAACAGCCCCCTCATTTTATTTACAAAGATGATGTCTAAGGTCCCTCCCAGCTTGAACATTCATTCTTTGACATCTTTTTCTGTGAAACAAGAACCAAGCTTTCTGGGAACAGAACAGTTGAGGGTCTTCAGACTGACTCCTGTAAGCTCCTCCATCCCAGGAAGCCACAACATGGGGCAGCTAGCTCACCCAGAAGATGTCGTAGACAAAGAGGCCTCCAAGCAGGATGCAGCCTGTGCTGACATTATTGAGGTGCAGGAGCTCCACTCCGTTGAGGGAGAAGGCCAGGCCAAAGAGGTTGTTGGCAATCCAGTGCTGTTGGAGAACAATGTACCCCCACCCAGCCCAGGAGGTGAAGCATGCTCCTGATAGAAGCTGGCATCTTCCCTCTTACCTCCTCCCATCCATCAGGCAAAGTGGGTGCTGCCACAATCCAAGACCATGCCCCAGTATCCCCTCACCTTCCTTAGCAGGTACCAGACACCGATGATACTGCTCAGGGTCAGGCACACGAGATCCTTGCTGTCAAACTCATAATTGACAATTTCTGCAGCAAGAGGGTTGGGGGAGGGAGGAGAAAGATTGTCATGTTCAGGCCCTTCCATGGAATGAGTCTGTGTTTTTGATCTTCAGGCATTTGTGGAGAACAAGAGGCATGTGAAAAAGGCCTGAGTCTTATGAAGGAAGAAACAATGCTTAATAAGAAATTGGCTCCTTTTAAGGACTAACCATCCTTACTAAGTATGGGGTAAAACCTTTCTCTCTTGAGATATAACCTATAGGACCAAGCAAATTGAAGGCACAGGAAAAGAATAACAAGGTTAGGAATAAAGAAAGAGGAGGAAAAACAATTCCATTTCATTCAACCAAAATTTATTAAGCATTTAAAGGGCATTTGAAGCCCTCTGCCAGACACTCGAAAAAATTTCAGTTTTAGTTCAGATATGATCTTTGCTGCTCCCATGGAACTCAGAGTCTTATATGGGAATAAAACATAGATAGATATAGCTAGAATATGCAGTATTCCACAATGAGCGTGTCCGAGAGGTGTAAACCAAGCATTACTGAGGCCAAGGTGGGTCAGGCATCACCCACAGGAAGGAACCAAGGAAGGCGACCTTCCTAGGATCAATCCATCCATCCATTCATAAATCAATAAGCATTTGTCCCTTCCATGTGCCAAGCTGAAAGTACAAAGACAAGTGGAATAGTCCCTGCCCTCAAAGAGGAGGGACTCTGACCTTTATTATTATAACAAAAAGGAAAAAAGCTTGGAAGGGAGGGTACTAGGAATAAGTGTGCGTGTGTGTGTGTGTGTGTGTGTGTGTGTATGAAGGTTTACATCTCTTGCACTGAACACAGGGTTCTGAATGTCAGCTGTTCTAAAGGGAAAGCCCCATCCCCTTAGAGGCTGGGCAGGCAAGAGTTACCAGGGCAGAGTGTGACTCTGGAAGGACAACTCTCCAGGTTAGAGAATGAGGAAGCAGGAGGTGGAGTGCTTCAAATATGATGGCCTAAAGCCTGAGGAGATCCTCAGAGACAGAAATTAGCAAAGAGAAAAAGAAATAAAAAGGCAATCAATTCCTTCACAAGCCTACAGGGATGTTGTCTTAAGGACCTACCTTCCTTGTTCTCCCCTGAGCCTTGTGTGAAGAGTAGCTGATACTGCTTGTTGGGGAAATTTGCTGGGAAGAACTTGTTCATGATGGGGCTGAAAAAGAAGAGAAAGTAGAACTCACATCAAAACAGGCACAACCAGAGAGCATCAGCCTGGGAGACAGGGAGCCCCAAGACTCCTCCTGGCTCGGTAAATCCCTGGCTGAGGACTGGGCCAAAAGAAAGATTAACAGACTTTGAGTTATAGGTTCACGGTATTTAAAGGCAGTAAGACCATTAGAGAGAACTGAAGTCAACTCTCCTCATTTTACAGACAAGGAAACTAAGGCTCAGAGATGTGATGTGATCTGCCTGTGGTTATGTGGCCTGAATAATGTGGGGGAAGTTTCATTGGTCACACTCGTCTGTATCTCATCTATGCCCTCCACACCTAAGGTTCAGTGCTGGAATGTAGAACCTTGCTCTGGAGCAGCAGAAAGGTGCCAGGCCAGCAGTCATGGGGCTTAGAATTGGGTCCCAGACCTGCGATTTATTAGTAAGCTTGGGCTAAAGTTATCCCCTTTCTCTGGACCTGAGTTTCTTTACCTGTAAAATGAAGATTACCTGTCCTGCTCACCTGCTATGAGATCCATGACAAATCAATTTGCAAACTGCAGACTGCTACTGAAAGGTGAGCATTTCCCTGCCCCTTGTCTCAATGTGCTGTTTGTAAAATGGGATCATCATAGGACTAAGGGTTACTGTGTGAGTTTCTGAGACATGTGGAAGACATTACTGATCCCTGCTTAAAAGCCAGGAACCAAGGAAACCCCAAGTGCTTTGGAATTCACTGCCAGGAGAGCTGCTTTTCATAGGAGTAGCAACATCTTTCCATAATCTTTCAAAGTGTTCTTCTCACAGCAGTATTATGAGGCAGGTACTATCATTACTGTATTTGAGGCTCTTCTGGGCAGGGCAGGGAAGATGGTGCAAAATTGGGACTAAAGAGAGAAGACAGTTTCTCTCTCCCTGAAGGTGTTCATGCAGACGTGAATATGGAAGCAGCGGAGGATCCTTCTGTGTATAGTTTGGATTTGATGGCTGCTGACATCCTTCCTAGCTATCAGCCAGAAGCCCAGAGGCAGAGAGTGCTCTGAGGATGATGATTACCCCACATTAGCTGACTCCCCTGCTCAGGTCAGTTCACCTCCCAAGTTCCCTAACTTGGGAAGAAGGAAGGGTGTGCTGTAACTACAACATAAACCTGATATGGGTGTGATTCAAACGTTTTCAAACCGGGAAGAGGCTCTGCCTTCAAAAAGTGGCCATACCTGGCTGTGAGATTTGTGTGTACACAGGATTATCTTTTTGGAATGTGCTGCTAAGGAATGAGCTAGAGAAGAGTGGAAAAATAAATAAATAAGGGAACCCAGAGCAGAAATCAGGGTTAAGTTGCATCACTCAGAAGCCCTAACCATACACATTACACAAGGTGTGGGAAGAATTAGAAGGACCGAGACATTTAGTGTTTTGGCTGTTCTATGTTGAATGTCTGGTGTCAGACAAATGTACGGTTAAGTGCTTAATAACCTCTGGTTAGTGTCACACAATCACAGAATTAGAGAGCTGGAAGGGACATCAGTGGCCATCTGGTCTAAGCTACACACCAAAGGAGTCGCAACTAAGAAATAATCCACAAGTAGTCCTGGAGCCTTGGCTTGATGACCAACAAGGAGGGGAACCTAATACCTCTATGGCAGTGGCTCTCAAACCTTCTGGTCTCAGAACTCCATTATACTCTTAAAAATTATTAAGGGCCCCCAGCTAGCTTCTGAATTTGTGGTTTAAAGCTATCAATATTTACATCAGAAAGTAAGGTCTTTGTGGTATGAAAAGTTTTGACCTCACATTCCCTTCCTGGCTTCTGAAGGGGGTCTCAGGGAACCCCAGACCATATTCGGAGAATCACTGCTCTGGAGGCAAGTCATTCCACTTCTGGACGGCTCTAATCACTAAAAAGTGTTTTTGATATGGAGTAGAAAGTTGCCTTTGCTACTTCCTCCCAGTTATCCAGGTTCTGCTCTCTGAGGCCTCCTCTATGCAACAGACCTTCAAATGCTTAAGCACAGCCATCATGTCCTTCGTGTCTTCTTTTCTTCCTTCAGCTGATCCTCATGACATGGACTTGGGCTCTTTGCCATCCTGGCTGCCCTCTTAACTCTGGCTTATTTATCAATGTGCTTCTTAAAGCCTGGCAGCCAAAACTGAACCTAATACTCCAGATCAGGTCTGATGAAGTGCGAGGTCAGTGGGTCTGGAGTCCCCTATTTCTGGACCCTCTATCTTCTTAATGTAGCCCAACATCACATTAGCTTTCTTAGGTAACATAACACATTGCTGCTTCATTTTAAGCTTGCAGGCCACTAAAACCCCCAGATTCTTTTCAGGACAGCTCCTTTCTTATTCCAGGGCCAGGAGTCCCTCATTTATATCTTTCCTATTAGATTCAGTCTAATACTCTCAAGTCAGCTTGGGATCCTGCCTGTCATTCTACCTGTCAGCTCTTTCTTCCTGCTTTGGGTTATGAGGAGTGTTAGCTTTGAATCCAATTAAGCAGGAGCTCAGGCACTGCCTTCCCTACAGACCAGCCGTAGCCTGGGCCTGACAACTTTGCAGCTTGAGTAGCTTTGAGAGCTAAAGCTCCAATGGCCGAACTGCTGAGTACCCAGGGTCACCTGCATGCTGCTATCAGGTAGAGCAGGAGCACTGTGCAGGGCACTGACATCAACACACACACACACACACACTTCACACAGCATGGTGGTTATTAGGCTGGAGATTGAATGACAATAAAATATTGCCAATGGAAAGTAGCAAAAGGGAGGAATCTTCAGGTATCTTACACTTTAGAACCCATGGAGTTTTTTTTCCCCTGAAGATCCTTTTCTGCTTCTAACAACCATCTTCCTTTTAGGCACATGATTATCCATTTGCTAGGTATTAAACTAGCTAAAACAGATTAAATGACGTAGCTGGTGGCTCAGTGGATACAGCACTGGGCCTGGGGTCAGGAAGACCCGAGTTCAAATCCAGCCTCAGATACTTCCTAGCTGGGTGACCTTGGGCAAGTCAGTTAACCCATTTACCTCAGTTCCTCATCTGTAAAATGAACTGGAGAAGGAAATGGGAAACCCCTCCAGTATTTTTGACAAGAAAACCCCAGATGGGGTCAAGAAGGGTTGGACACAACTGAAACAACACAACAAATGGAGCTAAAAATTGGGACTGGACTGTCTGGGACACTTTAATCACTTCAGAGTTCAGCTCCAAGTGTGCCTTTGGGTAACAGTAACTAAACCCATGTTTTTGTTATTGTATCAACACATCTTTCCTTTCCCTAGCTGAGATATTTCAGAGAATGGCTTACCTACAGCTATCAAGTGGTAGAACTGATATAAGCGGCTACAGGCCATCTTAGCACAAGGCGTGCTTGTGTTCCTGGTTCCATGTACTGGGTCCCACACACTTCATAGCACAACTATCCTTGCACAGACAAATGGGGCGTAATGAAACAGAAGACCAAAGTGGTGATGGGGCTTGCTGATGTGGGGAAATGCAATGCTCCAGGAGGGGAAACCCATCAGCAGGCTGCTTATTAGTGCTCATGGAAGCCAAAATGATGGTTCTGAGTGTCAATTCTGATTACTGAATGAATTCAGATGTTTAAATGGGCACAGTGAGGTTTGGAGAGGAATGGCCTCATGAAGGTGATGGCAGGAGTTTTCTGAAAAGGCTATACTGTTTTCCCTCTCTAGAAAAAACAGCTCTCCAACTTAGCTAATCATAAGTCTATGATACCCCTCAGATAGGGGGAAGATATAGTACACAGACAGGAAATTTTATTTTACTATGGATCGACACTGGAATAAAGGACTGTGGAATCGACACTGGAATAAAGGACTGTGGAACTAACCTTCAGCAAGCCAAAGGGTGGCAAAAAGTCCCTCAGAGAAACATGCTGATGATAAAGGATGAGGTCCTAGTGTAGGTCAGAGTTAGGGGGGGTCTGCCTCTAGTACAAAGGTGGGGAATGTGCAGCCTCAAGGCCACAGGTGGCTCTCTAGGTCCTCAAGTGTGATCCTTTGACTGAATCCAAACTTCACAGAACAAATCCCTTTAATAAAAGGATTTGTTCTGTACAAGTTGGACTCATTCAGAAAGCCATACCCAAGAACCTAGAAGGTCACAGGTTCCTCACTCCTACTCTAGGAACTTGTTATATGGAATTAAATCAGAGCTAATATAACCTTTTAAGTTGTATCTTTCCAACAGTGTTGGAGTAGGGTGGGTGTTCTAGAGAACCTTTCCCTCCAAAAGTGAACAGGGTTGCTAACGCTTCAAATTTTTTTTCACCCCTTTCTTGTGCCTTAGGAACCAATTAAGAAAAGGTCATAACGGCAGCTAGGTGGTATAGCGAATAGAGCCCTAGAGTCAGGAGGACCTAAGTTCAAATCCAGCCTCAGACATTTAACATTTACTAGCCATGTGATCTTGGGCAAGTCACTTAACCCCAATTACCCTGCCTTCCCCCCTCCAAAATGCCAAAAAAAAAAAAAAAAAGGCAGAAAAGAAAAGGTCATGAACCTTGAGTCCAATACTCCAGGACTCAGTGTTTGAATGGTGGGAATGCACCTTAAATGTGGGATCTGCTTCAAGACTTTCACATTGGTGATTCTCAGAGGGTGTGGCCAGGCTGTAAAATCAGTTTCCACCATATGGTCTAGAAACTGGAGAACTTAAACTTGTAATCACACATGTCAGCTGGAGTCTACAGAGGGTCTCACATTGTGCCACAATTCCCCATGGCAAAGAATAAATATTGTGCCAGGAACAAAAGATGCTTAAGAACTGCTACTCTCTATGGCAAGTCCAGGTGGCCAGGAAGGCCTCAGTGTTCAACTGGGCACAGCTGCACAGTTAAGTCAGTGAGGGTGGCTGTCAGAAAAACCTGTTTGTTTCAGGCTGAGCCTTTCTTACCATAGGCTGCCTCTGCTCTAAGCTCTGTGGCATTCCCTTTCTGTTTCTGAAATCCTGAAACTTTACATGACCAAAACTTCTATGCACTATATAAGCTCACTAACTGGCAGCCCTGACTGGGATATCAGAGATAGGAAACTGATGAGACATTATGTGACAGGCTCTCTCCCTGCCTATAAAGCCTATGGCCTCTTAGCTATTGTCCTGTTGGGAGACAGGACTCACTCTGCACTGAGCCAAGAGAGAAGAGAACCCAGGCTCTGGGCACCAGGTAAGATGGGCTTCATCATGGGAGATCATCATTCCCTGCTCTTGCTATGAGCTGAAGATCACCTTACCCAAGTTCTAGCAAAGTCCCTTAGCTGACTGTGGCATTGATGTTTTGCCCATATGTTCTCCCGGTCCCGTTCTTCCATTAGTAGCTGTCACCTGGTATAATCTGTCTCTGGTGAAAGTGATCTGAATGGATCCTTTGTCTTGGACCTCACTTCCCTTGCATGGCTTTGGATATCTCAGCTTAAGCCTTGACCCTCCTTTTCATTAGTTAAAATTAACCTGCAATGAAAGTCTATTGCTTTTAGCATCACTGAATGTGAAAACTTCTGAGTCCCTAAAAGTAGATGCAGTGGACTAGGATACTCCCTCAAAAAAAGATCCCTTGGAAGGCTCCACAATTCTTCCAAGTGGGGCACTGGCCTCTGCTTATGACAGATCTGAACTCCTGTTTGGGAAGTGCTATATTTGATTTTTCATTAGTATTACTAAAAATAGCAACAGCACCTCACATTCTACAGCACCTGAAAGTTCTCCTGGCATGTTCTTCATTACAACTCCATGAGGAAGAGTTGAAATCCCACGTACTGGAAAGAAGAGGGAGTCAAAATTCCAAGCTGAAATGGGTACCCCCAGGGCAGTGTCTCCTGATACCTGGCTCAGGGTTCTTTTGAGTGCTTCTGAGGAGAGCTGTGACACATCATGAGGTTTCTTGGCAACAGCAGAGAGCACAGGAGGGGAGACAGGGCTAACCTTGGATTTAGGAATGTCTAGCTTTTAAGCCCACTTTTGACACCCACTGGCTGGGTGACCAAAGACAAGTGCTTCATGTGACTCTCCAGGCTCTGGAGTCAGAGGTGAGTCAACTATCTGCATTACTGGGAGACGGAATTTCTTTAAACTGATGGAATTGCAGGTTAAATTGCTCCCAAATAATAAGAGCACCTCATGTTCTTGTGGTACTTTCTGTCCCACCATGTCACCTGGGCCTCACAATTTAAATGGGAGGGCAGAGCAGAGATTTTATACTTGTTTTATAGATAAGGAAAGTGAGGTCCAGAGAGAGGAACTGATGGGAGTGAAAGGTCTCCCAGAGAACTGGGGGCAGCTGGGCCTCTGACTGGCTTCTACGCCTTTCCCCAGTGACCCAGATAGTAGAGGGGCAAAGTCAGAATTCAAACCCAGGTCACAGGTTATCATACGGCTGATAACTGGTACTGCACTTAGAACTCCTCAAATTTAAATGTGTCTTCTTATAGAAGAAGAACCTTAGACTCAGAAAGAAGCCCCTTGTCCAGTGTCACAAGAGAACCAAGGAACAGACCTAGGAGTCAAACCTAGGCCCTCTGGATTCCACAATTCAGTGTTTTCTCCACTACAGGAATTCCAGGGCTCCCCTTCCTCCCTCGATCACACTGAGGGTCAAAAGAGGAAGCAGGACATGTGAATCTAAATATTTTAAAATGAAGATCTGGTGCTTTTCTGGAAGGAAGTGCTAGAAGGAAACCCCTGATGAGTGGGAAGGGTCCAGATACCAACGTGACTTGCAGAAACCCAAAGTATGATAAGATCTTCAGGGGGCCCTTGCTTGAGGCTGCCTTGCTTCCGGAGTTGAAATGGAGATAAAGTTCTGGTAAAATAAATGCAACCTGTCATTTACACACTACAGAGACCTCTCTCTTTAGACCAGGTTGAATGGGTTGTCACTAGCCCAGAGCACCTTAAGAAGGGTGGTGTAAGGAAACAGGGCATAGTGTAAAAAGCAATGGGCCAGGAATCAGGTGGTACGGGTTCTGATCCTGGCTCTACTTTTAACTCTTGGTGTAACCTATAGCAGGCCTCAATTTTTTTTTCCTGTAAAGTACCAGGGTTAGCTTAGAGTAAGTGTTCTCAACCTTTTAAGCCCTTGGGATCCCTTTAATACTCTAAAAATTAGTGAGGACCCTGGAAAGAGCTTTTGTTTATATGGGTTATATTTATCAATATTTACAGTATTAAAATGTTTTTTTCAATGAACAAAAACTTGACTTTTTATTTATTTACTTATAAATTTATTTATTCAATTCATTTGAATTCTAAGATTCTTTCCCTCATGGTCTCTCCTCGCATGGAACTCAGAGTCATAAATCCTGCTCAATTTAATGATTCTACAACAGAATCATTCTTCCTCAGTCTGTCACTTGGGCTCTAGCCCACTGAACTTGGTGTCTAGTACATGAGAGAAGAACAGAACCACCACTCCCCAGCTTGGATCCTGAGGGTATCTCACCAATCCCTCAACCTATGTGTAAGAGGCTCTCTCCCCTAGCCCAGAACGACTTTATTTTTTGTACATGGAGAGTGACCACAGGGCCTCAGAGACTCTAAAAAATGAAAACGTTTTAGTATAATTACGAAAAGTTTTGATTTCATGGATGCCCTGAAAGGTTTTCAAGATCCCTAGGGGTCCCTTGAGCATACCCTGAGAATGACTGGGCTAGATACTCTCTCAGACCCCTGGCTCTGACACGTCACATTCCGTGATTTGGTGATTGTCCTTGTTTTTGTCCCATGCTGAGCCCTCTATCATTTGCAGAACAAGGCTAGGGCTCTGCTCAGAGGAGGTGCTTGATAAATATTTGCTCACGAGAGGCTGCATGTGGAGTGCCAGACTTTGGACCAGGAGAGACCTTGGCTTGAATCCCAGCTCTTAACACTTCCCAGATGTGTCCTTGCACAAGCCCCTCTATCTTTCTGAGTCTCAGTATCCTCATCTGTAAAGTGGGGATGCATTCATTACCTCCCAGACAGCGCTTTTGTGAGAAAAAGTGCTTTGTGAACTTCAAATGGCAACACAGATATGAGCCGCTGCTGCTGTGGATGATGAATACAATGAAAAGGCAGCTGTGAGATCCCTTGTCCTCCCCTGGGAGAAAACTGCTACCCGTATGGAAGACGACTGGTCCCCATTACCTGATGGTGTGAGAGAGAGCCAAGATCCCCAGCACGAAGAAATACATGGACAGCAAGAGGTTGATGTACTCTTGAGAGAAGATCTGAGGTAGAAACAGAAGCAAATACACACACACACAGGTGGTTGAAAGCATGCTCCCCTGTGGCCACCATTAAACCTAAGACTTGCTCCCCCACTCTTACCAACCATTTTTCATTTCAGGCCTGGCATTACTGCTCTGTGGCAGGGGGAACAGGAAATGGGGCCAAGGGTTCTATGCAATCCCGGGTGTCCCCTGGCTCCCTGTGGTTTCTGTGGCTGGGGAAAGAGGGAGACCAAAACATGGCTCTCCAAAGCCCCAACCCAGAATCATCTGCAGGACACATCCTAGCTTTACTCAGATCAGGAAGGCAGACTTTGCTGCTAAAGACCTCTCCTTCTACCTTTACTCAATACCTGTTAAAAGGAAGCTTTATTGGAGCTTTTCCTTTTTAAACATGACTGTCACTTCCAGAGACTCTTCGCTCATCTAACCGAACCCTCCCCTATAAAAAGGAAGTAAAATTAAGTAAAACAGAGCAATGTTTTGACCATGTCTTCCAATATTTGCCTTATTCTGTACCTCTGGTCCACCACCCCTCCATAGAGTGGTTCCTACAGTTTAGCAGATATAAAGGGCATGTGCCCAAATAGGCAGTAATTAAAAACAGAATCTACTGGGGGCCTGGCATATTATGCACTCTATGATCTAACTTCAGCCCCTCCTTCTGCCTTTATCTTTTATTTTTCCCCCTCAAATACACCATGTTCCAGCCAAACTGGACAATTTGCCATTCTCTGTTCTTGTCACGTTCTCTCCTGTTTCCACCCCCTTTTGCTCATTACTGTGCTCCATGTCTACAATGTTCTTTCTCTCAACCCACTCCCTCCATTCCATTTGCTGAAGTCTCTCACTTACTGCAAAGCCCGACAGTCCGACACAGGTGCTACTTCCTTTAGCAAGTCTTTCCTAACAGCCCACCCCTCCCCAGCAGCAGTATTTCCTCTTCAAACTTCTCAAAACAGTTAGGCTGGATTTCTCTGTTCTCATTTAACTTTTCCCCTGTATCAGATATCTGTGTTTTGAGTTTTCCCCTATTCCTCTAGGAGACTGTACACTCAATGAGAGGTGAGACATAAATGGGTGGAACCAATGATGCCGACGTGGAGACCTTCAGGAACTGCAATTCAACAAGCATGACCTTACAGTTTAGTTTCCCATTGACAACTGACTCATCATTCTCCCCCTTGGGGGAAGCTCACATTGGCAACTCTCAGGGAAAGGAAGGAGGCTTCCAGTATATAATAACTCCCCAACCTTTCTCTCTTCAAGGCAATACTAGCTTGCCCTATCTCCCAGGAGTGTCTGGAGGATGAGAAAATAACAAATCCCTATGCTATAACACTTTCAGGTTTAACAAATGCTTTACCTTATTATTCCCTCCATTTTATAAGTGGGGAAACTGCATTCCAGAGAGAAAGAGAGAGAGAGAGAGAGAGAGAGAGAGAGAGAGAGAGAGAGAGAGAGAGAGGGAGAGAGAGAAAGAAGAATCGGAGAAAGAGAAGAAAGAGAAAGAGAGGGGAAGAGAGAAGGAGCGAGAGAGAAGGGAGAAGAGGGAGAGAGGAAGAGAGAGGGAGAGATGGAGGGAGGGAGGGAGAGGGGGCGGGGGGAGAGAGAAAGAAAGAGAAAGAGAAAGAGAGAAAGAGAGAGAGAGAGAGAGAGAGAGAGAGAGAGAGAAACTGCTCAGGGAAATACAGCTAGTGTTGCAGCAGGGACTGTGACCCAGGTCTCCCTGCTCCTAGATCAGCAGTCTTTCCCCTACCTGGTGCTGCCTCTTGATATAACATAATGGCTTTTCATGACTAGTCACTGCCTCCCCAGGAATGTGACAGACCCCTGAGTGTCTCCTTTTAATTATTTGAAGAAAGCAGCTTGGCAAAGAGGAAGAATCTTCAAGTTAAGAGTTAGAAAATCTAGATTCTTTCTAGTCTTGGCTTTGCCACTTCCTAGCCATATAATCTTGTGTAAGCCACTTTACTTCCTCTGTAAAGCTGGAGATGAAAATCTTAGCACTGCCTCTATTCATTCCTTTCAGGGCTGACATAAAATAAAGTATTTTGTATTAACATCAACCATATTACTAAGCATCACTTACTGTAGTCTGCTGTCTAGAATTAAAGCCAGGTTTTCTAGTTCTCCCTCGCAGAGTAGGAATTTAATAAATGTTTATGGAAATTAATTTATTCATGAAAATTTTCTCATCTCGGTAACTCTCCAATTCTTTTCTGTCCTATTTCATCTTTGTTTGAATACTTTCCCTTTCAGCCTCTTTCTGCTAAAAAAGGGGTTAACCTTTTTGGGGGGAGCCAAAGACCACTTTGGTAATCTGGTGAGGGCTATGGATCCCTTCTCAGAATGTTTTTAAATGCACAAATACATAGGATTACAAACGAAACGGATTATGCTGAAATAAAAATCTAATTTTTTCTCCCATCCAAATTCACAACTGCCTAAAATCTATCTAAGGTCCCCTTAATAGAGGGAACCAAAGGCTAAGAACCTCTGATCTGGACCTTCCTGACAGACTCCTGTCCAGACTCTCTGGCCTGAATTCCTGACCTCATGTTTTGAGAACTTGTCTGACCTTCTTGCTTTGCTTGCCTCCAATATCTCTACACTCTGTTCCCTGATTCCTGCCATCCCTGCTACACAGACATAGCCTTGCATGTTCCTTCTGTCCAGCCTTTCCTTGTACGCAGAATACCCATTCTCCTTCTACCCGATAAAATCATAACCATCCCTCTCAAAGGTCAGTTCAGAAGTCACCTCCTCCAGGAAGTCACCCTGCCTCCCCAGTCAAAATGACTGTTCCTTTCTCTACCTCCAGCTTTGTAGAACACTTTGTTTGCTCCTCTTATAAACTTCTCTTCATAATCTCAGTTCTGTGTTTTATCTTTTGCCACCTCTCCCTCCTAGGCGAAAAGCTACATGAAAGCTTTATTCTCTGTATCTCTCCTGCCCATTTGCCCCAAGAATAAGGCCTTGTATAAAGTTATTAATGATACCTTCCCAACCATAAGGGGCTTAGCCCGTGGCAAAGTCCACATCTGACCCTCTGGAGGGCCTTTGCCTGGTTTTATCTTATCAAATCCTTAGGATTGGTAGTCTTTCCTCTTCCATGTTTCCCAAGGGGACCAGACCACAAAAGGACCAGTTTCTAGTAAAGCTGAACTCAGAGCTTCTGGGAGGGTATTAGGGCAGGACCAAGGAAGAGAGAAATAAGCATGTATCCAGATTAGAAGCAAAGAACTCACTTTAAAGAAGAGGTAGAGGCCTAAGAGTGTGCAGCTAGCGATGATAGGAAACCGGGCAGCATCTCGACTGGTAATGGTCTCTGGCATATCTGAGGCATTCTGCAATTAGAAGAAAAGCATTGGGTCGTCATGAGGCCAGGTGTTCCTCTAAGATGTTTTTAATGAGAAGTCCCTCAGACAATCCTTATCATCCTAAATAGGAATATGGGGATAGCTTTCATTCCTGTTAAGGTATACAATGTGATTTCCTGACAATCCTGTGAGGCAGAGATTGCAAGTACTATTATGCTCATTTTACAGAAGAAACCTGTTAAAGGCAGAGGTTAAAGGCAGCTTGGTGTAGCAGAAAAAGGCTGTACTATGAGTCAGAGGCTCTGGATTCAAACCCCACTCTGCTACTGACAACCTCTGTGACCTTGCACCAATCATTTAACTTTTTCCTTTTCTGTAAAGTGTGTGTGTGTGTGTGTGTGTTGGACTAGATGACTTTTTAAAATCTCTTCCAATTCTAAATCTATGTACCTATGACCTGCCCATAATCACAAAGCTGGTAAGTGATAAAGCTAGAATTTTAACTCAGTCCTAGCTCCTTTTCCACTACACAAGGTTTCTTCTATCCAATACAAAATACAAGATGGGGAGCTCTGGTCATATAGCAATTTATGTGAAAAAAAGACCCCGGAGGGGGTTTCCCTAAAGAATTACCAACTCAGTATTATCCAGAAATGTGATGAGGTCACCAAAAAGGCTAATGTCCTCACACTGTATTGAAAGAGATGAAAAATGGAGGACAAGATGACAACATCCTTTGCCCAGCTTAGGTCACCTCAGCAATACTATTATGTTCAGCTACGGACACCCCATTTTAAGAGGGAAATTGATAAGCTAAAGAAGGATCCACTGCAGGAGTCAGAGCTAGTTTCTCCAAAGAGGTGTTAGGGGAGACACAATATATGTGTTCAAGGATCTGAAGAGCCATCACAAGGAGGGCTTATTTTGTATGGCTCCAAAGGCCAGGACTGAGTTCATTGGTGGCGGGATCAAGGGAGCCACAGGGAGCTTTCAGTTCAATATAAGGAAGAACTTCCTAACAATCAGAGCTATGCCACAGTGGACTGTGCAGAAATGAGGTCCCCACCACTGGATGATCACCTGTGGGGATGCTTAAGAACAGATTCATATTCCAGGCAGGGTTGTATGGGATAACCTCTAAGGTTCCTTCCAGCTCTGAGACTAAATTGTGGAAAAGAGATATTGGGCTTCAGAGGATCTTGAGATTTAGAACTGGAAAGGGCCTTAGATCCAACCCTCTTAATTCAATAAATATTTATTAAACACCTATTATTTGATAGGCCCTGGGGATACAAAGACAAAAATCAATATCTCGGACCTCAGTCATATATCATGGGGAGAGAACGTGATGGGGGGGGGGGGGGGCGGAGAGAAGGGAGGGGGAAAGAAATATGTATTTAGATAAGTAAAAATAAAAGATAAGCAAAATAAATACAAAGTAGGTTCAGGGGGATACTGAGGAATCATGAAAGGCCTTTAGGGCAAGGCTTGTAGTCTAAACCTTAAAGGGAACTAGTCATCCTAAGAGACGGATGTGAAGAGAAAGTATACCAGGTGTGGGTGTCAATCCATGCAAAGGGACTAAGACAAGAGAAGAAATGCCATGTACATGGAACAGCACATGCAGGATCAGTCTGGCTGGGCTGCTGAGCAAGTGAGGAAGAAGCTGAAGCCTGCTAACAGAGAGGTTACATCCCACAGGTAGTTTAAGGGCTTGGTCAGAATTCAAACCCAGGACTTCTGACCCAAAGTCCAGTGTTCTTCCAATTGTTCCATCCTGCCTTATCCCTGCCCAAGCAAGTCACATGACCTATGCCTCAGTGAAGGTTCTTATCTGCCCCACTAGCTTATAGATGAAGTCAGAAATTCACCCACAGATTCCTTTTTTTTGGTGATGTCACTGTTCCCTTCGAAACACAAATACCTTTGGGACACATTCATAAAGCAATCTAAATTAGTCCATCAGAGTTATTCTAGCCAACAGAATATACTCCTCTCTCAGAATGGGGAGGACACATCAGACCAGCTCTGATGAGGTAAAAGGAAAAACTCTAGATCAGTGGTTCTCAACCTTCTTAATGCTGCAACCCTTTAATACAGTTCCTCACGTTGTGGTGACCCCCACCCGTAAAATTATTTTTGTTGCCACTTCATAACTGTAATTTTGCTACTGTTATGAATCATAATGTAAATATCTGATATGCAGGATGTATTTTCATTGTTACAAATTGGACATAACCCACAGGTTGAGAACCGCTGCTCTAGATCCTTGTATTCTAAGGGGACAGCAGGCCTCAGAAGCTCCCTGGATTCAAGAGTACTGTAGTAGAAAGGCACTGGATCAATAGATTCTAAACCTGAAGGAAGCTTTGAGATGATTTAGCTCATTGCCTTGCCTTCACATTCTCCCTGAATTTAGAGATGGAGAAACTACAGTACAGAGAGAAGTGACTTGCTGATGCTTACAGCAAGGAAGCATCATGAGTTTTGGTAGAGCCAGGACTAGAATTCAGGTCTTTTGTCTTTAGGCAGGACATTACCAGTCTGCCTTTAACTGCTTATCTATGACTAGGAGGATGTAGGGTTCAAAGCAGGGGCAATGGTACGCCCCCAGAACACATCCTTTCCTTCAGGTACTGAAGTTGCTTAAAGATTTGAGGATGGGTAAAAACCAACCTAAGACCTCAGAACTCATTGCTCTGGATATGCCAATCCCTTCTGGAAGAGAGACAAACTTAGGCATTACAAGGGTTTCCTTTTCTCTCTCTCCCGTGCAGCAAAGACTAGGAGGCCCGCAGTCTATCCTTGGTATTGTCTTACTATGTAACTTGGGTGAAGGCCTTCATCCTCTCTGACGCTCTCTCTACCTGCAAAAATGGAGTTATTACAAGTGACTTCCTTAAACCCACTGAAATTATTATAGGGCTTGTAATGTGAACAGCCTAGTATCTGCCTACAGAAAGGAGTTCAACAAATATTATTTGGTACAGGTAATTTGCAAAAGGCAGCATGACCTAATGGCAAGTGTGTTGTTCTTGGAAACTGAAGACCTAGAACAGAGTCCTGATACACCCTCACCTCACGTTTTGGAACCTCCGTTTCCTCCTCTGTTAACCAAGAAGACTGGAGACCTGTGGTCTCAAAGGTCCCCCAAGCTCCGACATACTATAACTTTTTTAACTGATGTAAATCTCTCCTTCTTAAGTTGGTGCTTCATGGAGATACCCTGTAGGTGTTCTCTTCTCTGTGAAGAGAATCATTATACATTTCCAGTTTTCCTATGTCAGGTTTTTATAATGTCAGACTGACTATCTTAAAACCTGGTTGGCAATTCAGATGTTGGATCTTATCTGGAAGTTTCTTTAGGCCACAGAAAATAAGTTAGGTTTCTGGACCAATTCGAGCTGGAGATCTTAAATTGGCACACTTATGCATACGCGCTGGCTTCTGAAACACAAACATAATTAGTGAAACTCTGATACAAACAGCAAGAATTAATTTAGCATCCAATTGCAACCTAAAAGCAGTTATTAAGACTCAGACAAAAGCAACAGGAGTTGGCAACTCACTCTAAAGCCCTGAGGATCTGGGCTTTGCTAGAACAGTCTGCTGTAGTCAACAGAGTCCTGGATGGGCAATCAGGAGATCTAGGTTCTAGCCCAAGCTCTTCTACTGATTGGCTATATGACCTTAGGAAAGTCACATTTGGGCCCCTATTTCCCCATATGTAAAATACGAAAGCTAGACTAGATCTCTTAAGGTTCAATCTAGCATTAACATTCTATGCCTTAAGGTCTCTTACAGTTGGGAATAGTTTATGTTAATTAAATTAAAAAGTGACCTGCTATCCCAATTATCATTTTCCTTCTGTAGTCTTCTGGTTTGGTTTCATCCCTTTTCTATGCCACTAAACAGGAAGCCTTAAAGGCTTATATTAGAGATGCCTGAAACCAGAAGTGTGCTGTAGTTGAGAATACATTATATCTGGAGTCAAAAGACCAAGGCTCAAGTCCACTTAATAGCTGTGAGTAGGATAAAGTGATATTGTGATGAACCTCAGTTTCCTCATCTGTAAAATGGGTGATAATGATACTTGGACTCTCTACCTTCATCAGGCTGTTATGAGGAAAGAACTCTTTGTAAACCAAAAATTCTAAAGGAATATGAGCCACTATTATTATTACGATTCTTATGAAAGGCATTGGAGAAGTACAAAAAACTAGGTCACCTCCATGCCTCTTTTAATTTTTCCTCTCAAGCTGGAGTGGCCCAGGTATAAATCACTACTGCTCTTCTTGCACTTACACAGCAACAAGCTTTGTCCTTCTTGGGAGGGAAAAGGGACTGAGAACTCTCTCATGGCATTGTCAGGCAGCAGTGGAGTGGGGTCTTAAGAGGTGGCAATAAAAGAGAGGGAGACGCCAGCTGCTTCTGAAACTGGCCATTACTCTGGGAACCCAGGGACCCATCTCTTCAGAATGTGGAAGAGTAGCAATCAGGCTAGAAGCAGTCCAGTTTTTTCTGTGAAAGGTCAACTTAGGGCAGGGGAAGAGTCCACTTGAAGTTCTGCTGTCCCATAGCGACCAGGAAAATGGGAATGAGGATGGCCTTTGGCATATGCCAAAATAAATTATGTTTTGTTACAGGAAATGAGAAGATGAAGGTCAGGGACATAGATAGGGTAGTAGGGTTGAAGAAAAAAGGTAGAAGAGGGAACAGAGAGACCACAGAAGATAGGGCCAGCTTGACAGCAGCCAGAATAAATTTAATTTGGGGAAAGGGAAAGACAGACTTTGGTATATCAGGACAAGGACATGGATCAGAGAAGCTTGAATGGTAGAGCATAAAAGGTAGAAAGTTGTGCCTATGGAATGTCTGGGGATGGTGGGGAGGAGGAACAGAGTTGTAGCTTTAAAAAGGATAGGATAGAAAAGGTGATTAGAGGGATGGACAGGACGCTGGGAGCAGCTTAGTCTCTGAGAGAGGCAAAGGCCAAGCTAGCTAGAGCTACTTGGGGGAATAATGAAGTTTAAGGCAGAGACTGAATTATGGCCTTTGAATACCAGATGGATCAGGCTGGTAGGCAAGGGCTGCCCTGAATCAGTCATGTAAACATAAGGTGTGTGTTTGGGGGCAGGTGAAGGAAGGCATAGCATATGATACTGGGTTTTTTCACAACCAGAGTAAAGGGAATTCTGGATTGGGGTTGGATCTGGGCAGGTCATGAGCGACTGACATTGGTCTAATCATCTAGGGTTTATCAGGGGGAAGGGGAAAATTTAGGCCTAAGGCCAAAGGGAGAGAGAAACCAAGGTCAGTGGGGATACCCCCTTGAGAATGAGTAGGGAGACTTTTCCTATCTCAGAGAATTCAGGCCCAGAAGGAAACGACTGGGGGTTCCATGGTAAAGCAGAAGCTATTTTAGGGTGTTTGGGGTAAGTGTTATGTGCCAAGATTGGGGCACATTGTATTTGTCAAGGGCGGGTTGGGAAACCATCTGGATTTGTATTGGTGCTTGTGTTTTTGTTAAGGGGCCAGACTCAAATTATATGTAGTATATGTGTGTACATGTGGGTGAGGATTTGTGTCTGATGGGGTGTGGCTCGAGGATTGGGGTCTGCGACCGTGTAAGCATGTGTCTGGGTGGGTGGTGGAATTCAGGGCGGCAGCCCGGTGAGGGCCTCGAGCAGGAAGGTGGGATTGGGTCACTGGGGCAGGGTGGGGGTGGAGGTCCTGGGCTCGGATGGGACAAGGTGGTGGTTTTCTATCCCCCCTCCCGGGGGGAAGGCGTGGTGGGCATCGGGGCTGGGATGTCCCAGGAGGAGGCTAGGGCGGGGCTGGGGGCGAGGGTCCTGGCTCGGGGGTGGTGAGGAGCCAGGGCCCGGGGCCGGTTCGGACGTACCTTGCTGCGAGCACAGCGCACGGAGCGCAAGGCCCCGAAGAAGATGGGCAGCAGCGCCATGAGCAGGAGGCTGCCGTAGGCCAGGGCGATGCCCTCGGGGGTGGAGGGAGGCCGCGCCGTGCCGTTGGCTGCACTGGGGGCCGCGGGGGGCTCGGCGGGACTGCTGCCATTGTGGGGTTCGCTAAGGGTCGGATCCATGGCTGAGGCTGCGGCTCTTGCGGCTGCTGCGGCTCCAGCTCCGCCGCCGGCGCTGCAGGGGAGGGGAGGGGAAGGAGGGGAAGGCCACGTTCCCCTAAAGAAACAGGATGTGACGCGCTGGGCCTCCCGCTACGCGCTGCGCACGCGTCGGCCCGCCCCCTAGCAACAAGCTTGCAGCCGGGATATAGGAAAAGGGTGGGAGGAGAGCGTTGCTAAGCAACCGGATCTGGTCCAAGAATCGCACACAGAAGACGGGGGTGGAGGTGGAGCATGGGGCATGTGGGAGAGGAAGAAGCTATAGTACCCCTATGCAGCCCCCAGCCTGGAGCCAAATTTAATATCCTGGTACTTCCAAGGTCCGGTCGTTGTGACTCAAACACACTTCATCTTCTCTGTTGCATCCCCTCCAAACTGAAACATGGCGTTATATAGTAAAAAGAGCACTGAGTCTGCAGCTAGGGCACTTGGTTTGACTTAAATGTCTTCTCCTTACTACCGTGTGGCATAACGGACTTGGGATCAGGATCACTGCGTTCAGATCTTGTCCCAGATATTAGCTGTTCGGCCTTGGACAAGTCCCTCCGAGGCTCAGTTTCTTCATCTGTAAAATGGAGAAGATAACAACTGCAGTATCTACCTCATAGTATTATCGTGAGGAGCAAATGAAATAGGAATATTTGAAGTTCTTCTTTGCAGACTCTAAGTGTTATGTATATGTCAGTTATTATATTATTTTTAATCGTCTCTGTGATTGACCTTGGGCAAGCTCCTTTCTTGATTTCCCCATCTGTAAAATGAGGAAGTTACACTAGAGCATCCTTAAAACCTTTCCATCTCTAAATCCCTTAACCCTTCATCTTCATATCCTATCCACTATTCACTTATCTGTACTATCATCATTCAGTTGTCTGCCATCAAATCCCAAGCCTCCTATATTTCAGCTTTTATTATAGATGCTAATTATCTTTTCCTCACTAGTTCAACCTCCCTAGGAGTCCTTTCCTCCTATTTTTCATCTTGTCTTTTCATTGATTCCATTTCTCTTCATCAGACCTAGAAACAAAATGAACTCTTATTTTAAGACAGAGAATGAAAGACCCTTATCTGTCTCACAAAAACCATAGGGATAGGCTGGCTAGCTGGATTGTGAACATTTGAACATAATTTTGTCAATGATTAAAATTTATATTGTGTGGGAAGGTTATAAAATGTATAAGACATCATCTTCCACTAAAATCCTCCTCTGATTCCTCAGGGTGCTACCCTGGGCTTTTGAAGATGATCTCAGTAGTGCACAACCTCTGGTGGATGTTACTAAGTTAGGCAACCCTTAGTACAAGCTGAGTGACGCACTATGTCTCCTATCCAAAGACAAGCCTAGCTAAAAGTAGAGTGACTCGTCACCAGAAGGCAACTTTAAAAACATGGCAATTCCCGTAGATTGCCCACTAAGGAGTAGAAATGAGGCTGTGAGCTTTCTGTCCATAGAACAACTACAACTCATCAAGCATTTATTAAAACATCACCTATATGCCAGACACTGTGCTAAGTGATGGGGGTTAAAAAAAAGGGCAGAAACATACCCTATCCTCAAGGAGCCCAGTAACAGAGAATATATACAGCTATGTATAAAAAAGATATACACAGCTGTGTCCAACTCTTTGTGACCCCATTTCAGGTTTTCTTGGCAAAGATACTGGAGTGGTTTGCCATTTCCTTCTCCAGCTCATTTTACAGGAAACTGAGGCAAATGGAGTTAAGTGACTTGTCCAGGGTCACATAGCTAGTAAGTGTCTGAAGCCAGAATTGAACTCAGGAAGGTAAAACTTCATGACTCCAGGCCTGGGGCTCTATCACCTTCCATCTAGGAGCCCTAAATCAGGTATGTCAAATAAAGTCAACAAGCACTTATTAAGTGCCTATTATATGCCAGACACTGTGCTAAGCACTGGATAAGGCCCTGTGTTAGGGCTGGGAGTCTTGAACTAACTTTTATCTATCCATAAATATGTGTATCATGAATTAGACAGGCTATTAGATCACTGGACTGAGAGTCAGGAGGTGTGGGTTTGAATTCCAGTTCTGCCACTTTCTAACTTCAAGACATCAGTAAATCATTTCTCTACTCTAAGTCTTAATTTATTCTTCTA
>CM053585.1:254202109-254216042 GCA_028646515.1 Pseudochirops corinnae | reverse complement strand
CCTTTATATCACTTATTCCTACAACAACCTTCTTGCAGTTTTACAGAAGGGAAAACTGAGTTCATCACTGAAGGAAAATATGGAAGACTTTTTTTTCCTTCTGGGGATATATATATATATATATATATATATATCCTGTCACCTTTATAGCATATAGCCCCTACATAGGTAACAGAATAGATGAAGACCTGAACTTGAATCCTGCCTCTGGAAGTTATAAACTGTGATGAGTGTTTTGCAAACTTCAAAGTACTATATGAATGCTCCTAGGAGGGAGATGGTGCAAAGGAAGGGAGGAGTTGCTTCTATCTGAGTCATCAGGTTAGGTGATTAGAGTAGTGAGAATTTCTGTTTTCTTCCCCCCTCATCATTTCATAGTTTCTTAGGGGCATAGGATTTAGAGTAAGAAGTGACCTTAGAAATCATGTAATTTGATTCTCTTATTTGCAGAGATCTTAAAAACCATTTCATTTAGCTGCCCTTATTTTATAGCTGGGAAAACAGGTTCAGAGAAGGGAAATTATTTGTCCAAAGTACAAGGTACTTGTACAAAGGACAAAGACTTCCAGTTCAGCTCTTGATTTCAACAAATGTCTATTATGTTCTGGACCTTGTGTGGTGGTCTAAGATGCAAAGATAGATACGTTAGAGATGCTGATCTGAAGGAGCTTTCAACCCACTGAGGGGAAAGACATTGACACAAAAAACCATGATACAAGGAAGAGTTAGATGAATGCAATGGAAAGATCTGGGCAATATGCCATATGAAATTTGAGGAGAGAGCACTTGCTTGACAGTCACATGACTACAGTTGTTTTAAAATGTATGGGTTGTAGTTTCAAGTTGAAAGGTAACTGTTTTTGATGGAAAGACCTAAATGAAAAGTCAGAAAACCCTCAATTCCAGGCCCACCCTGGACACTTACAAGTTGTTGTGACCATGGTGAGATAATTAGAATACTGAGTGGTTAATTGTGAGAATTGAATGAATCACACTGACTCCATCTTGTGATTCAATTCTGGAGCTAGCTCAGTCCCTTTTCTATTCATTTGTGGCCCTAGCCCAATTTCTGTCTTGTCAGAAAATTTTATTCAATTGTAGGAATCAAAAGAGATCTTTATTGCATTGCTTGAACCCATCCCTCTGCAGCTGGGAAACTGGATCACCTCTACCTGCTGATTAGAGACCCTTAACTAAGGACCTAGGTTATGCTGACCAGAAACCCAGTCAGATCCAAAGATTGATGCAGCCCCATACTGATCAATCAATTATTGTTTCCACATTTCTTTGATTGTGTAGAGTCACTTAGGGAGAGTGGGACACCTTTTTTCTGATTTCAGGGAATTGTACCTGTTCACTCTCCCCCTTCCAACTTGGAAAATCCTTAATCTTTCTTCCAATTAGAAATCAGATTACCTGATAGTATATCCTGGTTAATTGTTTTCTTTTAACTAATTCATCTTATTTGATTGTTCTTAATGCACAAAAATATGTCTCCTCCCGTATTCAGGGTCTAGTGCCAAAGCTGAGGGGGCCTGGTCCCAATTTTTAGGCAATTGACACACGTTGCTTAAGAAATCAATATGCTCAGAAACTTGAATGTTTGTTCCCTCAGTCATTTTATCTTTCACCTACCACAATGGACAGTTAGTCAGTTAATAAGTATTTGGTAAGTACCTACCTTGTATCAGGCATTGTGCAAATCACTTTTCTCTAGCTGAGCCTTACTTTCCTATCTGCAGGATGGGGATAATGACACTTGTGCTTACTCTCTCGTTGTTGTTGTTGTTTGTCCTTCCTTGTCAAAGAGGGCCGTGAGGTCAGGAAGATGATGTCATGAATTGCAAGTGAATTGGATTTAAGTGAGGGAGGGCTGTGCAAGGTCACCAGCCTCACTTTTTCCTCCTGAGTCATCTGGGTCCAGTGGCCAGATACAGATCAGGATGACTGGAGATGGCCCTACTAACTTTCTCATAGGAATATCACAGAGGAAGGGACTTATGAAAGTAAAGTGCTATATAAGTGTGTACTACAATGAAAAAAATTAATTCTATTACATTTTATTTCCTGTAATAATATCCTATATTCACATTATTACATCACATTTTGCTGTTTTTAAAAAAACTTATTTGGTTAATATGATCCTTACAATAGTCTGCATCTCAGTATTTATCTTTTCTGGACCTGAGCTCAAGGTCGAGGAGACTTAGATCTTAGGTATAACTTTAAGTAAGTCATTTCTCCTTTCTGGGTTTTATTTCTCCTATCCAGAAAAAGGGGAAATTAGAAGAGATGGTCTCTAAGATCTCCCTTAGCTCTAACATTCTATGTTCTAATAATGCCTTTGCAACATTCAATATTTGTTTTATGTCTAAGGGTGCTTATAGTTCTAACATTCTACATTTAGCAGTTTAAGAGTTCTTTTAGTTCTATAATTTTTTATATTCTAAGAGTTCTTATTCTATAATCCTAAATGCCCTGCAGGCTATCAGGTTCTATGAGAGTTATGAGGTGACCTCTGTTCAGAAAACTTGTTTTTTCATGTCTTTCCATGGAAAGTTTGCTATTTGCCAGCAGAGAGCAGCATAAGAACACAGCAGACAAATAGGGGCTGTTAGGACTGCCGGGTTGATAATGTCTGCCTCCAATTGGAGAATGTTTCTCTTTGTGTACTTGTCTCTCCTTCTCCCACTCTCTTTTCCCCCTTTTCATTCAACCTCTTGAGCTCATAAAATAATAATTTAGTTGCAATCCCTGCCACTTGGATATTGTGTTGGAGTGGAATGTGGAATAGAATCAAACGATCACAGAATTGTCCTGTTGGGAGGCACCTCAGTGACCATCAAGTCCAATTCATCCATTCAGGAAAGGAATCCTTGCTCTAACATCTATACCTATCTATATCTATATCCAAAGCTACATACACCTCTTTCTTTAGTCCTGACTTCCTTTACCAGTCTCTGGTCATTCTAACGTAAGAGGCGACTGGTGAGTGGGCAAAGTGTGTCAATGCAATTGGCTAATACAAATTTCCTTTGAGGAGGAGGCCAGGAGCCTGCTTCTGGAAGAGTTTTGATGAAAACAATGGGGCTGCCTTAGAGGGACTAATGTCGAACATGAGTCTATTCTGTAACTGGTTCCAGCCCACATGATATAGAGCAGCCTTTTTGACTGGCAGCCGCTATGGAACCAGCCCAGATGGGTGCTTGCAAAAGGCCTAAAATGATGTTTTAACATGATTGCATTTGTATGACCTATATCTGATCGCTTACTATCTCAGGGAGGGGGAAGATGAGGGAGGGATAGAATTTAGAACTCAAAACTTTTTAAAAAAGTTTTAACATGTAATTGGGGAAAAATAAAATATATTAAATTTCAAAAGGCCTTAGATGGCATTGGCTATTAATTCTCTTTTCCTTCTCTTTCTTGGTGGACCTTTTTTGATTTGGCTTCTTTGTTGATGGTGTCTAATGAGAGTTAATACCATAGGGGCAAGAGGACTTGGGCCCTCTCCCTCCAAGAATGACATGACCTTTCAAAAACAAGCCTTGATCTACCTAGGCCTTTGTTCCTTCCTTTAAGATGAAAAACCTTAATCTCTAGGTTCTTACTTTCTGAGTTTCAAAAAGACAAGAGAGCAAGGCTCTAGGAGGAATCCAGAGGTATGGGAGAGTGAATGCCAGGTGTTTTGGATATACATGGTAATCTTAGGTGCAAGGAGTCATATTCAAGAATGGATTTTGAAACCAGCTCAGTGGTAGTTACAATAAGGACTCATCCAGGCATTGCTGCTGCAATTGGATCATGAACTTGGTGAGATCACCTGCTATGTAGGAACCTGTTAAGTCTGAATCTACTGTCTCTTCACAGAGCAAAAGGTAAGATAGGGAAGCATGATCCTTAGGCGTTGGGAATAAATATTTATTCTTTTGTTATTGCTGTATCTTCAAAGTAAATATACCTTTATAAAAACTAATTGATGTTGACCAGCCTGCTCACTTTACAGATGGAAAACCGAGGCCCAAAGGGTGAAGCAACTTGGTCAAACTAGTAAATAACAGATCCTTAGGGCAGCATGACCCCACCTCACTGCCAGCTTCAGGAGAGAAACCTAAGTGGTCAGATTTGAGTTCAGGCCTTCCTGACGCCAAGCCCAGCATACTATCCACTGAGTCATTTAACCACTCCCGTAAGCCTACAGGACCTGGTATTCCCAGGCCGTCTCCCATCCAAGTATCTGAGATCAAACAAGATCAGGTGCATTTGGGTGGCATGGCCAAAGACTAAGGGCACACAGTAGGTGTTTAATAAATGCTTATTCAGGGGCAGCTAAGTGTTGAAAACAATAAGGTCACTTTAAGTGGAAGACCCGAGTTCAAATTTAACTTCAGTCACTTATGAGCTGTGTGACCCTAAGAAAATCACTCAACCTCTCTCTGTTTCTTCATCCGTGAAATGGAGGAAATAAAGCAGCTGCCCCCAAAGGTTGTTATGAGAATCAAATGAGATAACGAGTAAAGCTGATTTAAATGCTAAAAAAAACACAAAAAAGCAACTAATTGATGTTAATGGGTTAAATAGAACTGGGTCCCTAGTCACAGGCATCTAACAGTGAAGAGAGGGGGATACGACCGCTGGGTCTTATATTTTGTCCTTCGTTCTCCAACAGGACCATAACATCAGAGAGATGATGACATGACTTGTGGTTGACTTGGATTTGAGTGAGGGAGGGCTGTGGAAGGTCACCAGCCTCACTTTCTCCTCCAGAGCCATCTGGATCCAGTGGCCAGATATTCATCAGGATGACTGGAGATGACCCAGGATGCAATGGGAGACCCTGGTCCTTTTAGTCTAAGGTCTTAATGGCATTAGAAAAGAGATACCCCAAACTCCTCAGGTGTGCCCCTAGAACCTTGAAGAGGTGAAATAGGTACCTGGATTTGGGACAGTGACCCCAGAGAATATTCGCTGCACTGAACTTTAGCATTCTTCATATTCTTTTTACTGGACTGTGCCAAACTCTTACGTTCACCTTTCACTATTTATCTTTGCTTTCATCTTCTGCATGTGTCTTAAAAAAAAAAAATCTAAGTTGGTTGGTTAGTTCTTGGTTTAAAATTCTGTATCTGCTGCTTATTACCAGTGTGACTGTGGGAAAATCATTACCCTTCTTGAGGGCCTCCGTTTTGTTGTCTGTAAAATAAGGGAGTTGGACAACATGGTTTTGAAGATCTTTGCCAGCTCTAAATTCTAGGCCCCTGTGATAATTTCTATAGAAGAGAGTTAAAAACAAACCAAGTGTATGCTTTCAAACATTACAAATAGGCATCTGGGAAGAGGACAGGGAAGACAGTTGTCAGTCCTGGTGAGTCATACTGGAGCAGAAGAAAAAGTCTGAGGCTCGAAATCAGGACATCTGGGATCTCATCTCACCTTAGTCACTAAAGAATGTGTGACCTTTGGTGAGTCACATTCTGGGACTAATTTCCTCAGCTGTAGAGCAGAAGCACTAATATTCTCACTGTCTTTCTCATGGGAGTGTTATGAGGAAAATGTTTTGAAAACTGCCAATCACAATCAGGATATGAATGCATGGGAAGACAAATGCTGCTTATTACATGAATACCACGGTCATTATATCTATTGGTTTTGCTTGATCCTCTCTGTGTGTATGTGACTCTGTGCCTGACAAGGGAGGGTTCTATGAGGAAGGAGAGAGAAGAAGGAAATGTCAATAAAGTAAAAAATAAGTCATCCAGAGAAAGAAAACAAAAAAATGTTGGAGTGGCTACTAATGCACCGTTGGTAAAATTGTGAATTGATCCAAGCATTTTGGAGAGCAATTTTGAAGTGTACCCAAAGGAGTCAAAATTGGGCATACTTTTTGACCCAGGAATACCACTACCATGTCTGTATCCTAAAGAGATTTTATTTTATTTTAAAAAATGTATTTAGTATTTTATCCCCCCCTCCCCCCAGTTATGTGTAGAAACAATTTTTTAAGATTCGTTTTTAAAACTTTGAGTTCCAAATTCCCTCCCTTCCTCTTTCCCCACTCCCACCCCACATTGAGAAGGCAAACAATTCGATACAGGTTATACATGTGTAGTTATACAAAACATTTCCATATTAATCATGTTGTGAAAGAAAAGATATACAAAAAAAGAACCTCAAGAAAGATAAAGAAGGTAAAAAAATATGTTTCAATCTGTATTCAGATATCATCAGGTCTTTCTCTGGGGATGGGTAGCATTTTTCATCATAAGTCCTTCAGAGTTATCTTGGATCATTGTACTGCTGAGAAGAGCTAAGTCATTCATTGCTGATCATCTTACAGTATTGCTTTTACTTTACACACAATAGATTTCACTTTGCATTAGCTCATGTAGATCTTTCCAGGTTTTTCTGAGAGCATCCTGCTCATCATTTCTTTTTCTTTTTCTGTCTTTTTGGAGGGGGGAGAAGGCAGGGCAATTGGGGTTGAGTGACTTGCCCAAGGTCACAGAGGTAGTAAGTGTTAAGTGTCTGAGGCTAGATTTGAACTCTGGTCCTCCTAACTCCAGGGCCGGTGCTCTAGTTACTGCGCCACCTAGCTGCCCCCTCATCATTCCTTATAGCACAATGGTATTCCATCATAATCACATACCACAATTTGTTCAGCCATTCCCCAGTTGATGGGCATCCCCTCACTTTCCTATTCTGTGCCACCAGAAAGGAGCTGCTATAAATATTTCTGTATGTATAGGTCCTTTTCTTTTTTGTTTTTTATCTCTTTTAGGATACAGACCTAGTAGCGGTATTGCTAGGTCATAGGGTATGTGTGGTTTTATAGCCCTTTGAGTGTAGTTACAAATTGTTCTACAGAATGGTTAAATCAGGTCACAACTCCACCAACAGTGCATTTTCCCCATGTCCTCTCCATTTGTCATTTTCCTTTTCTGTCCTGTTAGCCAGTTGAATAGGTATGAGGTAGTACCTCAGAATTGTTTTAATTTACATTTTTCTAGTCAATAGTGAATTAGAGCTTTTTTAATATGGCTAGAGATAGTTTTGATTACTTCATCTGAAAATCGTTCATATCTTTTGATCATTTATCAGTTGGGGAATTGCTCTTATTTTTATAAATTTGACTCAGTTCTCTATATGTTTGAGAAATGAGGCCTTTATGGGAGAAATTTGCTTAAAGTTTTTTTTCATAGTTACTATTGCTAATTGTGTTTTCCTTCATCCTATTCCACCCCCTCTGTTTATTCTGTTTTCTCTTTCCTTTCACCCTGTCCCTCCTCAAAAGTATTTTGCTTTTGACTAGCCCTCCCCCAATCTGCCCTCCCTTTTATCATCTCTTCCCCTCTCTATCCCCTTCCCCTCCTACTTTCCTATAGGGCAAGATAGATTTCTATGCCCAACTGAGTGTCTATGTTATTCCCTCTTTGAACCAATTCTGATTGAGAGTAAGGTCCCTTTAACCTCCCTTCTCTTCCCCTCTTCTGTAAAAGTTTTTTCTTGTCTCTTTTATATGAGATAATTTAGTCCATTCTACCTCTCCCTTTGTCCAAGTACATTCCTCTCTCACCCCTTAATTTTATTTTTTTAGCTATTATCCCATCATATTCAACTCATACCCATGCCCTCTGTCTATGTATACTCCTTCTAACTGCCTTAATACTGAGAAAGTTCTTACAAGTTGCAAGTATCATCTTCTCATGTAGGAATGTAATGATTTCCCTTTCCTGTTTGCCTTTTTATGTTTCTCTTCAGTCTTGTATTTGAAAGTCAAATTTTCTGTTCAGCTTTGGTCTTTTCATTAAGAATGCTTGAAAATTCTCTATTTCATTGAACGTCCATTTTTTCCCCAAAGGATTTTACTCAGTTTTGCTGAGTAGATGATTCTTGGTTGCAATCCTAGTTCCTTTGCCCTATGGAATATTGTATTCTAAGGCCTCTGATCCTTTAATATAGAAGCTGCTAAATCTAGTGTTATCCTGACTGCGAATCCATGATACTTAAATTGGGGTTTTTTTGACTGCTTGCAATATTTCTCCTCGACCTAGGAGCTCTGGAATTTGGTTATAATATTCCTGGGAGTTTTCATTTTGGGATCTCTTTCAGGAGGTGATTAGTGGATTCTTTCAACTGCTATTTTACCCTCTGGTTCTAGAACAGGTTTTCTACCCCTGTTCTAGAATATCAGGGCAGTTTTCCTTGATAATTTCTTGGAAGATGATATCTAGATTCTTTTAAAAATTTTTGTCATGGCTTTCAGGTAGTCAAATAATTTTTAAATGATCTCTCCTGGATCTATTTTCCATGTCAATTGTTTTTCCAATGAGATATTTCACATTGTCTTCTATTTTTTAATTCTTTTGGTTTTGTTTTATTGTTTCTTGATTTCTCATTAAGTCATTAGTTTCCATTTATTAAATTATAATTTTTAAGGAATTATTTTCTTTACTGAGCTTTTGTACCTCCTTTTCTGTTTGGTCAATTCTACTTTTTAGGGAGTCTTTTTTTTAGTGAGTTTTTGTGCCTTTTTTCCATTTGGTCTAGTTTTTAAAGATGTTTTCTTCAGTAGTGTGTTTGTGTGTGTGTGTGTGTGTGTGTGTGTGTGTGTTCTTTATTAAGCAGTTGACTCATTTTTCATTATTTTCTCTCATCTCTCTCTTCCTAATTTTCTCCTTACCTTTCTTATTTGATTTTCAGAATCCTTGTTGAGCTCTTCCATGGCCTGAGACCAATGCATGTTTTTTCTTCCTTGTCACCATAGTAACTTTCTGTGGTCAGATTTTTTTCCTCTGTTGTTGGCTCATTTTCCCAGCCTATTTTTTTGACTTTGAACTCTTTGTTAAAGTTGGGGGGTGGTACACTGCCTCAGCTTCAGGAGTTTTGTGTAGCTGTTTTCAGAGATACTTCTGGGGACCTGTAAGTTTTCAGTTTCTCCAAGGTGGTATGCTCTAAGAAGAGGTGTGTTTACGGCTCCTGTGCCCTGTGCTCTGGTCTGTGAATGACCACAAGAACTCTTTTTTGCCCTGGAACTGTGAGGAGGGTCCCTGCTCCACTGTGGCCACAAACTCTGCTATGCTAGTGCCCTTCCTCACCCTGAGACTACCACCCAGGACTGTGACCTGGATTCAAGTATGGGCAAAGCAACAGAGTCCTACCTTAATGCTAGCAAAGAGACAGCTGTAATCTCCTTCTGACAAGTTGTTCAACCCCCTTACCATGTGTGGGCTGAGAGCTTGGGAAGCAGCTGCTGCAGCTGCCACTACTGATTCAGTAGCTCCCAAGGCTTGCTCCTAAGTCTGGGTCTGTGCTGGACTGTGCTTCACTCTCGCCCAGCTGCAATAGAACTTTTCTGCTAAACATCTGAGTTGTCTTTGGCTGGAAAATTATTTCACTCAGTCTTTTTGTGGGTTCTGATGCTCCAGTAATTGCTTTATGGCATTATTTATAGGTGTTTGGAGGGGTGTTGGGAAAAGCTCAGGTAAGTTGCTGCCTTTTCTCTGCCATCTTGGCTCTGCCCCTCCCAAAGAGATTTTTAAAAAAAGGAAAAGGAACTATATCTACAAAAGTATTTATAATAGCTCTTTTTGTGGTGGCAAAAAATTGGAAATTGAAAGGATGTCCATCAGCTGGGGAATGACTGAACAAGTTGAGGTATATCATTGTGACGGAATACTATTGTCCAAAAGAAATGACTATCAGGATGCTTTCAGAAAAACCTTGAAAGACTTATGTGAACAAATGCAAAATGAAGTGAGCAGATCCAAGCCATCATTGTACATAGTAACAGCAATATTGTATAATGATAAAAATTTGTGAATAACTTAACTATTCTCAGAAATACAAGGATCTAAGACTATTCCAAAGAATATACGATGAAAAATGTTATTCATTTCCAGAGAAAGAATTGATGGGAGCCTGAATACAGATTGATGCACACTTTTTTAACTTTATTTTTCTTGTTTGTTGTTGTTGTTGTTGTTGTTTGGTCTCTGGTCTCTTTTGCAACATGGTTAATAGGGAAATATGCTTTGCATGACTGTACATGTACAATCTATTTCAAAGTACTTGGCTTCTCAAGGAGGGGGAGGGGAAGGAGTAACTCAAAAATTATTTTAAAAGAATGTTTAAAAATTTTATACATAATTGAGAAAAAAAAAGTAAAAATATTCCTTTAAAAATAAATAAAGGTCACCAATAAAATAAAATGAGGGAGTTGATGTCTAAGGTTCTTTACAGCTCTAAATCTATGATCCTAGAAAATTCAGTTCTAGTGCCATATTTGTGTTACTGTTGTTATGTCTCACAGGATAGCATACTATATAGTTCATCTCTTCTCCACTAACACCTTCTTCTTCATTGGAGATAGAGGTAAACTGGATTCTTGAAGGTTATACCAATGGAACATAAGCCCTTACATGCCCTTCCAAGCTCAAAACATTTTGTTTTGCATTTCTCTAATGCAAATCTTTCTATCATTCAATATTGTGTATTCTAGTTATTTGTGCTTGTATGGGTGGCTAGGTGACACAGTGGATAGAGCACTGTGCCCAGAGTCAGGAAGACTCATCTTCCTGAGTTCAAATCTAGCCTTAGACACTTACTAGCTTTGTGACCCTGGGCAAGTTACTTCACCCTGTTTGCCTCAGTTTCGTCATCTTTAAAACAAGCTGGAGAAGGAAATGGCAAACCATTCTAGTATCTTTGCCAAGAAAACCCCAAGAGGGGGTCATAAAGAGTCAGACACGATTGAACAACAATAATAATAACTTATCCTGAGGAGATTATGAGTTCCGGACTGTGCCATCTCCCACTTAAAGCCTTTCCAGATCCTCCTCTACCCCAACCAGTTGTCAATGCTCTGTTTCTTCTCAAAACACCTTATATTTGCTTATCTCTGTATAGATGGCATCCACCCACCTAGAAGAATGGAATTCTGTTCCTTGAGAGCAGGGACTCCTTCATTTTTATTTTTTGTCTTTGTAACTTTAGGGTTGAACAAATCAAATGCTTTTTTATAAACAGCAAAGGATGAGCACCGTACAGTCAGAACCTTCCTTTGTAGTGCCTCAGTGTCAGAGAGCAAGAAGAAGAGATCTAGAACCTGGTAGGTGTGGGAGGTCCCCTGTGGTAAACTGACAGGAGGATGTGGACAATATCGTCACAGGATAGGAAGCTGGAATCTTCCTTCACAAGCACGTAGGGCAGCTCCCTCATTTCACAGAAGAGGAAACTGAGGTCCTGAGGATGAATGAATGAATGAATAAATGAAAAAGCATTGATTTAAGTGCTTATTTACTGCATGCTGAGAGGATGAGTGATTTGCCAAAGGTTGCCCAGGATGGGTGAGGATGGATAGTGAGATCACAAATCATTTGCGTATTGGACTATTCTGACAACCCAGCACAGAGCTTAGCTCATGACAGGTGCTTACTCAGTGTTGATGAATCTGAAGCTGATGTAATTGAGGGACAAGTCCCTATAAGTATGCACAGTGTGCTGGTAATTCCCAGCTTGAATTTAGGAGCATGCACAAGTATTTTATGACTGTTACCTATCTGCTTACGTGTGGCAAAGAGGGGACTTTTCGTTGATTTCTGAGCCGGAGCTGTATATGTCTATAACTGAGGAAACAGAGGCCTACGAACCAGAGGCCAGGTCTCTCTAGTCCCAATCCAGGTGGCCTTTTGCCATATGGCCAAGGTTTATCTGGGCACCAGTCAGTCTTTCATAAGCATTCTCCTAGTGTCTTGACTAATAGGGAACAGATAAATGGGAAAGGGTCCCTTTGGTACTTTTCAGGCTGGCCCCAAGCTCATCAAACCTTCCCAGGTAGGGCAGTTAGATCAACTCCTTCCTCCACAGGCAGGAGGGGTCTGGCCCTTTCCCATTCTGTAATATGGTGGAGAAGAGGAAAGTCATGGTCCACGTACCCTCTTTTCCCATCTTACTTCTCACTCCATACACCCTGCTGTGGATCCTGAGGAGACCAGCTTTTCCTTTTCCATCCCTGGGCTAGAGCTCATGTCAGGCCTTTACCCTTTCATGCCAGGCCTCCCCCCCCAAAAAAATCCCCCCCCCCAAAAAACCTATGCATTTCATTTATTTATTAGAGGCAATAAGTTAAGCAACTTGTCCAGTGTCACATAGCTAATAAGTATCTGAGGCTGGATTTGAACTCAGGTCCTTCTGACTCTAGGGCCAGTGCACTATTCACTGAACCACCTACCTGTCTCTTTTCACTCCCTTTGAAGGCAGTTGTTCAGTGGTTTCAGTAACGTCCTACTCTTTGTGATCCCTTTTTGGGGTTTCTTGGCAATGATACTGGAGTGGCTTGCCATTTCCTGCTTCAGCTCATTTTATAGATGAGGAAACTGAGGAAAATAGGCTTAAGTGACTTGTCCAGGGTTACCCAACTAGTAAGTTTCTGAGGCCAAATTTGAATTCTGTTCCAGAAGGCAGAGCTATAGCCAAATAATCATTCCCTCCTCACAGGAAGTTTGCTCCTCCCTCTCTGCCCCATAATAATCTCATTATTCTATCACAGATCTGCCAATCTTATTGCAGTAACCTTAGGGAGTATAAGTTCAGTATTTGTTTGGATTTGAGAGTCTACCTGCCAAGACAAACCCAGGAACTATAGAACACAATTACAAAACACTTTTTCACACAAATAAAGTCAGATCTGAACAATTGGGAAAAAATAGCAATTGCTCATGGGTAGGCCAAGCCAATATAATAAAAAAATGTCAAAGATACTAGAGTGGTTGGCTATTTCCTTCTCCAATGGATTAAGGCAGAGATTAAGCAATTTGATAGAGCTAAGAAGCTCCTGGGGCTGGATTTGAACTCAGGTCTTCCTGACTCCAGACCCAGCGCTCTATTTACTGTGCTACCTAGCTGCCTCCTACAAATTCAATCAGTGCCCTCTAAATTTCCCATCCTGGGGCAAATCTCCAGTTGCCCCATCAATCTGGCCCTGACCTTCTGCACTCCTCTTCAGAGTCACAATATACATTAATTGTTTTTCTTTTTTGTCATCATGTTGAAGTTTATTTCAAGTTTTCTCTGTTTCAGACATTTCTATTTCTTCTTAAGTGGGTTTATAAAGAGGCAACCCCATCTTCCTCAAAGAGAGTATATGTTTCGTTGCATCCAAGAATGTAGTTTTATTTCTCCCTAGGAGACAGATTTGCTTCATGGAATTAACGTGTCAGTCCTGAGAGAGGACCTACAACATTGAACACAAAATGTCAGAGGTAAAAGTAACCTTAGAACATAGAATACCAGATGGGAAGAGCCTTAAGAGCACAGAATGTTGATTTTAGAAGGGAACCTAGGGCGGAGCCAAGATGGCGGCGTAGCAGCAGCAATATATCGCAGCCCTCACATAGCCACCCCCAAATACCCATGGAATAGGACTCTGGACCAACCTAGAACTTCAAAAACGCACACAGATACCTCCCACTAAAGTCAGCTCAGCTACGAGGAACCACGTCAGCACCACGAACCGAAGCCCAGGCTGTGCCCCGGGGGTGGCCGGTCAGGAGGTGCAGAGAAGGCTCTCAATAGCTCTCAGGTGAGCAGAGGATTAGCACCGGCTGGGAGGAGGGGGGATTAGCACCAGCTGCTCTAGTGGGGATTGTGAAAGAGGGAGATAAGCATCCGGCCGAAAGGTCTCCTGAGTGGAAAAGCGAAAGGCAGAGGTTTTGCACCCGCCTCCGCATTGTAGCTTCCCGCCCTCGGCCTGCAAAAAGCAGGGGGGTTGAGCGATTGTTTTCAGACCAGTGCTCTCGCGTTGAGCGGCCTGGATCTGGATCGTGGCCTTGGGCCTCGGTCCTGGAGTCTTCATTATCCAGTCAGCCGCAAGTCTATGGCAGCAGTCAGCCGGAAGTCTACGGCAGCTGGGAGGACCCCAGCGATTTGGGACAGA
>CM053585.1:254163129-254201609 GCA_028646515.1 Pseudochirops corinnae | reverse complement strand
TCACTGGCATTCTATGCTCTAAGGCCCCTTCTTTCACTGGCATTCTATGCTCTAAGGCCCCTTCTTTCACTGGCATTCTATGCTCTAAGGCCCCTTCTTTCACTGGCATTCTATGCTCTAAGACCCCTTCTTTCACTAGCATTCTATCCTGTAGAGCCCCTTCTTTCACTGGCATTCTATGCTCTAAGGCCCCTTCTTTCACTAGCATTCTATGCTCTAAGGCCCCTTCTTTCACTAGCATTCTATCCTGTAGAGCCCCTTCTTTCACTGGCATTCTATGCTCTAAGGCCCCTTCTTTCACTGGCATTCTATGCTCTAAGGTCCCTTTTTTCACTAGCATTCTGTCCTGTAGAGCCCCTTCTTTCACTAATATTCTATGCTCTAAGGTCCCTTTTATGACTCTATTCTATATCCTAAGTTCCCTTCCAGGTAATAATAATAACAATAATAATAGCCAGCATTTTTAATGAAGCTTTAAGGTTTTCAAAACATTTTTATGTATGTTCATTCATCTGATATTCACAACTCTAGGAAGTAAGTGCTATCATTCTCATTTTACAGAAGAGGGTCACACAGCTAGCATCTGAGATAGTGTCTGAATCCAGGTCTTCCTGACTGTGTGTCACACTCTGTTCACTATGCAACCTGGGTGCTATTCTATGGGGGGAGAAGGGAAACCTGCAGCCTTGAGGCCCCAGGTGGCCCTCTAGGTCCTCAAGTGTGGTCCTTTCACTGAAGCCAAACTCCACACAACAAAACTTGGATTCAGTCAAAGGGTTACACTTGAGGACCTAGAGGGCCACATGTGACCTTGAGGCTGCAGGTTCTCTCCCTCCCACACCTATCACTAGTGTTCTAAGGTTCCTTCTAGCTGAGGTCTTATGTTCTAAAGACTCTGCTTTCATTAACAGTCTATGTTCTAAGAATCCTTCCATCACTAATGTTTTAAAGTCCCCTTTAATTGATATCTTGTGTCCTAAGAACTCTTCTCTTATTAACAGTCTATGTTCTGAAGTTCCTTCTATCATTAATGTTCTGTATTCTGAGGTATATTCTAGCAAGCATCCCACGTTCTAAGGACCCTTCTGTTATTGACATTCTATAGTCTAAGTTTCCTTCAAGGTGACATCTTCTGTTTTAAGGACACTTCTGTCATAAACATTCTATGTTCTGAGATTCTTATCAAGTTTTCTACTGTGTATGTGTGAGGAGGGGATGAGTGAGAAGGATGGGTATGATCCAAAGACTCTGGGGTGCCTGATGTAGCTGCCAGGATCCTTGTGCCATTTCAGGGACAGGAAAGGTACTTACGCTGAAGATGTCTAGGATGCGTTTAGAAGGGGTATGTGTATGCATGTGTGTGTGTTGTGTTGTATGTGTAAATATGGAGGAGTAAGGAATCTTGCCTTGTGGATAGGATTCCAGCCAGTACCCAAACAATATCACAAACGCTACTCCCTCTACCCCAACAAGAGACAGATAACTCATTGGGGCCTCTCAACTCCCTTCTAACTGGAAACTCCTGACCTGACCTGAGCAAGCCAGCTGGATCCTGGCCCAGAGCCCAGTCCTTTCTTCCCTTCCCCACCCCCCCACCAGCCAGATGTTGGACTGCCTCCAATCTTCCCCACATCTGGGGTTGTCAGGGAAGGGAACCCTAGAACCTTCCTTTAGGATTGGACATAGGGCATAATATAATGGAAAGAACATGGAATGTTCTTAATAATATACCGGAAAGAACAATTCTAGAAATTGAGTCTAGACTCTACCACAAACCTGCTGTGTGACCTTGGACATATCTTTCCCTTTCCTAAGTTTCAGTTTTCTTCTCTGTGAAATGAGGGGGATAGGATAATTTCAACTCAAATATTCTATTTTCTAAGGCCCCTTCTTGTTCTAATAATCTATACTCTGAGGTCTCTTTCAGCTCTAACATGCTCTTGAATTTTTCTGATCTGAAAAAGGGTTACAGAAATGAAATTGTACTCATCATAGGTCAGAGCTCCTTGAGGACAGAAGCTGGCACATTATAGTTTCTTTATCTCCTCTAGCCTGAGCTGGATTCACAGATATAATTCTATATATTCTTATTGCCAAAATAGATGAATTTGAGTATCCTGGGCCAACCAGAGGTGTAGTTTGGGAAGCATTGTTGATGGAGCCAGGCTTAGGAAGGACAAAAGTGAGGCCTTAACTTCTCTCTCTCTCTTAAATCTTGCTCTGACTTAGAGAAAGTAAAAAGTGGGATTCTGAGTAGACACAGCAACTGATGGACGGGGCATCTCTCAGGTCTGCTTTATTGTGGGAGCTTCTGGGGCCATAGTTGGCTGGATAGCTTAGTGATGAGACAGGTAGTACAAAAAGGTATAGATGGTGGCATTATCTCCTCCTCCAAGTCTGCCCATCCTATCTCCAGCTAGGAAGTTTCTCTCCCCTCCCTTCCAAGAGGATGGTTTCATTGGCTCTATTTGTCGCCACCTGGGCTGTCCACCCAGAAGCTCTCTCCCTCAGCTTACTGCTTACCCACAGCCCCAGGGGGCCTTAGGGCTGGCAGTTGGATCTCTTGTACAACATTGGCACTCTCCTTCCTGATTCACAGTAGGGGTGCCACCATTCTGTTTCCTGGGGTTACCCAGACCACACAGGCCTTCCTGTTCGTGGGTGTGAAGGAGGAGGTGTCTGGTAAGATTGGACAGTACTTCTAGATCCATCCCCCTGGACGCAGGCTGCCCCCCTCCAATCTGCCTCTTCTTCCACAAGCCTGGAAATCCCTCTCCTCCCAATTTGGAGTCACAATAGCTGGTTGCTTCAATGATACCTGGAGGATAAGATGTTTGGTTCAGTGCAGCAGGAAGGTGACTATATGGGGGGGGGGGGGTGGGGTGGCAGCTGGGGGAGCCTCTGGGGCTGGTCCCAGGCTAGATGGTGCCTCCCCTCTCCCTTTTATGTTCTTGGAGCCAAGTGAGGTAGAGCCTAGTGTCAAAGCACGGACAAGTCATGGCAGGATTTTGATCGGGCCTTCAGTGCTAGTTTCCTGTTGTTTCGTGTGGCCAGCCGGGACAGGAACCGTCTGGCCCTCTGGCTGAGGCTCTTGGGGTGAGGGTCTGGAAGACGGGGGCCATTTGCCTTCTGGCCCAGCTGACGCAGGCGGATCTGGCGCACGATGCCCTCGAAGAGTTCAGCTACGTTGTGCTGCAGGGCTGCTGAAGTCTCAATGAACTTACAGTCGAATACCATAGCACAGGTCCGACCCTCTAGAGGGGAAAGAAGGGGACCAAAGAGAGAAGGCAGGGAAGAGAGGAGGCAAGGGGAAGGAAACAGAAGGGGAGAATGGGAAAAGGCAGAACAGGAGAAGGGAAGAGGAAAAGGGACAGTAGAGGGGGTCAGAAGGGAGAAGTTGAGAGGAAGAAACAGAGCAAAATAAAGGAAAAAGGGGAAAAGGCAAGTGCGAATGGGGAAAAGCAAAAGGAGAGAGCAGGCAGGGTCCGGAAGAGAAGTTGGAAGGGGGAAGCAGAGAGAAAAGCGAGAGAAGAAAGAAGTGGTTAGAGAGGAACAGAGAAAGTAGGGATGGAGAGTCCCAAGAAGGTAAGAAGGGCAGGGAGGGAAGGGAGAATAGTAGGTAGATCCAAAATTAGCAATTTTGGTGCCAAGGGCAAATTTCACAAAAAATGCCCAGAGGGCATGCAAAAGAAAAAGTGCCCCCAGAGATGCTTTTACAGACAAGTTCAGGTAGGGGTGTGAGGTGGAGAGGAACTTGGACACCAGGGCCTGTGGAAGAGGAACATTCTGCAGTACTGGTCCCTAGGATACTGTAAGGCTGCTGCTTGGGGAGATGCTGCCCTAAAGGAAGAAAGGCAGGAGGCCTTTACCTGGGGTACAGTCGCCAGCTAGAGGGTACCTGACATCCTACAGATTTTCCTTTTTGGTCATGGATAAATCCCCAACTGGCCCATCTTAATTATGGCTCTGACAGTGGGACAGTCACTTTAGCTCAGCTCCACTCAGAGCCAGGGGCCTAGGAGCCCAGGATCACTGTACCTCCAGAGGGGGTGGCAGGAGAAAGGATGGAAGGGGAAATAACAAGAGAACGGAACAGAGCAGGTAGATTGAGGACCTCACCCTCACCTTCCACAGAGACCTCCCGACAGCGCACTAGGTCTGCCTTATTCCCCACCAGGATGATGGGAATGTTGTCTGCCTGGCGAGCCCTCCGAAGCTCGATGCGAAGTTCAGAGGCGCTCTCAAAGCTGCTTCGGTCTGTGATGGAGTACACAATAGCATAGGCGCTGCCCACTTGCAGGCAGTAATCACGGTGCCAGCTCTTTTCATCCTGCAGGGGAAGAGAGTGACGCCAGCTTCTCAGAGGCCTGTCAGGCCTTCCAGGTGAAGGAGGAAGATACTCGTCTCTTGGGCAAGGAGGGAGAGGATGGCTATTCTTGAGGGGCTTATGTTGCACTGGGAAAAACCTCAGCTCAGGAACAAAGAGACCTGGGTTTGGATTCTGGGTCTGCCACAGACTCACTGTATGACCTTGGGCAAGTCACTTCTATTCTTTTGGTCTCAGTTTTTGCCCCTGTAAAAGAAAGGAGTTGCACTAAATGGTCTCTAAGCTTCCTTCCAGCTCAGACATTTTATGTTTTAAGATCCAACAAATGTTAAATAATTCTATGGCAGCTCCATTTTGGGTATCCAGACACCCAGGGACCTCTCTGCTCTGCTGAGGCTTGGGGCTCCCAGGTTTCTAGAATTCCCAGAAGTCTTCCCATCGGGCTGCCCAGGCCTTCCTTGTCCCCTGCTCCATACCCGTTTCTCTGACTCCCAGGTGTCCATAACCAGCAGTGTCATGTCCTCTCCATCCACAGACAGGGTCCTCTCATACATGTCCTCTGGAATAGAGGAGACAGCCTGGGCTCAGTGGGATTGAGGAGTGGAGTGATGCTGAACTCAGAGGAAGAGATGGAAACTCTTGGATTCCATGGCAGCAATTGAATAATTAATTTGTTTTAAAACTTTTTACAAAGTGATATTTAATTAGAACAACATACAAGTATTTCCCCAAATACCTCAAGGCATACTCTTCTTCTTTTTTTTCCTTTTTGAAGGGAGGAAGGCAGGGCAATTGGGGTTAAGTGACTTGCCCAAGGTCACACAGCTAGTAAGTGTTAAGTGTCTGAGGCTGGATTTGAACTCAGGTTCTCTGGACTCCAGGGCTGGTGCTCTATTCACTGTACCACCTAGCTACCCCATGGCATACTCTTTCCTATACTAGCTTAGTCTCTTAAGGAATAGTCTCATAATTTAGTTCAATTTCTTCATAGCATTGATCTCACCAAGTTCACATTCGGATGCCTTGTAACAGCCAGATGAATCATTTCAACTTTTCCTGGCCTTTGTCCATGAGCTCACCCTACCCCTCCCCCCCCCCAACTCCCGAGTAAAAGAAGACATTGTCTAAGCACTTTCCCATTGGTAACTTATTTTAGAATGTTCAGAGCTGGAAGACACTTTGGAAAACACCTAGTTCAACCCTCTCAATTTATAGATGGGGAAACTGAGGTGCAGAGAAAAGACTTGTCTAAGGTCACACTTTGAGTCCTGGGTCTCCCACCTTCCAGTTCAAGGTTCTTACCCTTTAAGTGAGGGCAAGGGTTAGAGAATTCAGTCCTACCTGAGGTCCTCTCACTACTGACACCCAATAGACTCCTAATTCCTAGATTTATGCTCCTGATCACTTGTAAGGTACAAGTGTGCTAATTATGAAGCTCCCTGGGGGACTAGTGTCCCCTGTATGGACTATGGGTTCCTTAGTCCTCTGGGCTGATTACACAACTTACTAGCCTTCCTTATAGGATGGCACCTGAATGCCTGGGTTCAGAGCCTGGTTTCGCTGCCAGTGGACTGTGGGACATGCAGGTCCTTGAACATGGTTTTAATGTCCACATGTGTGGGATGTGATCATGCCAGTCACCACACATATGGATGTTAGAACCATGTTCAAGGACCTCCATGTCCCACATGAATCAGATCTGACTATTACCAGATCCAAATTTGACTGGCATGGGAGCTTTGATCTGCTCTGTTTCCACCGAGACCAATTTGCTCCTCCCTGGGCAGCCTGGTGACTCCCCCTTCCCAGGCAGTTTACCACACTGGGGTTGCTTAGTTTGGATACCTAATTGGCTCAGCCCACTATAGCCCAGAACATCTAAGCTCAGATGACCCACCAGCCTCAGCTTCCCTAGCAGCAGGGATTAAAAGTGTGTGCCAGCTTGCCTGGCACTAAATTCAGTGCTTCTCCCATTACGCTATGTTGTCCCACTTAATAAAATGTTGGTTCAGTTGTACTAAAGGGGGAATGTGAAGGGGCACCTACTTTGTCTGCTCCTTGCTAGGCTAAGACAAAGCTGCTCCCTGGCCCAGAGGCAGTAGAATTGGGAAGGGCACCTTGTGGGGTCCCTTTTATTAATATTAACTTATTATATCACTTATCATCCTATGCAAACTTATTAATCCCCCACCTATTACATGGGCACCTATGGCATAGTGGACAGAGTGCTGGGCCTAGAGACAGGAAAACTCATCTTCCTGAGTTCAAATCTGGCCTCAAACACTTACTAGCTGCATGACCCTGGGCAAGTCACTTAACCCTGTTTGACTCAGTTTCCTTATCTGTAAAATAAGTTGGAGAAGGAAATGGCAAACCACTCCAATATCTCTGCCAAGAAAATGAGGTCATGAAGAGTTGGACAGAAATGGAAATGACTGAATAGCAAAATTACATGTGAATGTATCAATCCAATTATTACATAAAGGCATTTGACAATGTCTCTCCTATGCTATCTCTTTGGACAAGTCAATGTGATATGAGATAGATAATAGTGTAGTTAAGGTGGGCTCAGAACTGGACCCAAAGAATAGACCGTGTCTATACTAGAGGAAGGTCTCCGGTGTAATACCCCAGGGATCTGTCCTTGGCCTTCTGCTGAACAGCATTGTTACCTGTGACTTGAAGGAAAGCATGGACAACACACCTTCCAAATTTGCAGAGAGCATAAAGCTAGGAAGTCTAGCTAACAAGTGGGACAAAAGTCAGACTCCCAAAAGATCTCAACAGGTTGGAATGGGGAGCTAAATCTAAAAAGATTAAATTGAAAATGTAGCCCACAAATAGGTTCAGAAAATCAAGTGCCCAAATCTAGGTTGGGAGAGGCATAATGAGATAAATAGTTTGTGTGAAAAGATCCAAGGGTTTTAGAGGACTGTATGCTTATTAAGAATTAATAGCATAGGAGTGCTAGGTGGTGCAGAGCACTGACCCTGGAATCAGGAGGACCTGAGTTCAAATCCAGCCTCAGATACTTAACACTTACTAGCCACGTGACCTTGGCCAAGTCACTTAACCCCAATTGCCCTGCCTTCCCCCCTCCAAAAAGCCAAAAAGCCAAAAAAAAAAAAAAAAAATAGCACGGCATGGCCTAGAAGTCCAAACCAGCTGAGTGACCTTAGGCTACATTAAGAGAGAGGGTCCTGAATGAAAGGTGAAATTTCTGCTGTTCTGTGCTCTAGTCAGATCAGTCCTGGGCTATTGTATTCAAGTCTGAATGCCACATTTTAGGAGGATGGCCAAGATGGTGAGAGAACAGGATGCCATTGGTTGAAGGAACTGGAAATATTTTACCTGGAGAAGAGAAGGCTTGAGGAGAAATGATCACTGTTTTCAGATTTTTGAAAGGCTATTATATGGAAAAGAAATTGGTCTTGTTCTGTAGAACAGTAAGAACAGAACTAGAAATTGAATGAGAGACAGATTTCAGCTCAGGGGAAGGAAAGGCTTCCTAACATACAGAGCTATCTCAAAGTAAAATATGACTTGTCCCTGGAGATACTGAACTCTTTACCACTGGAGCTCTTCAAGTCTGAGACCGGATGACAAATTGATCAGGGACAGTCAGGGAAGTTGTGGAGGGAATTACTATTCAGATCTGAGCTGGACTAGAGACTCTGCAATTCACCAATTCTAACTGGTGATTTTGTGATCAGCATGTATCCCAAACCTACTTTTTTGTATACAAATACAAAGTGTTTGTTCCAGAAGTCTATGCCAAGTTTTAAAGTTTGAAGACTCTCTAGGTCTTCAAGTGCAGCCCTTTGACTGAATCCAAACTTCACAGAACTAATTCCCTTAATAAAAGAATTTGTTCTGTAAAACTTGGATTCAACCAAAGGGCCGCACCCAAGGACCTAGAAGGCCATATGTGGCTTCGAGGCCACAGGTTCCCTACTCCTGTAATTTAAACTATTAAAACTTAAAACTTGCACTAATATCATCCCTTCTCCCCCCACCAGAGGTTCCAATCTACCCTCTTGAGGGTCTTACCTCCCTGATGCTCTTGTAGGTCTCGATCCTGTATACCAGCAAAAAGGTTTGCCAGGCTGGTCTTTCCTACCCTGGGGTCTCCAAGTAGTACTACACGGTATAGGGAATCACCGGAGTCGCTGGAGTCAGAGGACCAGTTGTCCAAGGCAGGCGAGGGGGCCCGAGGGGGAGGATTGAGAGAGGATGACTGGCAGAGCTGGGGGTGATTCGATCTCCTGGGGGGCTTTGGGGCCAAGAGGCCTGAGCTAGGCTTTGGCACTAGGGACAGTGGCGTGCTGGCTCGCCTTCTCAGGACTGTCTGGGGATCCTGTTGGGTGTTCAGCGTCATCTTGGAGAGAAAAGGTGACATGTTTCCTGTGAATGAAGGGCTGGGCAAAGAGGTCACTGTGGGCTCTCCTTTTTTTGTCCATTTTGTTCTAATGGGGGTGTGGGAGACCTGGCATTGGGTTAGGGTTTTCTTCTAGCCATAGGACCAGAGGACACATACATTCATCACTGACATTTCTTAATCGTATAGTATCAGCACACAGAGGCCAAGAACCACATACAGCATTGCACATACACACATTCACACAAAGAATTAGGCATACACTCAGGCCATTATACAAACCCATGTAGTCATAGAGGACACACACACACACACACACACAATTCTGTACAGGTGGAGATATATACACATTTACTATCACTTTCATACATTCAGAACCACAACCTGTGGGTGCCTCACACAAGGTTTGTGGAAGCAAGAGCACAGATCCAAGTCATCACACAAACAGCCCTCTCAAGTGCTCTCCCTTCTGTTTTGTTTGAATATAAACAAAAGAAGGAGAAAGACCCCTGACTCTCAGTGCAGCTTGGGAGTAAGAAGTTGGTAGTGGTTCTCAGACCTTTGCTGGGGTCTCAGGGCATCCGTCGACCTTTGGTGGGGATGGGGGGTGGTTTGGAATTGTGAGCGGCCACTTTTCAGAAGCCAAACTGTGGGGCAGAGGTTCTAATTCATTGAGCCTCTTGGCGGTTAAGGAAAGGGCATTAGACCGGGCCGGCCTGGGCCCAAGCTCTGAATGTCTGTGGGAGAGAAAGAAAGGGGGTGGGGAAGCAGGTGGCAGGGAGGAGGGATAGTCTAGTGGGCAGGTAACAGGAGACGGGAAGTGTCATGGGAACGGCGTCCCCGACCCGCCGCCTGCGTAAAATATTCAGGAGCAGCTGGCTAGGCTTCGGAGTGACCCACGGGGCGGCCTCCAGCTGTTGGAGAGGGGAGGGAGTCGGTCTTCAGCCAACTCTGATGCGGGGAGCCGGGGAGATGTTCCCCAGAGGGTTCGTCTGTGCCAGCCTGAGATAGAAGCAGGGCCAGGTGGTCCCCTAGAACCACCAGCTCCACTCTCCGAGAAACTCAGGGCATCCATCGACCTTTTCTATCGGAGGGCTTGAGGATCCATCCCACTTCCAAACCCCAGCTCTAAGGACTCCCCCCACCCCTAAGTCTTAGAGGCTCTGGAATCCTTCCCTAACTCTGAAGGAATTGGGATCCCCCATCCCTAGGAGCTCCAAGATCCCACTTCCGCTCCCTCTCTCTGTGCCCAGCTCTACCCCAGGCCGGGAGCCTCCAACTATGTGTATGTTGGGCAGAAGTGGAGGTGCCCAGGCCAACTCTGACTAAACTTTCCCCAACTTCTCCCCAGCGCCCACCCCATCCCCTCCCTGCGCCAGCTGGCGCCCGTACCCCGGCGCTGGGGGGCTGGGGCTCCGCTCCGCCTCTGGGGCACCCCCCGAGCTGCTGCCACCGCCAGTATCGTCGAATCCCCGGCCGGCCGTTCTTTCCTGCCCGCGGTGAGCCGCCCAGCAGCCCCACTGTCCCAGCCCGAGGTGGGGAGGAGCCGCCACCACTGGAGCCCACCTCCGGCTCCGCCCAGAGCACTGGCCCCCGCTACAGGACCTCAGCCTTGCTCCTTCCCAGTCCGGCCCTGGCAAAGGGTCCTACTCTGCCACCCAGCCCACTTAGCAGTTCTTAACTCTAAAGCCAGAAGCAAAATTGTAAAGTGAACAGATCTGTATCTCTTCCTCCTTTTCGGCTTTTTCCCGGGGCGTACGGCCCTGGTCCTTGGTACTTTCCTCGTCTTTTCCTCCTCACCAGGAAAGGCAGAAATCTGTATTTGATGACTCAGTGGGTCTTGTAAAACTCTGTGTGGGTCCCCCCTCCCTTCTAGATCCGGAATTTTCGTATTTGGAGGGAGCTGAAGGAAATTGGCACACCCTCTGTCTTGAGAGAATACCAAGACACATAGAACTGCAGTGCATCCCCGGTGTTGGCCCCTCTACGCAGAAGGAGCTGGTGAGGCTAAGTAGGGTCTCTAGGCATGAAGTCGTCACCCAGCTGCTCCATGCGCACTGCAGGGGCCAGATATACCTTGCATAAGATGTCAAGGTCTGGCATAACCTCAACCCACACAACTGACCCTTTTCTTCATCTTTATGGGTCTATGAGTGGGTGAAAATCTCTGTCCACTTTTTTCATGATAGTGAGTGAGGCCTGGCCCTGGGAAGGTACATAAAGGGTGGAGATGATCTGCTGAAGCACAAGGATGTTGGGAGCAGATACCTGATGATGACCTGGGATGAAGGGTTATCCTCCTCCCCCATTATACCAATGGTCCACATCTCTCCATCTTAGAAGGGAGAAGGAACTTTTCATGGGTCCTATCCTCCCCCCATTCCCAAAGTGTTCAGAGAGGGAGTGGCAGAAGAGAACACTCAAAGTAGTTCAAAATTAAACAGACTCTGATCCTCCACTTCGAAGAACTGATTTGAGAATATATTTTATATACCAATACTGAGGGTGATTTGTACTGCCCCAAGCACAAATATTGCTAGCTCTGACTCTGCTTAGAGGGGATCCAGTCCAGCTCTTTCAATTTGCAGGCGAAAAAACTGAGGCTCAGAGTGGTTTAGTGATTTGCTCAAGGTTATACGGGTGGTCTGTGGCAGAGCCAGGATTTCAAACAGGATCCTCTAACTCCTGGTGAGAATGTCAGCCCCTTGAGAGTTAGGAATGTCTTTATTTTTGTCTGTTTTCTTCCTGCCTCTGACTTCCAATGCTCTGCTCTTTCTGATATACCACATTGCTTCCAACCATTTTGCAGAAAAAAAACACTGAGGCCTAGAAAAGACAACCCAAGTATGATTATCCCTATTGTGTAGTTGAGGAAATTAGAACTCTGAGACAGGAATGGACCTGCCAAAGCACAGAAAGTCGGTAAGCAGAATAGGAACAGAGTCAGAGAATGCCAGAAATGGAAGGAAACTTAGGTTTTAAGCATCGCCAATAACTTACTCTACAACCATGGGCAATTTCATACTGTTCAGAGAATATGGGAGCTAGAAGCGTTGTTGCAGATCATCTTATCGAAATAAAATGATCTTAAAGATCATCTTATTCATTCATTCATCAAGTACTTATTAAGGGCCTACTATATGAGGCGCTGTGCTGGGAGCTGGGGAAACAAAGACTGAAAAAAAAAGAAAATCGCTCTCACCCTCAAAGAGCTTGCATTTTACCAGGAGGAAGCAAAATATACACTGATAGATGCCTGTAAAATATACACACAACAAATTTCAGGAGGGAGCGTCTGGGGGGTGGGGGAAAGCACTAACAACTGAGGTATCAGGGAAGGGTCTTCAGGGAGGTTGCTCTTGAACCTCTGCTCTTTGAGAAGAGCTCAGAATTCCAAATGGCAGAACATTTTAAGTGTGGGGGAAGATCTCATTTTTGCAAAGGCAATGGTGGGGGGCTGTTTAGTACAGAGAACAGTGTCAACCAATTTAATTGGAATATAGAGTGTATGAGGGGGAGTAATATGAGGTCAGTCTGGAAAGACAGGTTGTACATTCTGGAAAGCAGGGAACCTTTTCCAAAAAGTCACTAAACTGTGACAACCACCGAACTCTAAGTAATACTACTTGGCCCATACTCTCAAAGAGGTAAAAAATAGATGGAAAGAACCCATATGTGCAAAAATATTTACAGCAGTTCTTTTTGTGGTGGTAAAGAACTGGTGCCCATCCACTGGTGTCCTGGGGAAGGCCTGAACAAGCTATGGCATCTGAATGTAATGGAATATTATTGTGCCATAAAAAATAACGAATATGACTTAGATTTAGAGAAGTATCAGGAGACTTCTATGAGCCAATGCAGAGTGAAGTGTGTAGAATCAGGAGAACAACTGACCAATGGTGACCAAGTAATAGAGAGGAAAACAACTTTGGAAGGCTTTAGAACTCAGTCCTGACTTCAGAAGAATGATGACAAAGCCTGCTTCTTGACAAAGGGGTGATGCACTGGAAGTATATGTATACAACATAACCAACGTAGTAATTTGTTTTGCTTGGCTATTAGTTACTAGGGAGGGTTTCAAATTGTTTTTTTGGGGGGGGTTGAGTTTGTAGGTAGTGATAGTGAAACAAAAAAAAGGAGAAAAGAAAGAAAAGAACATCAATGAAACATTTAAAAATACACAGAAGAGAGCAAAAGTGATTCAAAAGGGAGCACAGACAATGAAGGTAGTTTTTTGTTATTGTGTTAAATTAGGAAAAACCACATTAATGGGGATTCAAAGTTTCATATGCAATTTCTGTTCTGTGGGCATTAAAATGTTCATATTTATTGAATTCATAATAAAAAAGGTTTTTATTTTAAAGACAGGTTAAAACCAGATTGTGGAAGGCTTTATATGCCAATCAGAAGAGTTTGTATTTTATATTAGGGGCAGTAGTGAGTCACCACAATTTCTTGGGAAGGGGAGTGACATGAGTTTTAGGAATTAGGCATCTGTGTAAAGAATGACCTGGAGAGGGCAGAGATGGAAGGACAATAAAGAGACTATGGCGGTAATCCAGGCAAGAAGCTGCAAAGTCCCAAATCAGAATGGCAACTGTGTATGGAGGATTGGTTTATCATTAGGACCCTGACAAGGTTGGTGTAGTTTGTACCATGCTAGGCCAAGATGTGAATGAGACTGAGGGAAGCAGGATAACATGGGTTAGAGCTGGAAGGAGCTCAGACTGCTGTGAATCTGGTCTTTCTTGGTTCAGTTTGAAGGGAGTTAGAGAGGCCCTTCAAAGCAACTTCTTGAAGTAAGAATCTTAGAATGAAAAAGAAAAAAGCTCAGCCAGCCAGAGCTGGAAGGGAACTTAGAGCTTAGTATTTCAGGACTGGAAGGGACACTGAGATGAAAGTATAACTGCTTCGGAGTGAAACTGATTCCCACCTCTAACTTGGCCTGGAAGGTGAGGCCCATGAGACTGTTCTATGCAAAATTTTGCAGTGGGGACTTTGGTCTTTATTCTCCTTATGGTTCTACTCTTCTACCTCTCTCTGTAATTGAACTGAGGGCAGCTAGGTGATTCAGTGGATAGAGTGCTGGCCCTGGAGCCAGAAAGATCTGAGTTCAAATATGACCTCAGACACTTAGCGGCTGTGTGACCCTGGGTAAGTCATTCAACCTCTCTTTGATTTGGTTTCCTAGACTGTAAAATGGGGATAGTAGCAGCCCCTACCTTGCAGGATTGTTGTGAGGATCCAATGAGATCATATTTGTAAAGTGTACGGCATACAGGAAGCACTATTAGTATAATAATGACTACTACTCCACAGATAGACCCAGAGCACTCAGATTTGGAAAGGACACAGAGCACAGAAAGAATACAAGAGCCGAAAGGGCCCTTAGGGATCTTCTAGTACCACGCTCTCATTTTAGAAGGCAGTGAAATTCTGAGAGGTTATAAGAGCCTTGCCTTCGGTCACATTGCTCACAAATGGCAGAAGTGGGATTAGGGAGCGGCTGGGTGGTGCAGTGGATAGAACACCAGCCCTGGAGTCTGGAGGCCCTGAGTTCAAATTTGGCCTCAGGCACTTGACACTTACTAACTGTATGACCTTGTGCAAGTCACTTAATCCACATTGCCTAGCTACACTCTCCCCCCAAAAGTGGGATTAGAACCAGAGAAGGTGAGAGGGTTTAGGGGTATCAAATACTAGCCAGACTTGGTCCTGTGTTCAGCAGTAATATAGAATGTATCTTCTTGGGTGACCTTGGGAAAAGCACTTCACCTTTCTGGGCCTCAGTTTCCTCACCTGTAAAATGAAGGAGTTGGATTAGATAAAATCTAAATCGATGATCCTATCATCATCCAGGACAGGTCTCGGCCAGCTCATTTGCATTCTGTTCCCTCTACCCCCAGTCATCACCCCAGGCAGATCCCTATATGGTTGACTACCAGTCTTCCTATCTGACATCATTGCTCTGAATTGGGGCTATGCACCTCTTCTCTGCTTCACTGCCTCTGGCCCGGCCCCATGTGCAAAGGCAATAAAGGAGGGAGCTGGGGCCCACGTAGGACAGTCTGTTTCTCATCAGGGCTGCTGTTTCTCTGCCTGGGGGGGAACCTTCAACCATGAAGCTTCTTCTTCTGGGCTCAGTCATTGTCCTGCTCCTGGCCCTTGGCCCCCCAGGCAAGTTGGAACTCTCTAGAATGGGGAGGGAGAGGGGGACGATATTCTGTTGATGGGATGTAAAGGTTACAGATGGAATTGAACTTCCATGGGAGCAGGAGCCCATCTGCACTAATGGAATCATTGGAAATTTGGGTGGGTGGAAAGATTAGCTTGGAAGTCAGTAAACTTGAATTCTAGTCCTGACCCTGCTGGGAAGGGAATCACGATTTCCATAGTGCTTACTATGTCCCAGGACCTGTGCTAAGTGCTTTTTACCAATATTATCTCAGTTGATCCTCATAACAACCCTGTGAAGTGTTATCTCCCTACTACAGATGAGGAAACTGATGTAGACAGAGGCTAAGTGACTTGCTAGGGGTCACAGCTGGGAAGTGTCTGAGACTGGATCTGAGCTCAAGAAAAGGGGTGTTCCTGACTCCAGACCCAGTGCTCCATCCACTGAACCACCAACTGCCAGCCAGCTGTCTCCTCACCAGGGCAACTCACTTTTCCCTTCTCCTGGTTTTCCTCCTCTGTAAAAGGGGGGTATTGGATTAGATGATCTCCAAGTTCCTCCCTGCCTCTTCTATTCTGTAGTCTATGGTAAGGTCCCTTCTAGCTCTGATGTTCCACATTTTATGGCCTAAAGGCCCTTACTGCCCTGATGTTTTACAATTTCCTTCTTCTGTGTTTTGCATTCTGTGTTCCTAATCTAAGACCCTTCTAGCTCTGATGCTCTAAATTCTATGTTAAGAGGGCCCTTCCCATTCTGATATGTGTGTTCTGTTTTCTAACTTTCTATATTTAATATTCTGTTTCATATTCTAACATTCTGTGTTCTGTTTTTTAATGTCCCTTCCAACTCTGATATTTCATGTTTTATTTTCTAATGTTTTGTCTTCTAATATAATGTTACACTTTTTTTTTTTTTTGCTTTTTGGAGGGAGGAAGCCTGGTCAATTGGGGTTAAGTGACTTGCCCAAGGTCACCTGGCTAGTATGTGTTAGGTGTCTGAGGCTGGATTTGAACTCAGGTCCTCCTGACTCCAGGGCCCGTGCTCTATTCACTGTGCTACCTAGCTGCCCCTTACTGTCACACTTATAACATCTATCATTCTGTGTTCCATATTCAAAGGTCCTTCCGGCTCTAGCATTCTACATCTTAAGGTCCCTTCCAACTCTAATATTCTATAATTTAACCCAGTATTTGTTGTTGTTGTTTGAATGGTTCCAGTCATGTCTGACTCTTCATGACCCTATTTGGGGTTTTCTTGGCCAAGATACTGGAGTGATTTGTCTTTCTTCTCTGGCTCATTTTTATAGATGAGGAAACTAAGGTACACAGGGTTAAGTGACTTGCCCAGGGTCACAGGGTTCTAGGAAGGGTCTGAGGCCAGATTTGAATTCAGGAAGATGAATCTTCCTGGTTCCCAGCTCAGGACTCTATCCACTGTGTGCCACCTAGCTTCCCAAAATGACATGTTTGTAATGTCCCTGTGTTGTTCCCTTATGTCTGTTTCTTCACGACTCCATGGACCATAGCATGCCAACACTGTCCATGGGGTTTTCTTGTTTTGTTTTTGTTTTTGTTTTGCTTTTAAAGGGGGGAAGGCAGGGCAATTGGGGGTAAGTGACTTGCCCAAGGTCACACAGTGTTAAGTGTCTGAGGCTGGATACGAACTCAGGTCCTCCTGACTCCAGAGCTCTATTCACTGCCCCACCATGGGGTTTTCCTGGCAGAAATACTGGAGTGGTTTGCCATTTCCTTCTCCACTGGATTGAAGCAAAGAGAAGTTAAGTGACTTGCCCAGGGTCACACAGCCAGGTAAGTGTCTCAGGATGAATTTGAACTCAGCCCTCCTGACTCCAAGCCCAGTGCTTTAGCCAGTGAAGCCGCCTCACCGTGCCTGTGACATGGTATTATACAGACATTTATTAATTGCCTGCTGTATGAAACCTGTATGCCAGACATTAGAGGTACAAAATCCATATTTGTGTCAGGCACTGTTGTAGGTGCTAGGGATACAAAGACAAAAAAAGGTGCAAAAGTCCCTTCCCTCGAGGAGCTCACAGTCTATCAGAGGAGACAGTATTACATATGTAAGTATACAGGGAATAAATACTTACTTTTGGAGAGAAGTCACTAGCAGTAGGGAAATAAGAAAAGGTTCCACGTAGAAGGTGGTGCTTCGGCTAAATCTTGAAGGAAGTGAGGCATTCCATGAGGAGGAAGTGAGGAGGGAATGTAATCCTGACATGAATGCAAAGACATGGAAGTAGGAGATGGAGTGAGGAAGAGAGAGACAAAATCATCTCTGCGGTCAGAACTCTAGCTTCTAGCATTCTTTATTCTATGTTCTGACATTCTGTGCTCTGTCTTCCAAGGTTCCTTCTAGATACGACCTGCTGTGACTCTGTGGGAAGGGAGAACATCAGCCAGGATGAATGAAACCCAGAGTTAGGCACAAACCTTCATCTTAACCAGGGTTGCCAGGTTCCTACTCAAAGCAAAAAGTCAATACAGAGGCAGTGCAAAGGAAACCAACCTCAAACATTCGTTGTAGGGAATGGGGGATACTTTCCAAAGTACCTTCTCATCTGGAATATTGAGTACCAGATCATCCCAGTAATAAACCCAGTAAGAGGATGAATGATTTTCTGAAGGTCACATAACAAGTCATTGATAAAGAAAGATATTGAACTTTTCCAATTTTTTAAATGATTTCAGTGATTGATATCTATTCAATTCAGTTCAACATTTATTAACTTATCTACTTTGTTCAAAATCTTTTCTACCTTCTTAGAGGATATCCAGTCTAACATTTCACTTAGTGTAGAATTCACCTCTATACCACTCGATAGAGTAGCTACCTTCCCCTTGAATACTCCCAGTGATGGGAGATTATTTCACTCCCTCTTCTTTATTTCTTTTCCTCTTACTCTTTCTATCCCTCTTCCCCTCCCTGTTGACTCTCTCACCTTAGGCTAGTTCTGAGGAGTGCAGGGTGGGAGATCTGGGAACTTCTCCCATCTTCATTTACTTACCTGGCTTTGTACTTGCAACCATTTGGGGAATAGATGGTTACTTGGTGCATAACTCTTTGCTTGTCTTAGTCAGCCAGGCTCTGAGGGGATTGAGCACCAAGTTAGGGCAGCTATTCTCCTTCCTTGGCAGTGAGCTGTGAGTTACAACAGTGCTGGAAAGGTGCCGGGACCTGTAGAACCTTCTGCACACGGAAGGAAGTTTTCCTCCACTTCTGTAAAGACAGCTCCATGTGCTGCGCCTATTCCTTCATGATGAGGAAGCCTGAGCCTGAGCCTGAGCCTGAGCCTAAGCCTAAGCCTGAGAATAGCCAGGCAACCAGGTATCTTGGTCTTATCCATCCTAGCCTAGCCCAGTCCTAGTCCCAGCCCCAGCTCCAGACCCCAATCCTAGCTTTCTTATGCTATTTCACTAAAGCACCACCCCCTGGCTCCTCCAGTGTCTACTCCACTGTTCTGGGGAAGGGAGAGAAAAAAACCAAAACCATTTATATAGTGCCTATTATGTGCCAGGTAATATGTTAAGTACTTTTTGACAAGCATTTGTTCTTTACAACAGTCCTATGAGGCAGATGTTACTCTTATCTCCATTTTATAGTTGAGAAAACTGAGGTAAATAGAGGGTTAAATGACTTGCCCAGGACCACACAAGCTAGTGTCTGAGGCTGTATTTGAACTGAGGACTTCCTGACTCCAAGTTTAGGGTTCTAGTCACTGTGCTACCAGCTGCCTCTAACATACCCAATGATGATAGATGGAGGGAGATGGACTCAGAGGCTGTATTGTTTGGGGTTCTTGTGGATATTCACGGGCTCATTCTCCATAGGATTGGTAGGCTTTACCCTGTTCTACCACATCTGGAGTATTCTACAACTCCACTCCAATTCCACTGGCCCTTCTCCCTTCCCATATTGACAAATCTCCCTTCTCATTTCCCTCTGCCTTCTCCCTTCCCATCTTCATCCTTTCCCCTGTTCCATCCCTTTCCCTCCATTTTTAAAACCCTTCCTTTCTCTCCTTCTTACCATTTCTCCCTTCCAATCCTTTTCTGCCCTGTTCTTGTCTCCACCATCTTCTTTGTCCCTATAATTTCCTTCTCCCTGCCTTCTCATGGTCCCTTCCATCTCTCTGACACATTATAGGCTCACAGGTCATGGAAGAGTCCATAGATTGTGTATGCTTGTGTATGTGCCTGTGGCCAACGTGGGGCATGTCAGGCAGAGGACATACATGCAGGTATGTGGGAAGGAGGTAGGGTGAGGTCAGGTCAGGTCATTAGAGTGGCACAGTTTCAATTCCTCTGATGTTTCTAGTGGGAGTTAGGGCCAGACTTGGCTCAGGTTTCAACATAGAAGTCACTGGCGTGGAACTTTATTGCTGCTCTGAACGTCCTCTCCCAGCTCTGTTCTTTCCTCCTTGAGTGGGAGTTGTAAGGAGGAAGACAGCATGAAGAACTTTCTAAAACCCAGGGTCATTCCACCATAGAATAGACTTCTTCAGGAGCTGGGAGGTATTCAAATAGGGCTTGAAAGCTCATTGGCAACAACGTTGCAGAGAGAATTTGCACTTCGGTTGTGCTGGACTGGATGTCTTCTGAGACTCCTTCAAGAGATGGAGATAGTAAATTTCTCTGGTGCTTTCAGCCTTGATCCATCCATCCACACATAAATGTCAGACAGGGTTAGATGCAATGAATGAATCAATTCTGACTCGCATACCTTCTAATAATATGTGTGTGGGAATAACAAAAACATATATAAGTACATATAGAAGAAATATAAAGAGCATACAGGCAAATAAATGGGAAGTGGATAACTACAAGGTAGTTTGGGAGGAAGGAGCCTACGAGTTGGTGACTCTTCTTTCTGTATCTTCTCCAGTCCAGTTCAGTTCAAATTCAACATACATCTACTAAATACCTATAATGTATTTGGAGAATTGGAAACCCCCTCGCCCCACCCCAAACCCCTGGCTTTTCTCTATCCTTTTTTCCCCTTTTTCTAGGTCAATGTCTGTCTCCATCTCTACCTCTTTTTGTCTTTCTATGTGTTCACCTCTGTCCATTTTCCCCCTTCTGTCTGTCTCTGTTTCTATTTCTGTTTCTGATCTCTCTCTATCTCTGTCTCTACCTCCACTTCCACCTTTGTCTCAGTCATAATTAAGGTGAGACAATCTGAGATATCTTCCAGAGCACTGAATTTGGAGTGTGCTGATAGCCTATGCAGCACTTCAACAGAACAGAACAGAAATAGCAGTCTGGCAGGCAGCAATAAGAATAAATTAGTTAAAATAGGAAACAACCATACAGGAATCTGGGTTGAGGTCCCCCTCCCACCTGCCCTGTTTTCCACTATGCCCTGTAATGGGAACCATAAGCAACTTTTTATGGTGTCTTGGGGTCTTTTCATCCCTCCAACAGGGCATTTCCAGACCTCATTCTTCCTCTCCTCCAATTACATTTATTTCCCAAAGAGGAAGCCAATATGCAGACACTTATACAATCATCTTGAAATCCCACCTACTGGGGGCAGCTAGGTGGTGCAGTGAATAGAGCACTAGCTCTGGAGTCAGGAGGACTTGAGTTCAAATTTGGCCTTAGATGCTTAACACTTACTAGCAGTGTGATCTTGGGCAAGTCACTTAACCCTAATTGCCCTGCCTTCCCCCCTCCAAAAAAAAGAAAGAAAAACAAAAAAAACAAACAAAAAAAGAAACCCCACCTGCTTATTTGACTTCATGCCTCTGGGGGGCATAGCATTCCACTCTCCCCGGTTTACCCCTCACCCTCCTAGCCTGGTCCCACTGTGACAAATTGAGTGACAGAGCTCTGGCTCATAGTACACAGGGCACTCCATTCTTCATTAACCCAACTGTCCATCTCTGGGAAGACCTTTTTGCCAAGAAAACTCTCCCCTTTACTTTGACTGTTATCTTGTTCTCAGCCCTGAATCCCTCTAGACAGAGGTGGAACCAGGGCTGTACTGATAGAGTTAGGATATTCTTATTGGAAAAAATCAGAGGATGGAGTAGTCCCAGAAAGAGAAAATGACTTGCTTTGGGTCACACAGATAGTTAGTAGCAGAGGCAATGGTTTTGTCCTTACTTTTTCAACTTGTAGGGGTGGGAAAAGGTGAAAATGGTAGGAGAGAGATGACTTTTTCCATTGCTCAAGTCAAAGGAGGGAAACCTATAAAAAATTCATATTGTTAGTACCAGAAGAACTTAGAATTAAATTCACTCCAGCTCAACAACCATTTATTAAAGGCCTAAAATGTAAATAGTCCCTGCCCTCCAGGAGCCTGCATTCTACTGAATAGTGTGTTAGGGCTGCGAGAGACCTTAGACACCATCTAGTCCAGGTTCTACAGAGAGGCACAGACTTGCCTGACTTGCCCAAGGTCATATATTGAGTTAGAGGTAGAGCCAGGCTCCTGAATCTGGAGCTGGAAGGGTCCTGCAAGCTGCTCATTTTGCAAAAGAGGAAATCAATTCATAGGGAAGTTAAGAAACTTGTCCGAGTTGTGTGTGATTGACAAGTGTGTGCTTCCCAGGGGGGAAGATGACAGCCTGGGTGCATTTAAGAGGCCTTCCTTAGGTGGCTTTTGGGGAAAACAGAGCTCTTCTGGGAAGAAGTTTCTCAATAAAAGTACTGGTGAGCCTGAGAGGGAGCTCTGCCCACATGTTCTCTAGGTTTTGGCTGACTTCCAGACATTTAACCTGGATTGTAGGTTGAGGAAGTGGGTAGACCTAGTGGATTTGGTCTTCTCAGGGGAAGGGCTTGTGGGTGGCCCTCCTTTCTGACACTGACCTTTTCTTCACTTACCCTCCTTTCCCTCATTTGAGATAGTCTTCCCCCAGCTAAATTGTAAAACCAGTGGCAATGCCTGCTATAGATAGCATTTATGGAGCTCTTGACAGGCTACAAAATAATTTCTCAAACCATAGAATGCATGTTCACAACTGCCCCTGCGGGGGAGGCAGGTCAAATGACACCATCCCCATATCGCAGATGGGTAAACTGAGACTCAGAAAGAAATATTAACTTGTGGAAAAGTAATGCAGCTAGTATTTAGCTGAGCTGGGACTCAGCCCCAAATCTCAGCCCAGACTCTTTCCACTATACTAGGCTGTCTCTAATCTTTCCCATATCCCCTCATCTTCTGTGTCCATCTCTTGTCCTCATTCATTGCTGATGATGGATACTCCTTCCCCTTTTTGCAGTGAGAGGCAAAATCAAATGCTGGGATGGAAAAGGATTTTGCAGAGGGCAATGTCAAAATAAGGAGAGATTCTACATATTCTGTCTAAATGGAAAAAGATGCTGTGTGAAGCCTTCTCATACACCCAATATGAACTTGGGAGGAACACTTGATATGAAGAACAAGACTCAGAAAGAAATCTTACCTATTCCCTGCCCCTCATCTCCAGGAAGCTCATTCAACTGCTGATCCATTAAAATTTTCTTTCCTGGCTCTTGTTTCTGGTTATTACTTAGAGCAGTGGTCTCCTAATGGGACGACCCTTTTATGCTCCTGTGTGGGCGTATCTGCATGGGGGTGGATCCGCCTGGAGACGGATAGAGGAGCAGTGTCTCGGTTCCTAAGACCATCAGAAATATGTGTTTTCCAATGGTCTTAGGCGACCCCTGTGACCCCTGTGAAAGGGTCGTTTGACCCCCAAAGGGGTTGAGACCCACAGGTTGAGAACAGCTGACAGAGGAAAAAGGGCCATGCTGGGGGTGGTGGGCTAGATCCAAGATCATCCCCAAAATATCTGTTGAACTGAATTGAATGAAACCCTTTGTCCCCTGCCTTTTCTTCTTCTCCACTTCTTCAGTCACTTTCCCAACTCCAATTCTTGTCTTCATGTCGCTTAAAATCTTCAATGCTTTTCAACATGACATTTCCAAAATGGAGGTCAATTGTTTCAATATCAGGAAGAAACTGCTAAGAATCAGAGCTGCCCAAAATGAAACTGGATTGCCTCTAGAATTGGTGAGTTCACTATCATTGGAGATGTTTAAGAAGAGGCTGGATGAGCTCTTGGAAGGGGTGCTGCCATGGAAGATCTATGCTCCAACTAAGGGATTAGAGAGATGCTTTCTAGGGTCTTTTCACGCTCTATGGTATATCATTTCATTATCTCCCCCAAAGCAGGTCCTTTTATCAGTGTCCAATTCTGTCAATGGTTCTGATACTTGCCTGGGCTCCAGACATCAGCATTTTTTGTCTTTTCCCTCTCCTTTCCCCTTCTTTTCTTCCCCTTGCCCAAGTCCTCTAGAATATCCTAACAATATTAATGGGCAAATTTATCTGTTCATCACATACTGGGCAGCAGGATATAGGAGTGGAAGGAGCCTTGATGCTTCTTCTCTGATACTAGACAAATCACTTCCTCTCTCTGACCCTCAGTGTTCTTCCCCTTTAAAAGGGAGATAATAATACTGTATTTTCTTTCTTCTCTCCCTTCCTTCTTTCCACAGCCATTATGAGGCGTGATCTTTGTAAAGTGTAAAAAGCACAAATTTACAAAAGATTCTACATCCCGAACTGTCTTTCTGTCCCCTTCCGCCCTAACTTGAGAGGATGATAACTCTGTGTATGTCTGCAGAGCCAAGAAGTCTCAGAGAATGAGCCAAGGAGAGTATATGTCTTGTCAACGCCCGTCCTTGCTAGACCTGTGAGCCTTCAGGGGACAGATAACCTTTTCATGTTTGAGAGAGGATAGGGGAGAACGTGAAAGGGAGAGCAGTGGCTCCCTCTGGTGGCCATAGACCAGGAAAAGATTTAGAACAGGGGAACAGGAGAGGTGGGAGAAAAAAAATGCCTATTGGAAGGAGACGGAAGGAGAGAATGAGAAAAGTTAGATAGAGAGAGGAGGAGGCAGGCTAGAAGAGAAGAAAATGGAAAAAATCAGAGAGGTCAACAAACTGTGCATACCCACTACCAGGTCTGTACCCCAAAGGGATTTAAAAAAAGGAAAAGGACCCACATGTACAAAAATATTAACAGCAGCTCTTTTTGTGGTGGCAAAGAATTCTAAACTGAGGGGATGCCCTTCAACTGGGGAATGACTGAACAAGTTGTCGAATAGGAATATAATGGAACCCTATTGTGCTATAAGAAATGAGGAAGCTTTCAGAAAAACCTGAAAAAGCTATGAACTGATGCAAAGTGAAATGAGTAGAACCAGGAGAACATTGTAGGCAAGAGCAGCAACATTGTGTGATGATCAGCTATGACTGTTTTAACTTTTCTCAGCAATACAATGATCCAAGACAATCATGATGGAAAATGCTATCCACATTCAGAGAAAGAACTGATGGGCTCTGAATGCAGTCTGAAGCATACTATTTTCACCTTATTTTTTCATGTTTTTTCTTTTGGTCTATTTTTTCTATCACAATTATGGCTAATATGGAAATGTTTGACATGATTGCATATATATAACCTATATCAAATTGCTTACCATTTTAGGAAGGGGGGGGAGCGGGGAGGAAAGAAGGGAGAAAAATTTGGAACTCAAAATTTTGTAAAACTGAATGCTAAAAATTATCTTTACATATACTTGGAAAAAATGCTATTAAAAAAAGAAAGAGAATCAGAAATGTCAAAAGAAAGAAATTTAAAACTGGAGAAGATAAGAGATGATTAGGAGAACATGGGAAAGGTAGGGGAAAAAAAAATCAAAGAAATTTAGTAGGAGCATTAATGAGAAAGTCTCTCAAAAGCTAAGACTACCAGTGACCCTGGGGAACAATAGATAACTGCTTCTTGCTGCAGTAGACTACATTGTACTGTAAGTATTTATTGCAGGCTAATGTTGACATACGCCAGTTAGATCAGACCCTTTTACCTGAAGGAGGGAAGTATGCATAGAGACAACTAGGATAACTTCATAATGAATATTTTTGAGTGAAGTTCCTGATTCCCAAGGAGTTCTGCCCACCCTTGGGTTTGACCTTATCTGCTTATCTGAAGACTGAGGTAGTCGCGGAACTCCCTGGTTTTTTGGATCTACCTCAGCATAAAGCCCTCAGACCTACAGTGCTGGTCGGTTATCTATAACCAGCCAGCTGCTTGGCTTCCTTAAAATCCCAAATGAAAAATTTCATGTCCTACAGGCTTCCTAGCCTTTCCCAACTCTGTTAATTCTTGTGCTTTCTCTCTGTTAATTATTTCCTATTTATTCTATATGTAGCTTGCTTTGTAGATATTTGTTTGACAGTCAGCTCCTTGAGGACAGGGACTGTCTTTGGTTCTTTTTGTATTCCCAGAGTTTAGCACAGTGCCTGGCACATAGTAGGCACTTAATAAATGTGGATTGATTGATTGATTGGGATTCAGCTGTGTATTCTGGGGGAACTTTGCTTTCTTTCATTGGGAGATGGCATGTGCATGTCTTGTCCCTTCCAACTCTGATTCTGTGATCTTATACAGAACCCTCTTGTTGTTGTTGGGTTTTTTTTGCATAAGCAAATATCCACTAGGGACTTGCATGCTTATATCCAAAATATTTTGTAGTCTGTTGAAGGTGAGTGGCTGTGTTTCTGACTAGCTCATTTAGTGACATATCTTTATTAGACTCACTGAGCTTTAAAGATAGAAAGCACCTTAGACATCATCTAGGGGTGGCTAGGTGGTATAGTGAATAGAGCACCAGCCCTGAAGTCAGGAGGACCTGAGTTCAAATCCAGCCTCAGACACTTAACACTTACTAGCTGTGTGACCTTGGGCAAGTCATTTAACCCCAATTGCCCTGCCTTCCCCCCTCCAAAAAGCAAAGCAAAAAAAATCATCTAGTCCAATGCTGCCATTTTATGAAGCAGAAACAGGGACCCAGAGAAAGAAAGAGATTTGTTCTAATGCACAGGTCTGGCCATAACACTCTCCTTCCAAAAAAACCCTTCAGTGGCTGCCTGTTTTCTCTGAGATAAAACTATGTTTCTCTCTCCATTTGGCTTTTGAAGAGGGCCAAAAAATCTCAGGTCCTTTGTTGCTAGACCTCTAAAATCTACCTGCAAACTTCCTTACAGTGTCTCATGAGACACATATTTATGGTCCAGACACACTGTCCTATCGGCAGTTTCTTAACCTTATCCTGGACCTCCCTGACTCACTTTGCATTTAAATAGGCCTCCCACCATGGAATAGATTTCTTTCATCAGTCAATAAACATTTGTGAACCACCTACTGTGTGCGAGGCACTGTGGTATCAGGGATACAAAGAGAGGCAAAAGACAGTCCTTGTCCTTAAGGGGGTCATGATCTAACAAGAGAGACAACAAAAAAACAAATATGCACAAACTACATATAGGAGAAATAGGAAATAATTAACCGAGAGAAGCACTAGAATTAAGAGGGTTGGGGAAGGCTTCCTATAGAAAGTGGCATTTTCATTGGAAGCCAGGGAAAGCAATAAATGGAGATGGGAAGGGATGCTCCCAGGCATGGGAAAGAGTGGGAGAAAATGCCTGGAGCTGAGAGAGAATTTCCTGTTTGATTCTGGAGGTGATAGGGATCAACTGGAGTTTATGAAGTTGGGCATGTGCATGCAACATGGGAAATGGCTGAACAAATTATGCTATATGAATGTAATAGAATGTTATTGAACCATAAGGAATTATAAAAGGGATTTTCAGGGAGACCTGGGAAGGCTTATATCAATTGATGCAAAATTAAGTGAGTAGAACCAGGAAAACTATAGATACAACAAAAATGCAATTGTAAAGAAATCAACTTTGAAAGATTTAAGAAATTTGGTAAATAATCTGACTAGCCAAGATTCCAAAGGGCTGATGATGAAGTATGCTGTCTTCCTTTTGCCAGAAGTTCTGATCTCAAGGTACAAAATAAGGTGCACATTTTTGGAAATGGCCAATACGTGGCCAGTGTTATTGGCACCTACTAGGTGGTGGTGTGTTTGGTTGTTTCAGTCATGTCTGACTCTTCTTGACCCCATTTGGAGTTTTCTTAGCAAAGACACAGGCGAGGTTTGCCATTTTCTTCCCTAGCTCATTTTACAGGTAAGGAAACAGAGGCAAACAGGGTTGTGACTTGCCCAGGCAATATAGCTAGTAAATGGGTAAGGCCAGATTGGGACTCATGAAGATGAGTCATCTTGACTTTAGGCCTGGCACACTATTCCCTGATCCACCTAACTGCCCAATCAGCACCCAGTAGATACTTCAATTCAATTCATTTCAATAAACATTTATTATTCTTGTTGCTGAGTCATTTCAGTCATGTCTGACTCTCTGTTACCCACTTTCTTGACAAAGATACCAGAGTGGTTTGTCTTTTCCTTCTCTAGCTCATTTCACAGATGAGGAACTGAAGCAAACAGGGTTAAGTGACTTGCCCAGAGTCACACAACCAGTAAGTGTCTGAGGGCAGATTTGAACTCAGGTCCTTCTGACTCCAGGCCTGGCACTCTATCCACTGTACCACTTAGTTGCCAGACTCTATACTAGAACCTGGGGGTATAAAGACAAAAATGAAATAACACCTGCCAGCAAGTTTCTGGGTGGAGACAGTATGCACAAACATATATTGATATGTAGAAAATAGATCCACGGTAACTGGGGTGGAGTGGTAGTACTAGAAACTGAGTTTCATGTTTTGCTTGACTATATTTGTCACAAGGGTTTTGCTTTTTGTTTCTTCTTTTTTTTCAATGTGTAAGGAGAGGTAAGAGGAAGAGAAAATAGATTTTTGTTAATTGAAAAATATTAAATTTCTAAAAAGGATAATACCCTTGCATGTGGCCCACTTTGTGTTTTGCAAGCATATTTTAGTACCCATATGAATACCTTTGAACATAGGCTGTTCCTTCTCACTGCTGTCTCTCGGAATCTCTAGCTTCTTTCAAGACTTAGCTCAAGAACTATTTTCTATGAGAGGTTTTCCCCTTGATTTTCTTCTTATCTGTCAAGTAGTTTCCTTTGTTTGATCATCTTCCAAATCATCCTAATTGTGCATGTACCCCAAGGCTCTGCCCTGCTGAGGAAAAACTACTGGGATGAAGAGGGGGTGGGAAGGGCTTCCTGGACAATTAATCCTGTAGATTTTAGTTAGACCTTGAAGGAAGCTAGGAAAGCTGGTAGGCAGAGATGAGGAGGCACGGGGAGTAGTCAGAGAAAATGCCTGTTGTCACTGGATCAAAGAATGTGTGTCAGAGATAACGGTGTAAGAAGTCTGGAAGGGAGGAGAGGGCTAGGTTATGAAGTGCTTTGTGTGCCAAACAGATAATTTTGTGTTTGATCCTGGAGGCAATAGGGAATCACTGGAGTTTATTGAGTAGAGGAGTGGGTGGTGAGGGGTGACAAATGGTACTTATACATTAGGAAGGGCCCAGAACAACCATCCTTCATTTTCCAGTCTCAGGTATCATGGAGCCCAAGTACTTCACTGGCCCTTCTCTTCCACCTTCCTTTTCTATGTTGTCTTTCCCCCACTAGAATATAAGCTCCTCGAGGACAAAGGTTATCTTTCTTTTGGCTTGTATTGTATTCCCAGAATGTCTAGAACACAGAAAGGGCTTAATAAGTGCTTGTTGATGAGGCAACCTCTGCTTTATTTGTTCTGTATCGGTTCATAAACATTTTCCAATGTTTCTCTGAATTCCTCAAATTCACGAATTCCTAAGGCATTGTTGTTCCTGTTGTTAAATTGTTTTTTAGTTGTGTCCAACTCTTGGTGACCCCATTTGGAGTTTTCTTGGCAAAGATACCAGAGTGGTTTGCTTTATCTTTCTCCAGCTCATTTGAGAGATGAGGCAAACTGGGTTAGGTGACTTGCTTGGGGTCACACAGCCAGTAAATGTCTGAGGCCAGATTTGAACTCAGGAAGGGGAGTCTTCCCACAGATCATGTGCTCTATCCACTGTGCCACATAGCTACTCCCTCCTAAGGCATACTACTACTACTACTACTACTACTACTACTACTACTAATCTATTGCAGTCATGTGTCACAGCTTGTTCAACCATTCTCCAATCAATTGGCACTCCCCAATTTGTTTTTCTACCACAAAAAGGGTTCCTATGAACATTTTGGGACCTTTTCTTCTCTTTCATTTCCTTGGGGCATATCCTCAATAGTGGAATTGCTTACAAAGTACATCCGCTACAACAAATCTATGAGGTAAGTAGTTTAAATGTTATCATCCCCTTTTTATAGATGAGAAAATAGAGGCTCATAGAGGTTAAATGATTCTTTCAGGGTCACTTAACTATTAAGTGTCATCTGTAGACTCAGTTCCATGGGTCTGTTTCCAAGTTTATTGCTCTTTCCACCAATACATTGTGCTTCCCTTTGCCAAGGAAGACTAACTAGCCTTTTTCTATAGCTTAGGCCTTTATTCATCAGCTCTTCCCTGGATTGTTACCATTGTCTCCTGACCCATCTTCTCACAGTTGAGAGAAAAGCACTTTGGGTGCCTTCAAGCACTTCAGGAATGTGAGCGCCTTTTATTTCTGGGTCTCCACAGAGCAGGGTGCAGGGCTTAATAATCTAGTAGGTGAGAGGTAACTCTTTATTGGCCAACTGATTTGAATTCCAGGAAGGGCTGGGATCTTGCCCCAACCTTATATACATTCCCTATCGTTCTTTGCCACTGACCACTTATGGATGTTTAGGAACTGCTGATCCTATAATAGAGTCCAGCAGCTAATTTAATCCAATTGTTGGTCATTACAAGGAGCTGCTGTTCTGCCCAGATCAGGGTTGAGAGATGAAGTCAAAGGCAAAATGATAATGCTCTGTTTAATCCCTTGGACTCCTTGTACCCTGGCACCAAGGCAAAGGCCTTGGATGCCTAGCAGTTCAGAAAAGAAGATCCCTGCCTCTGCCCCCCATTCTTGTTCTTTCCTTTTTTGTACTCAAAATCTCTTTGTCTATGTTCAGTTCAGGACAGAGTGTCTCTCTGGCCTTAGATGAAAGTCTCCTGATTGTTTCGTCCCAGAACAGAGAGCTCTCCCTAAAAAGATGGTGGTGGTGGTGGTGGTGGTGGGAGTATGTGGGGAGGGTGGGAAGGGTGGTGCTGTTGGCAGCAATCAGACAAATCCTCCTGTGGGGGTCAGGGGTGGGGATGGAGATCATGCCCTCCAGGGCTTGGCTGACTTCAGCAAGGCAATTAATCAGGAGAGAGATAGGAGGATAGGGACAGAGTGAGACAGGTACCATCCCTGCTTTAAAGATCTCTGCATGTTGGTAGCATTCTGCTCAGTCTTGGGTCTACCATCTCTGGTCCTCTGGGAGGCAAGGACAATAAAGGCAGGAGCTCCACGCCACAGGGCATTCACTCAACCCCTTTCCCTTCAACCATGAAGGTGATTTTCCTGATCTTGGCTGTTTTCCTGATCCTAGTCCAGGTGCCTTTAGGTAAACCTAGCCATGTTACCTATTTCCAGAAGGAACAGGGATGATACTAAAGGGACAAAAATGATTCTGGATATTTTGGGGGGTGGAGAGGAGGGGAAAGGGATCAGAAAGAGAAGGGCCAGCAAGACTGAAGAAAGTTCCGAAGAAGATCCAGGTGACAGCAGTTTTGATGGCCACCTCCAAGTTGGTTTCCTCAAAGAGTAGATGGTATAAGTACTCTATCCCTCATGGTTTCTTGTTGTCTATTTCATTTTTGTGTAGCTTCTAGATCTGTTGGGGAGGGGCAGGTTACTTGAGGGTCAGTTGGTGCTATAAGTCTTGTAAGTCTACAAGGGGCTGGAGGGTTGGATATAGTCTTGGGGAACTGGGTTACAACTGGATTATGAGGGTCTGAGAGTGGAATGGAATGAAGACTGGGGGACTGGATGGTGGATTGGGAGGGGCCTAGAATGTGGAAGAAGCTTGAGATTGGGGTTGAGGGGATTGGAGGGCTAAGAGGGGTTGTGGTAGAAGGTTAGGCTATAGGATAGGCTTGAAGTTGGGCAAAGGGATTGGGTTTGAAATATGGAGGGGTTTGAAAAATACCTTTTGGGATTTTACCTCCATCAATTCTACCCCACCTTCCTCCCAGATATCCCTCCCTGGGAACACTTTTCTTTTTTTTGCAAGGCCCAAGGGTTTTTGTTTATTTTTTTAATTTATTTTCTTCTTTACATCATTCATTTCCATGAGATTTTGAGTTACAAATTTTCTCCCCATCTTTCCCCTACCCAACACCTCAAAACAGTCATCCCACTGTATAACCCCTCCCCCAATCTGCTCTCTCCTATGTTCCCCCCCTCACCCCTCTGACTTTCTGGTAGGGCAGGATGCCTGGGAACACGTTTCAACGTGTGCTCCACAACTGGGAAAAGGTTTCAGAGGGCCTAGACCAGCGGTTCTCAACCTGTGGGTCGCAACCCCTTTGGGGGTTGAACGACCCTTTCATAGGGGTCACAGGGGTCGCCTAAGACCATTGGAAAACATGTATTTCTGATGATCTTAGAAGCCGAGACACTGCTCCTCTATCCATCTCCAGGTGGGTCCGCCCATGTGCAGATACGCCCACATGAGTATTAAAGGGTTGGGGCATTAGGAAGGTTGAGAAACACTGTTCTAGGCACAGACACAGGGAGCACTTGCAAGCCTAGAGCCATACTTTGCATTCTTCAGAAGAGATGGCAGGCAGTCTTTCCACTGACCCTTTCCTTTCTCATCTATACACATCCAAAGTCAGAAAGTGGGAAACATTTCCAGGGCTAGGCTCTATTCCTGCCCTCCCCACCTCCATAGGTCCCAGTTCCTAGAAGACTTATAGAGACTTAATGGTTATCTCTTGGAGGAGAGACATGGTCTTCCAAGAAGTGCTGGAGTGGGAAAGGACGATGCAGAATTCTCTGCAAATCGGATGAGGTCTTCTTCCAACGCTGCGAAAATCACAAAAAGTGTTGTCTGCCGCCAGAAGTTGAAACTTTGCCACCAGTGATAATTGATGATATGCTCCTGTACCCTTCATCTTTACCTCCTTTGGATGAAGAACAAACAACAACAGCAAACAACTGAGCACCACAGACCCCTTGTCCCCCCGTGGGACCTGAAACCCCAATGTATTCTTGGGTCTTATTAAAAAGCATTCACCTGACTATTGTTTCTTGTTTGCCAAGCGCTACTGGTACAGCTGGGGAATGTGGCTGGACTTAGAAGATGGCTATGAGGCACAGGGCCCTTGGATGGGGGAGTGAAGGTGGTAACTACAGCTTAAAGGGATCTTCCCCACTCTCACTTCTCCTTGGCAGTCAACTCTAGGCTTATGAGCCCAAGGACAGTCAGAATGATTATGGGCTATGAGAATGGAATAGGAATTCTCCATTGATTATTGACTGGAGGGTTTGGAATTCTGTGGAGAAGCAAGGAAGTGAATGGAAATTTGAGGGAAGTCAGAGCTTCTACCTTCCTATGTGACCCTAGTATTGGGAAGCTGGTGAGTCACTGAAAGAATCTCATATGATAATAACTCATGTTTCTATATGGCTTTAAGGTCTAGTGGCTCACATTTATACTGTGACTCAATTTTTGAAATGTGGTTTTTATGCATTCTCTAATTGAGCCTTTGTAACAACTCTGTGAGAAAGGTACTAGTATTACCTCTATTTTACGAACTGAGGAAGAAAGCAGTTAAGCAACTTGCCCACAAGTAGTAAAATATCTGAGTCCTGATTTAAACTCAGGTCTTCCTGACTCTCCATTTGATATTCTATCCACTGAGATACACTCATTCAATTTTGGCTATTTGGTTGTTTCAGTTGTGTCCGACCCTTGGCAACCCCACTTGGGGTTTTCTTGGCAAAGATATTAGAGTGGTTTGCCATTTCCTTCTTCAGCTCATTTTACAGATGAGGAGACTGAGGCAAACCGGGTTAAGTGACTTGCCCAGGGTCACACAGCTAGTAAGTATCTGAGATCAGATTTGAATTCAAGAAGATGAATGTTCCTGACTCCAGGCCTGGAACTCTATCCACTGTGTCACTTAGTTGCCTTACATTAGTTCAAATCAAGAGGTAAATATATCAAGCAGCATAGTGAATCATTCTACAATTGATTGTTGGTGTCCAGTGTTTTCAATTGTGTCCTATCCTTCATGACCCCATTTGGAATGGCTTGCCATTTCCTTCTCCAGTTCATTTACAGATGAGGAAACTGAGGCAAGCAGGGTTGAGTGACTTGCCTAGGGTCACACAGCTAGCAGTCTCTGAGGCCTGATTTGAACTCACATAGATGAATCTCAGTAGTTTATCTACCACGTCACCTAGTTGTCCCACAATTAACAGACACTTTATTTCCCTTTCTCTACTACCATAAAAAGTGCTGCTATAAATATTTTGGTACATATAGTACCTTTCCTTTAGGCTTTGACCTCCTTGGGGCATATCCCCAGTAATGGGCCTGCTGGGTCAAAGAATATGAACAATTTAGTGACTTTTCTGGAATGACATCTGACAGCTCTAACATGCACAGTTCTTCCAACATTGAGAGTGACTGACAAGTACTCAGCATATGCGATCATTTCCTCCTTTTATCATCTCTGATCACTTTTGAGGGGGTGTCAATGGAAACCTTAGAGTGACTTTAAATTTCTTTTCTCTTATTATGAGTGATTCGAAGTGATGTTTCAGATGGGTGGTTTGCAATTTTTTTTTCAACAAATAAATATAAAAAGAAAGGGTCACAGCCCTTGAGGAAGAAATATAGAAAATTAAATAATTTTCTGAAATTTCATAATTTCCTTGAATGAATGGATAAACAAATAAAACGTTTATTAAGCACTTTTTTTTGTGTGCAAAGCACCATGCATAGAGCTGAGAATAACCATCAAAAAGTAAGATAGTCCCTCTCTTCTCAACAAACTCACCCATGAGTTCCTTGGAGATCATGGGATGTCTCCACATTCTAATGGGGAAGATAGTACATATCAATCAATCTTTACATTTGCCAAAAGAACAATTTCTCTTTCTTCCCCATGAAAGTGGCAGCAAATTTTAGAATATAATATATGAATGGGAAAAAAATAGAAAAAGAAGCTATATGCATAAAGAATGTTGCTGTCTTCTCTAACACTTCAAGGGAGTTGTGATTGTCTTACTTTGGCCCTCTGGGAAGTTCACAACACCTTCATGCCTTTCCATTCTGTGTGCTTATTATCTGTGTTCTCCTATGGATCCATCCTCTCTCAAGTATGGGGGAGGCCATTAGGTCCTTTTGTACCAACCAGGTTCCAGTGAGGCATTTGAACCGTCTATTTGCTACCTCTTGCTCTTATTAGATGATTTACCTACCTCTTTTTCTGATCCTGGTTCTCCATTAATATACTATCTCATATACTACTCTTTATGTAATAGGTCATCATTGGAAATATACTATAAGCTCCATAAAGTCCTACTTTAATGCTTCATTATGTCATGGAGACTACAGTGAGTTCTTTGAGGTCTACAGCAAATGGAGCCCAGATTCAGGAAGGTTCTATTTGTCATTCTGGCTTTGAGTCCTGGTAACAGACTAAGCCTGCCCTCTGAGGAACACGCAGGGGCTTATCAACAGCAGACTAGTCATTAGTCTATCAGTTCTTTAATACTGGCAACACATGAAACAAGCAAATAAAAATTTAGATGGCCTTTCATTTGGTGCAGCTCTTTCATTTCTGCAGTGATGGTAGTGGTCCATTAAGAATCACAGATTTTAGACTTTTAAAACATTAATGTAACTATAGATACTCCTTCTCCAGTGACCAACAAATTGGCAGTATTGAATGAAGTGAATTTCATAGCTAGATGCAAAGAACTTAGTGGAAAAACATAAAGATTCTTTCCTGAGATTTGGGGGAATCTTCAGTTATAAAGCTGATTTTTGTAAGTTTATTCCTGAAGTAAGGCTACATGTATATTTTTTTAACACGCACGGAACAAACACAAAAATTGATCATATTCTTGGTCATAGAGAAATCAAAGGTAGGCAAAATTTTTTTTATTGATGTCTTTTTAAAAATATCATAATCATTTAAAATCCATAGTCATTTCCCAGCCCTCCTCCCTACTTTCATCCCACCCCCACTCCACCATTCTTACAATAAGTCAACCAATCAAGAAGAATTTATTATGTACCTACTATGTGCTACATTGCTGATCTGGACTTCATCACTGGCTTCCAACTCTCATCTTCCTGCAAGATCAAATTGACTCTGAAACTCTCTCCTCCTCTGGTCTCCCTACCCATTGGACGCCTCTTTCCCTCTATTGGTGGGAGCATGGACAGTGGAGCATGGACTGTGGAGAGCTCCTCCCAGATCCTCTATTTTAGGAAGGTGCACAGACCGTTCATCATTTCCTACCTACCTGAATGACTTCATCAGGCTCTCTCCTTATGCCTTCTCCTCTTCCTCCTCTCCTCCCTTCTTTTTATGTGTTGTCTTTCTTTTTCTTGGAGGGGGGAAGGCAGGGCAATTGGGGTTAAATGACTTGCCCAAGGTCACACAGCTAGTAAGTGTGTCATTGTCGGAGGCTGGATTTGAACTCAAGTCCTCTTGACTCCAGGGCTGGTGCACTATTCACTGAGCTACCCAGTCTCCCCTATGTGTTGTCTTTCCCCATTAGATTGTGAGTTCCTTGAGAGCAGGGACTGTCTTTTGCCATTCTTTGGATCCCCAGAGCTTAGCACAGTACTTGGTGCATGATAAGTGTTTGATGAATATGTATTGACTGACTGATCAGAAGCTGCACAGCTGAGCAAAACTAGCTGAGAAAAACACCGCAGATGATAATGAATATAGGCAACCTTCTGCTCATTTATTCTCTAGGATAACCGATATCAGAACTAACTTGAAACTGGCTGTCTTTCACTGTTGCTTTCATTCACGTTGTTGTATTTTAGGTAATTTTAGAAAAACAGAATTTTAAAATATAATGTTTATGAATTATATTTCAGTCCTTTATTTTTTACAGATCTTATTTTAACCAAAAACAAAGTGTCTAAGAAAATAGCAGTAACTCCCAACCCACATGACTATTTCTCCCGTGTCTACATAATCTTTTTGAATAATAGTAATATCTAACGTTTATATAGAATTTATTATTTACCAGGCACTGTGTTAAATCAACACTTCACAATTATTATTGCTTTTGATCCTCACAACAACCCTGGGAGGTAGGTATTACTCTTATCTTCATTTTATAGCTGAGGAAACTGAGGTTAAATGACTTATGTAGTATCATACAACTAGTTAAGCGTCTGAGGCTGAATTTGAACTTAGATCTTCCTGACTCTAGGTCTGGGGCTCTATCCTCATACCACCATACTGGAGACATCTTTGATGAAGGTGTGAGAAGGGAACAGGTAACTTTTCACAAATGGTATTCTATAGTGGATCCCATCTTGACAGTAATACAATTGACTAATGTAGAGAATGAAAGATCCTCTTGTGCTTATGACTTCTTGACTGTAAGAAAGCATTTGATTGAACAGACCAAAATGTCACCTTTAAGAGGTTCCTCCAACAAGTTGATTTCCATGATATATTCAAACCATTACAAGATTCCTTGAAAACTATAACAGAGATGACTTTTTTGATGAAATGATTATTATGAAACTCAATAAAGCTAGAGTAAGCATTGATAATATGATTAAAAGATCCTGGCCCATATGAAAATTAAAATAAAAACCAAACCCGATTTATTGAACAATGCTTGAGTTCAAGAAAAAAAATGTCAAAATCAGGAACAGATTAGCTTAAAGGTAACAATAGCACGAATAAAATGCATCTGAATATATGGGATGCAGCCAAAACAGTTCAGAGAAGCAAAGTTACAATGCTGAATACCTTCGATGACAAAAGATTAATATGGAGACCTGCATTTAAAGAAATTATATACATTTCTGACTTGAGTTTAAATGAACTTTTTTGTATTAGGGAAGATTGCCATTTTTATACTTCTTGGTTTTTTTTTGTTTCACATAAATGGGTATTGTATTTTATCAAAGATCTTTTCTGTGTCTATTGATATAATAATGTTTTAAATGATTTTATTGCTAACTTAATTAATTACATTGTTTCCCTAATATTGAACAATCTCTTTCTTAGTATAACTCCCTTTTGATCATAATGGCTGATTTTTAAAAATTGTAGTCTGTTTACTAATATTTTATTTAATAATTTTGTGCAATATTCATCATTGAGATGCAGCATGGAGTGGAAAGGATAGAGAATTGACCTGAGAGTCAAGAACATCCAGCTTCTAGACCTGCCCTCTGAAACGTAATGGCTATATGACCCTCAGCAAGTCACAACCCATAGTGCCCCAAGCCAACTCTCTAATATTAGAAGTTACAGGCTAGTTGCTGATCTACATTGGAAGAGGGAAATTCCTTACCAGGAATTCTCCCACTGAAATCACAGGTCTGAACGAAAGATCCTCTACCAGGGGTGGGGAACCTGGGGCCTTGAGGCCATATGTGGCCCTCTGGGTCCTCAAGTGTGGTCCTTTGACTGAATCCAAACTTCACAGAACAAATCCCCTTAATAAAAGGATTTGTTCTGTAAAACTTGGACTCAGCCAAGAGGCCACACCCAAGAACCTAGAGGCCTCAAGACTGCAGGCTCCCCATGCTTACAAATCATTAATGATATCAGTTACTAATTCCTTTCCTTGTCTTTCCTTGAGTTTGGGATCAGGATTAGAAAAAATTGGGTAGAGTGCCTTCTTTTTATTTTTTAAAAAAAGGTCCATATAGCTTTGGGGATATTTGTTCTTTGAGAGTTCCACAAAAGTCACTTGGGAACACATCTGGTCCTTTTATTATAGATCATTTCATCAATGGTCTGGTTTCTTTTTCTGATATTGAGCCATTTAGATGATCTATTTATTGTTTTCTTAATTTTCCTAATTTTTTGTAGGTAGTCATCTATTACTTTTGTGTTCTCAGGTTTGTTGGCATGTAATTGTGTGTAATTCTTTAAAAAGTGACTTATAATTTCACTGGCATAAGGAATTCTCAGGGAGGAAGGCCTACCAAGTCAAACTGGCCTTTGAACATTGCCTGGATCCCTGAGAGATTAAATGACTTGCCCAGGGACAAACGGTCAGCATGTGTCAGAAGCAGGATTTAAACCCAGATCTTTTTAAAAAAATTTTATCCAGACAAGTTTTAATGAACTGCTGACCACAACACTGGTTCAGTGTGGGATTTAAAAAAAAATACACACGCACACACACACACACACACACACACACAAGTAATTTATTATGAGCCAGTGTAGAGCTTTTCTAGTAAATGTTTTCTAAAGTGAATGCTGCTGCTTTTTTTTTTTTTTCCAAAAGTCAAAGATTCAGCTGGGATTGAGGCAAAGGAAATGTAGGTTTGCTGAGCTCATCTGTGGAGCCCAAGCCCATGTTCTTCACTCTGCATGAAACCAAATGTGACAGATTGGGGGGGGGGGGCAAAAGGACGGCATAATTTGAGTAATGTCCTACTCACATGCCTCCTCCACACATTTTTACCTGCCTTTTACTAACCGGTACTAAATAGTACCAAACTTTGTGAGAAAGTTTGAAGACATTGGATTCTAAGCTCTAACCACTCCTCATTTTGAAACCTGCTGCCTCCCTC
>CM053585.1:254138294-254156521 GCA_028646515.1 Pseudochirops corinnae | reverse complement strand
CCAACCTTCAGTTTTCTTTAGATTAAGAAAGTCAAGGCTGATGCAATTCCTATCTTCCAATACCTGTCTATTTTCTGGTTATTAGACGTAGATCTGACATTTGGAATACCAAGAGTGAAATCAATGTTTATAGGTGGTCTAAGAACGATATGGTTCTTAGCATCCCCTGCCATTGTCACTACAGAGGTGGAAAGAGGGCCATCTAGGACTGATGGACATTATGATTTTTTCCTTTGTTCCATGGGTTGACACAGCCAAAGAATTCATTGTTAATTGGTCAGTCTACTAGTGATAACTTCTCCCCTGTATTTATCTGGTCTGGTCCTCAGAAAACATACGCAATCATCTTATGTGCTGGAATTGTATTTGATGTCTTTCCAGAAAGGTAGAATCCAAAGAGATGCTTTGAGAACCCAGGATCCTCTCCACGTCACAAGGCAGTATTGGAGTAGGTCTGAGTGGGGGAGACAAAAACATCATCATTATCATTATTCCTTTCTTTTGAGCAAGAACATAAGGAAAAGGAATAAGGAAAACATGCACTCAAGCTGATACTAACAAAAAAATGGACATTTTCAGTGATCGACATGCATTTGGAATTTGTGATTTACTAATTGCTAACTCCACTTCCACAAGACATGTAAATACATGTTAATCACATATGTAATGTATATAGCATATGTATTACATATAATATGTGCTTTAACATGGTAGCATTCATTTTTCCCTTGTCTTACTTATCCCTTTGACCTTCCTTACGTGTATAATAATGATTTTTGTTGCAGTTGTTGTTTTTAACTATGTGGTGATGATCAAGTGTTCATTTAGTTCTTTTTTCTTTATTCCAACATTTCAAGTCTTCTCCCACTTCTTTGAATTATTCTTATGCATTTTTTGGATTTAGTTTTTTTCTATTACACACATATACCTTAATTCACTTAGCTATTCCCAACAGATGACTAGTTTGTTTCCAATTTTTCTTCTTACAGTCTAATATACATACACATTATATATAAAACAGATGACCTATATGAGCACTATCTGTGTTTGCGCATATATGCATATATGCATATACATGCATATTTACATACACATGCATATATATATATATATATCTTCCAGGTACAGTTAGGTCTTTTTTCCCCTGTAAATCATCTCCTAGGGCTATATTTGGTGGGAGCATGGGAGGAAGAAAAAAAATAAGCATTTATTAAGTGCTTATTTCATCCCAGGCACCATGCTAAGCACTGATGATGTGGGTATAAGCAAAAAGAAAGACAGTCCCAGCCTTCAAGAAACTTAAATTTTAATAGGGAAAGACACACAAAAGGGAGCTATAAAGGGTGTAGTAGGGGGAGATTGGAGGTAAGTAACATGGTCTGGAAACCAGGAAAAGAACCTGAAGGAGAATGGAGAAAAGCCAGGACCCCTGCACAAAATGAGTCCTCTAGGAGGAACTCACTGATGGGAGAAGGACATGGGTCTTAAAGAGGAATATTTCAGGTTGAGAAGGCTGAAGGTATTGTTGGGTATTGAGGATGAGGAGGCCTCATGCGCTAAGGGAAGTTCCAGGATGAGACGGTGTCAGTCATAGTTTTGATGTTTAGAAGCCAGAAACAAGAACAAGGAGGGGCATGATGACTGCATTAAAGCGTGTACTCACTTTGGTAATTGTACTTTCCAAAAAGGCTGGTCCAATCCACAACTCCAACAGTTATGTAATAGAAATCCTGTTCTAATGCATCCATGGAATCCTTAAATTGTATCAATTTTGGCAATTTTTGACCATTTGATGGGATTTGGGTAGAACTTGAGACTTATTTTGTTCGTATTTTTTGGTCGTTAATGATTTTGAACTTTTTTCATGTGATTATTGATAGTATGCTTCTTCTTATGAGAAATGCCTGTTTGTAGACTCTGATGACTTATTTAGAAAAAGACTAATTTGGATAAATTTATCAGTTCCTTTTGAAATTGGATGTTGTACTCTTGTCGAAAGTGTTCGATGCAAAGATTTTTTTGCCCAAAGATTGTTTTTTCCATATTATTCTGAGCGCATTAATTTTTCAAACCTTTTAAAAATTTTTTTCTTTTTTGAAGGGAGGAAGGCAAGGCAATTGGGGTTAAGTGACTTGCCCAAGGTCACACACCTAGTAAGTGTGTCAAGTGTCTGAGGCTGGATTTGAACTCAGGTCCTCTGGACTGCAGGGCTGGTGCTCTATTCACTTTTTTTATATGCAGTGCATATGCCTAGGCATAGTGCTGGGTTTTTGCCCTATTGACTAGGATTGGCTCTGGCAGGGACAATATCTACCTATAGGAATAAGTATGGCAAAAGAAGAGGTTCAAATATTTTTATTTATAGGTAGTATCATGATCTATTCAGAAAATCTAAGAGACTCCATGAGTAGGAAGGCCCATTCTTCTTATCTCTGCTTGGCATGCAGAACTCTGTTATCTATAGGAACTAGGATGCTACAAACAAATTCTTCCTTTGGACTGACTTAAACATTATCTCAGTTTTGGAAATGGGCTCAGATCCTCCCAGAAGTTTTGGGATGGAAGGAAAAATTGTGTAACTGCAATAGATTACACAAATTAGTAGAAAAGAAAATAAGGAAACTGGATAAAGGCTCATCAGTTACTGAGGGTGATGGCCCTGAGGCATAGTCCTTGGAAGAGAATTTATAATTTTTCCTAGCTATATTTTGAGCAAATAATAGAAATTCATTTACTGAAATAAAGGATAATATTTCCAGGATCAGTAATTGTTAATAACAGACATATCCTTAATTTGTGGAAGGGGGTATATAAGTCAAACATTATGTATTGCAGCAGCCAGAGTTTTGTTGGGCCCAGTATGGATGTTTCTTAAATCTTCCTGGTAGATGTCATGTGCTCTGTCCCCTAAGCAACCAATTAATAATCATTTATAAGTGCCTACTATGCGGTATGTGCTGGAATAGAAAGACAAAAATTAAATAGCCCTACCTTCATTCCAGGGGTGGGAAAAATGTGTACATATATACAAAATACATTCAAGGCATATTTGGGGGAGTGGGTGGGAGACGTACTATCAGCTGGGAGGATCAGAAAAGGCTTCAGTGTAGAAGGTGCTGCATTGAGTTTTGAAGGAAATTAGAGGTTCCAAGAGGTGGAGGCGGGAGGGAGTTCATTCCGGGAATGGGAAACATACATAACCAGTGCAAAAGCAGGAGCTGGAGTGTAGGTTAGGAGGAATGAAGGACAGTATGACTGGGTCATTTAGTGTGTGGAGGGAAGGAATAGAGAATAATATCATATATAATAATAATGATGGGGATTCTAATATCTTGAAAGAGTTCAACTTCACTTGGACAGTCTCCAAATTAAAGAAAGGCATTTATTGGGATGACACATCTGAATGAGCCTGCTGTGAGGCTGAGCCCCAATGGGCTCTACTCCATGTGGGAAGCAGAACATAGGCAGCTGGCCCTGCTCCCCTAAGAGAGGCAGTGTGGTCCTGCTTCTCATAAGAGGCAGAACGATTGACAAGGTTAAAGGTCTGGTTTAAATACAATTTTATGGAAAGGAGGAAGGGGGACAAGAGAATGGGGGGAGGCAAGTACAACTCTGGCATGTCTGGGATATCAGGTAATCTGGAGGTGCCTTTGTCATAAAGATGAGCAAGGGGAATAGGAAAAGGGATGTTCTGGAATGTCAGGCTAATTAGGAATGCTTTGTGAGAGCATACAAGTAAGTCCCTGGTGGGGGGCTTCAATGCATAGTCTTCTTTGATCACTTTTCTGGCTGATCACACTCTGCATCTTATCTCATATCTCACGTCTTGCATCCTGCTTGTTCTATCTTCCTCAAGCACTCCTATCTGCCTCACCACATCAAAAATACAATACAGATGTGTGGTAGGAGAAATATCTTCTATGGTCCCTTACTTTGTAGAGTAGGCCAGTTCTTTCCCCAAAAGACAAGAAAGCTTTTCCTACCACAGCACAAAAGGTGACTATGAATATGCTGACATGGTTCTGAATTGTAAATTATAACAGACTTTCCATATAGAAGACAGAAGCAAAACATTTATTCAGATACCAGAAAGTCAAATCCCAATGCCGGAAAACTGAATCCATCATAGCAACAAAGAAATCTATACACAATAACACCCCAGAGAGCAACACCATCCCAAAACCTTTCCACAAACAAACACTCACAAGTCTAGCTATATCCTCTGTCCTCCCTTCATTCTAACTACTCTGATTCCTGGCTTGCTTTGGGCTCTGCTCCACTCATTCAGTAAGCTGCTCCCACCATGAGCTCTATGTAATTACATTTCACCTATTAAGGGGCAGGAAAGATCTTCAAATTCCTCTTATACCTATTAAAGGGCAGGGAAGATCTTCAAATTACCATTACCATTACCTTAATTCAGAGGGATGTGAGGCTCGAGACTGGTTGTTATAAAAAGGGCTTCTTGTTTGCTTAAGGGGAATAAAAGAAGCCATTCAGACATGGTGGATATCCCATAGACACTTGATTTACCACACCCTGCCTTTCTATTGTAGTTGAGGCATTTCCACCTCTTCATAACCTCATTTCAGGTTTTTTTGGGCAGACATACTGGAGTGGTTGGCCATTTCCTTCTCTAGCTCATTTTATAGACGAGGAAACTGAAGCAAACAGGGTTAAGTGACTTACCCAGAGTCACATAGCTAGGAAGTGTCTGAGGTCAGAGTTGAACTCATGAGGGAAAGTGTTCTGATTCTAAGCCCAGTGTTCTCTCCACTACTCCACCTAGCTGCCCATCTGCCTTTTTAACTAGACCCATTTTATAGAGTAGAGGGGTTAAGTGCTATATCCCCAGTGAGTATCCTTTCCATCTGATGGCTATGTAAACTTTATTTTCTTAATTATTGAATAAGTTTGACCAGAAGTTCTCAAACATTTTAGTCCCAGGACCCTTTGTACACTTAAAAACATATTGAGGACCCCCAAAGAGTTTTTGTTTATGTGGGTTATATCTACTGATTTTTATTGTAGAAATTAAAATATCTTAGCATTATTATAAAAATAATATTGACCTCACAGACCCCTTGAAAGGATTTTGGGGTCTCCTAAGGGTGCATGGACTTTTAGAACCATGGACATAGAGTGTTTTATTTAATTCCAGTCTTGAACCTGAGCTATCTACCAGCCTGGCCTTGGTTAGGCCTAATTTATTATAAGCTGAAAAAAGATAACAGACTAGAGTTTAAATGCCAAAAAGAGGCATTTAAATTTGATCCTAGAGGCAATAGGGAGCCATCAGAATTTACAGAGTAGGGGAGTGACATGGTTAGAATTGTACTCTAGGGAAGTCACTTTGGCAGCAGTGTGGAGAATGACTTAGAAAAGGACGGATTGATCTCCTTGGTATGACTTAGCACCTGATGAAACACCAAGGGAACAAATCATAGGCAACTACAAGCTGTCTCATCCTGATTCTCAGGAACTCCTCTCTGGGTATTTCTCCCTCTCTGTTAAATTATTTTATTATCAACATGTTTGAGTGAAGGATAGGTAAGAGTCTGACCTCTAGAGGAGTAACGAATGTGTCTTATACTCTGTGAAATTATATATGCTCTTTCTTTCCCCATTTAAGTACAGTTAGATTTTCCTGAAGTTTCTATCTGATTACTGATTGGATTTTTAAATATCAACTGAATAAGTATAAAATGAAGGAAGGTGTGATAAGACAATTGTTCCTGTGAAAAAAGACTTGAAAGATCAACAGACTACAAGTCCAATATGTGTTAACAATTTGAGGTGGAAGCAAACAAAGAGAAAAGGAAAGAAAATACAAGTAGAGAAAAGGAAAGAGAAGAAAAAAATCTATTGTTTTCTTTTTTTCTCTCTCCGCCCCCCCCCCCCCCCCCCATTTCATTGCTGTAGGGAGTGGTTAAGGACTGGTCAGTTCTTAAAGGAACATGCACTTTTAGTATCTACTACACAGGTATCTTACCCAGAGTTCACTGGGAAATAGCCCAAGGCAGATGGGCAGGCTACATGAAAGTGTGGTTTTCGGCATGAAATGCCTCTAAGTCAACTAGTAGTCAGCTCTGACTGAGAAATACTCGGGCGGTCCCCATCAGTATCTTGGACAAGATAAATGTAAGGCAATATACATATGGCTAAATCTAGAATACATATTGTGAGGGATGATTTATAGTGAAGTTTCCCCATTCTGAAAAATCAAATCTAGAATGGCTTCAGTGTTCACTAGGCCTAGGTTTAGGTCACCTGACCTTCCAGCAATCTGGGACTTAGGGCAATGGAGACCCTCCCCCCGTGCCACCTCAGCACAACATATGCCAAATAAGGTTAAGACTGCTGTCTTTGGACACCCACATGTTTCTGGGTTCTTTGTCTCCTGCGCTTAGTTGTGGGCCAGCCTCCCTTACCAATAAGAGTGAAGGCCAGTTGAAGGTGGTTGGGTTTCTGCATTAGAAGATTATATAACCATGGGCAGGCTTCTACCTGTTGTTCTCTCCCTGCTGCCAAGTGGGCAACAGGGACAGAGTCCTTTCTCATGAGAAAGAATAAAGACCTTTTCTGACTTCACATTCAGACTCTGAACTCTTTCATTTCACACAATATGATAGGTCCGTGAGTAGTAAATATCTCTATGAGCCAGTACACAGTCAGTTCATAGCTGGGTCAAACTACTTAATTCTATAGGTGCAGCTAGCTACTACGTCAGGAAGAGAGATAAGTCTTTTGCTAGGGCATGCTGTCTTCCGTCTGGGGAAAAAGTGCCTGAGACAGTGTTTTGAGGCTAGGGAGAAATGTGATTTTGGAACTGGGGTCCAAGCATAGGCACCCAAGCACCCCATCACATTGATATATGATTGCTGATTTTTTCACTTTAACAAGCCTTTATGAGGCACTTGCTCTGTATGTACAGCACTCTGTACTTGGCATTGGGGGAATTAACCAAAATGAATAATTCCCTTGGAAGGAATCCCTTCCTTTGGGGAGCTTGCAGGGGAGAATTCAGTGGGTGCACAGATAACTATAATACAAAACAGAGCATGTTAAGTACGTAAGGGGAGTACAAAGTGTTATGCGAGGTCAAGGCAGAGGAAACAAAGATTGACAAAGTGAGGGGGGAAAGAGAGTGGCTTAGTTTAGTTGGTTAGGAGGCTAGGTAGAACAAGCAGTGCAATATGGATTATGGTTTGTTTTGGTTTTGTTTTTGGTCTAGATCTGTGATTTCATTGGTTTAGTGAAACAAAGGTCAGGAAACTCTCCCTCCCAATGCAGATGAGTTACTGTTGTGTAACTTGGAGAGTTGCCGGGGCACAGAGATGTCAAATGAATTAGGCCGGGGAGGGGCGAGGGCATTATACAGTCAGACTGTGTCAGAAGGCCTGGGCTGAACTTGAACCCAGGTGGACCTGAATCAGAGCTCTGTATTCAGATAACTCTCCATCCATTACCATTATCTAGTGCTCTAATTTGCTTTTTATTTTGACGCAAGGTAAAAATGTAGGTGATACCAGGTTCTGAAATACCTCAAATTCCAGGTTAAAGAGTCTGAACTCCTCTCAGTAGTCCACAGGGAACCATTGAAGGGCTATGAACACAGGAGGAACGTGACCCAATCTCTGCTCAGGGAAGGTTAGTTTTGCCACCTCTGCTGTATAAATCAGGGTCAGGGGAGGGATAAGAGGAAGCTCTTCTGGAAAAGGTGGCATTTAAGTTGGATTTTAGGGGATGGATGGTATTTAACAGACCAAGTTAGGGTAGGAACACTATGAATCAAATTGAGTCAGAAAAGCGATCAATAGGTGGGCCGAGGGGCAGCCTGGTTTTAGCTGGAGCTTAGGCACACCTGGAGAAAGCTAGAAAAGGAGAGTTGTTTATGATTTTGAGGACCAGGCAAAGAAGTCTGGATATTAATCAGTAGGTGGTGGGGAACCACTAGAGGCTTTTGATCATAAGAGTGAAATGATCGGAGCTGGGCAGGAGGAAGATCCTAACTGTGTGTGTAGAATCAGTAAGGTACGCCCAGTACTTCTCAGCACTCTCAGTACTGCTCAGAGGCAGTTGGGTGGTCCAGGGGATAGAGCCCTGAATCTGCAATCAGGTAAGAACTGAGTTTGAATCCTTGCTGGCGATATGGCCCTGGGCAAGTCACTTGACCTTTCTAAGCCTCAGTTTATTCATCTGTAAAACAGGACAATAATAGTACTTCCACTCACCGGGTTGTTGTAAGGATCAAATGAGATAATATAGCTACAACGCTTTGCAAACAAAGCACTATATAATTGTTAGTTAGCGTCTTTTTACTCAGATGTCTCCTTTTGCTGTATTGGTGGCCCCAGTCTCTTGATGGTGAGGCTATTTAGGTAGGAGCTTTGTTAGGTGTTAGCAGATACAAGCTTTGGCTTCTTTTGTAATCTTGTTCGGAGAAATAATAATCACATTAACTTGTTTTACATTTTATAAAACTAGTTTTATGCAGCTGCCCTAGGAGGCAGGTAATATGTATATTTCTAAAAATGAGAGAAATGAGGCCCAGAGAGGTTATGGAGTTGGGAAGGACTTAAGAGAGCTATCTAGTCCAGTCTTCCCATTATACAGATAAAGGAAATGAGCTTCGGAGTGGAGGAAGGTGACTTACCCCAGGTCACATCAAAAGTTAGCGATAGGACTTTGCCTCAAGCCTCAGTCTGCTGACTCCAAGTCCGAGACTCTCTTTATTGTGGCCATCTTAAACAAGTCTACCTTAGTTACGTGGTCTATATATTTGAGTGACAGAGAAATCAGAAATTAAGAGGAGATGGACTTAGGGTAGGATTGGTCAGGGAAGGCTTCCCAGGAGAGGTGAGACTTGAGTCTGAAATATGAATAAGGGTCAGTTTTGCTGACAGAAGTTGGGGAACATTCCAGGAAGCAGGGGGTTGTGGGCTATGGAGGGGGGTGGGGTGGAGAACAGAATGAACTGAAGCCGGGAGGTAGGAACAGACGGTGTGTTCCTTCTAGATGAAGAGTAACTGCGTTGGAATGTGATCCTTATCAATGAGTAGCCTGGGGAGGTTGGGGGAGGGGGATAGGGCAGGGCAGGGAGGTATGTCAGGGAGTCAGGACCAGAACTGAACCATATTGTTTTTTCTGCATTTGACCTTTGTAAAGTACGACTTTCACGTGGTTGGATTGTGGTCCCCATACTGTGCTAACGATGGTTGGTGATGATGAGCTGGGTTTCAAGAAAGCTTTGCATTCTGCCCTGTTCCTTATGATGTAAGGCAGCTTGGAGCCATGGAAAGAGAGCTGAATTTGGAGTCCAAAGAGCTGGGTCCTTATTCAACTCTGTCATTTCTACCTTTCTGGCGTCAGTTGCCTGCCATTTGTAGAATAAGGGGGTTATGGTGGATGATCGCCAAGTTCCCTTCCAGCTCTGCATCTATGATCCAGTGAAATCTCAGCCCAGTACTGACATAACTGAGGGAAGTTGTGGACAACAAGGAATTTGGAAGTCAGTAAGAACTTGGGTTTAAATCTCCCAAAATAGACATACTTGACACTTGGTCCCCATTCCCACTATTCTTCAAAGCTACCAGTTCCCTCTTTCTTATCAAATCCAATTGCCTTTCTTCCCTGCCTTCTTGGATACATTTGACATTGTTTACTATTAGCTTTTATTTCAATCTCTTGACACTCTGCACTGGTTTCTAATGATATTCCACTTTTCCTGGTTCTCCTCTTCTTTGCCTAAACTAATTTGGACTGCTTTTGACTAAACTATCATCTTTGAAATCATCCATTTCCCTTTGTGTCTACCCCTCCTTGTTTTGACTTTTCATTAAAGGTGTGCCTCAGGGTTCTGAGCTTTTGCATTCAGTTCTTATACTTACTCCTTTTGGGGGGAACTCATTTTTTTAAAAAAAATCTAATATATAATATTTTATTTTTCCCCAATACATGTTAAAATAATTTTTAAAAATTTCCCTTTTTTAGGGGTGGCTAGGTGGTGCAGTGAATAGAGCACCAGCTCTGGGGTCATGAGGATCTGAGTTCAAATTTGACCTCAGACACATAACACTTTCTAGCCATGTGACCTTGGGCAAGTCACTTAACCCCAATTGCCCTACCTTCTCCCTTCCGTCTATGTTCAAACAATATCAGTTCTTTCTCTGGAGGCAGATCATATATTTCATCATTAGTCCTTTGGGATTATCTTGGATCATTGTATTGCTGAGAATAGCTAAGTCATTTACCATTCTTCACTGTACAATATCGCTGTTACTACATACAACATTCTCCTGTGTCTGCTCACTTGACTTTGCTCTGGTTCATATAAGTCTTTCCAGGTTTTTATGAATTCATCTTGTCATTTCTTATAATACAATAATACTCTATTACAATCATACATCACAGTGTTCAGCCATTCCCCAACTGATTGGCATCCCCTGAGTTTCCAATTCTTAGCCTCTACAAAAAGAGCTGCTATAAATATTTTGTACAGATGAGTTCCCTCCCCCTCTTCTATCTCTTTGGGACACAGACCTAGCAGTGGTGTTGCTGGATCAAAGAGTGTGCACAATTTTATAGCCCTTTGGCCATAGTGCCAGCTGCTCAGGAAGCTCGTTCTTTCCCATGGCTTCACTATTTTATTTTAATTGAACAAACATTTATTGAACACCTACAATAATGAAAACTTACATATTTTTTTTTTAGTGCTTTATGGTTTACAAAGGGCTTTTCTTGAAACTCTATTACATCCCTTTTGTGGATGATGACATTGAGGTTCAGAATGAGGAAATGACCGGCTAAAGATCACATGGTGAATAAATGCTGGAAAGGGAATTCAAACCTAGACTTCTGGACTCCAAATTCAGCATTTTTCATGTCTAAACCACCCTTGTCTTTCTATTATCTGAAAGCCATGACACATTACAGGGAAGACAAAGAGGTATAAAATGGGGTTCTACCCTTAAGGAACTTAGTGTCTGTAAGGCAAATACATGGTAGGATGTAATTAGAGAAAAAAAAGATTGTGATTAGTGTCATATGTATTCCCCCTGCCTTGAGCCTCTCCCCACTTCGATCAATTCATTTAGTTGTCAAATTGATCTTCTTAAAGCTCCTATCTGACAATGTTGCCCCCTACTCAATAAACTCCAGTGACTTCTTATTACCTCCAGAATTATATGTAAAATATTCTGCTGATGTTCAAAGCCCTTCATAACCTCATCCTCCTCTGCCTCTCCAGTCTCATTACATCTTACACTATTTATGTATTCTTCCATCCAGTGACACTGGACTCCTTACTGTTCTGCAAATGGGTAATTCCATCTCCTGATTTCACTAACTATCCCTATGCCTGTAACACTCTCCCTTAGCATCTCTGCCTCCTGGCTTCCCTAATTCCTTTCCGTTCTCAGCTAAAGCCCCCCCCTTCTTCAAGAAGCCTTTCCTAGTTTCTGGTTCTCCTTAGTCTTAGTGACTTTTGCTTTTCTGTGTATTCCCAGTGCTTAATCCAGCGTCTGGCACATAGTGGCTACTTAATAAATACTAATTGATTGGGCCACATGAGCAATAAAATAGAGAACTAGACATTTTCTGTAATAACCACCATTCTCAAACCTCTCCAAAAAAGAAATTCTGGGTCAAAGATAAGCAACTCCAGCTGTCTCTATGGGTAATCTAGGATACCATGGAATCTAAAAGAAGATTAAAAACAAAAAACAAACAAACCCATGAACTGATAATCATTGACCCTGATCTCATTCAGCACCCTCCCCATTTCCCATAATACCGGCACTGAGGCAGCAGTAGCAGGCTTATCACTACACCTGATCTCTCTCCTTCCTCTTTCCAGTGCTATGGAGATGATGGTTCTAGGCTTTGGAAATATGCTCTGGCTGCCATAGCCCTTCAAGATTAAAAGCCTAAGAAGGGCAGAGTTTGAATTGTAAGTGCCAGGATGGAAAACCCTGTAGCAGCAGCAGAACTAGAGCTGGATCAATAACCCTGTAGTACCAACTCTGCAAAGCTCAGAACTGCTATTGCCTGGTCAAAGAAGGAACAGAGGTAGCAGGCAGGAAAGTGTGAGTGTTTTTAGGAAGGGGACTGAGATTTATGCATCACTCCTCTAAGCCTGAGAGAAAGAGCAAAATATCCAGCTGGAGCCAGTTCTGACCTCCCAAAACTCACTTGGGGTAGAGAACTAGGCTGGTGAACTGTGAATTGCCTAGCACGGAAGGCTAGCTACTACTATAGTACTATATCGATACATACTGCTAGTGACCTGGAGAAAGCTCTTTAAATACAAAGGAAAAGAAATTTTAATCACACAAGACTTTTCTGCAACCAATAGCAAATAATGGAGGGAATATAATACTATATTCAGAAGTATAATGGAGCCCAAGATGTTGCCCAAGATGACCTACTTTGCAAATCTCATTTTAACCATACGTGAAAAATTCTAGACATTGAAAAATCAAGAGACGTTTGAAATATTTTTTTGGAAAGAAGACCCTAACTGAAGAGACTGTTTGCTTCTCAAACACTCCAGACAATAGAAATTCAGGAGGAATGAATCAGTGCAGTAAGTGAGGAAGGTGAAAGCAAGAGAATGACCAAAGAGAAATTAGTAAGAGATTTTCTTCTAAATGTATATAAAGAATCCCAAAGGAGAAAAACTGGTGGAAGTAATAGTGAAGAGGCAGATAGGGGAGGGGACACATTATGGACAGCACCTATACCTACAGGGCTTTAAAAAAATTTTTTTTGGCCTTTTGTTGTTGTTATTGTTGTTGGACTACATTCCAACATGGAACGGTACAAGGAAAGGAGGAAAGGAACAGGGAGATAGAGAGAAATGTGTGATGTACTAGGGTCAAAGCAAAGGCTAACAATGAGGGGAAGAAAAAGAAGGGCCTATAGTGGAGTGGATCAGGAGGAGGGAGGATTGAAAAGTTGAGGAAAGGAAGGAAGTCTTATTTTATTGGTGAGAGTGGGTTCTACTGATGAATGCTCCTAAGCGTGAAGAGAGGTAGTTTGTGAAGGGAGATGAGGAGCTTATATTGGGAGTAGCCTGGTGTATTTAGTGCTTGAAAAGTCTACTTACCCTGTACTGGAAGGGATAAATTTGGAACCGCTAGGGGCAACTGGTGCTTGGCAGAATGGGACAGCATAGACACTGGTAGGAGATTTCTAGGCAAATGTAGGGAAGAAAGATAACCAGGAGAGAGTATATGTCAATGGTGGGCTATATAATTAAAGACATGGTGGGGTTATGCGGCATTTTTCTCTCTGACATCTGTAATAATTGGCATTGGTCTAGGAATGGGGCCTAATGGAAAAGGGGAATTCGTGGAGCAAGGTCTGTGGCAGGAAATGCCAGTAATGAGGAATACAGAGAAAAGAGAGAGACTGGATAATGAGAAGAGTCATGAATCAGAAATGGAAGGTCTATAGTAGATAGAGAGAGAGGATGAATACTGAAGAGAGTGGGAGAAAACCTTTATGGAAAGGGGTGCAAAATATGAAATTTAAAAAAATCCCCTAACAAACAGGACCAGTTAAAGAGGAAAAGAGAAAGAAAGAATCTCCTTGACTAAATGAAAGGGGAAAAGGCCAGGAAAAATTGCATAATCAGATAAAAGCAGGACAAAAACACAAAAAAGAACCAAAAAGCAAGACCCTAAAAGGAAAGGGGTAACAAATGAAGGAAGGTTATCAGGAGTGAGGGAATATGCCAGTGGGAACAAGGCCATCTTTTAAAAAGATCAAGGTAAAGTAACTGAAAGAACGTAAATAATATTGTGTTTATAGCAGAAGAGAGAAAAAATCATAACTTGAAAAATCTCTAATATTAGAGATAGAGGAAAATATAAACTTAACAATAATAATTTGAAATATGAATGAATTCAACAATCCCATAAAATGAGAAAGAGGGACAGACTGGAAAAGAAAGCAAAATCCTACAAGCTGTAGCTTATCAGAAACACATTTAAAAAACAAAGACACAAAATAAAACTGAAAGGATGGAAAAAAATTTACTATGCATCAAGTGAATAGAAAAAATCAGGAGTTGCAATCATGCTATCTGACAAAGGCAAAGCAAAAATTCAAAACATAAAAAGGGATAAACAAGGAAACTATATTATGCTGAAAGGAACCATAGAGAACAAATCAGTATCATTAATAAACCTATATATTCTCCAATGCCTTAGCATCCAAATTCATAGAGGAAACATCTGAGTTAAAAGAAGACAGATAGTAACAAAATAATGAAAGGAAACTTCAGTATCCCCCTCTTAGTTCTGGGTAAGTCTTACAAAAAGATAAACATAAGGAAAAATGTGGAACTGAACAAATTACTGCAGAAACTAGAGTTGAAAACTTATGGCATCTTCTAATTGGGATAGCAAACTTATTTCTCAGCACTACATGGAACTTCTGAAAAAACTAACCATGAATATAAATTAGAGATATTGAAAGGCAGAGTTAGCTAATATATTCTTTATAGGCCATAATGTGATAAAATTAGATATTGGTTCAGTGATATCACACACACACACACACACACACACACCACACACACCACACACGACATATCTTCTTTTGGCAGTCCCTTTACAGTTAGATCTAACTTCTTTTCTGAGATTAGGTTATTTAAGATCTCTATCTGGTCTTCTGATAGTTTGGGTATTTTATATTTTTGAAGGTATTCCTCTTTCTATTCTGTTCTCGGTTTTGTTGGCATATAAATGTGCATAACTTGTTCTGATTGTTTTTTATTTCTTCTGTGATTTCATCTTGCTCATTTGTAATTTTTTTGAGTGTGTGTGTGTGTAGGGAGTACTCTTGGTCCTAAGCTTCACCGGAGAATTCAACCAAACTTTTAAAGAACAATTAGTACCCATACTTAACAAATGTTTCTCAAAAATTGTGGAAGAAAGCACCCCGCTAGAATCTTTTTATGAGACAAAATATAGTCCTAACACTTAAACTGGTAAAGATAAAAACATGGAAAGAAAACTATATACCAATATCATCAATGAACATTGACTCAAAAATTTTAAACAAAATCCCATCAGACAGACCACAGCAATTTATCCAAGAACTCATTGATTGTGTTCAAGTGGGATTTATGCCAGAGATGCAAGGATGACTCAACCTATTAGGAAAACAATCAATGTAATTAATCATATTCAAAACCAAAACATTTAAAATCACAGGATCAACTCAGTAGACACAGGAAAAAGCCTTTGATAGGATACAATGCACTTTTATGATTTAAAAAACCCCCAACAACTCTACAACATAGAGGCATAGATGGACTTTTAAAAAATATCATAAAGAGCACCTATCTAAAACCAAAAGCAAGAATTATATGACATGGTGATATATTAAAATTTTTCCCAATAAATATGGGAGTGAAGCAAGGATGCCCACTTTTCCCACTATTATTTGATATAGTTTGGGAAATGCTAGCAACAGCAATAAGACAAAAGAAAGAGATGAAATAGATAAAGACAAGGAAAAAGGTGATAAAACTATCCCTATTTGCTAATGACATGATGGTTTACTTGGAAAATCCTAAGAAATCAGCTAGGTTACTAACTGAGACAATAGCTTGAGCAAAATGGAAGGTTACAAAATATGTCCTCAAAAATCAGTAGCATTTCTACATAATAATAGCACAAGAAGCAGGAATAGAAAGGAAAATGCCATTTCAAATCATTTAAAAAAATACATAAGATATCTGGGGATTGATCTCCATAAGCACAAAAAAGACATGTATAGTTTCAATAACAAGGTGCTCCTTAAAAAATCAAAAAATTACTTACCTAGCTGGAAGGATATTCAGTGCTCATGGCTAGACAATGACAACATGATAAAAATAACCATATTGCCAAAAAATAATTTACACTTTTAATGCTATACCAATCAAATTACCAAGGGGATACTTTACAGAACTTAATAGAATGATAACAACATTCACTTGGAGAAATAAAAGATCTAGAATATCAAGAGAAATGATGAAAAAAAGTAAGGATAAAGGAAGAATAGCACTTTCAGACCTTAAATTATATTATAAAACATCAGTTATTGAAACTATCTGGTGTTGGGTAAAGAACAGAGAGATAGATCAATAGAACAGACTAGACAAGGGAGATTTGGAAACAATAGAACTCAATAACCCAGTGTTTGATAAAATGGAAAACAAAAATTACCTAGGAAAAATTCATTTGATAAAAATTGCTGGGAAAACTGGAATGCAGTTTGGCAAAAATTAGGCTTAGGCCAACACCTTATATTCCACAATATATTCTGCACTTGTCAAAAAATGTCAAATCATTACTGGAACTGCACAAGCTAGCAACTGACAAAAGTGATCCCCATTTATGTGATTTCATCAAAACCCACCACCTGGATGAACAGGTAAAGTCATCAAACAACTGGGCGACCATGTAACCAACCTGCATAAAATGCACCCTTAACCCCAATTCTGGGATGGTAGAAAATTTTTTTGACCACCACACCTTTGGAGACAGTGGCAATGAGAGCGAAGCCTCAATCTGACTTTCCAAACTGTGGAAGTGACTCCTACTGTCTTCCGTGTTTTGGTTATCTGACCTTTTCTTAATCTGTACCAAAAAGCTGTCGCCATTTATACCCCAATAAAGTGACTTGGCACTGATAACAAAGAAAAAAGTAAACGTGATACAATTATAAAGATCAAACAGGACTTGAATGAAGTGTATCAGGTGCTATATATTGCAGATACTTTGAGACTTTTTCAATGTGTTGAAGTTTTACTGATTTTTTTTCTTTTCTAAAAAACCATTTATTATACAGGATGACTCTCTGGGAGTGGGAGTGGATACTTGAAATAATTATGGGGATCAATAAAAAACTTGTTTTTAAAAATGCTAATTGGTTGATTGGTGGACACAGAAGACAATTTATTCTAGGTAATTAATATACTTGCTGAAGACTTCATGAAAGGAACAACATTTGAACTGAATTTCAAAGGATTTTAAAAAGTGGAGATGGCTGAGGGATAGTGGGAGGTATAGAGCTTTCCATTTGAGGGCAAGAGAACATGAAGGAACAAAGCATACTTGATAATTTGAAGTAGGCCTATTTAGTTGGAGTGTAAGATACATGAAGGGGACTTCTGTGAGAGGAGGCTGACAAGATAGGATACATCCAGGTTATGGAGGGTCTAGAATGCCAGGCTGAAGAGTTAAGTAAAAAGGAGCCACTGAAATCTTTTGACTGGTGAGTGATCTGATCAAAGTGACTTTTTAAGAGAATAGCATGGATAGAATGAATTGGAGGGGGAGAGATACTATACAAAGATATATGGAAAAATCTACTATCATTAAGTCCAAAAGTAGACTAGGTTAACTTGGAGCTTAGATCACCACTTTTTGGGGATGTGGTAGAGGGGATATTGTTCAGTTATGGGCTGAACTAGATTCCTTCTGAGGCACCTTCCAGTTCTGAGATGTTGCTTTTGTAATTAGATGTGAGAAGGCTAAGTCCATTACAATAATACAGTGATGGCCTTGGGAATGAGTGGGTAAAAAATTAGAGCAGGTTATAAAAGAATAATTGTCAGCTGATTAGACATAGAAGAACAAAGATGACTCTCAGGTTTCAAGCTTGGGTGGCCAGAAAGATTGTAGGGACAATTCAAAAGACTGTCCCCTCACTCATGTCACTCAATGTTGAGATGAACTAATAATCCCTTACTTCTAGTCCTTTCTGAGCTACCTGCATATGTCTAAGTCTTCCCCCACCACAAAAACAAACAAAAAAAACCCTTTCGGTAGCGTATACTATCCTCAAGTCTATTATCCTCAATCTCTCCTCCCTTTTATAATGGCAGCTAGGTGGTACAGTAGATAGAGTCCCAGTCATGAAGACCTGACTTCAAATTTGGCTTTATACACTAACTAGTTACATGATCCTGGGCAAGTCACTTAACCTTTGGCAAATAGTAGGTGCTAAACAAATGTTTATTCCCTCCATTCCCCACACCACTTTCTCAGTCATACTTTTGGAAAACTCTTAATGCTCATTTTCTCTTCTCTCACTCAGTTTTTTTTTTTTGGTTGCTTTTTGGAGGGCAGTTGTAGTTAAGTGACTTGCCCAAGGTCATACAGCTAGTTTTTGTGTTAAGTGTCTGAGGCTGGATTTGAACTCAGGTCCTCCTGACTCCAGGGCTG
>CM053585.1:254117323-254137794 GCA_028646515.1 Pseudochirops corinnae | reverse complement strand
CCCCTTCCCCGGGAACACAACCTTCTCTCATCCCTTTCCTCGTCACACAGCTTTCCTCTCTTATCATCGTCCCCGCCTACCTCCAAGCCAGATGTCCGATCCTCTCCGGGTCTGCCGCCTGATGCTGCCATCCCTCGGAACTGGGGTTTGGAATTACAGCATCCCCGAACCAACGGTTCCCAGGGCAGGTTTCACTCCTTCCATTCTGAGGCGCCCCTATTCATTCACTCTGGGCCCTCTCTTTTCCCTGCACAGGTGGTTGGGGAGAAAAAAAATGCTGGAATAACGTAGGATACTGTCGGAGTAAGTGCAAGAAAAACGAGAAGCAACATTCTACGTGCCCCGGTAAGAAACAATGCTGTGTATCTGCGGACAAGATCCCGCAGAATGCCACGTTATCGCCAGGATTAGGCAGCTCTCCTACGGTACCCATTGCAGCAGCCTTGACCCCGCCACCAAGTGTACCACCCGCCGCTGCCGCCGGGGCCCCACCTCCGCCGGCCGCAACTCCACCTCCGGCAGGGCCAGCTGCGACTCCCGCACCCGCTGAGCCCGCCGCAACGCCGGCACCCGAAGCCCCTCCGGCTGACGGGGGCGCTGAATAAAATGAGGAATAAGGAGTAAGAAATGTCGGAGAGCTCGGACTGCCTCCTCCTGGTACCCGATCAGCATACCTGTTCATCTCTGGGTTCCAATAAAGCTTTGGAGACGATCTCCTGTGTTTCGTCATTCATCCGTGCACCATGTTTTTACGAAGTCTTTGATAAGTATATTGATCAGGCTACTCTGCAGGAATCCTACTCGTAGAAGGTGGTTTTGGGGGTGGAGGGTTGGCTGGGACAGGAATATTATGGGAAGAAAATGAACCGTTGTGGTCCTGGCTGAGCTCCCGGGGCTATAGCCTTACCTAGAGCTCCTAGCCGGTGGCCTTATGGACTCGTGTTCTCCAGGGCAAACAGTGGTTTTTGCACAGGAAACTGCAATCACCTCCTAGAAGGCCGTTATAGGAAGGGAAGAGGAGGTCAAGACTGCCAACCTTCCTTACCAAGGTTCTTTTCAGGGACAGAGGGAACCTTAATGAGATAAGCATTGAAGTGTTTCAAGGCAAACAGCCATTTTACTGAGGCCCTGTGGCCCTAACTTGATTCTGTGCCCTCTTCCATGAGGGAAACAATAATCATCGAGGCCCTGAGCCCAGGAAAACCGTGCTTTGGCTTAACTTTCTGTGGATAGGATGTGCCTAGGTTGTAGAGGCTAAGATTGATTATATAGCCTTAAGTCCCCGGAGATACCAGGAAATAGCAGAAAAACATGATCCTGAGATTCCTCGTTTGCCAATAATTGGCATAATGTGGCATATTCACTAATTGAAAAGTGACCTTGGACAAGTAACTTATCCTCTGAGATTTCTCCTATGAAAAATAAAAGAAATATGATTGAATTATCACCTAGGACCCTTCCAGCTGTAATACTCTACAAAGAATTCTTTTTAAAAAAATCAGTTTTCTTCATTTTAATTTTTTCCACACTTTCAAAATTTCCTCCGGCATTCTTCTCCTTCTCCCTCAGGTAAAACCATCCCATAGAAAAAATAATATTTATTGAAGTCAAAAATAAGAAAAATTAACAAAAATAATCAGTAAAACTGATAGATAAAAGTGTGAAAATAAGTGTGATGTACCACCGGCATGGACCTCCCACTCCTACCAAAGGGTGGGATAGGGTTGTCTTTTCTTATCTCTTCTTTGGACCCATGCGTGTTTGGCGTAATTTTGCAACATTTATTTGTGAGGGTTTTTTGGTGGGTATGGAGGTTATCCTTTCATTTTACATTGTTGTAGTCATTATGTATACTGGCTTCCTGACTCTGCTGACTGTATTGTTTCTGTTCATGTAGTTCCTTCCATGCTTCTTGTTTTTCATCCTATTCATTGTGTCTTACAGCACATCAATTTTCCATTACATTAGTGTGCTTCCAATTTATTTAGCCACCCCCCATCAATGGGCATCTGCTTTGTTTCCAATTCTTTGCTATTTTAAAAAGTGCTCTTTTGACTATTTTGGGGAGTTAGTCCAAGTAGCACCATGGTATTGGTGTTCTTTTGATCTCCAGGTAGATAGCATCCAACAGTTCAGTTATGTGAGGGTACCGATTAGAATTGATTGGTTGATAAACTCAATGTGACCCCTTGTTCATCAGTACAGATCCCCAGGATGCAAGGCAAAGTTTTGCTGAAAAGAATGACCATGTCCTTTCTCACCAAAATGAGTGAAACAGTGAAGTTTGCTCCTGAAATCAAACCTCCAAATGGTTCTGGACCATCTGTATCTCTGAGATTGGTAACCATTTGGCCCAGAGGTAGTGTTCAGCTGATCCAAGAATTTTAAGGGAACTTGATAGTTCTAATCTGAACTCCCTCCTCTTTTATTGTTGAAGAAACTTGTCAAGGTTGTAGTGGGTAAATTTTTAACAATTGGCTATCTGAAGAAGAAAAAAAAGGAACCATGAGATAGCAGATGAGATATTTATTTGTAAAGTGATCAACATAGTGCCTGGCAAATAGTAGGTGATTAATAAATGCTTTTCCCCTTTCTTTTCCTTCTCTCTGTCCATAATACACTTCTAAATTTAATGTGAACCATGCCACATATTATTAACATTTTCTCCATCAGTTTCTTAAGTCTAGACAACCAACAAAACAATAAATCAAGTCCAATTTCTGTTTGCCTTTAAAACTTAATGATCAGTTTGAATTGACTCCAGCACACCCTGAAACTTATGTCTCAGAAATATTACTTAACTCAATCAAGATCACATAGTAAGTAGCAGTAGTGCTAGCATTCCAGTGATGTAGTGTTGGGGTTTTTCTCCTTAGTCTGCCCATGTCTAATTCAAGTCCTTCTTATCTAGGAAAAAGAATACTTCCTCCGTCGTCCTCGATGTTTTCTACTTCTCTCCATGGCCCAGGTAGAGACAATGTAAGATCGATTGTTGTGGTTCTCTAGGAAAACCAAAGTCGATATTCTGGCTATATAGAAACCCCTTTAATAAGAAGGCAGCCGAGCTCTCGTTCTTTTCCATGTTTGGTTTTGTTTCTTCTTTTCCATTGTTCACTCCATTGGTTACAACCCTTCTTTACAACCAGACTAATGTCTAATGTGAAAGTATTTGCAGATCCTATACTTGATTGCAAACTGTCATAAGGGGAGGGGGAAGGAGGGAAGAAAATTTGAAACTCAAGAGATTGTGGAACTGAATCTTGTAAACTAAAAGTAAATAAACAAATCAATTAATTAAAAAAAAAAATAAGAAGGTGGCCAAGGAAGCAAAGTGAATCCTTCAGTTATCCTGGTTAAATACAGGCCTAAGATCTCAAGAAGATAACACTACAGGTTAGAGTTAAAGGGTGGGCGATAATAACTCAATTCAGTTAAAAAATTGAAGCTGCAGAGCCCTGAGCCTAGGTATAAGGGAGATAGAAAATCCAGATACACACATTCTCTGCCTTCACAAAGTTTACAATCTACTACATTGATATGAGACCTACACAGAAAAGTACCAGAGATAATAATACAAATATTAGAGAGTATTTATTAGTACATGTTAGAGAGGTACAAAGTGTCTTATTTGCCACAAGACTTCTGAAGGGGGCAGTTGGTTACTGACTGGGGTACGCAGGCTGTACCTGGGGAAGGACATTACCTGGATTGAACACAGAGATGTTATGTGTTTTGTATCTCTCCCTTCTGATTGTAGAAAGTTAGGAAGCATTCCACAGGACTCTCTGTACTTTATGCTTAGTGCCTACTTGACTTCTGGGCTTTGATCATGGCCCCAGAACCTCTTCTGGAGCCATGCCCCATGGACTTTCAGGGCTGCCTCCTGAAAAATGGTAAAGGAATCCAAGTTTTAATTTTTAGCCTCCTCCCACTTTCCATATACATCTCTTCTTTCCCTCCTGTTGTCTGGGTCACCCACCTTCCCCAGGCCCCATTCTATTCACACAACTCACTTACAATAAATACCAGCTGAGGGCTTAATTGACAAGCAGGAAATCAATTAGGTTAATTTTAAATTTATTTGAGGGGACCTAATGACATAAGCATTGAAGTGCTTCAAGGCCAACAGCCATTTTATTGAGGCCCCGTGGCCCCAACTTCATTCTATAACCTCTTTCACCAGGGAAACAATGATCATCAAGGACCTGAGCCCAGGAAAACTGTACTTTTCCTCCCTCATTTATTTTTAAAGTGTGACCTATGTAGGATTGTACATATTTTAAAAAGTAGTCTCTGGAAGACCTACGGAAGCATCTAATAGAGTAAAGCTTGAATGGTAGAATGACAGATAGTGGAATCTTTCTTTCTGGACAGAGATTTTACTTGGGGTTGCTTGGGGTTCTTTACCATGCTTGAGTATGTTTGGTATTGATCACAGAAGAAATCCACTTGAACAGATTGACTTCATGTCTTTCTCTTGTAGGTAATTTCTTTCTTCATTCCTTCTACTCGTCTACATTTAGTCTTCTGCAGAAGCCAGCAATGAAGGTGAAAAGAGCCTTGTCTCTACTGTAAAGGAGTTCATTTTAAATGGGGGAGGTAAGAAGTATCTGATCATAACTTAAGACCTTGAAGTACACTGGTCTGCAGACAGTAAATTCATCGAGGATGAGGAGATATCTCCTTCCAGGATGCCCAGCACAGAGACTAGGGTTAGGAACACAGGGGAAACGCCATCAACACTACTGCTAGAGATCTTTGTTACGGACCAGAGAATTCTGCTTCCTCTCTGATTCATTCTTCCTAGCCTGATTTTGCTTCAGAGGACATGCACAGGGGTGATCAGGCCATTCTCTGGTCAGCTGACAGTGGTCAATAAGCATTTATTAAACACCAGCTTTGTGGCAAGCATTGCACAAAGTGCTAGGGATACAATTTGTTGTTGTTGTTTAATTTTTTCAGTTGTGTCTGCCTCTTCATGACCCCATCTGGGGTTTTCTTGACAAAGATAATAGAGTGGTTTGTCATTTCTTTCTCCAGCTCATTTTACAGATGAAGAAACTGAGGCAAACAGAATTAAGTGACTTGACCATGGTCACACAGCTAGTTTCTGAGGCCAGATTTAAACTCATGAAGTGACTCTAGGTCTGGTACTCTATACACTATGCCACTTTAGCTGCCCCTGGGAATACAAAGAAAGGCCAAAAAAAAATTTTAAGCGCTGTTTAGGGGGACAGAAAGTGGAAGAGGTCTTTGAACTCACATGTAAAGAAAAGCAAGCCATTCTGACAATCTATGAGAGGCAAGATGGAGATCACTGTAATTAATTGAAACATATTAGTACACCCCTCCCCCCCAGGTGCACTACATGGTCTATCCAGAATAAGCTGTGGTAACAAGGATTGCAGGGCAATCAGGCTTATCTTTGGTGGAATTACCTCAACAGTCTAAAGACAGTCCCAAAGAACCTGAGTTGGTATTTAATAACCTACTATGACTCAGCTATCAAGGAACTGGTTTAAACTCTTTTTGAATATTGAGAAAACTTCAGATACTTCCTGTGATCCCTGTGGGGTACAAATTTGTCCAAGCTCCAAGAAAAATCACTGAGACAGAGCTCTGAGTCAATAGCACTTTATTAACAGTCCACAGCTCCCTCTAATGAAGTGTGATCTGAAATGCCTCCTTCCTCCAGGGCCTTAGTTTTACTGTGTTTGATACCCAGAAAATACAGATGAAGCAAAATAAAAATACAGAATCTCCTTGATTAATAGACCTTGCCCTTGACCCTCCAGGAGTGTCCACACAAGATACAGAATTTCATTGGTTGACAAATGGGCTAATGAGAAGACCTGGACAGACCTAGCTTGACCTTTCAGGAGGTCCAGATGAGCACCACCATGGTCTGGTAAAAACGCAAGCCCCAGGCTAGCAAGCGGGGCCACTTGTTGGTCAAGCACTCATGGTCAACTCCCCATGTTGAACAATAGAGGGATGAGGAGGGACAGAAGGGCAACAGATATCATTGGAGGACTCTCCATGTAATTGAGTCACCTCTGCCATGCTGGGCTGGGTTGTCATAACAAGGAAAAATAAAGGTGGAGGTCCTCTAATTAGCTTTCTATAGTTAAGAAAGTGAATTGACAATCTGTAGTTCATAGCTCTGAGGCATACTATCAGAACTTATAATCACTACCCCTACGGAAGCCTAGCAAACTGATTAATACTGATTGGAATAAAATAGGGGTCCAATTAATTATTTATGACATCCCAAGAGTCATAAACGAACTCTCCAGTATGAGGAATAGAACAACCTTTTAGCCATCCTAAAAACACCTGTTTTAAGCTAAAAAGATGGGCCCCTGCATTTAGTATTCTGGGGTATGGCAAACATAGTGATATCTATCCCTCTATACCTTTTGGGATATTACTGAACGGATTATTTCTCAATCTTCATTTTCCAGACTGAAGGGTCCCCTAAAGCTTAATTCATCAATATAGAGCTAGACAACTCTATAGGGTTGTGTAGAATTTGGCATTACTGCTAGGTTAAATTCAAGTGTGATCATGATTTCCCATTCCCTTTTCCTACTTATACATGCCAGCCCCGTGGCCTCAGTATGTACAAATCTGAACGTAGGGTTAACACAATACAAGCCAACCAAAGAGTGGGCTTTGATCCCCTTTTTAGAAATCTTCATCTACCTGGATTGTAAATTTATCTCTAAAATAACACTAGCCCATCCCCTTTAGAAATGTGGACCTATCATGATTATCTTCTCTTATTATGAAATTTGTCTTTAAAAACAATGGAGCAGACTGAATCTGGTGCCCATACAACACCTATGTCTTATATGTTATATAAACTCCTTTTGTCTTGTTTTCCTGAGCTTGCCTGACTCATTAGGGCAAAGCTCTATTTTTATACTTTCTTTCAACAGGGTCCACAGGAACAGGCAAGGCCTGCCCTAGAGTAAGTAATAATAGAAATGGAAATGATGGGATAGAATTTTTACCAGTGGGACTTGGTGATCAATGGGATGTGGGGCACCACAGAAAATCAGAAATCAATGATGACCCTGAGAATTTGAGCTCATGAATTGTAGTGCCAGGACAGCTAGGTGGCACAGTGGAGAGAGTGCTAGACCTGGAGTCAGGAAGACCCAGAAAGAGATGACAAGTGGAAATATGCATAGTAGGGTTCTATATACATGTGTATGAGTGTATATGTGCATATATGTGTATGTTTATAGATATCTGTGTATATAAATTACATATGTGTATGTGTATATATTTAATAGATATTTATATTTATAAATATATATGTGTGTGTATATATATCTATACAATTTAATTTAATTGTAGCCTTCTCTGGGGTGGAGAAGGGTGGAGAGGGAGGGAGAAAAAAATGCACAGCGGAGAACAAAAGAAAACCAAGAAGGAAGCAAGGAAAAGCTGGGCAGCATTGTATTGTTGTGTTGTATTGATTATATAGATTTTGGAAATTTATTGTTTTATATTGAATCCTCTCATGTTCTGCTGTGTATATGGAATTTTCTTTCTTTTTCTCATTTTGTATTTAAGTTCAAAATTAATTTTAAAATTTACCCAAAAAAGTGCCTATTATGTGCTAGGCCCTGTGCTAAGCTCTGGGGATACAAAAAGAGGCAAAAAACAGTCCCTGCTCTGAAAGGGCTCACAATCTAATTGGGAGACAACATGCCAACAAAAATGCACTAACAAGCTATATACAGGATAAATAGGAAAAAATCAAGAGAGGGAATTAGGACAACTAGCAGGCACAATGGACAGAGTTATATATGGGCAGGCTTATAAGAAAGTAAGGGAGGCTCATCTTCCCGAGCTCTACTCTGGCCTCAGACCCTTAATAGTCATGTGACCCTGGGCATATCATTTAACGCTATTTGCCTTTGTTTCCTCATCTGTAAAATGAGCTGGAGAAAGAAACCACTTAATGTTAACAGGATTTTTACTGAGCCAGTCTCTAACCTGAGAATGACATAACAGCAGGCCAAAGACAAAGTGCCACCAGTCAGGTAGCATTCCATTAATTAGTTTCATTATGAGGAGCAGATTTGCAAATCGAGAATTCTCCTGATCTGAATTCCACCTTGCTGAAGTAAAGACAGATATTACATATGAAAATCACAATGACAAGGCACAGCAAAAAGTGGATTACAAACAATTGTTTCCAGGGCCAGAATGGTTTTCCACAAGTGGAAAACGATCCTGGAGTCCTGTGGGAGCATTATTGCACAGGACCAGAATTTTGTGAGAGGAACAGGTTCTACAGTCTTTGATTTGCTTCACTTCAGGTAGACAAGCAATGATTGTGAGCATTGTCAAAGTTTGAATGATCATATCATGATTCATTGTAAGCTTCTAACTCACAAGCCAAAAGAGGCAACTCTGAAAAATCTAATCTGTCAGTATATTCATTATACATATCACATTGATTAATATGAAAATTATAATTTCCTCCTTTCAACCACGAGGATCAGAATGACTCTTGAAGGCGAATGAGGAACATTCATCTGAGGCATGATTTTAATTTTATGTAAGAGTAAGTGAGTCACACATTGAATGCCAAGGTAGATTACAAGGCAAATAAAGAAGAGAAACATTAGACCAGGGAAGGCAGGGCAAAGAATGCTGCCAAGGTTTTCAGGCAACCAGAAGAACAGATCAAAGGAAGATGAGAGAGAGTTGCTTCACAATGTTTTGGCCCCTGTTCCACAAATCTTCCACTTGCTTGTTTAAAGCACTAAGGTATTCCTCTATACAGGAGGACTGGTTGACATAGAAACAGCATTCCTCCCCAAGGATGGCACGGGTCCACCTCTCTCAGCCGTTAGGGTATCTAGCACCTGATGGTTTTGCAATACCATGAGAGTAAGTGAATCAACCTGCTTTTGGAGGCTGATGACAAGCTTCCCTGTATGCTCCAGGCCCATGACCAGTTCTGCTGAGAGGTTCCCCGACATACAGGTACAGCGTGCCACAGGTGGCTGTGGTACCAGTCAGGGATCCAATGGATGCCAACAGGGCTGCAATGGGCAGGAAAGCAAACCTTTGCTGATGGAGGCACGACTTTAACTGGAGAGGAACTTCAGTAGAGTGGTGATTCCCTGGGAATAAGGACAAATTGGGTATAGTGTAAACAAAAAGTACAGAGTTTCAGACGGGAGGGAGACTGTGATATAGCATAGAGTTGGATAAGAAGAACAGTACTGTGGATGGGGGCAATTCAGTGGCAAAGGTACAGGTATTAGAGAGTGAATCCCAGGCAAAGTGAGTGAAATCCATAGAAGTCAGTGCCTCCAGGCATAGGTATTTAGCTCTGGCATGGTTATGGAACTAGGGCCCTTTCTGGGATTCCCACACTAACCAGGAAATTAAATAGATGCTTTATAGTTGCCTTTGTTGTGGGCAAAGGTCTGATACCTGATTTGGTAAGGCAGGTCACCCCCACTTCCACGCCCTACATTCCAGGGGGCTTTTACAGTGTTATGAGATGCCCCAGTCCTATGCAGGGAAATCTGTGGCCACAGAAGTTGGCCAGAGGAATCAAGTGAGGTATTTAGGAAAGTAGCCCATGCAGAATTAAGAATAAAGGTGAAATTACATTGCATCGAGTACAGAGATTACTATAGTAGCAAGAAAGAAAGGACTGAGTTCAGAAGAGGGGGTGACTGCAAACCTCAGGCCATGTCTGGTTTCTCGAGTAAGTGGTCTGCATCTGCTATTGTCTTCCTCTTCTCTTGGGGTCTTGGGAACAGTTGTTAACCTCAGATATTGGTTGCTTCAGACCCTGTTTAATCTTTACAGTCAGGTCACTGGTAGGCTCCACAATCCAGGTGGGCAATACTGCCCTTTTGAAGTGTGACAGGTGGATCTAGGACTCCACTCCCTGGAGTTTGGTTGCAGTGGGGGTGGTGAGTAGGACTTCAAAGGGTCCTTTCTACCATGGCTCCAAGGAGTGTTTCCAGTAGAACCAGTCACTGGGTTGGATCAGGGGCTGAGTCTTGGTTGGAATTTCTAAAGAATGGGACTGTGAGACAAGTTGGTAAGTCTCTGATATTTTCTGAGCCAACCCAGTACAGTATTGTAGGACAGAGCCTTTGGCTGCTATGCTTCCCACCCATGGGTACAGTGGCATTGGGCTATCTCATAGGGGCTGAGTTTATGGGAAACAAATGGTCTAGATCTAAGGCTTAGTAGGAGTAAAGGAAGGATTTTGAGTTAGGGGAAACCTAGCTCCAGTATCTTTGCAAGAAAACCCCAAATGGCTGCATGAAGAGTTAGATTCAATAGAACAATAACAAGAAAAGGAATTAAGGGGAGTTGGAAAAGGCTTTCTCTAGAAGATGGGATTTTTGTTGAGATTTGAAGGAAATCAGGGAAAACAGGAGGCTGAGATGAGGAGGGAAAGCATTCCAGGCATAGGGGACAGTGAGAGAAAATACCTGGAGAGAATTCTGCATGGGAGCCAAGATGGTGGAGTAAGCAATAAATCTCTCTCATTCTCCCTTATTGACCTCTAAAAAAACCAAAAAATAGTGCCCCAGGAAAAATCTTGGAATAGCAGAGACAGTGGAAAGGAAGGGAGAAACAGTATTTCAGCCTGGGAAACGTGGTCTGTTTCACTTGGGTAAAAAAGGGAGCATAGTCCAGGACAGGAGGCACCCCAGCAAGCCAGCAACAAGCTCCATCTCAGTAAAGCAGCAGGAGATCCTGAGCCCAAGGATGGTAGAGCAGGAAAATGCCAACACCAAGACCCCCTGTGCCTTATCATAGTCAAACGAGCTTCAGCTCAAAAAACTACCATATATAGTGGCATAGCCTCAAACAGACAGGCATCTTCCAGTGGCTGATTTCCCTATGCTACAGCACAGCTCCAGGAAGGTGGGCATCCACCAGCAGTTAAAACCTTTACCCCATGCCTCAGCGCAGCTCTCTGGGAGGGCAGGTGTCTGCCAGCAGCCAAACCTCCATGTGCTTCAGTATTGCCCTGGGAAAATACAGAAAAAACTCACCTGGCCTCCACACGTGCCAGAAACCATCACTAGAATTCCAGCTCAGCACTGGGTAAAATTCCAGACCCCTACAGCTTCCAGCTCCCAGCACCTGAGGCCCTAGCACAAAAAGTCAGTGACTAGGCCCTTGGCCTCCAGCCCAAGAAGCTTGGGATAGTGCTCTCTGTGCACTAGTGGGAGAGCTCAACTTTAAAAGTCAGGAAATAGGCAAACAAAATGAGCAAAAAGCAGAAAAGAGCAATGACCATAGAGAATTATTATGGTGATAGGGAAGATCAAAACACAAACTCAGAAAAGGACAACATTGTCAATATACCTACATCTGAAACCTCAGAAGGAAATATTAATTGGTCCTGGGCCCAAAAAGCCTTCTTGGAAGAGCTCAAGAAAGATTTTGAAAGTCAAATAAGAGAGGTAGAAGAAAAATTGGGAAAAGAAATGAGAGGTATGAAAGAGGAAGTCAATAGCTTGGAAAAGGAAAGACAAAAATTGACCGAAGAAAATAAATCCTTAAAAAATATAATTGGCCAAATGGAAAGAACGGGACAAAAATGTAAGGAGGAGATGAACTCCTTAAAAAGTAGAATTGGATAAATGGAAAAGGAGATACAAAAGATAACTGAAGAAACAATTCATTAAAAATTAGAACTGGGGAAGTTCTAATCCAATGATGATTTGAGACATCAAGAATCAGTCAAACAAAATCAAAAGAATGAAAAAAATAGAAGAAAATGTAAAATACCTCATTGAAAAATGAATTCAAGAGAGGTAATTTAAGAATTATTGGTCTACCTGAAAGCCATGATCAATAAAAGAGTTTAGAAAGCATCTTTCAAGAAATTATCAAGGAGGCAGAGCCAAGATGGCAGAGTAGAAACACAAACTTGGCATGGGCTCTGGCTCCCACCACTTCCAACACATGTAAAAAAATGACTCTAAACAAACTTTAGAGCTACAGAACCCAGAAAGAGACAGAGAGAAACAAATCTCCCACTGAAGAAGACACAGCCCGGCAGCCCAACAGGAAAGGTCTATCACAGCATGCTTGGAGCTGAGTACAGTCCCACAGGAGCAGTGCAGTTCTAGTCCCAGGGTAGCCCTGACCAGCAAGTGGCCAGAGCAGACTTCAGCAGAGTGAATAACCAGCAGCTGTGGTGGTTTCTAGCCTTCTCAACCCATAAACCCTAAAGAAAAAGTAAAAGGTCAGTGTGGAACTCTGCTGGAACAGGGGTGGATGGTATAGTGCAGTCTGGCTCCTGCCCCCAGGGCAAGAAGTGGTGGAGGTGCAGCAGCTGTGCTGCCACATGGCTGCCTCAGGAGCTCCTGGCATACAGATTGTAGAGGGACCAAGCAACCATTCAGAGGCTAATCTCTCTTGCTTTAACCTGCTTGGATCTGGATCGTGGTCTTGGGTGTGATTCTGAGGTGTGTGACCAGTGAGCCAGAGCTTGTGAGGACTACAGAGGCAGCTCCCTCCTAATAGCTCCAGCAGCTGTGAAAACCCCAGCAATTTGGGACAAAGCTCTCTTCATCCTGGAAGCAGAGTTCTACTGTGGCAAAGAGCTCAAAAGTCAAGTAATTGGTTGGCAGTATGAGCAAACAGTAGAAGCACAAACAGACCATAAAATCTTATTTTGGGGACAAAAAGGACCAAGGCATGGAGCAGGAGGAAGACAACAAAGTCAGAACTCCTGCATCAGAAGCCTCCAAGAAAAATATGAATTTGTCAAAGGCCATAGAGGAGCTCAAGAAGGATTTTGAAAATCAAGTAAGAGAAGTGGAGGAAAAATTGGGAAGAGAAATGGGAAAGATGCAAGAAAATCATGAAAAGCAAGTCAACAGCCTGCTAAAGGACACTCAAAAATACATTGAAGAAAGCAACACACTAAAAAATAGACTAACTCAAATGGCAAAAGAGGCCCAAAAAGCTAATGATGAGAAGAATGCCTTAAAAAGCCAAATTTGCCAGATGGAAAAGGAACTTCAAAAACTTACTGAAGAAAGTAACTCCTTCAAAATTAGGTTGGAGCAAATGGAGGCTAATGACTTTATGAGAAATCAAGATACTATGAAACAGATCCAAACAAATGAAAAAACAGAAGGCAATGTGAAATATCTCATTGGAAAAACTACTAACCTGGAAAATAGATCCAGGAGAGATATTAGCAAAGAGATTACAGCAATTTATCACAAGGATAATACACTATATCCAGGTAGGATTTATGCCAGGAATGCCATGCTCATTCAATATTAGGAAAACAATTAGCATAGTTGACCCTATCCATAACAAAATTAACAGAAACCATGATATCTCAATAGATGCAGAAATTTTTTTGACAAAATACAACACCCATTCCTATTAAAAACACTAGAAAGAATAGGAATAATTGGAGTTTTCCTTAAAATGATAAGTAGCATCTATCTAAAACCATCAGCAAGTATTATATGTAATGGGGATAAGATAGAAGCATTCCCAACAAGATCATAGGTGAAATAAGGATGTCCATTATTACCACTGCTATTCAATGTTGTGCTAGAAATGTTAGTTTTAGAACTAAGAGAAGAAAAAGAAATGAAAGGAATTGGGTTAAGCAATGAAGAAACAAAATTATCACTCTTTGTAGACAAAATGATTGTATACTTAGAGAATCCTAGAGAATCGACTAAAAAACTACTTGAAATAATTAACAATTTTAGCAAAGTTGTAGGATATAAAATAAACCCACACAAATCATTGGCATTTCTATATATTACTAACAAAGTTCAACAGCAAGAGATAGAAAGAGAAATTCCATTTAAAGTAATTGTAGACAATATAAAATATTTGAGAGTCTACCTGCCAAGGCAAACCCAGGGACTGTGTGAACACAATCACAAAACACTTTTCACACAAGTAAAGTCAGATCTAAATAATTGTAAAAACATCAGTTTTTTTAAAGTTTATGCACATTTTATTGAATAGTAATATAAAATGCTTTTTATTGTCATAAGGGCATGCTTTGATTGCCAACATTTCAGAAGTCAAATTACAAAGGCAAGGCTTTAGGCTGTAGTGAATTACATGGGTACTTATACATTTGTTTAAAAATATCAATGGACTGTTTTATTGTTGTTTTCAGAATGAATTAGTTGTAACCCATTAACTTATATACAAAAGGAAAAAAGTGAAAAAAAATTACACATTTTGTGGCATGTGACAGAACAGAACAAAATGACTAAACCATTATGATGATAACAGCTAACATGCATTTAGTTTCACATGTAACTACAAACTTATTTAAATTTCACAGCATACTAGCCATCTATATGTACACTGACAAGTTTAGGTTAAAAACTTTTAAGGATACTCTCCCCTGGGGGCAACTAGGTGGTGCAGTGAATAGAGTGCTGGCCCTGGAGTCAGGAGGACCTGAGTTCAAATTTGGCCTCAAACAGTTGACACACTTACTAACTGTGTGACCTTGGGCAAGTCACTTAACCCCAATTACTTTGTCTTCCCCATTCCAAAAAACAAAAATACATAAAAGAATGCTCTCCCCTTTAAATGTTTTTCAAAGCTTTTTTTGATCACAAAATTTCAAAGACATTAAGCATTTTTTAGAGACTATAAAGTATGCCAGTATACATACATTTCCAGTGTAAGTCAGACCATTAAATTCATTACAGTCCCATACAGGCCTATATAGTGATTTTTGTTCTTAAAAAACATGCATAGGCAGATTTTTACAGAATGTAGATGCTTTGCACTGCACTTAATATTGTGGCTTGTTCACTATACTTAAAAATGCACCACTCATAAATATTTAAATTCAGCAAGCCACAACCAAGATTTGATTTACCAAAAAAAATCTAAATACAAACAGCAAAAAAGATAGATGTAATTATTCCAGTTTTTTTTCAAACTTAAAGGGGAAAAAAAGATATTCATTATCAAATGAGTAAGATAAGTTTAATTTTGAAAGAAGGGCATTCAAGCACACTAAAGAAACCTGAGGTAAGCATAATCTGTACGAAATTAAACTGTCCTGTTTTTGCCATTTTAAACAAATTTGCAACATTCTTTTCCCCCTTTTTAAAAAAAAATTACCTAATTCAGTTTATAGCCCTTGTCTGACAAGAGTAGCAAAATATTATTAATAAATCATCCTTATTTAGTTTGTACATCATTTTGTTAAATATGTTTGATGTCATCCATTTTTAGTACTGTGACTGTAAATGTATAATAGAATAAGAAATTAGACAAAGTAGAGTTGGAGAAATGCAAATTAAAACAACTCTGAGGCACCACATCACACCTATCAGATTGACTAACATGATAAAACAGGAAAATGATAAATGTTAGAGAAGATATGGGAACACTAATGCATTGTTGGCGGAGTTGTGAGTTGATCCAATCCTTCTGTGGAGAAATTTGGAACTATGCCCAAAGGGCTATAAAACCATGCATACCCTTTGATCCAATAATACCACTTCTAGGTCTGTATCCCAAAGAGATCATAAAAATGGGAAAAGGACCCACATGCACAAAAATATTTATAAGAGCTCTTTTTATAGTGGTCAAAAACTGGTAATTGAGGGGATGCCCATCAATTGGGGAATGGCTGAACAAGTTGTGGTATATGAATATAATGGAATACTGTTGTGCATGGGAAATGATGAGCAGGTTGACTTCAGAAAAATCTAGAAATAATTATAGGAACTGATGCTGAATGATGTGAGCAGAATCAGAACACTGTATACAGTAACAGCCACATTATATGATGATTAGCTTTGATAGACTTAGCTTTTCTCAGCAATGCAAAGATCTAAGACAACTCCAACACTCATGATGGAAAATGCTATCCACATCTAGAGAAAGAAATTTGGAGTCTGAATGCAGATGGAAACGTAATGTTTGTTCTCTCTTTTTTTATTTTGTTTTGTTTCTTCTTTCTTATGGTTCCTCCCATTGGATCTAATTCTTCTATACAACATGATTAATGTGAAAATATGTTCTATATGAATACATACGTAGAGCTTATATCAGATTGCATGCTATCTGCAGAAGGGAGAAGGAGAAAGAGGGGAAGAAAATTTAAAACTCAAAATTTTATGGAAGTAAATGATGAAAACTAAAAATAAATAAATTTTTTAAAAAAGAAAAGACATGATGAGTAGGTGGACTTCTGAAAAACCTGGAAGGGATTGCATGAATTGATGCTGAATGAAGTGAGCAGAACCAGGAAAACATTGTACATAGTAATAGCAACATTGTACAATGAGCAACTTAGCTAGACTTAGCTCTTCTGAGTAATGCAGTGATCTAAGGCAATTGTAAAAGATTCATGATGGAGAATGCTGTCTACCTCCAGAGAAAGAACTATGGAGTCTGAAGGCAGATTGAAGCATACTATTTTTCCTTCCCCCATCCCCCTTCTTTGGCTCTAATTCTTTACAACATGACTAATATAGAAATATGTTTAATATGATTGTACATGTATGGCCTGTATCAGATTGCATGCAGTCTTGGAGAGGAAGAGGAGATTTAATTTATGTAATTTAAGACTCAAAAGCTTATAAAAGTGAATTTTGAACAGAACCAGGAGTAACACGGTAACAACCATGTTGTGCAAAGACTGACCTTGATAGACATAGTTCTTCTCAACAATGCAAGGTTCTAAGACAACTCCAAAAGACTCATAATAGATACTGCCATCCATATCCAGAAAAAGAGCTTTGCAGTCTGAATGCAGATGGAAACATGCTATTTGCTCTCCTTTTCCTTTGTTGTTTTGTTTCTTCTTTCTCACTGTTCCTCCTATTAGTTACAATTCTTTTTTACATTGTGACTAATGTCAAAATATATTTAATATGAATGTGTAAGTAGAGACTATATCAGGTTGCACACCATCTTGGGAAGGGGGGAAAAATTTGAAACTCATAATCTTACGGAAATGAATGTTGAAAACTAAAAGTAAATAAATAAATTTTAAAAAATTTTAAAAAAAGAAAATACCTGGAGAAAAAGTATTTTTTACTTGATCCTGAAGGCAATAGGAAGCCATGAGTTTATTGAACAAGGAGAGTGACATAATCTGACCTGCACTTTAGGAAAATCACTGTAGTGGAGGAATACAGGATGGACTGGTATGGGGAGAGACTTGAGGCAGGCAGATCCACCAGCAGTCTATCAGCTAGGCGATAGTCTGGGCATGAGGTGATGAGGGCTTGTATCAGGGTGGTGGCAGCATCAGAGGAGAGAAGGGAAAGAATTAGATGCTGCAAAATTGAAATTAAGAGATTTTTTACAACAGACTGGATGTGGGGGAGGTGAAAGATAGTGAGGAGTCAAGGATGAAATTTTGGTTGCCAGCCTGAGGGTCTGAGAGGATGGTGTTGATCTCTATGCAATATGGATAATGAGTTCGGTTTTGGCCCTGGAGATTTTTTCCTAGGGAGTTCATTGACAGCTTGTTCTATTTCTTTTTTTGAGATGGGGTTATTTAAGTATTTTACTTCCTCTTCTGTTAATCTGGGCAATTGATACTTCTGCAGATATTCTTTCATTTCACTAAGATTGCCAAATTTATGGGCATATAATTGGGCAAAATAATTCCTAATTATTGTTTTAATTTCCTCTTCATTGGAGGTGAGTTAACCATTTTAATTTTTGATACTTGTAATTTGGTTTTCTTCTTTCTTTTAATCAAAATGACTAAAAGTTTATCAATTTTATTGGTTTTTTCATAAAACCAACTCTTAGTTTCATTAGTTCAATAGTTATCTTAATTTCAATTTTATTAATGTCTCCCTTGGTTTTCAGTAGTTCAAATTTAGTATTTAGTTAGGGATTTTCAATTTGTTCTTTTTCTAGTTTTTTTAGTTGCATGCCCAATTCATTGATCTCGTTTTTCTCTATTTTATTCATGTAAGCATTCAGAGATACAAAACTTTCCCTAAGAAAGAAGCTGCTTTCACTGCATCCCATAAGCCTCATTATTGTCATTCTCTTGAATGAAGTTGCTGATTCTCTCTATGATTTGTTGTTTGACCCACTCATTCTTTAGGATAAGATTATTTAGTTTCCAACTAGTTTCTAGTCTATCTTCCCATGGCCCTTTACTACATGTAATTTTTATTGTATTATGATCTGAAAAAAGATGCATTTAATATTTCTGCCATTCCGCACTGGATTGTGAGGGTTTTATGCCCTAGTACATGGTCAATTTTTGCGTATGTGCTATGTACCACTGAGAAGAAAGTATATTCCTTTTTATTCCCGTTCAATTTTCTCCAGAGCTCTGTCATATGTACCTTCTCTAAAATTCTGTTCACCTCCTTAACTTCTTTCTTGTTCATTTTGAGGTTAGATTTATCAAGTTAAGAGAGGGGAGGTTGAGGTCCCCCAGTAGTGTAGTTTTGCTATCTATTTCTTCCTCTAACTCCCTTAACTTCTCCTCTAAGAATTTGGCTGCTATACCACTTGGTGAATATATATATTTAGTAATGATATTACTTCATTGTCAATATTACCTTTTAGCAGGATATAGTTTCCTTCCTTATCTCTTTTAAGATTTGCTTTTGCTTTTGCTTTGTCTGAGATTAGGATAGCTACCCCTGCTTTTTTTACTTTAGCTGAAGCATAATATATTCTTCTCCAGCCTTTTACCTTTACCTTATGTATATCCCCCTGTTTCAAATGTGTTTCTTGTAAACAGCATATTGTAGAATTATAGTTTTTAATCCATTCTGCTATCCACCTCTGTTTTATGGGAGAGTTCATCCCATTCACATTCACAGTTATGATTACTATCTGTGTTTTTCTCTCCATCTTATATCCCTCCCTGTTTATGCTTTTATTTCTCCCTTCTCCCTTCCCCCCCTCAAAAGAGTTTTGCTTTTGACCACCACCTCCCTCAATATTCCCTCCCTATCAGTCCCCCTCCCTTTACCTACCCTTTCCCCGTTACTACTTCTTCCCTTCCATATAACACCTCCTCTTTTCTTTTCCCTTTCCCCTCCTACAGCCTGTAGGGCATGTTAGGTGTCTATATTTAACAAAATATGCTATTCTCACCTTGAACCAAATCCAATAAGAGTAAATCACAATGTTCTTCTCCCTCCATTCTTTCCCTCCATGTGTCTCTTCACGTTAAATTCCTATACTTAACTGAGTATGTTATTCTCTCCTTGAAGCAAAACCAGTGAGAGTAAAGCTGATACAATGCTCATCTCTCTCCCTTCTTTCCCTCTACTATAATACATGTTATCCTCTTCATGTGATGTAATTTACCCTTTTCTGCCTCCTCCTTTCCTCTTATTCCATTATAATCCCTATGTACCCCTTAATTAGGTTTTTCTAAATCATCACATCAGTTAATTTATACCCACATCCTCTATCTAATTATACCCCTTTTAAGTGTCATAATAATTATACAATTCTCAAGATTAACAGGTATCATCATCTCATATAGGGATGCAAACAGTTTGTTCTTTTTTTGCTTATTGAATTTTTTAAAATTAATTAATTTTTAGTTTTCAACATTCATTTCCACAAAATTTTGAGTTACAATTTTTCTCCCCATCTTTCCCTTACCCCCACCCCCAAATAGCAAGCCTACTGAATACTCCTTCCCCCAATCTGTTCTCTCTTATATCCTCCTCCATCACTCCCCAATTTTCCAGTAGGGCAAGATGGCTTTCTGTACCTCAGTGCCTGTATATCTTATTTCCCAGTTGCATGTAGAAAACAAATTTTTTTTAAAAACATTTGCTTTCAAAACTTTGAGTTCCAGATTTTTTCCCTTCTTCCCTCCTCATCCACCCCCACTGGGAAAATAAGCAATTCAAATATAGGTTGTACATGTGTAGTTACCCAAATCATTTCCATAATTGTTATATTGTGAAAGACCAACTATACTTCCCTCTATCCTATCCCACCCCCCACTTATTCTATTTTTTCCTTTGATCTTATCCCTTTTCAAAAATGTTTGCTTCTAACTACCCTCTCACCCAATCTGCCCTCTCTTCTATCATCTCGCATCTTATCCTCTACCCCCTATTTTCTGTAGGGTAAGATACCCAATTGAGTGTTTATGCTATTCCCTCCTTAAGCCAAATTCAGTGAGACCAAGGTTGTCCCATTCTCTTTCACCTTTCTGCTCTTCCCCTCCATTGTAGCAGTTTTCTCTCACCTCTTTTATATGAGGTAATTTACCCTAATCTATCTCTCTCTTTCTCCTTCTCCCAATAAATTCTTCTCTCGCCTCTTAAATTTTATTTTTTAGATATCATCCCTTCAAATTCAACTCATCCTGTGCCCTCTGTCTGTACATGAACATACATATGCACACACTCACATATATATTTATATACACATACAACCTCTTATACACACACACACACACACACACACACATATTCCCTTCAACTATC
>CM053585.1:254092179-254117223 GCA_028646515.1 Pseudochirops corinnae | reverse complement strand
CTGAGAAAAGTCTTATGAGTTACAATTATTGTTTTTCCATATAGAAATGTAAATAGTTCAACTTTAATAAGTTCCTTATGATTTCTTTTTCCTGTTTATCTTCTCATGCTTCTCTTGCTTCTTGTATTTGAAAGTCAAATTTTCTGTTCAACTCCGGTTTTTTCATCAAGAATGCTTGAAAATCCTCTATTTCATGGAATGACCATATTTTCCTCTGAAGCATTATACTCAGTTTTGCTGAGTAGGTGATTCTTGGTTTTAGTCCTAGCTTCTTTGACCTCTGGAATATCATATTCCAAGCCCTTTGATTCCTTATTGTAGAAGCTGCTAGGTCCTGTGTTATCCTGATTTTGTTTCCATAATACTAAAATTGTTTCTTCCTGACTGCTTATAATATTTTCTCCTTGACCTGAAAACTCTGGAATTTGGCTATAAAATTCCTAGGAGTTTTCTTTTTGAGATCTTTTTCAGGAGGCAATCAGTGAATTCTTTCCATTTCTATTTTGCCCTTTGCTTCTAGAATATCAGGGAAATTTTGCTTGATAATTTCTTGAAAGATGGTGTCTAAGTTCATTTTTTGATCATGGCTTTCAGATAGTCCAATAATTTTTAAATGGTCTCTCCTGGATATATTTTCCAGGTCAGTGCTTTTTCAATGAGATATTTCACATTGCCTTCTATTTTTTCATTTGTTTGGATCTGTTTCATAGTATCTTGATTTCTCATAAAGTCATTAGCCTCCATTTGCTCCAACCTAATTTTGAAGGAGTTACTTTCTTCAGTAAGTTTTTGAAGTTCCTTTTCCATCTGGCAAATTTGGTTTTTAAGGCATTCTTCTCATCATTAGCTTTTTGGGCCTCTTTTGCCATTTGAGTTAGTCTATTTTTTAGTGTATTATTTTCTTCAATGTATTTTTGGGTCTCCTTTAGCAGGCTGTTGACTTGCTTTTCATGATTTTCTTGCATCATTCCCATTTCTCTTCCCAATTTTTCCTCCACTTCTCTTACTTGATTTTCAAAATCCTTCTTGAGCTCCTCCATGGCCTTTGACCAATTCATATTTTTCTTGGAGGCTTTTGATGCAGGAGTTCTGACTTTGCTGTCCTGCTCCCACTCCATGACTTGATCCTTTTTGTCCCCAAAAAAGGATTCTATGGTCTGTTTGTGCTTCCACTGCTTGCTCATATTGCCAACCAATTACTTGACTTTTGAGCTCTTTGCCACAGTAGAACTCTGCTTCCAGGATGAAGAGAGCTTTGTCCCAAATTGCTGGGGTTTTCACAGCTGCTGGAGCTATTAGGAGGGAGCTGCCTCTGTAGTCCTCACAAGCTCTGGCTCACTGGTCACACACCCCAGGATCACCACTCAAGACTGTGATCCAGATCGAAGCAGGTTGAAACAAGAGAGATTAGCCTCTGAATGGTTGCTTGGTCCCTCTACAATCTGCATGCCAGGAGCTCCTGAGGCAGCCATGTGGCAGCACAGCTGCTATACCTCCACCACTTCTTGCCCTGGGGGCAGGAGCCAGACTGCACTGTACCATCCACCCCTGTTCCAGCAGAGTTCCACACTGACCTTTTACTTTTTCTTTGGGGCTTATGGGTTGAGAAGTCTAGAAACCACCACAGCTGCTGGTTATTCACTCTGCTGAAGTCTGCTCTGGCCACTTGCTGGTCAGGGCTACCCTGGGACTAGAACTGCACTGCTCCTGTGGGACTGTACTCAGCTCCCAGCATGCTGTGACAGACCTTTCCTGTTGGGCTGCCAGGCTGTCTTCAGTGGGAGATTTGTTTCTCTCTGTCACTTTGTGGGTTTTGTAGCTTTAGAATTTGCTTAGAGTCCTTTTTTACAGGTATTGGAATTGTTTGGAGTCAGAGCCCATGCCAAATTTGTTCTTCTACTCTGCCATCTTGGCTCCACCCCCTAGTTTGCTCTTTTTGAATAACAAGTTGTATACGTGTGTGTGTTTGTCTGTGTGTTTATTTTTTCCCTGTTTATCTTTTTATGTCTCTCTTGAGTCTTGTATTTGAAGCTCTAATTTTCCATTGAGCTCTGGCCTTTTCATCAGAAAAGGCTAGAAGTCCCTTATTTCATTGAATGAGCATCTCCTTGCCTGCAAGATTACGCTCAATTTAGCTGGATAGTTGATCCTTGGTTATAGTCCAAGCTCCTTTGCCTTACAGTGTATCATATTCCAGTCCCTCTGATCTTTTAATGTAGAAGCTGTAAGGCCTTGTGTGATCCTGACTGTAGTTCCATTATATTTGAATTGTTTCTTTCAGGCTGCTTATAATATTTTCTCCTTGATATTTCTGGAATTTGGCTACAATATTCCTTAGAGTTTTTGATTTGGGATCTCTTTCAGGAGGTGAATGGTGGATTCTTTCAATAACTATTTTACCTGCTGGTTCTAGGACCTCAGGGCAGTTTTTCTTTATTATTTCTTGAAAGATACTGTCTAAAGTCTTTGTTTTTCCAACTTGTCTTTTGCGCACTGTAATTGTCTATTCTGTGACTTTTAAAGTGGATCTCTGCTTCCGAGGCACAGAAGGCTCTGACTGGTGCTTCTTTTCTTTTTTTTTCTTTGAGGGAGGAAGACAGGGCAATTGGGGTTAAGTGACTTGCCCAAGGTCACACAGCTTGTAAGTGTTAAGTGTATGAGGCCAGATTTGAACTCAGGTCCTCCTGACTCCAGGGCCAGTGCTCTATTCACTGTGCCACCTACCCATCCCTGACCCATGCTTCTTATACTGGGTTATTCTGAGTCCTGGTCATTGGCTTTGTGTGCTGTGGCCTCTGAGTGCCTAGACTGAGGCCAAGACCAGAATTTTCAGTGTTTCCCTAGGATTACACTGAAGCTCACAGCGTGAGGTGTGCAGGAGGAGTGGTCTGGCTGCTTCAGGTTTCAATCTCTGCTCCCTTGGGCTAGAACTCAGGCAGTCTCAGTTGCTGGTGGCCGGGTTATGCTGGCGTCTGCCGATTCACCTGGTCATGTGAAGGCATACCTAGGTTCTGGTGCTGTTGCTTTCTGGCTCCACCCCCCTGGGATTCAAGATCTCCCACTGGGATGCCTCCCGTATTGCACTGGTGCCCTTCAGCCTCAGCACAGCAACAGCCACAGCCACACCTCTCTTGTAGATCTCCTAAGCTTGCCGCTGGTTATGATATTTCAGGATTTTGCACTAGGGCAATATTCACTGGGTTTTCAGGGTCAAAGATGCGGATGAGAGCAGCTATGGTTTACTTTGCCATCTTGGCTTCCAGAAGTTCAGAAAAGTCATGAATTCAGTTTTGGACATATTGAGTTGAAGACTCATCCTGAAGGCATCCTGTTTGAGATGTCTGAAAGACAATTGGAGATGTTAGATTGGAAGTCAGCAGAGAGGTTGGGGCAGAAAAGGTAGGTTTGAGAATTATTGGCACAGAGATGGTAATTAAATCCATGGGAGCTGATGATATCGCTAAGTGAAGTAGTATAGAGAGAGAAGAGAAAAGATCCCAGGACAGAAACCTGTGAGACACCTATGAGTAGAGGGCATAATCTGGATGAGGATCCAGCAAAGGAGGTTGAGGACGAGCACTCATATAGGTAAAGGAGAATCAGGGCAGAGTTGTGGAAAAACCTAGAGAGAAGAGAATATCAGGGAAGCAAAGGTGATTGACAGTGTTAATAGCTTCAGAGAGGAGAACAAAAATTGAGTAAAGGTCTTTGGATTTGGCAGCTAAGAGATCACTGGTAACTCAGAAGAGGCCAGTTTCAGAGGAATGATGAGAACAAAAACCAGATTATAAGGTGTTAGAGAGTGAGAGAAAGTGGTGACAGTTTATTTAAGGAGTTTGGCCACAAAAGGCAGAAAAGATATTGTATAGTAGAGAGGTAGAAGGATCAAGAGAAGGTTTCTTGAAGATGTTTTTTTGAGGGGAGACATGGACATACTTGTAAGCAGTAGGGAATGAGCCAGTAGACAGGAAAAGATTGAAAAGAAATGATAGAGTGAGGATGACAGAGGGTCAATCTGTTGGAAGAGAAGGGATGGAATGGGATTGCTTTGCACATATTGGGGTTAGCTTTGATAAGGAGTAAGGCCATCTTATTGTGTAAAGCAGGGGAGGAGATAGTGGCAGAAGGCATATGAGTAATATGAGATGAGGAAGAGAGGAGAGGAAGAAGCTCATGACAAAAAGCCTTAACTTTTCCCGTAAAATATGAAGCAAGATTATCTGAGCTGAGAAGATGAGAAAAGGAGGAGCTTTAGGAAATTTGAGGGGGGGTAAAAGAGTTTAATAGAACCATTGTGGAGAGTAGCTTAGTGAGTTGATAAGGGAAGTGTAGTAGGATTGCCTAGGAGCAGTAAGGAACATAAATTTGTAGTGTACCCCATCAGAACAGTTGCATGATTTTCTCTATCTTCATTCAATTTACCTTGTTATGGTTATAATGCAAAAGGTTCTCCTGGTTCTGCTCATTTCACTTTGCTTCAGTTCATACAAATCTTTTCATATTTTTCTGAATGTAGTATTCCTTATTTATTTTTGTTTTTTCCTTCATTTATTCATTTTAAAATTTATTTTTACAAAATTTTTATTTCCAAAATCCTTCCTTCCTACCCCACTCCTACATACTGAGAAGGCAAGTAATAGGATATAAATTACATATGCAAAGCTATGCAAAACGTATTTCATATTCATCACCCAGCATAGTTCCAACTTGTGTTCCAGAATGGTTGGACTAGTTCACAACTCTACCAACAGTGCAATAGTGTACCTATTTTTCCACATTCCCCTCTCCCAGTATTTATAACTTTCCTTTTCTGTCATGTTAGCTGATCTGACAGGTGTGAGGTGGTAGCTTGGAATTGTTTTGATTTGCATTTCTCTTATCAATATCCTTTTAGAGCATTTTTTCCATGTGACTATTGATAACTTCTCTTTCTTCTTCTGGAAATTATCCATTTATATTATTCGACCATTTTCAACCTGGCAGTGAACATGCTATGTCCTGCAAGCCAGGGAGAGATTTGTCCAGCATCTATGTTATCCCCATAAGTGAGCTTGGTGGGGACTCCAAGAGTAGAGGAAACCTATTCCCGGGAGTAGGAGGCACGCCCTTGCCATATCTGTTCTCTATATGTGTTTTTTAGTACCTTTGTATTTCGAGTTTGAGGGCACTTTCACTAGATACTTATGTATATGGAAGAGGGGATGGAGCATAGATGGCATGTTTTGTTAACTCTGTTGTGCCTTCTCAGTAAATAAAAGCTAATTTACATTGGAGAGATACCTATTAGTTAATTGCTTTTAGAAAGCACACTAGCTGGGGGATCAAACCATACTATCAGGAGCCAGAACTCCTCATGGCTATTTCTAGAACCCTGAGGGGAAAGGTCATTAGCTACCCCCTTGAGAATCTAGTATGTCAGTACAAGTGGAGGTTGGAAGAGGAAACCCAGTCTTGGGTTGCTATGCTTACACTTCTCTAATTAGTGAAGTGGAACATTTTTCCTTCAGTCGTTGAGAGTGTGTATGGAAGCACACTGACCTCCTTTCCCTTGCCTCATTGGGCTACTTAATACAAAATAATATTAGGAAAGCACATTAGTCTAAAGTCCAGGGTCTCACCTAAATGAGAAACCCTTATCAGTATTTAATCTTACTTCTAGGAAAACAATGTCCTGCTCTAAAATATTCTAAAATCTTTTTTATTGACGGCCTAACCAACTTCTTTTTTTGGAGGGGGGAAGGCAAGGCAGTTGGGGTTAAATGACTTGCCCAAGGTCACACAGCTTGAAGTATGTCAAGTGTCTGAGGCTGGATTTGAACTCAGGTCCTCCTGACTCCAGGGCCAGTGCTCTATTCACTGTGTCACCTAGCTGCCCCCCAACCAACTTCTAAACTACCTCTCAGTCCCTTCTAATTTGGTGAACCCAGGAGGGACTCATTCCTGAAGTAATTAGGGTGAGGATCGGACTAAGAGAAGGATAAAGTCTTTGATTATTTCAGTTAATAGAAATGGTTCTTGAATTCACCTTTGACCAGGTAGAAAGAAGAATCTTCAGAGGGAATGGTTGAATAGAGATGGAATCGTTTTGGGAAAATGATTCTTTGGAATATATATTCATTTAAAATTACTATTACAGTTCTGAGAATGTTTCCTACACTCCTTACCATTAAATAATCTTAACCATGGAATTTTGTCCATTGTTTTAGAGTATGATAAAAATAATATTGAGGCAGTTAGGTGGCATAGTGTATAGAGTACTAGATTTGAAGTGAGGAAGACTTGAGTTCAAATCCAAGTTCAAATACAGGGTGTCTCCAGGAAAGTCATTTAACATCTGTCTGTCTCTGTTTCCTCTTCCGTAAAATAGAGATAATAATCACACCTACCTCCCAGGGTCATTCTGAGGCTCAAATGAAATAATATTTGTCAAAGTCTTTGCAAACCTTAAAGGACTATAAAATGCTGTTATCACAATTTTATTATATTAAACAGTAACTCCAAAACAGCTTATATTAGATCTCCAAAGGCAAAAAAAAAAAAAAAAAAAAAAAAAGGAAGCTCTAGTTTTGGATCTCCCTCCTTCTGAGCCAGGGTTTCTTAACATATTTTTGTGTCAAAGGCCTCTTTGACAATCTGGTGAAGCCTATGGAAATATAGTTATCAAAATATTTTTTGAAACCAAGTTTCTGACTCCTGGATTAAGAACCCTTAAGGAGAAAGTGCTTGGATTAGAATAGTTGACTTAACTAGCTGTGTGACCTTGGACAAGTCACTTAACCCCAATTGCCTTGCCTTCCCCCCTCCAAAAAAAAAAAGTTAAAAAAAAGATTAGAATAGTTGAATAATTAAAATTATTTCTAGCAGACTTGTGCCTAAATCATAGAGTATAATTTTTTTCCCCTTTAATAGTTTCATTTCTTCATTTGCAAACTGCCTGTTAATATCCCTTGACCACTTTTGGTGGGGTTGGATTTGGGAGGGAGAGGGAAATGGTTCTTATTTTTGTATATTTGCATCAGTTCTTCATATGTCTTAGATTTTAGACCTTTTTCAAAGAAATCTTATGTAGAAATGTTTTTGAAATTGCTTCCCTTTCTCACCTCAGCTGTATTTCCTGCTTTGAACCTTCCTGTTTTAACAAAGGAAAATATATTTAAGCAAAACCAACCAGTTCATCACTTAATGCACACACCATTTGTTCTTCAGCTGTATAATAAAAGGAAGAAAGTGCACTCCCTCATTTTTTCTCTTGGGTCAGTATCATCACATTGTTCTCCTTCACTGAGCCTGTAGTACTCAACAAGGCAGAACCAAAGAAGTTGACCAATAGGAGCAAAGGAATGACTTTGTTCTGTGTCCCTTTCCAGGTCTGCTCCAAGTTCTACCACTTTTGTTTCTTTTTTTTCTTCCTGCTTTATATCCTTTTTTCTTTTTCTTTTTTGACATAGTGCTCCTCTGGGTTCCCCTCAACCCCTAATTTGATCTCACAAGTTCAGTATCGGGGAGGAAGACTTCCTCAGGTTCCCAATGCTCTGTGGGAGCACACTTCTAAAACAATAGCTCATGGTTATTCAGTCAGTCAGAGTCAGAGGACACAATTAGCTCCAAGCAAAGTTGTTTACTGAAATGGCATGGTCAGAACAATAATTATACAATCTCTCCCCCATAAACCTGGGACATCCTATTCCACAAATACGCACGGTTTTAGTAGGAAGGATGGATATATATGGAATTCCTAAGTAACATATACATCCAAGGAACATGGGAAGTCAAGACACCTTACACCTTTGGTATCATCCTCTGATGAAAGGATCCTAAAGGTCATACAATTATAGATATAGAATTGTAAAAGACTTTAGAAGTCATTGAGTCCAACCCTCTGTTTCGGAAGTAATCTGATAATGCAGAGAATTATACTTTAGAACAAGCCATTTTACTGTACATACAGGTGAGAGACCAGATGGGTAAAACAGAGAATTTTCACCTCAAAGAGTAGTTTCCCCACAAAGGTTTTTATTCATTGATTAAAAAGGAGAAAATATTATCAATAAAAATAATTCTTAGCTTCCAGAGGAGGCCTGTAGAAGGTATCTTCAAAGGAAAAGAACGTCAAAGACACAGCTATCTTAGCTTCTTGAAACCAAATTTGTATCCTTGCTTTACTAAGAAAATCTTATGTAATTAGAACAAAGACTCTCAAACTTAAAATAACATTCTGCTCTCCCCCCAAAGTAAATCTTCCTGTTCCATTGCTAACCAGACCTTTTTCCACTACCTGATCACTCTGAATTAGCTGAGGAAACTCAGGCCCAAAGAGGCTGTGACTTGCCCAAGGTCATATTGGAAAGAAACAGCAGAACCAAGCGCCCTAACTCCAAAGTTGGTCTTTCTATTATATTACACTGAAGTGAGACACTCCATTATTTGGTACAATTGAATTTATTTTATTTACTTTAATCCACATATGCACTCTTAGTACTTAACAGAGACAGAGAAAGTCATTATTCTGATTCCCACATCATGCAATGGAAATTGCCTAAATTCACTAGGATGTGAAATGGGGAGTACCGAGTTCAACACACATTCAAATTACCCCAATCGCACCATCCCCAGGACAGTGGAAATGGCAATGGTGGATCAGAAGTCTGAGGCACGAGATACTAAATATAGGAAAACAGACCCATTGGTTAGAGGTGATGGCTGGGGGTCAGACCCCGCCCCAGGGTCTACTGAGGCTTCATTCCAGTCTCCACGGGGGTCCAAGAAGTTGAAGGCTTCTCATATGCTTTGTGAAATCCAAATGTTGATAACGTATTTTCTATTCAATCCTGTAACTCTGTTCTATATTTGATGCAAAACCCCAAGTCTCTTCTTTGCCTCCAAGTGAAGAAGTTCATAAGTATGAAAGTTCAGTCTTTCTCTCTCAGACTCAGATACCAAAGGGTTAAGCCAGGGGTGAGGAACCTGTGGCCTCAGGTGGCCTCCTAGGTCCTTGAGTGTAGCCTTTTGACTGAGTCCAGGTTTTACAGAACAAATCCTTTTATTAAGGGGATTTGTTTTGTGAAATTTGGATTCAGAGGGCTGCACTTGAGGACCTAGAGGGCCACATGTGGCCTGGAGGCTGAAGGTTTCCCAACTCTAGGTTAAGCCTGCCTATGATCATTTCTAGAGACTCCAAGCTTGGCTTTAGAAGTACAATTTTGTCATCAAACAGTCTAATTCTATGGGAATTGTTATCTCAGCAACTCCTGCAAATCGTTCCTGCCAAGGGAATCTTGTTATTTCACATAACTTCAGTATCTGAGAAACTGAATTGTATTTGTGTGCCATTCTTAAGAATCAGACTAGTTGACCTTGTGCCATCTAAGGCCCCATCCTTGTAAATTTTAGGTGGCTTTATCTTAAGCCCAGGTGCCTCTGAGTCTAGTGCTCCTGTCTGATATTAATTACTTTCAAGATGCAGCTGGCCCCCATAAATTCACAAAAACATTCCTTAGAGACAGAGAAAAGTGGGCCTGATCCCATGAATGCTTTATGCTTTTTTGCTATGACCAGCACAGTTGGGTGGCCTAGCAACCAGTTCAGTAAAGAGATGGGGATGTATTCGATAGTCTGTTTATTCCAGAGCCATTTCATACAGAGCCAAAGATACAAGGAACTGAGAAGGTTTATAAGTCCCTAGCAGAAGTTCTTACATTATCAGAAAAAAATACAAGGACCCTCCTTTGGTCTAGACCGCTCCCTACCCCAGCATAAGGCTAGTTATTCATTAAGACTTTGTCCTAGGACCATGTCCAAAGGCACAAACAGAGAGTCACAAACAAGACTTGCTAATTAGTTACCCTAAATTTTCCTTAGTTATTCATAGGACCATGGAGGCATCAACAAACAAGATTATACTCCTCCTGCATATCTGCCTTGTGACTTCATAGAAGTTTGTAAAGGAGAGGGGAACATTCCATTAGTGGGGCAGGGGGACCCCTGAAAGTCTACTACACTTTTTCCTTAATGTATAACCATTCATGATCCTTGTCTAACCCCACAAGGTTGTCAATTCCATAACCAAGAATATAATTCCTGTTCTGTTCTTTGTTCTATACTTATAAAAATGAGTTGCATCTTCAGTTCTGGGTCTTTGACATAAATGGAGACAATCCATTTATCCTTTCTTATCAGCTAGCATGACCCTGTTAAAAAAGGATATCTTGCTGGAAGAAACTTTGAGAATTTGACAGCTTCTTTTTAAGGCTCTCGTCATTAACAATGCAGACATTCCTGAGGTGACCTCATTTGCACTTAAACTCAGTCTCCACTAAATTCCTGGGACATTAATTCATAATCAGAAGTGGCCTTGGGATGGACTGTATTTAAAGCAAACTTTACAAATTGACATTTCACTGACATAATCAATATCCAATTAGCGGCGTAGATTATTTGTGCCAATATGCTAAAATACTGATTTCACCACCTCAAGGGAATTACCACATATTTAGTACACATCTAATAGCAAGTTGGGAGAGTTGTTTTGAGAAGCACAAAAAAAATCTAATTATTCTAACTTATACAGAGTTAACTTCTTTAAATTTGCATAACATCTGTGTAAATCATCCTGACAAAGACAGGCATGTGTGGTTACTCATTGCGAATTCAGAATTGAGTTGCTTATCTACATGATATTTGTCTTCTAAGTACTGATTTATCTATGTCATCTTTCCCTTTTAAAACAGGAATTTAGTGAAAAAATAAACACAGAGATCTCTTAGGATAAGAACAGGAGTTTATTCACTTCCTGGGGAGAAGAGGGCAGTCTTCCCCAGGACTCGTCATGGAGAAAAGGCCAGTTACAAAAGACAGGGCAAGAATTTATAACTTAACTTAGTCAAGCCCCCTTTCCCGACTGACTCCTCTCTCATTGGTAGAGAGGCATACTTCACCAAATTCTTCCCCAACTGGGACAGCAAGAAAGGGGAGGGAGGGTCCCACCAAGGTGGGAAAATAGACAAAGGAAGATAAAAGTGATTGATAGCAGTAATGGAGGAGGAGGAGGGAGGAAGGGAAAGTTAACAACCCCAAATGGAGAAGTTTTCACTCATCCCATACACTTTCTATCTAGAACCCCAGTACCCAGCACATGGTAAGAGCTTGATAAATTACATGTTGATTCATTAAATTATTCCTTCTCAGAGAAGCAGAAGACCACTAAGAGAATCATCTTGGACCTGACAGAGCTAAAATGCCATGCCTAGCAAATAAAAAGATCTGGTCCTTGTGAGTTGCCTAGAAACTGCAATGCCTGATACACAGCTTAATAAAGACTTGTTAAATGAATAAGTTGGCCCAACAGATTTTTTTACTGAATCACTTCATATAGTTCTCTCCATACAGCATGCTCCATTTTTATTTTATGGTACTATAATATTTCATTACATTAAGATGCTGCAATTTTAAAAAAACCATTTTCCAGCTATTGGAATTCAAGTTTTATAATAGGGAGGGCGTGTGTGTGTATGTGTGTGTGTGTGTGTGTGTGTGTTACCAACAGAGCAGCTTGGAACTTTTGGTATACATAAGTCCTTTTTTCCTGTTTTAACATGCTTTTTGGATAGTTTAGCAATGGAATTGTTGGATTTAAAAATACAATCAATTTCATGACTCCTGCTACATAATACCATATTGCTCTTCAAAGTGTTTTTTAGCAGTCTGCAGTCCAACCAACAACATAATGGGGTGTTATGTTTTATTTTAAGGGGGTAAGGCAGGGCAATTGGAGTTAGGTGATTTGCCCAAGGGCACAAGGCTAGTGTTAAGTGTCTGAGGCTGGATTTGAATTCAGATCATCCTGACTACAAGGCCAGTGTTCTATTCACTGTACCACCTAGCCCAAAGCGTGTTATATTTTAAAAGGGATATTGAGAAGACCTAAGGGCCTTCGAGAACCATGGAATGAGGTTCTAATGGCAAAATGGCAAGGTGTAGAATTGATATTTCTGAAGTGGGGCTGTCATGTGATTTCTACTCTGCCCACATATAAAATCAGCCCTGGCCACAAGATTAAACAATCTTTAACAGGCTTACTTGGTCTCTACCACTTTTTTCTTGGTATCCATTTCTTGCCCCATTTTTCCTAGCTGTCTCCTGTTGGTCTTGTGCAGAGTTGTATTGAGGAGGGTGTAGAGAAGGCTGGTTTCTATCTTTCAGGAGTTCACAGTCTAAAGAAAGAGGTAAGAAGTATCTAATTCATCTCATTTCAACAATTGGGCATTAAACACCTCCTATGTGCATAGCAGTACATGGGCACTGAGGATTCGACACAAAAATGAAAAACAGTCCTGCTGTTAAGGAGTTTAAATCTTACTCACATGGGGACAGAGACTGGACCAGCACTATCATTGGCATAGGGAAGTACCAAGAAAGGAAAATGCCTCTACCAATGCAGATCAGCATATTTTCTTAGAAAGTTACCTGGAGACACTGAGAGATTATGTCACTTGTCCAGGGTCACACAGTCAGGATATGTCTGAGGCAGAATTTGAACCAGGTCCTCCTGGCTGTAAGGCCACATCTCTATTCTCTACGACATGATGCCTGTCTAACATACAACATACAAACAACTAAGTACATAAATGAGAATTATAGGTGACACTAAAAACTAGGAGGATCAGAAAAGGCTTCCAGAGGAAGTGGTACTCGAACTGAGTCTTAAAGAAAAGTTGAGTTTTTAAGAGACAGAGAAGAGTGTCAAAAACAAAAAGTGTGTTCTGGTCTGCAAACTCAAGTTTGCTCTAAAATGGACAGGCAAGGAGAGTGGGGTAGAAGATATCATCTCTCTCTTTTTCTTAGCATCTAGTGCAGAGACTGGAGAAACTCAATCAGGAGGAACATAATCAATGCTTCCAAACAAGAACTGTTCCAATTGGCTGAGCATCTAGCCCTGCCCACTCAGCAAAGACAGCAAGGGCCAGTGCTCTGGGCCCAGTGCCCAGAGGGATCTACTCCACAGTAGTCCTGCTACCCCTTTCCCTTAGCACAGTCCCCACATCCCCACCATGAAGTTCCTTCTCCAGCTTTTCACCATCATGGCATTCCTAATCCAGAGGAGCCCAGGTAATCCCAAACTCACTAGGGGAGAAGGAAAGAGGAATTCCTCCTCACTCGAGAGGATAGAAAAACACCCCATTCTGACTATCCCCACACAAAGAGATGGGCTCAGAGTGTAATACATTTAGCCACTACCTTCCCCAGGTCTATTGCATGTTTCGTCCTCCTAGGATCTTGTTCTTGAGAAGGGTACAGAGGTTTGGAGGAGGTTGGAGCTGTCTTTGGTGGACTCACCTCCAGAGGGTCAAGCTGATGGCCTAGCCAACACAAACAAAATTCAATGAGTCACAGAAACCTTGGATAGAGATGGTAGGAATGCAAATGAGGGGGCAGAATTCAGACCATAGAAGAAGCATCAGAACTATTGTGACTGATGGGGTAGCGAAAGACAGAAGGTGATAAGAACTCAGAGGTTTTGAGCCTGAGTGACTGGGTGGATGATGGGGCCATGAATAGAGAAATAAATAGAGAAGTCAGAAGGAAAAAGAGTTTTTAGAGAAGATGAAGAATCTTGCTTTGAATGTTTTGAGTCTGAAGAATATGGAGTATCTTGATTGAAATGTCCTTTGAGTAATTGTTGGAAGTATAAGACTTGGACTAGAAATAGAGATTTGGGCGTAATTCCCATGAAGGTAAGAGGTGGAAAGGGGATAGCAGATTTCCAAAGAGAATTAAAATGTTCACATTTAAAACACAGGGAGAAGATAAACAATTAGAAAAGATAGAGGGTATGTTCAAAGAATTGGGAAGTGAACCAGCATATTTTAAAACAGAAGTCAAAGGGACTCATTACTATTGATAAATATCCTTTCCCAAAGACCTTGTTAGATTTAGAGGATATCTTGGGGCAGGGAGGGGGGTGCTGTCTCCATGACTTTGAAAAGGGGCCAAAGCTTGGGGCAAGTTTATTTTCTTTATGTCTGTTCCCTTCTGTCTTACCAGTCCCCATCCACCTGCCTACCTTCAGCTCCCCTGAACATTACTAGTTCTATCGACTTTGTACCTGGGACTTCAGAGTCCAAAATTAAGCCTGTCTTCCTCCCATTTTCCCCACAGCAGGGCACATTACTCATCACCAGAGAGTAACCTTGGTCAACTGATCATTCTTTCTTCTCTGTAGGTGGCTTTTTCTCCAAAAGATGCTGGGATGGTCAAGGTCACTGCAGGCTCAGATGCCTTCCTAAAGAAGTGACAAAAATGCTGTGTAAAGATTATTCTCGATGCTGTGTCCATCCAGTTCATGACATAAATGATGAAGCCTATGATACCAGTAAGCCTACCCCGACTGTCTTTACTCTTTTACCCTTCCCAGAACTTCCACGATTTCGTACAACTACCATTTTGACAAAAAGAACTTTCCCTTTATTTACACAAATCTGGGCATGGTAGAATAGCATGGGCCCAACTTCTCCAATCACTTTGACCTCTACAACTTGTCCTAACTGGATTGAATGAAGAATAGAGGGCTCCCCACTGTAGAATCATTATTTGCTCCTAATCAATTAAAGAAATCATTTGGACTTAGCTCCTGAGTCTTCCATTTGTCATTTATTTCTTGAATCCCTTGTAAGTTAGTAATTACACCAACACCAAAAATCTTGCAATCATACTCAGAAGGAGTGAATCTAGGTCATGAGAGGTCATGGGAAGATATATTTGGAGCTGAAAGGGCCCTTGCTAGATAATCAGAAGTGCCACAAATGGTCCTTCATTTCTGGGGCACTGCACCATTCTCATTTCACTTCTGACCTCTTCTGTTTGGTCTCGTAGCTGATAATGGTCAACCTCTGGGTTCTCGTTTTGAGCCAAGTATGAAACTACATCTTCCAGATAGATGATCCAAGAGCAGGGTACACCCTCAGTAAGTTCTACCCTTTTGGATGTAGTACTCACTCTCCCACTAAAGATTCCCAATGCCATTCTACTTTTCTTGCCTTGCTCCTAAACTTTTCCTGATACCAGGAAGGGATCTGATAGCAGGCATTAGCCCATAAGTGTGACTGCGACTCCCTGAGGTCTCTCTCCTGGGAAACTTTTCATTATTGGCCTCCTCTCTCACTGGGAAGTGAAGGGCTTTCTATTAAATGAAATGAGTCAGTGGTGGAAAGAGTATTGTCCTTAGAACTAGAAGACTTGGGCTCAAGTTCTCATTCAATCACGTAAGAGTAGTGTTTATTCATAGGCAAGCCACTTAATTTTTTAAGGACTCATTACAATGAAATGATTAGATAATCCCTTAAATCAGTGGTTCTCAACCTTCCTAATGCCATGACCCTTTAATACTCGTGTGTGGGCGTACCCACCTGGAGACGGATAGAAGAGTGGTTTCTTGGTTCCTAAGACCATCGGAAATATGTAACCCCTGTGGAAGGATCATTCAACCCCCAAAGGGGTCACAACCCATAGGTAGAGAACCGCTGCCTTAGATCCTTTGCAACTCTAACATTCTGAATCACAAACCTCATTGGGGTATTTTTTGGGGGGGTATGGTGTGAAGAGGAAGAAGAGAGAACAAACTTTCCTTTGCCAAGGAATTGTGCCATAATCCCCGTAACTAGTAAGACTATAAACCTGCCTCATTCCCTTTCCTCCTCTTTCTTATTCATGGCTTCCTTGAGATAAAAGATGAACATTTTAAATATTTTTTGGAAATTCTTGTTTTTGTGTGTCCAAGACAAATATCACACTTGCCTTGTCTCTGCCAGACCTCAAGCTCAGGTGTTCTTAATTTTCGTGTGTGTCATGGACTGCTTTGACAATTTGGTGAAGCCTATGGATCCCTTCTCAGAATAATGTTTTTAAATATAAAATAAAATGCACAGGATTGAGATTATACTGAAATGCTATCATCAAAAATAATTTTTAAAAAACAAAAGCCAAACATGGCCACTGACCCCCAGTTCAGAACCCTTGATCCAGAGGCACACCTGCACAAAATCCATGTCTTGCCCAGGGCGTAGGAAAAACTTTCAACTTGACTGACCAAGTCACCAAACTCTAGCGCCAAGGTGGGTTGGGCCAGAGATTGAGAATGGTTTCAAGGCAATCACAACCAGGCTAATGAATGTCTGACTGGCCACAGGCCATCTGTAGCACTGCAATTCTAGAACCCCATTAATAAAGGAAAAGGACATAAAGGAAAGAGGGTGCTTGATCCTGGCAAAGGTAACATGAAGGTAGGTGGTCCCCCACTGTCACTGAGAGACTAATTTGGCAGATAGAGGAAGGCTGAGGGGTATTAAGTACCAAGATAAATGTAAGCCATGCCAGGCCTGACTGCAACTGTGGAAGTCATCCCTTGGACTAAATGTGGAGGAGGAATACATAAGCACCATGTATTCTGTGTCTCTGGTCATTGGTCACAGGGAGTTATAGAGCATCACAAAGAATCTATCGTACTTTTCACTCTGTCCTCCTAAAGACTGGCCTTTGATCATTGCCCAGAAGATCTACCTGGAATCATGCACATTCTCAGGCAGCTCAAGAAAAGCAAAATCTGTCTTTGGTACTCTCACCCTTCCTCATCCCAGTCCCTTGACTGAGTATCTGATAGGGAGATGGGCCTCGCTTCGTCTATGGAGGTCAAGTATTCAGTCCTCGAAAGAGACAACATGGAGCAATGGACCCTTGAACTGGAGATCAGGAGTTCTATTTCTGGCTCTGCTACTTGGTACCTATGATATAGGGTTATTACCTAATTATTCTGGGCCTCAATTCTCTTTCTTTAGAAAAGGGAGGGGCTAGATTTGCAAGAGATCTTAGGAATTATCTAATCTAACTAGATATTACATCTTGTTGTAATAAGCATCTAAAAATTAAATGACTTACCTATGGATATCCTGCTTTTAAGGGACAGAATGAGGATTTGAATTCAAGTCTTAAAAGGGTTAGGCAGCTTGATTGATAGAACATTGAACTTGGAATCAGTAACTTATCTTTCTGAGTTCAAATCTGGCCTCAGATACTTCCTAGGAAATCATTCCACTATCTTTGCCAAGAAAACCCCAAATGGGATCATGGAGAGTCAAACATGATTGAAAATGACTGAACAACTTCCAAGGGTTGGACTATATGCTCTTTAGGCATAATTCCACTTGCAATATTCTACTGTATTCTAAACCTACCAGATCAGAATATTCTCCAAATTGCAAATACTTCTTTGATATTGAGAGAACTACACAACTGTAAAGTGGATGAAAGCTTGCTGCTTAGTAACCTTAAATGCAAAGGTTGTCCTCTTTGGAATTAGAGATTTTTCTGGTCTGTGTCTAAACGGATTCTCATTTTCAAATGTCTCAAAAAGTCCAGGACACATCGACCTAGGTCTTATTGAGCTCAGTCCTGTGACCACTAGCTAAATTAATCTAACTTTCTGTTTCCAATGGTCTGCTCCTAGGATCTATGCTATCTCGTATCCTGAATCTTGTTTTCTCTACCAGTGAGTAAGGATGGGCCCTCTGGCCATGACAGTTCAGGCAGATGTCTAAGGAAAGCCTAACCAAAGAAACAACTCTCATCCCAGGCCACTGACCCCAACTAGTTAAGGATCTGATCTCACTTCTGTCTAGTCCCATTGTGATAGAGACTAGCATCTACTGTAAATTGTGTTGGGACCCACAGTAGTAAGATGGGAAGGTCTTTGCCACATAGGCTAGGTTTTCCCTAAAAAGGTAAGAAAACCATCTTAAATAAAAATAATGGTTAGCATTTATATGTCACCTACTCCATGCAAATTTTTGCAAAGGTACAAATGTTTTAAAACGTTATCTGATTTGATCCTCCCAAAAACCCTGGGAGATAGGCGCTATTATTACCCCCATTTTATGGATGAGGAAATTGAGGCAGAGTTTCAATTACTTGCACAGCTAAGTCTCTGAGGTCACATTTGAACTTAAGTCTTCCCAATTCTAGGTTCAGTGCTCTGTCCATTCTTCTACATGTCCCTTAGCAGGGGGTCAATACACACGTCCAACTCCAGGGATTGCCCCCATAATACTGTGACTCTCTGGGACTCTTCAGTCTCTTTAAAAACTGACAGCTGATGATCCAACCATCCTGGAGAGCAATTTGGAAATATAAAAACGTACATACTCTTTGATACAGCCATACCACTTCTAGGGCTGTATCCCAAAGAGATCACAAAAGTGGGAAAAGGACCCATATGTACAAAAATATTTATATCAACTCTTTTTGTGGTGGTCAAGAACTGGAAATCAAGGGGATGCCCATCAATTGGGGAATGGCTAAACAAGTTTTGGTATATGAATGTAATGGAATGCTATTGTGCTATAAGAAATGATGAATAGGCAGACTTCAGAGAAGTCTGGAAAGACATATATGAACTGATGCCGAGTGAGGGGAGCAGAACCAGGAGAACATTGCCCACAGTAACAGCCATATTGTACAATGGCCAACTGTGAATGACTTAACTATTCTCGGCAATATAACGCTCCAAGACAATTCTGAAAGACTTATGATGAAAAACGTTATCCACCTCCAGAGAAAGAACTGATGGAATCTGAATGCAGATTGAAGCATACATTTTCTACTCTTTATTATTCTTGTGTTGGTGTTTTGATTTTTTTCTTTGGGGTGGGGAGTCTGTGTTTTCTTTGCAATGTGGCCAATATGAAAATGTTGTTGTATGACTCAGCATGTTTAATCTATATCAAATTACTCACCTTCTCAATGAGGGGGGTTGGGAAGAAGGGAGAAAGAAAATATGGAACTCAAAATTAAAAAAAAAACTCCTGGGTAGGCAGAATCAAAGGCATGTCCTGTCACTCCAGGCCTACTAATTATTTTCTTCAATTTTTTTCTCCTTTGAATTTGGCAATGTCCCAGTGCTATTCTTTGGGATTTTCCTATCACTACCAATAAGAAAGAGGCCCAAAAGTTTATAGGATTATTTGGGCATTGGAGACATCATATAACACATCTGGGACAGATTTTAAGAGCCTTGTATAAAGTTACTTGGAAGAAATATGAATTTGATTGGGGACTTGAGAAGAGTTAAGCTTTTGAGGACGCCAAAGCTGCTATACAATTGGCTCTAGATCTATGGCCTATGCAAAATGGCCCAGTGGAATTACAAGTGACTGTAAAAGATAATTATGCAAACTGGAATTTATGGAAGAAACAAGAAAGTCAAAATGTACCTCTAGGATTTTGGTCTGGGAAACTTCCTTCATCTGGAGTATAATATACACCTTTCAAAAAGTAGTTGTTAGCTGCGTATTGGGCTTTGGTAGAGACTGAACAACTGACTCTGGGCCATGAAGTGACATTAAGGCCTAGAATCCCAATTATGACCTGGCTAATGAGTACCCCAGCTTCTCACAGAATTGGATATGCCCAAGAAGCCAGCATAATTAAATGGAAATGGTATATTCAAAAGAGAACTAAAACAGGCAAAAGTGAAGTTTCTGCTCTACGTGAATCTATAGCAAACACCAATACTGAGGGACATGATACATCCCCTGAACCAAAGCAACAGTTGGTACAACCCTTGCTAAAATGGAATGAAGGAGATGATGGATTAATGGAAGAAGAGAAGAAAATGGTTTACTGATGACACAGCAAAATATCTGAGCCATAAAGGACATGGAAAGCAGTAGCCTATAACCCATGTACTAGGCAGACTTTGGAAAGTACTGGCTAGGTGGAAGTAGTCAGTATGCTGAACTTATGGCAGTACATCAAGCCATCAAAACAGAACAAAGAGGACAGCATCATATATTTATTGATTCATGGGCAGTAGCTACATGGATGCCAATGTGGAAGAATCAAAATTGGGAAATTAATGGTAAACAAGTCTGGGGCAAAGAATTATGGGAAGATACATGAGACATATCTTTGGTCACTAACTTGTCAGTTTTTCATGTAGATGCTGAAGTGGCTCTCACTGTGCCAGAATGTGAGTACAATACACATGCTGATCAACTAGCAAAGATTGCTACTGAACATATTGTCCCCACTTTGACAACAACTGATGATCCAGTACTAGCAAAATGGGTCCATCAAATGGCCAGCCATTTAGGGGTCCAGGCCACACACCAGTGGGCACAAGACCGAGGTATTAGTATGTCTCACGCGTTGTTAAAAACAGATAGCAGAAGAATGTCATATGTATCAATTGGAAAAGGAACGAACTGTTCCTTGGGTAGTAACTGAGAAGAAAGCGAGGGGAAAAATCCCAGTCCAAATTTCGCAGATAGATTATATTGGTCCCCTACAAGAAGATAAAGGATGAAAATTTATAGGTACTTGTGTTGACACCTGTTCAGGTGCACTAGTGGCTTGTCCTTGTAAGAATGCAACCCAGAAAAACACTTGTAAAACTCTAGATCTAATAAGTCTATATTATGGAACCCCAATGCAGATTCAAAGTGACAATGGGTCACATTTCAAAGGTAATGAAATGAAGAGATATTGTATATTAAACAATATAAAATAGATATATCATATTCCATATTATTCACAAGCATCTGGGTTAATCGAAAGAATGAATGGATTATTGAAAGAACAGTCAAGGAAGTTAAGTTCTAATAATTCATACAAACATTGGAAAGATAATTTGTTCACTGCTTTACATAATTTGAATAATAGACCATTAGGAGGAAGTATACCTCTAGCCAGAATGATGACTCCAAATCTGCAAATTAGAAAACAGCAGACACATAGATCCCAAATATTGAGTATTGGACTGTGAGGCAAGATGTCCCAGCACTGTATCCAGGAACACCTGGTTTGGCAAGTTATGGTTTACATTGTTTAAAGGACTTTGGTTGGATAGAAAAGAAGAAAGAAACATCTCTACTGGAATGTGTATGAGAATCCCTAAAAATCATTTTGGGCAGATGTTACCTAAATCAGGTTTAGCAGTTTGAGGAATACATGTTTTGGCTGGAATAATAGATTCTAATTATCAAGGAGAAATTATTGTGACATTTCAAAATTTGGGTGAAAAATCCATATAGTTTTGTAAAAATGATAGAATAGTTCAAGTGATCATTATTCCTTGTGAAACAATACCACTTGTGAAAACTGACCCTACTTCTGAAATAACTATCAGAGGAACTGAAGAGTTTGCTTCTACTAATAGAATAAAATTGGGAGCTAAAATGTAGGTAAAGCAGAAATGTTCCTAACCCTGCAGAGATTATAGCACATGGGAAAAACAATACCATGGCTGTTGTTTGTTTAGGAAAAGATGATTACCAATTTGTACCCTTAACTCATGAATTCCACTGTGAATGAGGCTATGATAGAGGGTTCATGGACACCAGAAGCACAGTTGACTCTATATTTGTCTCTTTTTAGCTTTTTGTCTGTTAAACTTGTTTGTGAGACTTGTTTCCTGCAGATTTAGCACCTTCCACCTGCAAATGCCTGATCACTTAAGCTGGATGTCACCCCCTGTCCATGACTGTGATGTGCCACCCCTGGTCCTGGCGTTGACCAAGCTCCAGATGCCAGATAAGGAACTGACCTCTCGAATGGGACCTATTGGGGTAGGGACAGCTCTATGTCCAATTTCAGTTGGAAGTAACTTTGGAGAAGAGACCTTTGCCCCATATCCCAAGATTTTGAGCACCATTCTTTTGAGGGGGGGAAGATGGGGTGCTTGTGCCCAAGCACACACCCTAAGATTCTGTTTTATGTTCTTATTTTCTATTATCCTTGTTATATTGTTGCAAAGTTTTTCTATTATTCCTGTGTAATGGGAATGGAAATTTGAAGATCTTCACTGCCCCTTAATAGACCTAGGGGGGAGTTTGAAGACTTCCCCTGCTTTGAAAGTAAACTCTGCCCCCTACTAGGCTGAATGTAATCACACGGAGCCTGTGATGGAGAGAATTTGCTGAAGGGTCACAGGAAGCTGACTCAGAGCTAGCCAGACATTGGGGAGAGAGAGGATGCTCATTAAGGAGATAGAGAGGTTTGTGAGTAAATATTGTTCTTGTTTTGGTTTATGGGAAGGCATATTGGTTTGTGGGAAGGCTGAAGGATGCTATGGCTCACAGCATTATTATGGCTTCTGAATATCTTTGATACTATGATGGAATTGGCTTACTGGTTTTGGGATTTGGTTTTCTGGTGTCTAAATAAATCCTTCAGTTCTATCCTTTATCTGGAGAATCTGGTATGTTTTGCAACTGAATGTCATGTGATACTTATAGTCACAGTCTTTATCGTGATCGTGGGCACTATAAATATTGCATCGGTGCTACACCCTGTTATATTGTCACAAAGTTCTTTTGACACCAGTTACCTCACCATTTATCCTTAAACTCTTATTAATCTATGTAATGAAATGTATTGTTTATGTATTTTTGCTCCATAAGGCACATGAAAGATCTTGGGGCCGAATATAATGGTAATGGTAATTTGAAGATCTTCCCTGCCCCTTAATAAGCCTGGAGGAATTTGAAGACCTTCTCTGATTTGAAAACAAACTCTACTCCCTAATAGGCTGAATGTAGTCACATGGAGCCTGTGGTAGAAGGAGTTTACTGAAGGGTACAGCAGAGCCCACAGGAAGCTGGTTCAGAGCTAGCCAGACACTGGGGAGAGAGAGGATGCTCAGGCAAGGAGATAGAGAGGTTTGTGAGTAAATATTGATCTTATACTGGTTTGTGGGAAGGCTAAAGGATGGCATGGTTCTCTGCTACATTGTGGTACTTTAACTTCTATGTTGCTATCATGGATTCAGTTTCCTGGTGTTGGGATTTGGTTTCCTGGTGTCTAAATAAATGCTTTGTTTCTGTCCTCTATATGGAGAGTTTGTTATATTTTGTGATCAAGCACCATGTGGGAATATTTATAGTCATGGTCAGGATATTTATCATGATTGTGGGTGCTGTAAATATTGCATTGGCACAACAGTGCTTTACAATTATTATCTCATTTGATTCTCACAGCAACACTGGGAGGTAGATGCTATTATTATCCACATTTTACAGATGAGGAAACCGAGGCAGACAGAAGTTAAGTGACTTGCCCAGGGACACACAGGTAGGTGTCTGAGGCTAGATCTAAATTCAAGTTTTCATAACTGCAGGCTCAGTGATCTATGCACAATTCACCTAGCTGCCCTTCATTCTTTTGAACACCTGGAGTATAGAGAGGCTCCTTTTACCCTCCCTTAAGAAGGAAGATTAACCCATCTTTGGAACATAGAAAACAATACTTCACTGGGACAAAAATGCAAACACTGCTCAATTGATGTAAGTCACTCCATAATATCTCTATCTGTAATGGTTGAGATGCTCAGTCTTATTTCTTGAAACTACTTGTGGGTATGACCAATTCCAGATTAAGCACCCAGAACAGTCAATTATTCACTTGAAAAATTTCACACTTTTCTTTTCCAACGAATCTCCCCTACTCCTTAATTCTCTCTTCAATTACTTTTAACCTCCATTTGTTCCATCTACTTTGTCTTATTTGCCTTGTCTTGTTTTATTCTTGAATCTTCCTGTTTGGATTCTGCTGCCATTCCTCTCTTATCCAAATCTCTGTAATCTATTTATAGCCTCACTGTGTTTGGTCACACTTTTCTGGAACCTGCAAGTCAAATCTGGACCCAGAGTTTGTTCTTCAAATTTTCTTCAATTTGTCCCAAATTTTGGCAAATTTCTCCTCCACAGATAGCTATCTATCTATCTATCTATCTATCTATCTATCTATAAGTATATATGTGTATATTGATACATATACACATATACAAACACATACATATATCTATATATTAGCTAAATAGCATTTATATAACACTTTAAGGTTTGCAAAGTGCTTTAGTCAATAAACATTTTTTAAGTTCCTACTATGTGCCAGGCATTTAAAAAATATTATCTCATTTGATCCTCACAACAACTCTGAGAGATAGGTGTTATTATTACCTCATTCTAACAGTTGAAGAAACTGAGGCAAACAGAGGTTAAGTGACTTACTCAGAATCACATGACTAGAATTTGGGGGGTGGAGTCAAAATGGTGGCATAGAAGCAGGAAAACTCCATGGCTCCCCCTTAACCACCTCAAATACCTATAAAATATGTCTCTAAACAAATTTTAGAGCTACAGAATCCAAAAAGTGACAGAGAAATAAAGCTCCCACTGAAGGCAGCCCAGCAGGCAGATAGGAAGGATCCATCACAGCACCCTGGGAGTCGAGCCCAGCCCTGAGCCTGTGGTTTTAGCCCCAGGGCAGACCAGACCAAATGTGGCTGGAGCATTCGGGAGAGTGGATCACCAGCAGCTGTGATGGTTTCCAGAATTATCAACCCATAAATGCCAAAGACAAAGTAAAAGGTCAGTGGAACTCAGCTGGATTTGGGGGTGGACAGAGGAGCAGGTCTGGCCCTCTGCCCCCAGGGCCAGAAGCAGCAGAAGTGGTGGCCCTTCAGCCACCTCCACATGGCAGCTTCAGAGCTCCCAGCCTGCAGATTGTAGGGGAGCCAAGTGACCATTCAGAGGCTAATCGCTCTTGCCTTAACTTGTCTGGATCTGGATTGTGGTCTTGAGTGGTGGTCCTAAGGTGTGTGACCAGTGAGCCAAAGCTGGTGGGGACTGTAGAGATGGTGGCCTCCTAATAGCTCCAGCAGCTGCAAAAACCCCAGCAATTTGGGACAAAGCTCTCCCCTCTAGAAGCAGAATTCTACTGTGGCAAAGAGCTCAAAAGTCAAGTAATTGACTGGCAACGTGAGCAAGCAAAGGAAGCAAAGCAAGCACAGCCATCCAACTTTAGATTGATTTTTGGGAGACAAGAAGGATCAAAGCATGGAACATGAGGAAGACAACACAGTCAGAACTCCTGCACCAAAAGCTTCTAAGAAAAATATGAATTGGTTACAGGCCATGGAGAAGTTCAAGAAGGATTTTGAAAATCAAGTAAGAGAAGTAGAGGAAAAATTGGGAAGAGAAATGAGAATGATGCAAGAAA
>CM053585.1:254040794-254091679 GCA_028646515.1 Pseudochirops corinnae | reverse complement strand
TTACAGCCCTTCTATATAACCAAACTATTGTACAATGTGAAAGTATTTGCAGATCCTATACATGATTGTACGCCACCATGGCGGGGGGGGGGAGGGGAGAAAATTTGAAACTCAAGGGATGGTGGAACTGAATCTTGTAAATGAAAAGTAAGTAAAATAAATTTTAAAAAATAAATAAATAAAAAGAAGCACCTCCCTCACAGAGTTGTTTTCAGCCCAAATGAGAAAATACATGTAAAATGCTTTGCAAACCTTAAAGTACTATGTAAATGTTAATCATTATAATTATGTAACAGGATGATATCTGGAATTGGCTTGCACACTGGCCTCATGCTGAAGGTCATGCTCTGTGCTTGGCTGAGATGATGCCCTAACTCCTTGGTGGACTCCATGCCTAGGAGTGTATCCAGGAGGATTAGTTACTGAGAGTTGTGAGGAATGGTCTCTGATGAAGGAACCTCCCCTCCCCCCCCATCCCTACCTCAGTAGGATAGGGAGGAAAGGAGGAAGAAAAATTGAGGAGAAATAGATTTGTCTCTCTTTTTCCTCTTAGGGACATATCCAGAGCCAGCTTTCCCTTGGACTTTCAGCAAAGGAAGGGAGGCAAGGATCCACCTCCTCCTTTACCCTTCCCCCCTTTACCCAATAGCAGTGGTGGCCTATAGTTCAAGCATATGATTATGAAGATCAGCATGTGCTTACCTAAGTGAGCCTGAGTCCCTGGATGTCTTCCTATGACTTTCTTTGATTGCAGGTCTGCAGCCAGCAAGCCGTGATCATGAGAGGCAGGTGTTTCCAGCCTTGGTAGCTACCTCGAGTTCCAGAGTTCTTTGGTTCTCAAGTCAACGCAAGCTACAATGGGAAGTAATTCCTCCCTCACAATGTAGCACTGCTCTTGGCTACTTCACCTTGGCAGTTCACACTGATATATCAGTTCCCCAGGGAGACAACTACCTTTGGTTTAAGATACTGCCTTGGGTTTGTATTTCTAAAGCTATAGCTCATGAGCCCACATCAGTGTGTTTACCTTCAAACAGTCAACCAGTGGACACAACTAACTCAAAGTAAAGATATATATTTAATTGACATATTAAGAACAACAGCAACAAAACATCTAACTTTGGGATATATTCAGCTTCAGTGAGTTATGAATAGACTGGCATGTATATAGGGAACCAAACAAATGTATTTCCCTATGTGTGGGCAATGCAAAGACTTGCTTTCCTCCTTGTTATGCAGCCACACAACAGAAGTCTTCACACTGCATCTTTTGACCTCAGTCACATGGTCTGATGGACAGTACTCCATGGGCTGGTGGACAGTACTCCATGGGCTACTACACATTGCTCTGCTTTAGTCCACACTACCTCTAGCACCTGGCTCAACTGAAATTCTCAGCTAGGGTACTACTATGCCCCTTTAGAAAAGCAGCAACTCTCTTGGATGCAATGACCATCTGTAGTATCCTCTGTTTTGTTCCCTTGCAGCCTGGGCTCTGATGGTTTTCCATCTCTGTTGTGGCAACCACACTGGCATACCCAGGATGGCTGCTAGCACAGGCTCTTAGATCTGCTTTACTAGGAAAGGTAGCTGTTTAAGGGGTCAACAATCTTTTTAAGGTTACATTTGCTAGTTCAGGGGAAAAGTCAGCACCCTGAACTTCAGAGAAAATACAAGCAGAGAAATAAAGACCAACAGACAGAGCTGACTGCTTGAATCAAAGCAATATTGCTATACACTCTACATACTTCCCTGGATTGAGAGAGCCCTTACAACTGAGCAGCTCTAAACATACAGCCACTCAGAATCTCGACCAGGGAATCACAAGACCCTTCTCATAAGTGAGACCCCAAAGCAAAATATATCTACATACATATACTTCTCAGAGCCAGAAGGCATCACAAGGCTCCTGTCTCAGTACCTAATTAGAAATTAGCAAACAGTGTGAAAGCCTTCCTACAAGCAGACTTCCCTTAATTGGCTCCACCATGAGGCCTATTAATGGGCAGGGAAGATCTTAAATCCTATTAATATTACAATCTCCCAAGCAGGAAAGGATGCCAACCTCCTTAGAATAAAGATCAGGGTAATCCCAGAAAGCTAATTCCCTCCAACTATCTTTCCTTTTTACATTCTTACACGTGACTGAGTTCATCTGATCAGAGACTTTTGAGACAGCTAAGTGGTAAAGTGGACCTGGAGTCATGAAGACCTGAGTTCAAATCCAGCTTCAGGCAATTACTAGCTCTGTGACCCTAGGCAAGTCACTTAATCTCTGTTTGCCTTAGTTTCCTCATCTGTAAAATGGGAATAATGATAGTACTTAGCTCCCAGCATTGTTGTAAGGATCAAATGAGAGAATAAGTAAAGATCTTAGCACAGTGTAGTAAGTAGTAGACAAATGCTAGCTATTAATATGATTGCCCTAGCTTATAGTGACTATTCAAAATGCTTCCTAAAGTCATATCTCTACAGACCAGTATATAAACCAAACAATAGTCACTTTCCTTATGATCATGAACAGTTCTGGTGTTGGAGATTACCCCAATTTTTACCTCATAGTTTCTCCTTTCCACTCATGTAGATGAAGAGGTGAAAGAAAGATATAGAGGAAATCAAAATCTTGTGGAAATGAATAATGCAAACTATAATAAAATTTAATTTAAATAAAAAAAAATTAAAAAAAAAAAAAAGAAAGATATAGAGGGCTGTCTAAATCCAAAAGGCAAAGAGACTGTCTCTGATAAGGGCTTAAGAACTCCGAGGGCACCGGCTCTGGAGTCAGGAGGACCTGAGTTCAAATGTGACCTCAGACACTTGACATTTACCAGCTGTGTGACCTTGGGCAGGTCACTTGACCCCAATTGCCTTGCCTTCCCCTCTCCAAAAAAAAAAAAAAGAACTCCTGACCTTTCCATATACAAACACTAACATTCAAAGTCTAAAAGGGGCTTTGTCCCATAGCCTTCTATAAAGAATGGGAATAATAAAATTTGTATGACTTTTGGAAAGCTTTCCATGCTCCCCATTCCCAACACAATCTACCTTCTCAGCCATGTTCTCTGATCTGCTCCACCTTTGCTGTAGGCGTGTGCTAGTCACAGGAATAAATCATCCACACCTTGCCACCCCAGTGCCCTCTCATCCCCAAAACAAAAGAAACCCTTTGTCCATCATTCCTGGCAGAGATGGCTACAGATGGAACACGCTGGGCCCGTGTTACTTCTGGTGACACCTTTTCCTGGCTGGTATACTTTCCATAGAGTTCTGAGTCGGTACCTGAATACTTTGGAGGAAACACTTGTTTAGCTTTGAAGAACTTAGAATTTTGGTAAGATGCAGGAAACCTTTTCTGGTAGCAAGCACTCTAGCATACCTGGAATGGCTGCTAGCACAGGTTCTTTGATCTAATTTTCTAAAAGAAAGAAACTCAAAAAGGGTTAACAATCTAACCTTAATCAATCAAACATATATCATTTATCTAGTTCAGGGGAAAAAGTCAGCACCCTAAACCTCAGAGAATACAAACAGAAGTTACAAGCAGACAAAAACACAGAGAAAATAACACAATTCAGCAGACAGGGCTTCTAGCTGTCTGACCACTACATCTACACCTAGTTAGTCACCAGAGAGAAAAACACAGCATCTGGTTTTCAAAGCCGGGGGGCTCAACGGCTGCCCAAAATCTCATCTGGTCAAATCACACAACTCTTCCCAAAGTGAGCCCCAAAGCAAAACCTCACCTCAGAGGTATATACAGCCTTCTCCAAGGTCAGAGAACATCACAAGCCTCCTGACCCACTTGACTACAAAGTAATAAAAGTTGTGCCTTCCTGAAGAACAAGCCTCCCACCACAGGCTCAATGGGAGTCCCTGCAGCCTTTTAGGGGGCAGAGTATATTTTCAAATCAGGAAAGGTTCTCAAATTCACGTAGGCTTATTAAGGGACAGGGAAGATCTTCAAATTCCTATTACCATTACACATGGTAAAACAGAGTGCTGGACTTGGAGTTAGGAAAGCCTGGGTTCGAATCCCATCTCAGAGACTTACAAGCTGTATGATTCTGGATAAGTCACTTTATCTTTCTAGATTTTCATTCCTCATCTATAAAACATCTGAGTTGCACTAGATGACCCCGATGACTTCCAGTTTTAAATCTGTGATCCTCTGGCTATATGGCCCTGGGTAAGTCTCTTAGATGCTCTGTGCCTCAGTTTCTTAATCTGGAAACCACAGAGGCTGGATTCAATGGCCCTTAAGTTCTCTTCCAGCTCTAAATCTATGATTTTATGGTTGTTGGATGGTACCTTGGATAGCTTCAGGGCTGCATCAGAGCACTGAGTATTCTTTTTTTTTTTTTGCTTTTTGGAGGGCAATTGGGGTTAAGTGACTTGCCCAAGGTCACACTGCTAGTTTTTTGTGTTAAGTGTCTAAGGTCAGATTTGAACTCAGATCCTCCTGACTCCAGGGCCAGCGCTCCATTCACTGTGCCACCTAGTTGCCCCAGCACTGAGTTTTCTTGAGAAAAAGCCACCCACTTAGTACAATAATAATTTTATTATTATTTATTTATTTTAACATTCTTTTTTAAAAAAATTTTTGAGTTGCAAAATTCCTCTCCCTATACCCCTACCCTACCCACTGAAAATTAATTAATTATACACATGAAAATCATGAGCCCATTTGAGGTTTTCTTGGCAGACATGCTGGAGTGGTTTACTATTTCCTTCTCCAACTCATTTTACCCAGGAAGAACTAAGGTAATCAAGGTTAGGTGACTTGCCCAGAGTTACACAGCTAGTAAGTGTCTGAGGCTCCATTTGAACTCATGAAGATGAGTTTTCCTAATTCTTACCACAGCACTACTCTTACTGTGTACAATGCTATTACTGTATACAATGATCTCCTGGTCCTTCTCAATTCATTTTTCATCAGTTCACATAGGTCTTGCCATGTTTTTTTCTGAAACCACTCTCTTGTCATTTCTTACATAAAATAGTACTCCATCATTATCATATGCCACAACTTGTTCAGTTGATCCCCAACTGATGAGCATACCCTCTATATCCAATTCTTTGCCATCACCAAAAAAATTGCTATATTTTTGTACCTATAGATCCTTTTCCTTTCCATTTAGCCTCTTTAGGGTATAGACTTGGGTAGTGGTATTATTGGGTCAGAGTATACGTTATATTACAGCCTCTTAGGAATAGTTTTCCAGAACTAGTTGGACTAGTTCACAGCTCCACCAACAGTTTATTAGTGACCAAATTTTTCTTCTGCTCCATTGTGTGTCATTTCTAACACATGTGATGTGATATCTCAGATTTTTTAATTGCATTTCTCAAATCAATAGTACTTTAGAGCATTATTTCATGTGACTATAGATAGCTTAGATTTATTCTTCTGAAAACTGCCTATTCATATCCTTTGGAAACTTACCAGTTGAGGAATGGCTTATATCTTTTTTTATAAATTTGACTCAGTTCTGTATTTACTTGAGAAATGAGATTTTTATCAGAGAAACTTGCTGTACAATTTTTAATATTACTTCATTGTCTATGGTACCTTTTTAGCAAAATGTAATTTCCCTGATTATCTCTTTTAATTTGGTCTATTTTTGCTTTTACTTTGTCTGAGATCAGAATTGCTACCCCTGCCTTTTTTCACTTCATTTGAAGCATAGTAGATTCTGCTCTAGCCTTTTATTTTAACTGTATGGGTCTTTCTGTTTCAAGTGTCTCTTACAAAAAAAAACCATATTGTTGGATTCTAGTCTCTAATTCATTTTGCTATCGACTTCTGTTTTTTGGGTGAGCCCATCCTATTCACATTTGTAATTATGATTACTGTGTATTTCCCTCAATCCTAGTTTTTTCTGCTTATTCTTCTTTCTCTTTTTATCCTGTACCTCCTCAAAAGTTTGTTTTATTTCTGCCCACTGCCTCCCTTAATCTGTCCTACCTTTTATCACCCCCACATCTCTTATCTCATTCCTCTCCTACTTCTCTTTTGAGAAATTTCTATACCCAATTGAATGTATATCTATATCTACACACACACACACACACACACACACACACACACACACACATATTCTTTTCTCTTTGAACCAATTTTGATGAAAGTGAGGTTTAAGTAATATCCAGAACTCTCCCCCTATTTCCCCCTCCACTATAAAAGCTGTTCCTTCCATACCTATTTTATAAGAAAAAATTTTCCCCCATTTTACCTCTCTCTTCCCCTTTCTCCCAGTGTATCTCTCTTGCCCCTTAATTTAATTTTTTTGGAGATCATCCCAACATAATCAGCTCACACTCATCCCCTCTATGTAGATTCCTTCTAACTGCCCTAATAATGATAAAGTTCTTAGTTGTTACATGTATCATCTTTCCATATAAAAATATAAACAGTTTAACTTTATTGATTATGCTACACTTTCATGTTTGCCTTTTTATGCTTCTCTTGAGTCTTCTATTTGACTGTCACTTTTTTTTTTTTTACTCGTCTCTGGTTTTTTCATCACGAATGGTTGAAAGCCCTCTACTTTATTAAATATCCTTTTTCCCCCTGAAGGTATATACTCAGTTTTGCTGGACAAGTGATTTTTGGTTATAATCCTAGCTCCTTTGCCTTCTGGAATATCATATTCCCTCCAATACTTTATCATGGTAGCTGCTAATTATTGTGTTATCTTGACTATGGCTCCAAGATATTTTAATGGTTTCCTTCTGGCTGCTTGCAATATTTTCTCTTTGACTTGGGAGCTCTGGAATTTGACTATACTGTTAGTGGGAGTTTTCATTTTGGGATCTCTTTCAGGAAATGATTAGTAGATTCTTTCTTTTCTATTTTGTCCTCTGCTTCTAAAATAATCTGAACAGTTTTCCTTTATAATTTCTTGAAATGAACTCTAAGTTCCTTTTTTGATCATGACTTTCAGGTAGTCTAATAATTCTTAAATTATCTCTCTTCGATCTACTTTCCAGGTCAGTTGTTTTTCTGATGATATATTTCACATTTTCTTCTATTTTTAAAATTCTTCTGACTGTTTTATCATTTTTTAGTGTTTCATGACATCATTAGCTTCCACTTGACCAATTCTAATTTTTAATGAATTATTGTCTTCAATGAAGTTTTGAACCTCTTTGTCCATTTGACCAATTCTTTTTTTCATGGAGTTATTTTCTTGAGTATTTTTTGTGCTTCTTTTACCAATCTATTAATTTTTTCACAATTTTCTTGCATTGCTCTCATTTCTTTTCCCAATTTTTCCTCTACAACTCTAATTTGATTTTTAAAATAATTTTTTTTTGTTCCCTATGCTGTGCTCCAGGTCAATCCCCACCCTAGTGTCACAGACCTCTTCTTCAAACCACCTAAGTTGTCTTGGGCTAGAAAAACATTTTGTTGGCTATGCCACTCCAGAATTCACTTAGATATGTTATTTTAAAGTTCTTTGGAGGAGAATGTTGGCAGAGTTTGGCTGGAATGCTCCCTCTACTCTATCATCTTGGCTCCATCAATAAGATAGATTCATTTTCAAAACAACCATTTATCCCAGGATAGTGGTTGGCCCTTGTCAAAATTTCACTTTGGTGATGGGCAGTCATCTCCCCCATTTTAGGTACACTCTGTATCCCTGCCCTTTTTTAGTCTCCAACTCTGCTATGATCAGGGGAAAACTAGAGCCACCCCGACTCAGTGCAGATGTGAGTACCTGGCTCCCTCTCCTACTGGAACTAACCCCCTCAATTTCTTCTTCTTTTAAAGGAATTTTATACCACAGTGAGTAAGAAGACAAGAGATTTTATTAGGGGACAGAGGAAGGAAGGAGAGGTTTTTCCCCCATGCCTTCCAAAGAGTCATAGAAGGGACTCTCTGCTCTGCCATTCCCCCCCCTCACTGAATTCAATTCTTACCTAAAATGACAGTACCTTGCACCTGTCATCCATTATTATCCATATCTCTCTACTATGCAATCCACTAAACAGGAGAGATCACGTGAACAAGGCTAAGAAACAAAGCAAAAGGCTGACTGACCATGAATTGTGTGTACTTTAGTTACAAGGTGAAGGGTATGAAGGGAATTCAATGCTGCAGTCACTCCAGAAAAACAAAAGGGGAGCCAGCCCCTGGGGACCTGGAGACATGAGAGCTTCCAAAATTCTATTGCACAGTTGGGGAGGTAAAGAGTGGGCAACAGCAGGGAGAACACAGGCTGTACTGAATCAGACTGAGCATGGAGGGGCCCCAAGTATTCTGTATCTCCTCTAAGCATACATATGGAATTAGAAAGGATACAGTAGCATGCAGTGTACTTTTTAATCTATGCCCTCCTGAAGTCTGCCTTTGATCACTGCCCCAGAATCACTCCCAAGAATCATTCCCCAGTGGTGTTAACCCTCAAGTGCCCATGATTTTATGTAACACATAATCTAGGCCCTGTCCAAGAGATAAGATCTATGCCCATTTTCATACCTCTCTACTGTACATGTCATCATACACATTAGCATTAAGATCAGTAGAGCCAGGGAGTTAGGAAGGTTCTGGGGGATTTATCCCAAATAGTGGAATGCAGAACTCAAGATTCACAACTGACTGAAAATAGGTCATTGACCCAATCACTGTAAGGGAATTAGATTAACAAGGAAAGTGGGCTTAGGGAGTGGCCACCAAAAAGACCCTTTCAACAGGATCTGTAGGGAGATACAATAATCCTGAGAAGTAAATCAAGTGGAGGAGAGAGTTCTGGCCTGGTATGCAAGTCACAAGTGGTCCAGGCTAATCTGGATAGAACCTATGGCAGTGGTTCTCAACCTGCAGGTTATGTTCAATTTGTAACAATGAAAATACATCCCGCATATCAGATATTTACATTACGATTCATAACAGTAGCAAAATTACAGTTATGAAGTAGCAACGAAAATAATTTCATGGTTGGGGGTCACCACAACATGAGAAACTGTATTAAAGGGTCGTGGCATTAAGAAGGTTGAGAACCACTGATCTATGGGAAGGTTGTGAGGGTTGTGGGAAGAGGGAGGAAGGACACAGTGTATTCTCTGACTCTCCCTTCCCTTGCCCATCACAAGGAGGCAGGAAAGATTCAATGGAACTCATTGTACCATCTGCCCTGTGCCCTAAGGGCTTTGATCACTGCCCCAGAACATCTCCCAGAGTGATCCCCCTTAGGGTCCTACATCAGAGCTGCTAATGGCATAATAGAGAAGGCAGTCAGGTTTGCCCCACAGGGTGTACTCCCTTTATTCCCTATCAATCTATCTGTCCCTTTTTCCCAGAGGCCTTTCTAACGTGAAACTCCTCCTGTGTTTGACTGTTCTAGTCTTTCTGGCCATTATTTCCCCCAGGTAACCTGGAAATCTCCATGGATACACTGTTAACTCCAATAGCATAAAGGAAAAATGATGTTGAAAGATTTCAAGCCATTGATCAATGAAGTGATCAATCAAATATATTTTTAACATTCATTTTTAATTTTGAATGTCAAATTCTCTTCCTCCCTTTAAGAAGCCAAACAATATGAAACACATTCATACATGTGAAGTCATACAAAACATATTTCCATATTAGCTGTGCTGCAAAAAAAGCAAGAAAAATAAAGAAACTAAAAAATATATGCTTCAGTCTGCACTCAGATTTCCATTTTTCATTATGAGTCCTTCAGAATTGGTGTGGATCATTGTATTGATTAGAGTAGCTAAGTTTTCAGAGTTGATTGTCATCATAATATTGCTGTTACTATGTACAATATTCTCCTGGTTCTGCTCACCTCACTTTGCATCATGACTCTTCCCAGGTTTTTTTGAAACCATCCCCTTCGTCATTTCTTCTGTCACAGTAGTATTCCATCACAATCGTATACCACAATTTGTCCAGCCAACCTTCAACTGATAGGCATCCCCCCAATTTCCAATTCTTTGCTGCCATAAAAAGAGCTGCTATAAATAGTTTTGTACATATGGGTCCTTTCCTTTGATCTCTTTGGATACAGACTTAGAAATTATATTGCTGTGTCAAAGGATTTTATAGCTCTTTGGGCATAGTTCCAAATTGCTCTCTAGAATGGTTAGACCGATTTCTAACTCCATCAACAATCCATTAGTGTACTTGTTTTTCCACATTCCCTCTAGCATTTGGCATTTTCTTTTTCTGTTGTGTTAGCCAACCATGTGGGTATGAGGTGGCACCTTAGAGTTGTTTTATTTTGCATTTCTCTAATCAATAGTGTTTTAGAGCATTTTTCCATATGACTATTGATAATTTTGATTTCTTCTTCTGAGAACTGCCTGTTCATATCTTTTGACCATTTATCAATTGGGGAAGGAAGGGCATTTTTATAAATTTGGCTCCATTCCCCACCTATTGGAGAAATGAGACCTTTATTAGAGAAACTTGGTGTAAAAAAAAATTTCCCCAACTCTTCTGTTTTCCTTCTAATTTGGGCTGCATTGGTTTTGTTTGTGCAAAAACTTTTAAATTTCACGTCATCAAAATTATCCATGTTATCTCCTGTAATCCTCTTTATTTCTTGTTTGGTCTTAAACTCTTCTCTTATTCATGTATCTGAGAGGTATTTTTTTCTATGCTCACCTAATTTACTTATGATATCACACTTAATGTATGAATCATGTATTCATTTTGACCTTATCTTGCTATACAACATGAGATGTTAGCCTATGCCTAGTTTCTTCCAGACTGTTTTTCAGTTTCCCCAGCAGCTTTTATTGAATAGTGAGTTCTTGCCCCAAAAGTTTGAATCTTTGGTTTATCAAAGACTAGATGACTATGACTATTTACCCAGAGTATATTATGTACCTAAATTATTCCATTGATGAATCACTCTATTTCTTAGACAGTGCTAGATTGTTTTAATGATTACCCCTTTGCAAGACAGTTAAAATCTGGTACTGCTAGGCTGACTTCCCTCACTTTTTTTATTGATTCCCTTGATATTCTTGACCTTTTGTTCTTCCAGGTAAATTTTGTTATTATTTTTTTAGCTCTATAAAATAATTCTTTGGTAGTTTGATTGGTATTATACTGAGTAAGTATATTAAATTAGGCAAAATTGTCGTTTTATTATGTTGGCTTGGCAGACCCATGAACAATTACTATTTCTCCATTTGTTTAGATCTGTCTTTTCTTGTGTGAAAAGTGTTTTGTGATTGTGTTCAAATAGTGCCTGTGTATATCTTGATAGGTATACTCTCAAGTATTTTATACTGTCTGTAGTTATTTTAAATGGAATTTCTTATTCTATCTCTTCCTGCTAGATTTTATTGGTAATATATAGAAATGCTGAGGATTTGTGTTGGTTTATTTTCTACCCTGTAATTCTACTAAAATTGTTAATTAATTCAACTAGTTTTAGCTGATCCTATAGAGTTTTCTAAGTGTACCATCACATCATTTTGCAAAAAGGGATAGTTTTGTTTTCTTGTTGCCTATTATTATTCCTTCAATTTCTTTTCCTTACCCTATTGCTATAGCTTGCATTTCTCATCCAATATTTAATAATAATAGTGGTAATGGACATTCTTCTTCACCTTTGATATTATTAAGAAGGCTTCTATTTTATCCCTATTACAAATCATGCTTTTTCTTGGTTTCAGTTAGATGCTATTTACTTAAGAAAAATTCCAATCATTTTATGCTTTCTAGTGTTGTTTTCTGTCAAAAGTATTTTCTGTATCTATTGAAATAATCATAAGATTTGTGTTGTTTCCATTGTTATGATCAATTATGCTTATAGTTTTCCTAATATTGAACCTATCCTTTACTCCTGGCATAAATCCCACCTGCTTATAGCAAATGATCTTTATAATATGTTCCTGTGGTCTCCTTGCTAGTATTTTATTTAAAATTTTTGCACCAATATTCATTAAGGAAATTGGTCTGTGGTTTTCTTTCTCTATTTTTGCTCTCCTTGCTTTAGGTATGAAAACTGTATTTGTGTCAGAGAAGCAATTTGGTATGACTCCTTTTTTACCTATTTTTGTCCAAATAGTTATTCTTTAAATGTTTGGTAGAATTCACTTGTAATTCTGTCTGGTAATAGGTGTTTTTTTTGTTTGTTTGTTTGTTTTTTAGGAAACTCATTTATGGCTTGTTCAATTCCTTTTTTTTTTTTTTTGAGGGGGGAAGGCAGGGTAATTGGAGTTAAGTGACTTGCCCAAGGTCACATGGTTAGTAAGTGTTAAGTGTCTGAGGCTGTATTTGAACTCAGGTCCTCCTGACTCCAGGGCTGGTGCTCTATTCACTGTGCCACCTAGCCACCCCCAATTCCTTTTTTCTAAGATGGAATTATTTAAGTATTCTATTTCCTCTTCTGTTAATCTGACCAATTTATGTTTTTGTAAATATTCATCCATTTCACTTACATTGTCATTTTTATTGGCATATAATTGGACAAAATAATTCCTAATAATTGCTTTAATCTCACCTTCATTGGTGGAACATTTTTCTTTTTTCCTTTTTGATACTGATAATTTGTTTTTCTTCTTTATTTTAGTCAAATTAGCCAAAGGGTTTATCTATTTTATCATATTTTTTTCACAAAATAAGCTTTTAGTTTTATTTATTAGTTCAATTTTTTTTATTTTATTAAGCACTCCTTTTATTTTTAGCATTTCTATTTTGGTGTTTAATTGAGAATTTTAATTTGTTCTTTTTCTATGTTTTTTTAGCTACTTGCATAATTCATTATTCTACTCTTTCTTGCTTTTAAGTGATGAAAGTATTTAGAGATAGAAATTTTCTTCTAAGTACTGCTCTGGTTGCGTCTCACAAATTTTGGTGTGTTTTCTTATTGTTGGCATTATCTTAAATGAAATTATTCATTGTTTCTATGATTTGTACTTTGACCCACTAATTTTTAAAGATTAGATTATTTAGTTTCCAATTAAATTTTTTATCTTTGTTAAATATAATTTCTATTGCATTTTAGTCTGGAGATGACATATTTAATACTTCTGCTTTTCTGCATTTGTTTGTGAAGCTTGTATGCACTAATACTTACTCCTAGACCTTTTATGTTGTTCAACCTTTTTATCAATGACTTGTGTGAAGGAATAGATGGCCTGGACTATTTGTAAGTGATACAAAGCTTAGAGGAGATAGTCAACAGGTAGGATGACGGAGACTGAATCCAATAAAGTCTCAATGGTTTAGAAAGATGGGTTGGATCAAATATGTATAACACGAGATAAGCAGGCATGTCTTAGTGATTGTTTACCAGAGGCTGAGTGTTCCTCTTAGGTGACTGGTGCCTGAGAGTCAGAAGGCTCTTGAAATCTTTTTATCTGTGGCATATAAAGGTAAACTGAGCAATTGGCTTGGCTTTTTGGTATCCTGCTCCCTTACATTTCCAGATGGAAGTGCAGCAAGTGCAGGAGGGTAGGAAGGGTTTGAGGGAGAAGGGATTTCTCCTTCCTTCCCCAAATGCAGAAGATGGTGACTTGCAAGAGCATCGATTGACAAACAGCTAATGCTTGCTCGAGTGACCCAAGAGGGAAGTTCATGGATTTTGAGTTCCTGGCTGCCTTCTGTTTTTCTGTTTCCTTTTCTGGACAGAGGTCAGAGGTTAACGCTCCTTGAGAATGCTCTCTTTCCATGCAGGTTTGAGAGGTCCCCAAAGATTCAGATTCCTGAGTTTGATATTCCAGCACTGCCCTCCTAGAGGGAGGAGAGGGTCCTCAACAAGGGACCACCCTGAAACTAAGGGCCAAAGCTATGCTACAGAGGAACAAGAGACCTAGATCTGGCCAAGCCAGCTTTTGTCATGATTTGCTCAGATAGGCCAGTTCCAAATGAATGGAAAATATTTATTCAGTAGTGCCCCCAAAGTGTCTACATTCCAGGGAGAATCTAGTGAATCTAATGGATTATTTGAGTCTTCTATTTTTTTGGCTGTTATTCATGTGTCCCTGAGGGTCCTTTGCATCTTAGGAATTCCCTAGGATGGTAAAATAGAGTCATACCTGACACTATACCTGATACCCATATTGTAGACACTGAGTTCCTATGTTGGAATTTGGGATTCTGTTATTCACTTTTAAGGAAACCTGAACACAAGCCGTATCTGAGCTTTCTTCAGTAAATTGTCCTAGAATTTTCAGAGAAGGAGTAAGAGCCAGAAAGAAATTTACCCCTTTAGATGAGGTACCTAGTATCAAACCTGGTCTGTGTGAGCCCCTCAGTCCTTGTATAGGGAACGGGGGGGAGGAAGAAGATAGGAAAATCACTTCCACATATGGATTGTAGAAGACAAAATATAATAGAAGAAAAATGTAGACAGCTACACTTGAATCCTAAAAATCAGTTAGGAAGTAATCACTGTGAAGAAGAGCTGGGGATGTTGGCAGATTTCAGACTCACAGAATCATGAGTCTGAGAGCTAGAAGGGACCTCAACAGCCTGATAGTCCAACCTATACTAGAAAGGAATTCTCACTGTAGCATACCTGACAAATGGTTATCCACTCCCTGTCTGAGGACTTCCAAAGAATAGGAAATAGCCACCTCTTCAGGCAATCGATTCCACTTTTGCACAGTGCTAATTGTTAGAAGGGTTTTCCTAAATAACAAGCCTAAAATTGCCTTTTTGCATCTTTCACTTGTTGATCTGGGTTTTACCCTTTGGGGTGAAATGGAGCAAGTGAAATTCTTCTTATACATGACCTTCAAAGAAAGCCAAACTGCTCTCTATAAAGAGATATAGTGTACATAATGAGGAGGAGGGGAAAGGGACTGTTGATCAGAACCTATCTGAAGTTTTATATGCATCATATTTTCAGGAAAACACAGATGAGTTGGAATATATCCAGAGGAGAGCAAAGCAAATGGGAAATGTGCCATACAAAGATTGGTTGAAGGAACAGGATGCTTAGCCTAGAAAGAGATGTACTAGCTACCTTCAAGAATTTGAAGGGTTGCCATTTGGAAGAGTGACTATCCGGCAGTTTCTGGCACAGCAAGCTGGAGATAGGGACATGGAAGAGATTGCTGGCTCCTCTCATGTCTTCCCAGAGTCTTTTCCTTCAATATCCTGAGCTGGGGTTGACCTCTTCCATCTTCTCTCTCAAAACTGCATGCCAGAGGTGTCTGAAGTGACTTGCCACTTGAAGAATCCCAAGGAGTAGTGGAAGCTTGAAGGGTCCTTAAGGACACTGAAGAAGGCAGATGCTTGAAGAGCTGGAAAGGGGACTAGCTGAGAACTGAAACTCTCTTGACTCTTGGTCAACTTCAGCCCTCAAACGAGGCAAGTCATTCATCTCCACCAAGAAGTTTCATGTTCCACACCAAATGACTATGATACAGGGATTTCACCTAGAAAGGAGAGGAGAGGCAGAGGAGAGGGATGGGACATGATAATAGTCTTCAGGTATTTGAAAGGTGGTCTTGTGGAAGAGGAATGAAATTTGGTCTGTTTTGCTCCAGATAGTAGAACTGTGTGTTTGTGGCCACCTAGTGGCCAGAGCCTAGGGAATATTCATCACTAAGCAAGTGGAGCAAATGCTCAGTAAGCCACATTGAAAGTCAGGTGCAGACCCTTAACTCAAGGCAGGTCCTTCCTTCCAGTGACACATGGAATAGGAAGACAAAGTACCTGCACCTGGAAGGATGAAGGGAGCCTAGGAATGCGGCAGGGAAGGGGTTGGGGACCTAGGTTGGCAACTTTAGTGTTATACCTAGAAGGAACCTGAGAGAGCATCTCTCCTATCATTCTCTCATCTTATTGTAAACCAAGGCACGAAGTCCATTTGTATGAGACTTGATGTCCTGACCTGCAAAAATGGAATTTGAGCCTTGGGTTACATTACAGACAGGGAAGTGAAGCTAAGAAAAGGGAATTGAGTTGACCAAGGTCACTAGCGCTAACAGTACCAGACATGGTACTAGGTCTAATTCCTTACCCTTTCACTCTGTATAACACATTGCTTCTATGCTTCTATGTTCATCTCTTTGAGACTATCTAGGGAACCTGGAGAACTTGAAGGATATTATCCTTGTCCCCATCAAAACAACACTGAAAGGGCTGAAAAATATACTCTGAACTGGCATTTGGGGGAACATTGGGTGCTTCCCTCATTATGAAGCCCCTGTTATGTGCCAGGCACTGTACTGAATGCTTTACAATACTATCCCATTTAATACTCACCACCACCCTGGGAGGTAGGTACAATTATTATCCTCATTTGACATTTGAGCAAACTGAGGCAAACAGGGTCAAGTGACTTGCCCAGGGTCACACGGCTAGTAAGTGTCTGAGGCCAGATTTGAACTCAGATCTTCCTGACTCCAGACCTAGAGCTCTATTTATTGAGCTCCAGTTAATGGGTTCAAATCTTTATCAGCTATGTATGAATGTCAATAATACTTGTTTGGTTCAGGCCTACGATTTCATCCATATAGGGAACTCCTAGTAGAGAAATCTATCCTACCAATGTAAATCAATAACTTCTCCACAACTTACATGTTTAGATAGTTTCTCTAGGGCACTGGGAGGTTCAGTGTCTTGCCCAGAGGCACGCAGTGAACATGTGAGAGCCATGATACCTTGGGCCCAAGTCATCCCGACTCCTGGCCCATCTTGTTATCTACTATCCACCGTGCGGCCTCACAACGTACTTAAGAATGGTTCACACTTACAAAGCATTTTATGTTTTAGGAAACGCCTTCCTTACAACAACAACGAGACGTAGCTGATGCAAATATAACTGCTATCTCCATTTTCAGATGAGGAAACTGAGGCTCCTTGAGGTTTACTGACTTGCCAGGGGTCACAGGATTGCCAAGCAGGGGCTGGAGCCAGTTTATCTGCAGACTCAATGCTGTCTCTTACTCGCTGGGTGCCCAGCACCATGAAAAGCACTGTGACTGTGAGATGAACACCCTGCCTTCCAGAAGGAACTTAATGGTCAAGTTGGAGAGCTAAGGTATAGACATAAATGAGAAAAAAGCTACAATACAAACTATTAGGTGTTCAGTGAATTTATTCAGAGGAAGAGGTATAAGCTGAGGTGGTCAGGGAAGTGACCCCCACATTCACCCCTCCTTGTACATGCATTCTTGGTCACCTTCTGGTTAAAACTTACTTTGGAGTTGGGAATGGAGAATAAAGGCAGAGACAAATTTTTTTCCAGACAACTTTAAAATAACACCTCAAAATGAATTCTGGAGTGGTAGAATTAATAAAAGGGTGGGGTAAAATAATTTTCTAGCCCAAGACAACTTAGAAGGCCAACAGGAAAGCTATGACTCACTGGTGAGAATGGAGGGCAGTCCAGCTCAGGCCACATCCTGACAAGCCAGCAACAAGCCTTGGAGGCAACTGAATAGTCAGTGGGGGCTTCTGAAGCTCTCAGCCCACAGACAGTAATAGGGTCAAACAACTGGTCAGAAGATTACAAGGTATGCTTTGTTGGCACCGGGTGCAGGACTCTTTGCATTGCCCATTCTGGGTCATAATCCCAGTGTGAGGAGAAGCACTAGCATACTAGGGTGTATAGCTACAAAAGAGCAGGGGCCCTAGTCATGGGTTCTGGGACAGAAAAAAAAAGTGTTTGTGGTTGCTCCCAGACCAGAGCACAAGCCAGGAGAACAGTGGCCACACCTTTTCTTAGCTCATATCACCTTGGAGGAACTAAAAACTTACAGACTCCCAGAACTAACTCTGCAGCATGAAGCTTGGGACAATGTTCCCTCCACCACCAGAGGAGAACCCAACTTTTACATAAAGTTGAAAGTCAACAATTAGGCTGGAAAATGAGCAAACAATTTAAAAAAGAACCCAAGTGAAGAAACTTACTATGGTGACAGTGAAGATCAAAGCACACACTCAAAAAGAGACAACAAAGTCAAAACTGCTACATCCAAAGCCTCAGAGAAAAATGTGAATTGGTCTCAGGCCCCAAAAGAAGAATTTCTGGAAGAGTTCCAGAAGTGTTTTTTAAATCAAGGAAGAGAGGTAGAGGAAAAATTGGGAAGCGAAATAACAGCAATCACAAGAAAATCATGTCAAGATCTTGGTAAAGGAGCACAAAAAAATCCTGAAGAAAATAATAGTTTAAAAAACAGCATAGGTAAAAGGGTAAAAGAAGCATAAAAATCCACTGAAGAGAAAAACTCCTTAAAAGCAGAACTGGTTAACTGGGCAAAAGCAGCACCTTATGTACTTACTTGCCTATTTACAAATGAAAGCGCATTACCACAATACCGTTAGTCTAAACTGTATTCATTTATATGTAAAACAAACAAAAACCTACCAAAATCAACAAGTTTCATTCATAATAAGAAAATCTTCCAATATAACACAGAAGTGATGTTACCAGACAAGCATCAGTGAAGTGTACTGTCTTTTCTAGAGCTGTTATTGTGCAATGCTATAGATAAAGCAGCCCATGCAATACACCCCAAAACAACTATAGTCCCACACCAACGTATAATTACAATGATAAAAGCAGTGGTACAAAATCTCAATGAAGAAAATAATTTCTTTAAAATTAGAATTGAGGAAACGGAAGGTAATGCTTCCATAAGACATCAAGAAACAAAACAAAATCAAAAGAATGAAAAAAAATAGAAGAAAATTTGAAATATTTCATTGGAAAAATGACTGACATGACAAATAGATCCAGGAGAGATAATTTAAGAATTCTTGAACTACCTGAAAGTGGTGATTTTTAAAAAAGAGCCTAGGTAGGCATCATATTTCAAGAAATTATTAAGGATAATTACCTAGAACCAGAGGGTAAAATAGAAATCAAAAGAATACATTGATTACCATGGATTATGATGGAATATTATTTTGTACTATAAGAAATGATGAGTAGAATGCTTTCAGAAAAATCTGGAAAGACTTACATAAACTGATGTCATGTGAAGTAAGCAAAATCAGCAGAACAGAGTATACAGTAACAGCAATATTGTAAGATGATCAACTGCAAATGACTTAGCTATTCTCCTAGATACAATGATCTAAGACAATTTCAAAGGACTCATGACAAAAAATGCTATCCATTTCCAGAAAAAGAACTGATGGCATCTGAATGCAGAGTGAAACCTATTTTTAATATCTTTAATTTTCTTTTTTTCACAACATGACTAATATGGGAATATTTTATATGGTTGCACGTGTATAATCTATAATCAAATTGCTTGCTTTCTCAGTGAGGGATGAAGAGAGGGAGGAAGAGAGAATTTGAAACTCAAGAATTTTTTAAATGAACACATGGAAAAATTGTTTTTTTACATGTAATTGAAAAAAATATTTTTTAAAAAAACTTATTTTTCCTGATTCTTATTTCCTTAGAGTCCTACATTAAAAGATTGGTAAATAACCTGAGAACCCAGTCACAAATATCAATGGCAGCTGATGGGTTAAACTCCCTAGAGGACATGGAAAAACCATACCTTTTCATATAGTCCTAGATACTTTTTTGGTCCTAGAGACATTGCTTTAACACAAAGAGGGAGACTCTCAATCCAAATTCAAGCAGCCAGAAGAGATATTTTCAGTTAGGGGTGAGAGTCTGTTAGTGTCCCTCAGATCATGGGATTATAGAATTTAGGTCTGGCAAGAACCTTAGAGACTAGTCCCAATTCTTCATTTTACAGATAATGAAACTGGCTCAGAAAGATTACCACATGCTGCCCTGACTCTATTTGCCTAAATGAAAATTCCTCTTCCAAGTCCCTCTCCTGCTCTTCCTTGCCCTTCCATTATGCTTTCCAGAACTCCCCCATTCCCACCCCTCTCTGTCTTTTACAAACTGCTTCATTTTAGACCTCTTCCTTTTCCACTCTTTCTGTCTTATTACACCCACAGCTATTTGGTTGACTTTCCCCAGAAGACACAGTACCCCTAGCCACCCTCTCTGTTTCTCTGGTATGCCTCTCATGCTCCTTGACCCACTGGTCTAGGAGATATAGTGACTTGCTTGCCATTTCCATACTGTCCTTCTGCCATCATTTAGCAACTTCTCCTCATTTGAAGTTAACTGTATCCATCTATATCACCCCGTTCAGATTTTGATTTCAGTAACTGCCATTAAGGGACCACCCCCTCCTCCTGCCCTTATACTTGGGGATTTCCACACATATCAATTAACTCCCTCAAACCCCTAGCCTCCCAATTCATCATCCTCAACCCCCATGTCCTTCACCTTCATTCTCCTCATGGGAATAAGCATCATATAACCTTGATCTCACCATCACCCATCACTTTTGTTATCTCCATGATCCAGAACATTGATATTCCCTTTTTCCAATCACAACTTCTCATCTTTCGTTCTTCTCTGTCTCACCATTCCTAAACCCACTCATCATCCTCACCATGATCTCCAGTCATTCTAATCCCATGCCCGGCACAACCCTCTCCCAACGCATCAGCCCTGCTCTGTCTTCTTTGAAAGCAAAGAAGGAAATCACAGCCATGTTTAATGCCATTCAGCCATCCATTAGGACACTAGAGCCTACCCAATCCTAGCCTCTGGCCATCTGCCCTGCCACCGCTCCATCTCTCCCTAACTGCTCTTTTCACATCTTGCTCAGGAAAAAATAACCAAATCAATGTTATCATTGCTACTAGAAAGAGCATGACAATATAGTCCATATGTGGTGTATCCTCCTAATAGAATGTGACTCTTCAAGTTCAGGGACTCTCTTTTATATTGATACTCCTGGCACCTGGATGTGCCCAGTGCATAGTAGGCACTTAATCAATGCTTGTTTGATAACTGACCAATTCAGCTATACGCGGTCTTCCATTCTCAGATTTGCTGACTTTTATCTCATCAACTCCCAGTCCTGGGTTAGTAGGACTCATCTGTCTTCTCTGTTCCTCCTCTTCACAGGTCACTAAATGTCATATGACAGAGTTGACTAGTTCACTAGTTTCTAAAAATGTTTTATTAGATTAACATGGAGCAATAATACAATCAATTACACTGCTTACTTTTTACATTTAAATTAATTTCAACACATAAAGTAATATAACCATTTTTCAGTCATTAGTCAAATTTTTTTTTGCTCATTCTCACTTTTCCTCATCTGTGGTTGCAGTTGGTGTGTACTGCATTCTGCTGGACTTGCTTTTGCAACTTTTCATTATTTCATTTAAATAGAAGATTTTCAGTTGAAAGAGACCTCAGCAGACATTTAATCCAACCCACACCCAGAAGGACTCTCCAGGCTTGAAGACCTCTAAAGAAGGGGAATTAATCACCTCTCCCAGGCAGCTTAGCCCACTTTGATATAGGTCTTAACTGCTAGGAAATTTTCCTGTCACCATGCTTAAAGTTGCCTCTTTGCAACTGCCACTCACTGTTCCTGTTTCTGCCCTTTGGGACCAAACAGACCAAGTTCAATTCATCTTCCCCATGACAGCCCTTCAGATATATGTTCCCATGAGTCTTCTCTTCAGGTGAAACATCCTCACTTCCTCCAATCAGGCCTTTTATAATATGGGCTCAGTATTCCTCACTATCCTTGGTTGCTTTCTGCTGTGTGCTCTCCAGCTTCTTGATGTCCTTAAACTGTGATATCCAGTACTCCAGATGTGATCTGAAGACAGTGGAATACAGAAGGACTCTCTCCTGTATTCCCAGAAGGAATGCCTCTCTTGATGTATTTCTGTATCACACTAGCTTTTTTAGCTGCTCTGTTGCTATAAGATCATATCCAAGCTTTTAATCTTCTAAGATCCCCAGAATTTTTTCCTATCTTTCCAGATAGTTTTATATGCCTATCTTGGTTGAATAACACTATTCTATTACATGAATGTACCATAATTTAATGGTTCCTCTCTTGTGGTTATAATGTTGCTATGAAATTAATTGTACAGATAAGCTGCTGTTATTTAGCTAACACTTTCAGGACATATTCCCAACAATAGAATGATTATGTCAAAGGGTAGGATTACTTATGTAACTTTTATTACCAGAAGTTTGCAATTCTACCAACACAGGACAATTATAATTGTTCTTCACAACCTTGCCTAGCTCTACTGCTTTTATTTTTGCTCTTTTGATGGAGATCAAGATGAAAATGAATTATTTTTTCATATTTCAAAGTTTCTTTGATTTCCATTTTTGTGATTATTAATGAGGTTGAGTTTTTAATAAGTTATTAATTTCTATTTCTTCTTTTGAAAATTATGTTTCTACCCTTTGATCACTTATCTATTGTGGACTATGAATGACCACTGTGATTTTTTTCAACAGGTCCAAATATATTTTTGTGGAGCACCATAGCACAATGTGTAAAGAGCTGTCCTCAAGGGCCAGGAAGACCAGAGCTCAAGGCCCACCTTCATCACACACTAGATATACGACTCTAGCCCCTAGGAAGTCACTCAACTAACCTATTCTTAGTGCTCAGTCATTCTTTGTCTAAGACTATAATATGTTGCAGAGAAGGTGCCGACCTTCTTAACAGAAGGAATTCCTTCACCCAAATTCTCTTTACTGATAAAATCGCAAGTCCGGCCCTTATCCTAATAAATATTTTGGATGTTGTTTTCATCTGTCATATTTGTCATTATTTTCCAAATCTGTCGTTTTTCTTTTTCTTTTTGTTGTAGATTTAAATTTTTTCATGCAGTATCTATCTTATCCCTAATTACTTCTATTAATTGAAAAAAGAATTCATCTCCTCTTCTCAGTTTGTATAGCTTATTATTTTATGTTTAAGTGTCTTATTCAGGAAGAATGTACTGTAGGCTATGGCATAAAGTGTGGGTTTTAAATCCCCTTTCCACCAGATTACCAACCAATGTACCCTATCTCTACTTGTTAAATAATGAATCTTTTCTCCAGTTTTATTTTCTATTGGTTTATTAATCATTAATCTTGAGTAAATGGTTGGTTGGATGTTGATTTTATTGCATTGATCTCTTTCTCTATTTCAGTCTTGGTTTTTTGGTCCTATCTAGCTTTGATGATAAGCACTTTATAATGTTTTAAAGTCTGAGAATACATGACCACCTAAACCAGCTTTCCTCATCTTCAGCATGATTCTTGATATTCTTGCCTTCTTGTTTGTCTGTATTAATTTCATTATGATTTTACTCAGTTCTATCAAAGATATCTCTTGGTATTTTGATTAATATTGCATTTTATGTACATATTAATTTTGGGAACCATTGTCATTTTTAGTATAACCATCCAAGAAAACTGAATGAACTGCCATGTAGCCTATCCATGAACACTATGTCAACAATTGTTTAGATTCACCTTTGTTTTGTTCATTATGGCTTTATAATTATTCTTATGCAGTCCTCTCTATTTTTAGATAAGTCAATACCCAGATACTGGATAGTTTTTGTCATTGTAAAAGGGGTTTTTAATTAGGTTTTTCTTGATAATCTTTACAAGTCAATAAGAATATAAATTATTTTGTGGAATAATTTCCAATCCTGTAAGTTTATTGCATTAATTTATTGTCTACATTAATTTTTATCGAAATAGTTGAATTTTCTAGATTCAGTATCACATTATTTACAGACAGTTATCATTTAAATTCTCTATTTTCAAAGGTAATCCTTTTTTCCTCTTTGCAATTGCTGGAATTTCTAATAGTGTGTCAAGTAAAAGTGGTAAAGGTAGGTGCCTTTGCTTTTTATGCTTTTACTACTTTTCCATTGCATATTTATTATCTTGGCTCTTGATCCAATACAAATTTATTATCTAATCTGAAATGAGCACCCTAACTGCTATACAGCAATCATTTTAATATTCCCTAATTGACTTTTCCACTGGAGCTGTTGCAAATTGAATCTGCTCTCAAGCCTTCTACCCACTCTTCTCCTTCATCTCTCTAAGCTGGGGATCTTGCCTCATAATTTCCCCCTCCCCCCAAAATGTTGTTGTTCAGTTGTTTCAGTCACATCCAATTCTTCATGACACTATTTGGGTTTTTTTTTGGCAAAGATACTGAAGTGGTTTGCTATTTTCTTCTCCATCTCATTTTATGGATGAGGAAATTGAGGCAAACAGGGTCAAATGACTTGCCCAGGGTCACACAGTTAGTGTCTGAGGCCAGATTTGAACTCATAAAGATGAGTTCTTGACTTCGGGCCTAAAATTCTCTCCACTGTGCTACCTAGCTATCTTCCTTAGAAAATATAGAACAAAATTTGTGATCTTACTCTTCTCCCCTATTTTACCTCAAAACCCTTAGAAATCGCCCTTCATTCTTTCCTACTTTGTCACAGCATCCGAGGAAGAGATAGTGCTTGCCATTGCCAAGATAATGTTCTTTATGCCCTTGATCCTGTAACCCCTAACACTTGCCTCTTCTATCACCCCCTCTCTAATCTTCAAACTCCTTCCTATCTACTGGTTCCTTCCCTGTTGCCTAAAACAGCTCAGGTCTCTCCTTCCTAATCTACCATCCCCTCAAAGTATTGTTCTATAGCCTCAAATCTGAGCCAAGGTGTTTCTCACACAGGCTGTTGGTGTTGCATGGTGTGATGGTACACACAGTACAAAGTACATATTTTGTGTGTTCAGAACCAAGGCTGCAGTGAAGTTGCATGATGCATCACAGGCAAGCACTGCCAGAAACACCTCAGATTCATTCCATATTTGGTTTTGAATTAATTTTTGGCCATTACCTTAAAAAACCTTTTACTGTTGCCAAATTTTTCAAGATCCGCCCCCCCTCCCATGCAGCTAGGTGGTGCAATGGATAGAGCACTGGCCTTGGAGTCAGAAAGACCTGAGTACAATTCTGGCCTCAGACACTTGACACATACTAAGCTGTGTGACCCTAGGCAAGTCATTTAACCCTGATCACTTTACAAAAGAAAAGTACATCACTGAAACACATCTGTGATGAAGATTATAAAACTTGAGTGATTCTAAGTGGTGCCCTGGCATTGTTTGTGTACATAGCTACATGTAGATGGCCATACAGACAAGGGCTATGGTTGTCTGGACCTTAGAAGATGTCATAAAGCGACCCCACATAGATCACAGGTTGAAAAGAGTTAGGAAACACCAGCCTTAGATAACAGTCTTAAACTGATCACTGAAGTCAGCTTCCTTGAGCAGAAATTCTCCCTTGTCCATCTGACAATGTGCACCACAGAGACTGGTTTTGCACATGGTTATGCCAAGGAAATGGTGAAGATCCAGTGTGGGGGAAATACACAAAAGAGGAAGAAACTTAGGTGAAGTTACTTACCCACAGTCACACAGGTGGTAAGGACAAAGCTGCCATTTGAACGCAGAGCTCTTCATTTCAAATTTACACCAACTTGTCCAAGTAGAAATGGAGCGTGTACCCCACCAAAGAGAGCTTCTAATAGCTCTGACATACAAGGAGACGACCATGTACTCTTTAGCCCGTTGGTGGCCCTTCATCCCTGGACACCAATCCATTACCTCACAGACCAGAAAATTAGCTTGGGATCTCAGAGCCCACAACCAATAGAAGGGCAGAGAAGTCAGAACAACTACAGTAGCCAGCTCAGAATAACCCCCCCTCCTAACAGTTATAAATCACATGCTGACCAAATGAAAATCTAATTTTATTAGTTAAAATGAGAGTGTGGCATCAAGTGAAAAAGAGGTGAAAATCAGATGGTGAAGAAGCTGCTGAAAACTCCCCTAGATGGATTAAGATACCCTACATGAAGCTGGGAACATAGCTCCCAGGATGGAGAACAAAGATGATTGGGAGAAAGACAAGAGATCTCAGACACAACCATTATATCAGGGTAGAGTCCTGTCCTGCACCAGGGTTAAAAGGGAAGTATTTCTTCCTGGGGGATGTTGAGGATGATATCCATGTCTGGCGTACACCTGGTGGAAAAGCAAGGGAGGAAGGAGAGAGATTGAGCACTTTACAGTGACGGGAACTCAAAGGTTCAGTGGTTATCTCTAGAACAAAGCTCCCACAGACAGAGGCCCCAGGAAGATGAACAGGTGGGGCCGCTTGGTGAAGAGTCTTCTCAGCCCTTCCTTCAAAGGAGGCTGATACCACGGATGTAATGGGGCAAAAGAAGAGAAGCCTTACACCCAAAGGCTCCAGGAGCTATCCAAAAAATAAAAACAAACAAAAAACCCCTACCAAATTACTCAACAAATGGAGCAATGGCTTTTAAAGAAAAATCTAAATCTAAAATCTTGGGAAAAGTGACTTGCTAGGTGCTGTCCCAGGACAGGGACAATAGTTAGGTATGGACAATATTTATCATGGCCCATAAAGCCACAAGGAGCATGGTGCTGTCAGGGGGAAAACAGGAACACTATCAAATTCCTCAGTCCCCATGGAATGGCCTCTGGATCTCCTCCAATGCAATCCTTTCCCTTTCTTGTCCTTAGACCTTTTTCTGTGCTCGATATGAATTCCTCTCCCCAACTCCACAGGCCGAAATCTTTCCCATTCTCCAAGTCCCAGGGAGGTAGCCCTTCTTCTAAGAACAATTAATCCACCCACTCTCCTTCTCTTTGGGCTTCTCACTTTTTTCTACCTCGAGATTACCCAGCCACTTAGTGGAAGAACAAAGAATAAATCGCAAGACTCTCGATTTCTTTTCTAGCCATCTTTCTCCTGTGCCCCACGACCTCCCTCAGGATAGTGAAGGAATTCTCATGACTGGGACAGGGCTCCAGGACACCTGTTGTAGATCACATACTTGGGTTTCCGAAGCAGGACATTAGCAAAGACCACCTCCCGTGTGTCCTTTCTCTGCATCTGGAGACCCTCCACCTGGGCCTTCAGCTTGGGAAGTTCCTTCCTCATATGGTCAACGTACTGAAGGGACAGAGAGGTGGGGGGAAAGGGATAACAGAGAAGGAGGAGAAAGTTAATAATTCTCTTTTCAGAGGAGAGATTCAGGGTCCCCAGAGAAAGGACATTTTTTTAAAAGTAGAAACAAACAAATTTTTAAAAACTGCCTGTCCCCATCAGTCTGTATTCCTGACCATGTGAGCTCCCTCGGGGCAGGAAGGTAGAATTCCCAGGTGGCCATGGATGGTGATGACAAGTGACTGGAGGGGAGGGTGATGGGCAGTGGTCGCTGATGTTAGATGATAAAACTTAACGATGACTCTCCTAATATACTCCCCAGACAAGTGTTTCCTATAATTTACTGGGGGTTAGAGTGATGAGGAAGGCCCCGAGCTAGTCGGTCATTTCACATCATCAGAGGGCCAGGGCAGGACTGTTTCCTGAAGTCCTGAGTATTGCCCCAAATCCTTCAAACGTCCCAATCAAAAGAGAACTCCCAGTCAAGAGAACTCTTCCATTTCTATGGTATCTCCAGCAGACCTTCTAGGCTTCTCTGCTCTCTCGACAGCCTCAGCCTTGGGCAAATCAGAGTCTGGGTCGTTTGATGTCTGACCCTGCCCCCTGGTAATCCCTGTTTTCTCTGGGCTCTCACTCACCGCTCTGAACTGGACCATCTGCTTCAACAGTCCTTGGTTACTCAGGGCCTTCCTCACAAGAGCTTCTTGATAGGGAAGGATGGTTCTCTGTGAAGGTGGGAAGATCAGCCCGATGCAAAAGCAGGTGGCAAGTAACATGAGGCGGGGAGGGAAGAGACTGCCTCACAGTGACGCTCACCCCAACGGGTGGGGTCTTGGGGTGACCCACGGGACCCTCCTGCTCACCTTGGCCATGATGTCCAAGATCTTCTCTGTCTTCACCATCAGCTTCTTTGACAATGTCTGCAGCACATCCTTGCCCCTCTCCTCCAGCTCCTCTAGTTTATCCTGGTGGCCAAGAGAAGGAAGTCACGTCTGGGCCCTTGGGGAGGCCCCCAGAACATCGAGGCAGGAGAGCCCTCACCTCGTTGCTATCTTTCACATCCTGGAGCTGGCGCGTGAGGTCGGCGATCTGCACAGACTTAACTGGGTACTCGTGGTCCATGTAGGTGGTCAGGAAATGCAGCTCTTCTTGGGCCTTATGAATATTCGTCTTCACCTTTGTCAGTTGCTGCTGCAGTTCTGGTGAAGGTTGGGGGGAGGAAGGAGAGAGGAAAAAGGGAAGCCCCCTTTACCAAAGGTCATACACCTCAGCCATAAGCCCGCTTCCCTAAAGCTATTATATGATTTGTCCAACAGCTCACAGCAAATTGGTGGCAGAATGGACTAGAATCTGATTTCTCATCTAGGGATTTTCCCTCTATGTCATACTGACTCCATTGCAGAGATGGATAGGTTCTGTGGTCCAGGGCCTCACCAGCCCTCCTTCCCAGGGAAGGGTAGCTTGCAGGACTCCTAACAGAACTTAGGGACCAACTCCACTCTTCTGATCCAGAATAGTCCTATTGCTTATTTCAACAGACGCTTATTAATTTTGTACTGTATACCAGGCCTGCATTATGCTAGGGACTAGATATACAAAACCAAAAGTGAACTAGCCCTTACCCTCAAGGAGCTTACATTCTAACAGAACATAACTTTTATTTCTTTGGGCCCCCTGTAGTACAAAGATGGGTTATGGTTGAGAGGGGACCTTCAACACAGGTAACCTTCTTCTTTCTTCCTCCTCTTTACCCTTACCACAGTTAGGTCTGAATTAAACTGAATTTTTAAAAATCCTGTCTTTACTCTGTTGAGAGCATCGTTCTGGAACTTCTAGTCATGAGAAGGCTGGGCTCACCTAAATCAACTTGTCTGTATTTCCTATTGCTTCTCCTCCTCGGGAGGTAGAGGCCATACTGCATTCAGTTAACATAAATCTAGCAAGTATCTACCGCACACACACACAGTACCATCCTCTGCTCTTAGGAGGGAGAGCTGTCCATTTTATTCATCATATGGTTGAAGTAGGTTTGGATTATTTTCTCTTTAGCTATGAAACACAGAATGTACTAAGCAACTCTCCTGGGAATGGGGACATGCCAACAACTTCAGCAAAGGAAGATGAATTAACTTGAACACGGGGAGATAGGCAGATGAAACACAAATGCCAAGGAAAAAGAATCCACTATTTCATGGCTCTGGTGTCTGCTGGTTAATGCAGTCCCATGGATGAGGTGAGAGCCTGCTCTTTGAAATTTGGTGAGAGGGGGCACTGCATAGAAATAAGAATGACATCAATCTAGAAAGTAGAGACAGTATGAGGGCCTGGAGCTCAGGGACGGGGAGAGTGAACAAGGCTAATGATCTCCGAGACCACACAGCTTCCACAGAGAAAGGAAAAAGTTTGTCCCTTCTGCAGGCCAAGCTGCTGTCCTGGGGACATCTCAGACAGCACATGCAGGGAAGCAAGGAACCAGAAGAAAGTGATATCAACAAGGCAAGCTCTGAGGCATATTGGTGGAAAAAAGAAAAAGTTCACACTTGGGATACAAAAAAATGGAAATCACAGACTTTGCTTTCAGGAATTCTGTTTAATTGTAGAAGATGACACATATAAGATAACATGAGGCAATATAAATAAAATTGAGTAAGTCCCGGCTCTGCCATCAACAGGCTGTGTGACCTTAGGTAAGTCACTTTCCTCTTAGAGCCTCAGTTTCCTCATATAAAGTGGGAGAATTAGACAAACATCCCTTCCAGCTGACATCAGGTTCTAAGTTCTAAGGGCCTTTCGGGTTCTAAAATTCTATGTTCTCTTATTCATTCTAGGTTTGCAGGACTTAACATATTGCTTTGCACATAACAGGCATGTAATATCTTCTTGCCTAATTGAATTCTATGCTCTAAGGTTTTTTCTGGTTCTGACAGCCTAGGTTCAAATTTCCCTTCTAGCCTAAAACCACATGAGTCCATCACCACAGGAAACAACCCAGAGCCATAAGGCCAGGAGTAGGTACCTACCACTGGGACACTCACCATTTACTCTGACCTTTGCTTCTGCTTCCCACTTCTCTAGCTGGCTCTTCATCTCTCGAATTTGCTTCTGGTTTGCATACTCCAGAGTACCAACCAGAGTCTGTGTGCACAGGTACAGAGGCAGGTGTGGGGGAGGAAGCTCTGGGCCCCACTCCACAGTTATTACTATGGCTCTGCTAATACATTTCCCCTCCCCAGTCCCCGTGCCCCTCCTTACCATGAGTCATCCAGATCACAACATACTCTCAGGTCAGTACTCCTAAGTTCAGCAAAAATTAGTCAATTTACCGTAGGCAGAAGCAATAACATGGGTGTTGACAATTAATAGGTGAGGCAATTGCTGGACAGCTCCCAGAAGAGGTTAGATGGCTGTTTGCCAGGTGTCTTTGGTGCTGTCCAACTGAGAGGCTATGACAATTCCATGAATACTCCAGGACCTGGCTATAACCAAGTATGGAAATAGGTATACCCTCACCTCACATCACCAATTGGTTCCACAAAAATACGCTGTTAGTGTGGAAAAAAAAATTTTTTGAAGCAAATTTCTCCAATAAAGGCCTCATTTCTCATATATGTAGAGAATGGAGTCAAATTTATAAAAATCAGAACCATTCCCCAATTGATAAATGATCAAAAGATATGAATAGTTTTCAGAAGAAGTAATCAAAGCTATCTATAGCCATATGAAAAAATGCTCTAACTCACTACTGATTGGACAAATGCAAATTAAAACAATTCTGAGGTACTACCTCATACCTATTAGATTGGCTAAACAGTGGTTCTCAACCTTCCTAATGCCATGACCCTTTAACACAGTTCCTCATGCAGTGGTGACCCCCAACCATAAAATTATTTTTGTTGCTACTTCATAACTGTTATGAATTGTAATGTAAATATCTGATATGCAGGATGTATTTTCATTGTTACAAATTGAACATAACCCATAGGTTGCGAACCGCTGGGCTAATAGGACAGAAAGGAAAATGACAAATAGTAGAGGGAATGTGGTTTTGAGTATGCCAAAAGGTCTATAAAACCATGCATAATACCTTTTGACCTAGCAATACCACAACTACATCTGTATCCTAAAAGAGATAAAAAAAAACAAAAAGGAAAAGGACCTATTTGGACAAAAATATTTATAGCAGTTCTTTTCTGGTGGCAAAGAATTGGAAATTGAGAGGATGCCATCAATTAGGGGATGGCTGAACAAATTGTGGTACATGATTACGATGGAATACTACTATGCTATAAGAAATGATGAGCAGGATGCTCTCAGAAAAACCTGGAAAGACTTGCGTGGCCTGATGCAAAGTGAAATGTACTGTGTACACAGTAACAGCAGTACTATAAGATGGTCAGCTGTGAATCACTTAGCTCTTCTCAGCAATACAAGGATCCAAGACCACTCTGAAGAACTTAGGATGAAAAATGCCACCCATCCCCAGAGCTGATGGTGTCTGGATGCAGAAGCATCCCTTTTTTACTTCATTTTTCTTGAGGTTTTTTGGGGGCAGAGTGTTATGTTTTCTTTCACAACATGACTATAATGGAAATGTTTTGCCTGACTCCACATGTATAACCTATACTCAATTGCTTGCCTTCTCAGTGGGGAGGAGGGAGAGAGAAAGGGAGAGAATTTGGAACTCAAAGTTTTAAAGTTGAATGTTAAAAATTATTTTACATGTAATTGGGAAACCATTAAAATACTAAATAAAAGTTTTCTAAAAGCAAAATAAAACAAAAAAAACCAGTGTTATTAGGAGAAACGTTACCCGGGCCTATGAGGGTGGAGGGGAAAGGGTGGTGGAATCAGAAGACTGGGTCTCAGTTCTGATGGGTCTGCAGTTTATTACAGGTCACGTGTGCGGCCATGGGCAAGTCACTCCATCACTCAGTGTCTGAGCTTCCTCCTCTGAAAACCATAGCTCCTTGTGGCACTGCCCAACTCAAAGGGATGTTGTGAGAAAAGTGCTTATGCAAATGTGAACTGTTATTCTAATTATTATTATTGTTATTCATTCCATAGGAACAATGTTGTAAGCAGAACAGTAAGCAGACCAACCCTCAAAAAGTTCCTGTTGCTGAGACTAAGTATTTTAGCAGGGGAGGCTTGGTTACAATGGACCCAATGTGTGACCTAACTTTGAAAGGCTCTTAGTGGTAGAAATGCTAAGAGGGTTTGCCTTGTCTAGCTCAGGGGATCATAGGATTAGCTCTTCCTAGTGTTCTCAGTCTCAATAACTTGATCCAATCTCTCCAGTCTAACTCTAATCCTTTCCTGCGCTGGGGTCCTTACTCCTGGTTCCCTAACAAATCCACATTTCTGCTTCTTTCTCTGAGCTAAGCTTACTCCCACAGCTTCCCAGGAGGTCTGTCCTCATCAGAAGACAAATCACTTCTCTGACTGAAATGTTTGGCTTTTTCTGACTTTCTCTTTCTCTTCAGCTCAAATTCCTCTCTCCTCTTTGACCTCATATTTCTCTAACCCCTGGTTCATCTAAATTTCTCCCCAAGGAGACAAAGAGGCCTTCTGGCTTATCCACAGAGTTACCTATTATAGACAATAAACATAAAAATACAAATGGATATAACAGTGGGATGGAAAATTTACTCATCAGTCAACATTTATCTGTGTGAAGCACTGTGCTGAGTACTGGGCATACAAAGAAAGGAAAAAGGCAGTGCCTGCCCTCAATAAACTCTCAACCTAAAGATTATAAAGGCCCCTGTGGGTCTGGGAGTGTGTGGCTCTGAGTCTATCCTCAACCTAGTTCAGGCCCTCAGCTCTTGAGAGGGGTGAAGGCTAATGGCTTCAAAACCCTAGCTTGGACACTATCTGCTGCGCAAATCGGGATGTCATTTAACTCCCTAGAGCCTGTTTCTTCATCTACAAAGTTGAGATAATACTCGCACTACCTAGATCACTGTGAGGAAAGCCTCTGTAAACCTTTAAGCATTATATAAGTATGAGTTGTTGTTAGTAAGGGTTGCTCAACTGGGAGGGTATCCACAGAGGCCCCAGAAGGAGCAACAGTACTGAAGTTAAGGAGAAGGAGATCTCTCTCTCCTGCTTCCAATCCCAACTCTGTAACTCACTCCCTAGATGACTCCCAGTAACTCAGTAATATAGGCCTCAATTTCATCACCAGCCAATGGGTAAAATAATCCCTGTCCTGTCTACCACAGGGCAGCTAGATGGCGTAGCGGACAAAGTGCTGGGCCTGGAATCAGGAGGATTCATCTTCCTGAGTTCAAATAGGGCCTCAGATTTACTAGTTGTGCGACCCTGGGCGAATCACTTAACCCTGGTTGCCTCAGTTTCCTTATCTGTAAAATGAGCTGGAGAAGGACATGGCAAACTCCTCCTGGATCTCTCACAGAGTTGGACATGACTCAACAACAACAACAAGAATAACCATCTGTGTTCTGTGTTTTAATGTCCCTTCCAACTCTGATATTTCATGTTTTATTTTCTAATGTTTTGTCTTCTAATATAATGTTACACTTTTTTTTTTTTTTTGCTTTTGGGAGGGGGGAAGGCAGGGCAATTGGGGTTAAGTGACTTGCCCAAGGTCACACAGCTAGTAAGTGGTAAATGTCTAAGGCCGTATTTGAACTCAGGTCCTCCTGACTCCAGGGCCGGTGCTCTATTCACTGCCCCACCTAGCTGCCCCCACATAGTAATCACCTAACAAACTTCCCTGATGACTTGAAGTAAACCAAAACATAGGTATTACACTCATTTTGCCCATGAAGAGACTGAGGCTCATAAAGGCTGCGACTTGCCAATTCTTAGAGATAATGAGGGTGAGAGACAGGATTCAAACCTAGGTTTCTCCTGAGCCAATCTAGCACCCATTGTTTCATCTGTAAGAGAAGTGACACAGCAGGAATCTTCAAAGTGAAATCATTATGATTACATTATTTTACCCTTAGAATAACCCTAAAGTAGGAAGAAGAGCCCCTATTTTGCTGATGGGAAAAGGTCCAGAAATATGGCAGGTCACACCATAAACCGTAGATAAGGAAGGCGGGTAGGCACCTTGGAAAATAGATACAAAGGGCTACAAGTTTCTCAGTGTCACTCATTCTCACCCCAAACATGTCTTGCTGCCACAGAAGCCTCCGCACTTTCTCTGCACTGATGGCTTCTAAGTCCTGGATCTTTGTTGCCAGCTGCTGGTTGCTGATAGTGAGGGAGGTAACATGCTTTCTAAGTTCTTCTAATGAGGCTTTCCTGAACTCAAGTATTGCCTGTGAGAGTCAGAAAGGAGAGGAAACAGAGTGAGCCGAGAACTAGACAGTCTCACTGGTGTTCCTGGGTTTGCTAATTATCTCCTTTGACAAGTGGTTCTTAAGCTGGAATTCATGAACTTTTTTCATTTTTCAAATATTTTGATAATTATATTTTGATAGAACTGGTTTCTTTTATCAATCTATGTATTTCATTTTATGCATTTTAAAAATATTCTGATAAGGGGTCAGGAGTCTATGACACCAAAAAGATTAAGAACCTCTACTAAAACCTCTACTAAAAACCATGTTAGGTTTTTGTCCAGAGGGTGCCAGGGAGTGATCATCTGATGGTTATCCTGCCCCCTTGTGGCCTTGGCTGGAAATTGTACCGGGATAGAGAAAAGTAGAGCTCTCTCCTAGCTGTGCAAGGTAAGCAAAGAATACACCTGCTCCCACTGGTCAGCAAAGTCCAACTGAGCAGTAGGTCACTGAGCTGACCTGAAATTTCCCATCTACTTCTCAGCTCCTTCTTATCTATGACAGGTTTGTCTCTTGACTCCTCACCCTGCCTTGCTCTCTGATGAAGAAATGTACCTTTTGATCCCTGAAACTTTTTTTTTCTTAAGATGTGAACCTTAAAGCCAAATCACTCTGGCTCTAATGGATTGGCCAACAATAGGTCCCATGCCAAGCCCCACTTGGTTATCGTGTGGATCTGATTGTCTCAGAGGGAGTGTAAACAGCAGTCGTTTCTGTTTTGTCCAAAGACCCCAAGGATCTTCCCCTCCCAGACTGATATTTTAAAAATATATATATAAAGAAGCCATTCTCTGCCTCATTTCTTACCTAGCCTTAATCACTGAATGGGCATTGCCTCAGTCATATCAAGACCTGCGAAAGATCTTAGCTTAAAAAGGCCACGGTCTCCCACGGCATCCGGGGCCAATCTCCAGTTTTCCTGGTCTATATCTCAGCACTGGACCCAGATGGCTCCAGAAGAGAAAGGAAGGCTGATGACTGTGCACAGCCCTCCCTCATTTATCCAAATCACTTGGATTTCATGGCATCACCTCTCTGATGTCATGGTCCTCTTCAAGATGGAAGGACAAACAAAAACAACTCATAACTATCCCTTCCTTATCTCCAATGTCCTTTGCCTGTAGTTATCCCCAACCTATTTTCCCTAACATGTTTTCTAGGCTAAATCTAGAAACTCGGGCCTCTGCTGCTTTTCCAAGTCTCCCCCATCCTGAAGAAGATCTCATGGTACAGAGTCCCTCTCCAAAGCCTTCTATGACCCCACTCCCCTCAATACATCGGCAACATTATTCCCTCTTGTCCATTGACTGACCAGCTTTACATCTCACTCTACTAGATAAGTTTCCTTTGCCCTATCCTGTCCACAAACTTACTCTGAGTATTCGGACACTGGCTTGGATTATCTCTGGATCCATCTCATTCCCAATCATCTTTTGCGGCTGGTTCTTCACTGTGTTAGGGGGAGACACTGACCTTGTTGTGGATTTTGTCCTGGTAAAGTCTGAGAGAAAAGGATTAGCAAAAAAAAAAAAATCTTCATGCTTTGGTAATCTAAGACCAAAGATAAATCGCTACTTAGGCTTTCGGCTGGCCACTCATATCCTTCCTTTTGGGTTTCATGGTAGGTAGGAGATATTTCCATTCCCAAATTGCCTGGAAAGTATTCTAGGGGATAAGAGCAAAAAAATCATCATCATAGCTAACATTTACATAGAGTTTTATGGTCTGCAAAGTGCCTTATGTGTGTTATCTCATTTGATCCTCACAACAACACTATGTTGTTCATCATTTTTCAGTCATGTCCAATTCTCCATGACCCGATTTAGGGTTTTCTTGGCAAAGATACTGAAGTGGTTTGTCATTGCCTTCTCTGGCTCATTTTACAGACCGAAGAAAATGAGGCAAACAGGATAAGTGTCTGAGGCTAGATTTGAACTCACAAAGATGAGTTTTCTGTTCCAACAACATGATAAGGTGGGTACTGTTATTATCTTCATTTTGCAGATGAGGAAACTAAATGCCTTCCCCAGGGTCACAATTGTCTGACGTGGGATTTGAACTCAAGTGTTCCTGCTTCCATCCACTGTACCTCCAGGCCACCTCGGAGAACCTGGACAAGTACTAAAGTACAAGTTTAATAAACTGTATGTACCATTGTGGGTAGCATGCTACAGCAGAACACATGTTTCAGCATGAAAGTGAGTATAAACAACACCTAACACAGCCAGCTCCACAGTGCTTGAGCTGCCCTGGGGAAGGACTTTATGCCTCCCTTCTATATTAGCTCTCCCTGCTCATCCTCCTACCTATTTCTCCATGTTATGATGTATAGCCAGTAGTCTTATTTTCTAGCATTCTGAAGCCACTTGTTGCAAAACCTCCCCATTATGGCTCTGGGGTAGGGGTGAGGGGCAGAACGCAGGGAGTGTCTGGAGAGTCGGAAACCTCTCCCACCATAAGCGCTGCTTGGGGGCATTTGCGCCCTTGGCGCAGCAAGTCCCTTCCTGGGGCCCTTAGCCCCGGTCCCGTCTCCTTGGAAACTCCAGCCAATGTTTATGGATCCATCTCATTCCCAAAAGGAATGGACTCTGGCTAACCTATCTCTTCAAAGGATATGAAAAAGAGTCCTCTCCCCATTCCCAACCCAGTCTCATTCATTATAGAAAAGAAAAAGGCCTTTCAGGTTACTCACAGGTACCTTGTACCTGTGCCCACCTGGTCTAGGACTAGCCTTCCTCATTGATAACTGCTTTCCTGAGACAATTTTAATCCGAGGTAGGTTCAGCCTGGGCTTCTTCTTTGACTGCTGCCATCGCTTATAATCCTAATTTCCAGATGGAAAAGGAGGCAATCAAGAAAGGTATCAAACTAAAGCAGAAATATGTTTTACATGACTATAATACCTATATCAGATTGCTTGCCGTCTGGGGAAGGGAAAGGGGGAGGGGGAGGGGGAGGGGACGGAGGGAAAAAAATTTGGAATTCAAAATCTTTCAAAATATGAATGTTGAACATTGTCTTTATATGTAACTGGAAAAAATAAAATACTATTTTTAAAAAAGATTCTCAAAAAAGGTGTCAAGCATCCCATCAAGAATAATGCTCATTGGGGTGGCTAGGTGGTGCAGTGAATAGAGCACCGACCCTGGAGTCGGGAGGACCTGAGTTCAACTATGGCCTCAGACACTTAGCACTTACTAGCCATGTGACCTTGGGCAAGTCACTTAACCCCAAGTAACTTAACCCCAATTACCCTGCCCTCCCCTCTCCAAAAAAAAGCAAAAAAAAAAAAAAAAAAGACATGCCAAAGCCCAACTAGAGGCTAGTGGCTTCAGTGAATAGATGAATAAAAAGAACCAGAGGACATAATCCATTCTCTCAGAGAATCCAGCCTAGCTAGAGAGAAAAGAATGTCGTAGGGAGTTACATCCAGTCAATCCCCCTCTTTTTACAAAGATTCCATGAGTTTGAAGCTGAGGCTTGTTCAAGGTCTACAGCTAGGAAGGTAGAGCCAAGACTTGAACTCCAGACCCAGTGTTCTTTCCATTTCACCAATGCATTCCACCAATGCCACTCATGAAACAGAGTCAAGGGCTGAATCCTGGTCTGGACTGTATGTCAGGGCTCAGAGGAAGTTCAGGGAAGGCTTCTGGGAAGAAGCAAGATGGGAGCTGAATCTAGTGGAGCCTGCAGTGGGGACAAGGTGGGTATAGACTTAAAGTGAGTAAGGGAGGAAGGAATTTTAGGAAATGATGAGTGGCAGGTTGGGATGGTGATTGGGGCCAGATGTTTCTCTTTGGGTCAGAATTTGGGGCAATACAACGTTCCTGATCACTACCACTGACCACTCCACAGCGGCCAGACCCCGAACTCACCAAGGGCTTGTATCTGGGGATTCTAGGGATGACGCGCGCTTCCTTTCTGAAAAGAGCAAGGAAACCCTTAAGAGACAATCAGCTACCAGATGCAGCAGACAAGTCTCAAAAAGTGACTGCTCCTTCTCAGGCGCAAGCTGGAGTTTCAGGCTCATGGCGCGGACCCGGAATTCGAACCCTTGGCAAAAGGAGACTGAAGAGACTGCATGCCACCATGTGACTGAGGGGAGAGAGGGGGCTGGGAGAGAAGTGCTGAGGCCGTGAGAACCCGCCTTTCTCCTCTTCCCATCCCTTCTGGAAAGCGCTCGGCCTGGGAATATTATTGTGAACAAGGGCTGGGGCTGGGGCTGGGGCTGGGGCTGGGGCTGGGGCTGGGGCTGGGGCTCAGCCCGGAGCATGCGCCCTACCCCTGGGTGGAACCCTGGTTGCCGAAGTGCACCTAGAGGGTACTCTGGTATTTGGAAGCACAGTAGGAGTGACTGGCTAGAGTCCTGCGCACGCGCACTCGCCCACCAGCGCCTCTCCCTCTCCCCAGGTTAGAACGAAGCAGGGGTCCGGGAGGGAGGAGGGAGACGGGAGGCGGAGGCAGCCTAGGCCTAGTGTCCGCGAGGCCTTTAGGGGTTGAGGAGGTGGGTTGTAGCCCACGGCAGATTCGGCAGCTGCAGCTCCGCAGGCCTCCAAGTGGAGAAGAGCAGAGCGCCGGTTTGCTCACTTTTCTTGTGGCTGCATGGCGCAGGCGCTTCTTTCCAAGCGTTGCCAACGTTGGCTGGAGTTTCCAAGGAGACGGGACCAGGGCTAAGGGCCCCGGGAAGGGACTTGCTGCGCCAAGGGCGCAAATGCCCCCAAGCAGCGCTTATGGTGGGAGAGGTTTCCGACTCTCCTGACACTCCCTGCGTTCTGCCCCTCACCCCTGCCCCAGAGCCATAATGGGGAGGTTTTGCAACTAGAAATGAGTGGGAAGGATGGGGGAAGAAGGATAAATCATAGGACGGAACATCTGGTAGCTTCCAAGCCGTTATCAAGTACCTAGTTAGTGAAAGGCTATGTCCTCAGGGCTGGGGTTGGAAAGGAAAATGAAAAACATTCTCTGCTACAACACGTAAAAAGGGAGGGGGGGGGTCGGGAAAGGTGACAGGTTAGGTGAAGCTTTGAGGGAAGCCAGAGGATGGTAAGAAGTATAACCCTGTGCAAAGACATGGAGGTGGGACATGGCATGCCATTTTGGGGAAACAACCAATAAACCTGTTTGGTTAGAATGTAGAGTGCAAGAAGGGGAGCAATGTGAAATGAGCCTGGAAAGGTGGACGGACTGTGGAGAGCTTTAAAAGTAAAATAGGGTCAGATGAGCAGAACCAGGAGAACATTGCACCTAGTAAAAGCAACATTGTGCCATGAATGACTTAGCTCTTCTCAGTAATACAATGATCCAAGACAGCGCCAAAGGACCCATGATGGAAAAGAACTGATGGAGTCTGCATGCACATTGAAGCATACTGTTTTCAGAGTTGTGTGTGTATGTTTTCCTTTTGATCTCTTTCTTCTTTTATTACATGACTAATATGGAAATGTTTTACATGATTGCACATATATAACCTACATCAAATTACTTAGTTTTAGGGAGAGGGAAGAGGAGAGAGAAAAAATTGGGACTCAAAATTTTTTAAATGAACGTTAAAATTTGTCTTTACATGTAACTGGAAAAAAATAAAACACTATTTTTTAAAGTAAAACAGGGAGTTTTGTTTTATTCTAGAAGCAGAAGGAAACCACTGAATATTCTTGAGCAAGGGGAAGAACAGGGCCAGACATGCTTTAGGAATATTATTTTGGCAACTCTTTGGCGGATGTATTGGAGAGGGAAGGGATGGGATGAAAAGAGACTTTTAGGAGGCTTTAGTACAAGTGGGGATGGGGTAAAAAGCTGAGGCCTCTCTTATATTCATTCTTCATTTCTCATCACAGATTTATTGCTGAGAGGGACTTTAGAAGTTAATCTAGTCATTTTAAAGATAAGGAAACTGAGTCTCAAAGAGGTTAAGTGTCTACCCCAAAGTAACAAATGTAGTAAACAGAAGAACTAAGATTTGAGTTTAGGTGCTCTGACTCCAAACCCAGCATTTTTCTGCTATTCTTTATTGTCTCTCCCAGTGTTGCTGGGGTCAAAATCAAAGGACCTGAATGAAGGTAGACAGCTTGAAACCTGTCCTGTGCATGTATGGTCAGAATTGCCCTCAGATATGTAAACATAACTTACCCAATGCCATAAATAAAGTTAGTGGCAGAGTCATGGGACAGGTATATGAATTTGTCATCATACCTATATGTACAATTCTCAGGGCAAACATTCCATTCAAAAAGTATTCTTACTGTGTATAAGGTATTATGCTAGGCATTGTATTGCATATTATATATTAAAAGCATTATTAAGTGCCTACTATGTGCTAGGCATTATGCTAAGCACTGGAGGTACAAAGAGAGACAAACGAATCCCTGCCCTGGAGGAGCTCAGTCTAACCTACATATAGACAAATATGTACAAAGAAAGTGCATCCAGGACAAATTGGAAATAATCGCAGAGGGGAGATACTAAGATTAAGGAAGAGAGACTTCTTGCAGAAGGTAGTGTATGGAAGACCCCCCAGATGTAGAGAGGGACCCACCAGTGGCAAGGACTTGTCCATGTGTGGCTCAGAGGGAGGCAGAAGACACATCTCCAGCCTCTTCTCCCCCCACCCTGCTCCAAGGGAGACTTTCATTCCTTCCAAGAAGAGAGTCAAGAAATTGAGGCTGGAGGCCAATCTGTACCAGGCTAGAAGCATATTTTCTTTTGTTTCTTTAAATATAGGGAGTAGGATTGAGTTCCATCCAACTTTGGATCACTTTGTCATTTTGGTGAGAAGGAAGACCCCAAGCTCTATAACCAAGGCTTGAAGCTTTTGCCACCTAATACCATTTCCACAATGAACACACACAGAAAATAACAAAGAAACCCACTTATACAAATCATTAACAAAACAAATCAGAGAATGCATACGTAGGAGAACATAAATGAGACAATACAGATTGAAGGAACTCTCCCATTGGGAATGAGGGCAATCGAGAGAGGGTCTTGGTTCTCATCCAAGAGGAAACTCCCCAAAGTCTCTAGAGTAGCAAGTTGGGAATAGGGACATGATAGAAACCACCTGCTCCTTTCATGTCTTTCCAGAGTCTTTTCCTTCAACAACCTGAAGTGAAGTTGGCCTCTAAAATCTTCTCTCTCAAAGTTGGAAACTGAGTGAGCTAGAATGATGAGTCCCCAAAGGGGCACTGGCAAAGCCTGGTACTCTCTTCTTGACAGATCCACCCTGCACCTTATGGATGGTAGAGAACTGCCACTAACTTTATTTGTGGCATTGGGTAAGTTATGTTTACATATCTGAGGGCAATTCTGACCATACATGCACAGGACAGGTGTTAAGCTGTCTACCTTCATCCAAGTCCTTTGATTTTGACCCCAGCAACACTGTGAGAGACAATAAAGAATAGCAGAAAAATGCTGGGTTTGGAGTCACTGCACCTAAATTCAAATCTTAGTTTTTCTGTTTACTACATTTGTGACTTTGGGGTAGACATATAACTTCTTTAGGACTCAGTTTCCTCATCCATAAGGAGAGAGTCCCATACCAACAGGACAGGGGTTTCAGAAGTATTTTAGCTGAGATTTGACAATGATAAAAGAAAATAGTCCCTGTCTTCAGAGAGCTTACTGCACATTCAACTAGAACATATACATAAAAATTAAATTCAAGGTGATTTGAAAAAGGAGTTTGAGAAGTTTACAAGAAGGAGGTGCCTGAGTTGAACTCTGGAAAAAGATAAAGTTTCAGAGGGGCATAGTTGGGAAATGTATTCCTAGGTTTTGAACAAGAGAGGTGATAGCCAGACCTGTGCCTTAGGAAAATTATTTGGGCAGCTGTGAGAAGAATGGATTAGAAAAAGGAAAGACTGGAAGCCAAAAGACCAATAAAGCTATAACAGTAGTTCAAGAATGAAGTGATAAGGTTTTGAAGTAGAGTGGTGTCTGTTAGTGGAAATAAGAGAATTGATTCAGGAGATGCTCAGGAAGAAAATTAATAAGATTTAGCAACAGGTTGTTGGGGTTGAGTGAAAGTGAAAAGCCAAAGATGACTGAGGTGGTGAATCTACATGACTTGAAAGGATGGCAGTTTCCTCAATTGAGATAGGAAAGTTTGTAGGATAGGTGTGTTTAGGAGGAAGATTAGGAATTCTGGTTAAGAATGTTGAAGTGAGGTGCTACTTAGGCTATACTAGGCCAAGCAAAAACTCTGAGATATCTGAGAGGCAGGGGGAAGAAGGTCAGTCCTCTCCTTTCCATCATCACCATTCCTGTCTACATGTAGGCTCAAGCCAGGACACTTGATGATGATGAGTGAGCCTGGCCCCAAGCAAGAGATGGCAAAGGACTTGGAACCTCCTAGAAAGTTCAAAGGCAATGGGAGGGAACAGGAGCCTTCTTGTTGACCTGATTTAGACCAAGTAAATCAATGTTCCAATGACTGGGAGTTGGGGTGGAGAGTAGGAGGGGAATGATCAGGGAAATGAAGTGGTGTTTGCCTGAGAAATAGGCTGAGAACCCATTTCCTCCACCTGATCTTCAGTGAGACCCAGATCAGGAAAGTGCACAGGACTCTTTAGTCAAAAGAACAGGAGCTTAAAGCACTTGTCCCCAAATACCAATACCATGTCCTCTCTTTTTTTACTATTAAGCAGGGCAGTCATACCAGTTCTGTGACTGAAGTTAGGTCGTGGAACCTTGGCCAGTCTGGATTACTAACACAGGCCAGCTGGGGGCAGACAGGGTAGGGTGACTGACTGCCCAGGCCTTTCTGAAAGGACAGGACAACCCTAAGTTTACCCTACCCATACCTACCCCCCACCCCTGTGCTCAGTTACCCAGCTTGTCCTTCATATGAGAGGTTTTAAGATTGTAGGCCTATTAACTCACATACCCAAGATCCCACTCCTAACCTGACTTGGGTGAAAGGCTTCTATGCCTGGCAAAGAGGTAATGGCTAACTCCAATATTCCAGAACCCATGGTACCTTCAGTGGCAAACAAACATTTGCTAGAGGAACTGAATAGTGGAAGTCCATCTGGACAACTTTTATCCTCCTCAGTATGTCTGTCTCTCCCGACCTCCCCCACATGTTATTGTGATCAATTAAGTGCCCTCTACATTCAATGATGCCCTGGAGCCAAACCCTGCTTTTCCCATCCTGGGTATAGATCTGGCCCCATCCCTCACCTGTTAGGCTTATATTGTGAACCAACTGAAAGAACACCCTCCACTTCTCATCCTCTCCAGATGCTTCCTCTTTTTAGGCTCCCCATCTTTGCCCTGTCTTCAGCTCTGCCTCCCAAACACACAGCCTTATTCCTGAGCTCTGTGCCCCCCAAATACATCCCTCAGTTCAGTGCCCACAAACACACATCTCTGATTCTTTCCCTCTCCCCCTCAAAAAATATGCTTTTACCCACCGCTCACGTTCCTAAAACAATTCCCCTGCCTGATACCGAATACCACTAGACCTTGATATAAAGACCAGATGATACCTTTCAGTGCAGGTGGTGAATGAGGGAGACTTTAACTGAGATGCTTTTCTTTGAGAAGTAGGGTCCTAAATTGAATAAGGTACCTATTCTATTAGGAGTCCTGGTAGAGTGGAAAGGATTAGTTGACCCAGGCTAAACCTGACAAAACCCTTACTAGCTATGTTCACTAGAGTAAATCAGTTTGCTGAACTTACCTGCAAAGTGAAGGGGTTGGCTGAGATTATCTCTCAGCACTTTGCCAGCTCCAATATCCTATTACTTCTCTTTGCCTGTTTCTTTATTTATAAAACGGAGATGATACAAATGGCAGGAAGCATTTGTGGTATCACAGGTAGAGGGCTGGTTGGTTTTAATCTGACCTTTGACATATCTTTGAGGTGACCTTGGACAGATCACTTAGCAACTCTCTAGAGTCTAGACCAGAGGTTCCCAAATTTATTTGGCCTACCACCCTCTTTTAAAAAAAAATTAATCAGGGGCAGGTAGGTGGTGTGGTAGATAGAGTACTGGCCCTGAAGTCAGGAGGACCTGAGTTCAGATCTGATTTCAGACCAGACACTTAACACTTATTAGCTGTGTGATCCTAGGCAAGTCACTTAACCTCAGTTGCCTCACCAAAACAAATTTTTAAAAAATTACTCGGTACCCCCCTGGAAATCTACTCACCTGCCAACACTTGCTTGTTAAGACTTGTTGGTAGACTTGACCACTGATCCATTATAACTTGTATTTTGGGTGTTTATTTGGAAAATAATATAATCACTATGGTTTTAACTCTGTTATACAACAGATGAAAGACGTAGGAATGTTTTTCAAAATTTTCTTATCTTTTCTTTCCTTATGCTTCCACCACCTCCTTATTTTTATTCAATGCCCCTCAATTGTACCCAAGGCTACTATCATACCCTAGATCATTCCAGCACCCCCCCCAGGGGGCAGTGTCAACCACTTTGGGAACCTCTGGATTCTAGACTATAAATGACAAAAGATGCTGATCTGCCTCAGTGAAGTGAGTTTTCACACTGGGAGTTCCCTAGGGTGAAATCCCAGGCCCACAACACCCTCCCCTCTCCCTCTCCCAAAAACAAAAGTAAAAACAAAAACAAACAAACAAAACCCGAACTACCTGCTTCACCCGGTTGTTGTGAAGAAAGTGTTCTGTAGGCCGTAGAATGCCAAAAGAACGGGAGCTGGTGTTATTAGGAAAATGCTTTTACATTTTTCTTGTTCACTTGGTTTTAGAAAGCATCCCTGTTTGAGGCCTATTTGAATTGATTTGCGTTGTCTTAGGTTATGGTTTAAAAAAAACCCAAAACCTCCTTGTTTAACTGTTCTTTTTTTTTTTTTAAATAGAGATTTGGCTTAGTATTCAACAAGTCTGTGTGGTTTGCTGTGGTTTTTAACTCACAGTTTGCTTTAAGACCATGGTGGGCAAGAATCCCAGTTCATCTTTCCATTTACCCCCTCCCCCACACCCAAACAAGCCTCTGTATCATTCTTCTTTTCTGTCACAAGGTCCAGAGATAGATTCAAGATATCATGGAAAGAGCATTGGGTTGGAAGACCTGGATTCAAATTCTGCCTCTGCTATATACTAGGGCAGGGGGGGCCCCTGCAACCTCAAAGTCACATGTGGCCCTTTGACTGAATCCAAACTTCACAGAACAAATCTCCTTAATAAAAGGATTTGTTCTGTAAAACTTGGACTCAGTCAAAAGTCTACACCCAAGGACCTAGAAGGCCACATGTAGCCTCGAGACTGCAGGGTCTCCCACCCTGTGCTAGGTGACCTGTCACAGCTTCCTCTGTAAAGTATCATTAATTTGGAGCTGGAAGGGACCTCATAGTAGACCAATGTCCTCATTTTACAAGTTTCAAAACGTCAGGCCAAGGAGGTTTAAGTAAGTGACTTGCCCAAGCTCACAGAGGAATTAAATTAGATTATCTTTATATTCCACTATATCTCTAAATCCTGCTAAAGCTATAAACTCTTCTATGGTCCAGATCACCCTTTCTGGATTCTTTCTCCTCCCTTTCCATGATACTCAAGTACAGGTGAACTAATGAAACAGCCCAGGTTCTCAGTTACTATCTTCACACTAGGCATCCCTAACTCTACAGTACCCTACCTCACCCACTCCTGCTCCCTCCCCAAAAAAGAACCTCCAAAATAAATAAGAAAGTATGTTTTTAAAGTGAATATTTAATTAGGATCCAATCCCACAGAAAAGCTGCTCTGTTTCTCATTTGTTACAACAGTCTAAACTATTGTGGCATCCAGAACTATGCAAAACTGTCTCTCATTTACATTTGCATCTTTTGGAATCACACTTCTGAGTGCAAGAGCACTTTATACATCTTCCTCTCCCTCCCATTGGAGGTTGTCTGGATGCCACACTGGGTAGTGTTTGCTTTCTCTGGAAAGTGTTGCCCACAGTAATTAGGTTTTGGGGGCAAACCATTAACTGTCTCCCCACAAAACTCTGCTTCAGTGCTCCACTGCAGTCTGGGCTGGGTTTGTATGACCTTGTCTCTAATGAGCCCAGATGGGCAACTGGTATCCTGGACTCTGATCATCTGATCATTGGAAGCCTGGATAAGCAAGCTGCTGTGAGCTGCAGTGTCTCTTTATTGTGGCATCTTTGTGGCAAAGAGGATAAGCAACTCTCACCCCGCAGTCCTGACTCTCATTAGCAGGCAACGTAACACAGTTTTCATGGGCATATAGGTCACACTTAAAGCAGATCTCCCGGCATTCCTTCTCAAACACTGCACAGTTTGGAAGACTTAGGTCCCCCCCTTGTGGGAATGATCTGTCCAGTCGCTGCCTCAAGGTGCTCCCCAAGATCCCAGCTGTCCCTTCCAGTATCACTGCCTTTGTCTTCTTGACCTCAAAGACTATTCTCCAATTGCCTTTCAGCCCTTTCTAAATCTTCTTCTATTCTCAGAGTGACAACTTCCTTGGGTAACTTAGAGATAGCCAGGCCAACTTTGGTTTCACAGTCAAATACAGCTTCATAAGGACTTCTTCAGATGCCTTCATGATAGGCTGGATTTTTCATCATCTGGATGAAATGCAAACCTTCAGCACAGTGCTGGGTGTTGTGGGTCTATATCCAGGTAGTCAGCATATTCTGGACATCTTGGTTAGTTTTTTCCACAGAGCCCTGCCTTTGACCATGGATTATTTTCAACTCTGGCCACATCTGAGTGAGCTCTTTGACTGTCTGGATGGAAATGTCTCTGCCACTATTAGACTGTAAAACACTGGGTGCCCCCAAAACTGTGAAGATATCCAATAGGACATGTGGCACTTCCTGGGTCCATTTTTAGGTAAGTGGACATAAAAAAAAAACAAACTTTGTAAGGTGGTCTTATAAAATCAAGATAAAAATGTAGCTCCCATTAGGGTTTGACTATATGTCAATGAGATAAGCTTGGCACCTCAAATTAAGTTCCTTAAAAACTTTTGGTCCTAAGCCCTTTTTGGTCATGGTATTCCTCTGTTGGCAAGGTCTGTAGAGAGTCAGGTAAAAATCTATTGATTTCTCTTGAAATGTTCTCGCATTTCCATTGTAACTCTCTCTCCGTGCAAGTATGACCACCATGCCCAATATGGAGATGTGTCTCATGCAAAATGTCAAGTCACCTTTCCATATGAACACAGAAATGGGTTTCAGAGGACTTTCCCTTGAGTGACTCAATCAGTTTCTCATCACCTTGTATGATGATCACATCAAATCTAGCCAAGTGTCTCTAATCAAGAGACTCCTTCTTTGCCTTTGCCTTGGTATCTGTCATTTCCTTAATGAGTTGGCAATACTTCTCTTTTGTAAATAGGTTACAGTTGTTAGCTTTGCTCTCCAGTAGCTTCCTGAGATACCCCAAGAACTTCTCTCTCATGCTTCCCCACTGCATTTCTGTGCCACTTATATTGGCAGTGATGAAATGCCCATCCCTCTGTGATATCATTGACAGTCTTGACAAATGATCAATCCTAGGGACACAGAAGAAACACTCAGAAATTAGTGTGATTGGCTAGCAGCATAGAGATGAGCCAAGCCACAGAATCACAAAATCTCAGAGTTGGAAAGGATTGTAGAAAGCATCAAGATCCAACCTAGAAGGAATCTCCTCTGTCCATCCCCCTAGATAGGGTTGTCTTGCTTCAGCTTGCAGGCCTCCAGGGAGGGAGAGCCAGTATGGCAGAGTGGTAAGAACACTATGGAAGAACTGGAACCTCTAGATTCAAGTCTCAGCTCTTACTAGGTAGGTGACCCTTGACAAGTCTTTACCTCTATGAGTCCAAACTTCCTCATCCGTGACACTGGGATAATATTGGGTGTCCCTAAAGTCTGGCATAGGAAATCTTGTTAACTATGCATATTTTCAAGAAATGAAATGAATGAAATTTTCAACATTTTATTTAATTAACATAAATGAGATTTCATAGGAAGACATAGGAGACACATAGGAAATCTCATTAATTAATCTCATTAATATGGAAAACAGTCCCCAATAGCCAATGAAAGCTTTTATTCCACATGAAATCGTCATGGCTAAAATTTATGCTAATTGAACAAAATGTTGAAAATTTCGTTCATTTCATTTCTTGAAAATATGCATAGTTAACGAGATGTCCTATGCCAGACGTTAGGGACACCCTGTAATATTTATATTGCCTACCCCAAAATGTTATTAAAGCCCTTTGCACTTAGCAAAAAGAAAGGGAGGGGGCAGACCAGCAATTTCATCAGTGTGAGCTGTCCCCACTCATGTACCTCAGAAGCCTGCCAGAGGCAATAGGCCTTGGACCCAGGCCTATCTGACTCCGAGGCCATCCCTCTCTGCTACATTGCCAGTCAGTAGGTACTTGACAAACATGAATTGGATTGTACGTTTTAGGGCACTAGAGATCTGCAAGAGATTTTTATTATCTGCCTCTGCGGCGATTGCTCTATGCGTGTATATGAAATGCCTAATATGTGCCAGGCTTTGTGCTAAGTGCTGAGGAGACAAAGACAAATGAAACAGTCCCATTTCCTTTTCATTGAGCTGAAATGACCTCTCTTCGGTTTACCCTACACAGACAGGCCCCCTGGGCTGGAGCTACCCCCTAGGGGGAATCAGAACAAATCTAGTCCTTTGCCATTTGAACAAGCCCTTCATCTGAACCTTTCCCTACAGTGTGGGACTGACAAATGAAGGGTGAACAGTGGGGGAGTCTAAAGAATTAAGGAAAGAGGAAGAGAGAAAAGAAGTTTGCTACACACCCCTTTAGAACGTCCTGCGGTCTCGCCCATCCCAGTCCTCCACGTCTTCAGGATCCCTCCTGACTTCTCTCTGCTTTGAACTCCTATGACACAGTCTATACTCCCAAATTAACCTTTTAATCTTAGGCTTGTCACAACTGTTCTATGTTGGCTTCTGGAGGGCAAGGATATGCATTAGGCTGCTTCTCTCTCCCTCAGAATACCAAGCCAGAGCTAAGCACACAGTAGGAGCTCATAAATCCTTGTTACCCAACTGATCAAAAGGAAGAGAAAAAAACGAGAGAGAAAGAAGAGAGAAAAGCTCCTTCCTTTCTCTCCATGCAAAGTTTCAGCCTCCAGCAACTGGGAAGTGATGACATCTGGATCCAGTACTCCATCATTTCCCCATCTTGATATGAAAGAAGTTCCTTCCTGCTCCCCAAATTGGCTCTTAAAAGATTTCTCCCCTTCTCTAAACCCATAGAATATTATAGGTGGGGGGGGCGGCTAGGTGGTGCAGTAAATACAGCACCGACCCTGGAGTCAAGAGGACCTGAGCTCAAGTCTGGTTTCAGACACTTAACACTTACTAGCCGTGTGACCTTGGGCAAGTCATTTAACCCCAATTGCCATGCCTTCCCCCCTCCAAAAAGGAAAAAAAAAAAGGCTATTATAGAAGAGACCTTAGAAGTCATTGAATCCAGCCCCTTCACTTTCAAAATCAGAAAACTGAGGCCCAGAAAAGGAAATAAATTATCCAAGTCATATAGACAATGAAGAGTAGAGATGACATTTTAAAGCAGTCTTTTTAAGGCCAGTCCTCTTTCCCCTCTACCACACTGTCTGTGCCTGTCTCTCTTTCTCTCTTTCTCGTATGCACACATACACCTACAAACACAGAGTGACAACCTTAGAACCCAATCACCTGCTATGTGTACAGGGAACTCAGAGACCTAAAGAAAAAAAATTTTTTCTTCCCTAAGAGATTATTTGTGTGCTGTGCTATTATTAGAAAACTCTTGCTCCAATAGGGAGGAGGGAAGGGAGGAGCTTCAGACTGGCCTTGGTAGCCTGTGACCATGTAAGTCCTAGAACAGGAGTACAGGCTATCAGAGCAGCAGTCCCTTCATTTTATAGATGAAGAAACTGAGACCCAGAGAAGAGACTTGCCCAGGGTCACACAGCTAGTAACAGATTCAGCATTCAAACCCAGGTCCTCTTGACTCCAAAATCAGGTTTGCTCAACTATAGCAATGATGGCTTTCATTCTACTCTTTGACCCATTACTTCCTGCTGGAATTGAAAGAATTGTACCACTATTGCCTCCTTGCCTAGATGGCTACCTTAACCTCCTCCAAACCCCATTCCATTCCGTTAATCCCAATAAGCTTTTGCAAAGTTCAATCTCTGCCTCTGTGTTGCTCCTTCCACTCAGGCTATGAATATATTCATATCTGCCCTTTTCTAAAAATAATCTTTCAACCCTGATACCCTCCCTGCCCCACAGTTATCTCCTCAGGCTTCTTCCCTCTATGACAAGCTTCAAATAGTCTACACACCCTGTTTCCATTTTCTCACCACCCACTTACTTCTCAACCCCTAGCATCTGGTTTCCACCTCCACCCCACAGCTAAAACTGCTCTCTCAAGGTCACCAAGGACAGCATTAACTGCAAAATCCAATGGTCTTTTCCTAGCCCTCATTCACCTTGGCTCCTCTTAAGGTAGACCCTGCTGCTGCTGACTAACCACTCCTACTTGGTACTCTCTTGGCTTCTGACATGGGCTGGACAGGGCCCTTGTTTTATCCCTCTGGCATCTCTGATTGCTCCTCATGTTTCCTTTCATGGTTCCACTTTTTCTGACAACTACCTAAACATAGGCATTTCTCAATGTAACCAAGATTAAGAGGGAAGTGGGAAACTGGGAAATAATATTTACAACCAATGTCTCTGATAAAGGCCTCATTTCCAAAATTTACAGGGAATTAAGTCAAATTTACAAGAATACAAATCATTCCCCAATTGATAAATGGTCAAAGGATATGAA
>CM053585.1:254022432-254040294 GCA_028646515.1 Pseudochirops corinnae | reverse complement strand
GTAAATCACTCTGTGACTCTAAAGTGATGTAGAAATATAAGAGCTCATGATGATGATGATGATGATATGATCAATTTTGGAACTCCAGCCTCCCAATTGCTTCTAAATAACAGAGGAAGTGGTAGTGGTCAATGAAATCTTCAAGTCCTTTATGTTGGGCATGGTTCTGTGTGCCACATATCATAGGGTCAAAGCTTCTGGTTGGGGTCCCGCAGGTCCAAGCCTTATCTTGATTTTTGCTTTAGGTACTGGGCTCAGCATTACCAGTTTGAAAGATTTCATCAGGTCTGGGCTAGTTTCCTACCTTGCTATTTGTTAAATGATATTAGTGATTGGTTACAATTTGCTTTTTAAAAAAAGTTTTAAAAAACATTTAAAAAAAATGAAGCTTAAAGTCTTAGTACCCTATATTATCCTTCAAAGAAATAGCTCTCTCAAGTCATGAGAGAGCCCAGTTCTCAGAAGGATCTATATTTTCATCCATGACGAAATGGGCAGCTAGGTGCACAGTGGAGCATTGGGATTAGAATCAGGAAGAGTCCTGATCAGGAAGATTTGTCTTCATGAGTTCTAATCTGGCCTCAGACATTTACTCACTATATGACCCTGAGCAAGCCCTTAAATCTGTTTGCCTCAGTTTCCTCATCTGTAAAAATGAACTGGAGAAGGAAATGGCAAACCACTTTAGTATCTTTGCCAAGAAACCCCTAAAATAATGTGACCAAGAATCAGACATGACTGAACAACAACAATAACCATGATGAATAACCAACTATTCAAATCACAAAACCTCCATGCCTGTTCATCTTGTGACCTCTGTTCATTTTCTCTCATAAATTCAGTGATTCTAGGCCTATTTTTATTTTTTTATTTAAAAAATTTTTTCTAGGACTATTTTTAAAAGGAGCACAGGTAGGAGGTTGGGGAGAGACTGTCAGAAAGAAAAGGGATTAAACTTGTTTGTCTTTCCTCAGAAGGCAGAACTAGAATGAGAGGTGGAAGTTGGAGAGCAGTAGGTTGTAGGTCACTGAAAGGAAAAGCTTCTTCTTAGTTTGAACAATCTGAAGTGAAATCGACTTCTGGGAAGGTAGTGATGGTTCCATATTGAAGATGTTCAAGTGGAAAAAAGATGACAGCTTGTTGGGGGTGTGGCAGAGGGGATCCTTGCTTGGGCATTCGCCAATATGGCTCCTGAGATTTGATGATACTCCACACTCTAGTCTCTGCTTGCTCCCAAACTTCTTTCCTCAGAATGATACTCCGAGATGGGTAGTATGAGTACTGTTAATTCCTTTTTACAAATGACGATACTGGATGCTACTACATGGCTATGTTTAGCCTCAAGCATCCTCCTTTCTTTCCCTTTACAAAACCATTCTATAATTTCATCACTAGTATTTTGGGGGTGGGGTGGGGGTGGAGGGAGCATCAAATTCACCAATTATATGGAGGGGATAAGATAATCAGAATATTGAAACTGTCTATTCAGTGTGTACCTGGACAACTCTCACAATTCCCAAATCTACCCCCATCTGATTAATTTTAATTTCCCTGGTGATGTAATAGTAAAACATGGAATTTTGATCTAGTGGGCTTAGGTTTGAATCCTGTTTTGGACACTTAGTTTTGTAACCTTGGACAAGTGACTTCTCAAATAATAATACCCCCTCACAGCATTATATCAAGAAAGTGGTTTGGAAACCTTCAAGGTTTATAGGCATGTAAGCTGTTATTACACCTGGCATGTTCTGACCTTTCACTGTAGCCACCCACCTCATCATAGCTGCTCCCCTGATTTCCTTCAGAGATGAGACAGCAGCCATCTTTCCCAGGATGCTCCTGAAGTCTGGGCTTTGCTTGGCTCCTGACTCTGGATTTAGCTCATTGGCAGAGATACAAACAGCACCACTCCTGCACCAATCAGTAAAGTGGTCTTTCTTTAGCACTACCCACACACACCCAAGTAATAGCAGTAACTATTTCATTGCCTTCTTTTTTAACCAACTCTAAGCATGGGCATATCATAAAGAATCCTAACAGTAATGGAAGGTGGTCCAGGGAAAGAGTTCTGGATTTGGAGGAAGAAGATCTGGATTGAAACCCCAGTTTATGTGACTTTGGACAACTCATCTAACCTTTCTGGGTCTCAGTTTCCTTCTCAGTAAAATGAAGTTGTACTAGATGACTTCTGAGGTACTTTCCAGCTCTAAATTTATGATTATATAATCTCACCCCAAATATCTGAAGGTTCACAGACACATTTCCTTGCAGACTATGGGAGATATCTTTCTCACTGGTATTAATGTGATGCTCTAGTTTCATATCATGGTACACTATGGTCTCAGAATAATTAATGAGAGAGGCAGGTGACCCAATGGGTAGCAGAAAGGTACATGGTAGGTCCAAGTCAACTGTGGTTTATTACCAGTAGTAACTTAAATACCAGACATAGGATAAAAGGTACTCTCAAGGATAAGTATGATTGGAAGGGAAGATGGACTGGTCATATAAAAGTGAGTGGCAGAAAGAGAGCCCAAGCGTCCCAATAGTATCTATGAAGATCTAAAGAACTGAAGGAAGGCCTCCAGAAAGAATCCCAGAAGGAACTCCAAGCCTTTGGCTAAATCTTTTGGTCAGATTTAGCAAAGACATGGACAAGATGTCCATCACACAGGATGAGAAGGCATCTAGTGGTTTCCCCCTGACCTGTCATGGAGAATACCTACTCTGATGAGATCACAAATGCATTTAAGTTTTGGGGAGTGATAACTGTGGCATAATGGGAGGAATACTAGATAAGCAGTCAGTAAGAGTGAGTTTGAATCCCAGTTCTGCTACTTGCTGCTACCTGTACAACTTTGGGCAAGTCTCTTCCCTTCTCTGGGCCTCAGAAGGCCATGGACTAGAATGAATGATAGGGTCCTTTCAACCTGTAAATCCTATGAGAAATATAAATATGTATGTAAAAATAGTTTGTGGTTAAGTACATAGGTGATAGTGTGCCCCTAGAATGCATCTGATGAAATCTTTAGAGTGCTTTGAAATGACAGAAAAATACTCCTCTGAGATCATTTATATAAAAGATAAATATTTATTCACAATAACAAAACCAAGCCATTAATTCACTTTGGAAGCCACAACAAAATAATACTAAATATAGAACAAAGGAAAGGCAAACAAAACTTACACACAAGCAGCTTATCATCTTTTGGGACAACTTTCTAACAAGGTGACATACTCTCTCTCTCTCTCTCTCTCTGTCTGTCTCTGTCTGTCTGTCTGTCTCTGTCTCTGTCTCTTTTGCTCGCTTGCTCGCTCTCTGCCTATTCACAACTGGCCTTTTTCTTGAAGACAAAATTTACTTATGCTTCCAGTGCTAATGCTGTCACTTCATTTCTCTAGCTCTCAGTTTCCCTCTCTGTAAAATGAGGGAGTTGGACAAGATGAGCTCTAAAGTTCCTTCCAGTTCTAAAGCCTCTATGTGCCTATCTCATGAGCTGTTGTGTGAGGCTTCAATGAGATAATGTATGCAAAGTACTTTGCTATCCTTAAAGCCCTATGTACATGTATTAGTGATTATTATTCTAACACCCATGCTTTTCTACTCATCAGTCTGAGAGCCGCAAGTCTAGCAATGCCCCTAGTCAGTTTCCCTTTTGGGGTTTCTTAAGCACTAAGCCTAAAACCTTTATTTATATTGCTACGCTGATCAGCATCAATTCATCATTGACAGGGGAAGATTTGGTCTAGACTGCACCTACCAAATCCCTTTGGAACATACTCCAACCTACAGAAAGTAATAGGAGGGTTCACCTATCCCTTGGAACGTCATTGGTTTTCCTCTGCTTTTCTTCCCTTCCCTTCACCTGAGTCTATCTTTTCCTTTCTTTTCTCCTTTCCCTTCTATTTCCTGAAGCTTCTGCATATGGAATTCCAATTGTCTTAAAGTTACCTAGAACCTCATGGGTTTCTAGAACCTTGTCCATTTATGTTCATTAGACCAGCTTGGCTGGATCCTTTTGCTCCGGGTCCTTGATACTGTCTAGCTGAGCCTATCTCTCTCTCTGCTGTAATACCACACTTATCTGAATACTGGAGAACCAACTTTTAATGGTCTCAGTCATCAGAGTATAATGAAGAACCAGCCAAAAAAACTCCAAGACCAAAACAGAAAAACAAAAACCCCCCTCAAGAGGCAGTATGTATAATCGAAAGAGCTTTGGACTGGTAGTCAGGAAACCTAGGTTTTACTCCAGGCTTTCCTACTAACTCATTTAATAATTGTGTGACTTTAGTAATTTCCTCTTTCTAGGCCTCAGTTTATCCATCTGAAAAATGAGGGAGGGTTGGCTAAATAATTCATGAAGCATTTTAAAGCTCTGATATTTCATGATTCTGTAAGAAAAGATCTCTAGTTCTATCTATATATTGATATATAAATTACCTTGGGCCACTGAAATAGCTGTCACAAAGCCCATGCACTTTGTTCTGTAGAAGGGGCCCTCAGGCCACCATTCAGAGCTTATTTACTCTTAATTTACATATAATTCTAACAACATTGTCTACATTTATATTTTTTTCAGACCGCAACAGATCAGAAGCAGCAAATTAGAAGGGGGAAGAGGTAGGGTAGGTACACTGACAAATCGAAGTAACAGCTGACAGCATGACAACAGTGAAGAAGACTGAAGAAATTACTCTATTAAAGCACAGGATAATTACTATTTGTCACAACGATGACCTTGAGTCATCAAGAAAAGGCTGAATTATCTTCAATATATTCTGTTTAAGGAGGCAGAGACAAAGGTGTAACATATTTTAGAAACACTTCCACTAAAATGAACACAAAAGTCTGGCACTTAAGGGGGGAAGGGAAAGCTTCAGTAGTTTGGAACATTCAATTATTCAAAATCCCTCATTCCCCAGTGATTCCAGATGAATGGCCTGCTCTGGGGCAGTTTGCATAGATATGTCCTTTCTGCCCACAGAGGTTACACACAATTCCCTTTTTGCAGAAGCTGGTGCTATGGCCTTGCTCTCCACACCTGAAACACTTTTCTTGGCTACATGTTAAACTCATGTGGTTCTTGGAACCACATCTATAGCAGGTCTTTGGCTGTCCCTTATACCAGCTATAGCCCTTCTCTGCACCTAAATAAAAGGCCCCTGGCAGGTGGGTAATCCCCTCCTCCCCTTGCCATAGTTCGATTTCACACTTATATTCCCCAGTCCAGACACCAAACCGATCAGCCACTTTGACTGGAGTGGTTAACACATCACAGTGTCTCTTTAACCAAGTCACAATGTCTCCTGTATCCACGGTTTCATTCCTAAAGAGGATGAACAGGGTCTTTAGCCTTGGTTTTGTCAGTTGAATCAGCACAAAGTTCTCCCAGCACTCCTGGCCTTTTTTCTCCTGATACTTTCTCAAAAATAAGTCCATTTTCTCTGCTGATCTGAAGCTCACATCAAACTCCTTACTGCCTGGAATTTGAATGACTGCATATATGTCTCTTGGGTTCATCCCCATCGACTTGATGATCAAGGTCCCCACTACATAGTCTCTCGTCGGGCAGCTGCTGTCCTCCCCTTGGAATCGGAGCCTCAGGATGAATCTTCCACTGAAGGCATCCCCCTGTCCTCTTCCCCGAATGGAGGCTGCATTGATCCTCTTCTCTTCTCTCTTCTTCTTCTCCTCCTCTCCTCCTGTAGCCCTTGCGGAAGACAAAACAGAAAAACCAGCAGCATCTGCTTTCTTCCTTCTCCCCCCTTCCTCCTCCCTCTTCTTCTTTCTCACCTCCCTGCCACCAGCCTTCCCTAACTCTTCAGCGTCTCCCTGCCGGCCCTCTCCTTCCATACTCTCGCTTGGAGCGGGCGGCTGACACTCACCATGCCCCTGGCCAAAGCCAGGGGAATACAGTTCTGGGCTGGGCATCTCTGAACTCCCACAGGTCTGCTCCTTCTGCTGTTGGGCTTTGAGCGGTTCTCAGTCCTTCTCTGTCAGGCTCTGGGTGACTTGAGCTCACACCATGCTCTTCTTCTCCTCTGCCTCCCCTACTTCCTTGGCTGGCTGCCTGCCTGGGTTGCTGCGGCAACTGCTGCAGTCCCTCGCTCCCCTCCTCCTCCTTCTCCTCCACCTCCTCCTCCTCCTCCCTACCAGCAGTGGCCATGTTACCTCTTTCCCAGCATACACTACAGACTGCCAAGAGAGAAGGAGAGATTTCATTTCAGCCTCACTGACTTTTTAGCAGAAAAAAGCATTTTGGTGGTGCTTTGAATGGACAATTTCTCTCCACTCCACTACCAGATATACGCTCATTCAGCAAATCCCTATAAATACACCTCAGCTTCAGATTAATATAGGGAACACCTATTTCCATGCATTTCCCTTGTTTTTCCAGTGTTTCTTCCCATATACCCCCTCCTTTTTCCCTCCCCCCGCAATAGACGGCATCTCTACCATGTCTCCTCTTTTCTGCTATTCCCATGACATGTTGCTTCTTTCAGAATCTGAACCTCACCCATATTGCTGTAAATTTCAGTGCCTCTGGTGCCTTAAGATCCTCATTTTTCCTTCTTTTTCTGCTTCCTATCTTTTGACCCCATCCATTTTCCTCAGGTTCTATGGGACCCTCTTTTTACCCGAATAATTCTCTTTGTGGCTCTTTGGGATTCTGCTAATAAACGCAAGAAAAATGAGAATGTCTTAGCCTGGCATTTGAAGTCTTTCATATGTTCTAGCTTCTCTTTCTAGCCTTATCTCATGCATTGTACATTCAATTTTTAAAAGGCAGGAATCACTCATCACTGCCCTGATCCTTGCCCTGCCCTTTCCCATCTTTCTGCCTTTCCTTGTGCCCAGAATGTCTTGCCCCACTCCCCAAATCCACCCCTTTAAGCAATCAAGCCTTTGAAACCCTTCCCTTCTTTCTTCATAGAACTTTCCCTGATCCCCCTGCCCCACCCTTCAGTATTGGACATGATCTCTCTTTTTTCCAATCTTTCATGGAGCTATGCTTGGATCTCTTATTTGCATTTAGCATAATGTAGTTTGTATCACAATTTATTGTGTAAGTCTTATCTGTTCTATTTCCATTAGTATGCTCAGTGAGAGAAGTGTCTCACCTTATAAAGTGCTATATAAACATGCCATTCTTTTTTTTTTGCTTTTTTTTTTTTGGAGGGCAATTGAGGTTAAGTGACCTGCCCAAAGTCACACGACTAGTAAGTGTGTCAAGTGTCTGAGGCCAGATTTGAACTTAGGTCCTCCTAACTCCAGGGCCGGTGCTCCATTCACTGTGCCACCTAGCTACTCCTAAACATGCCATTCTTAACAAGTTTCCATTATTTTCTGAAGAATCAATCTCCAAGCATATATAGGTTAGCCAATTGGTAGTGATCCAGGGTGAGATCCTATCGGCCTTAAAGAATAGCTAACCATCCTCTGAGGGAAATGTGGTAGCATAATGGAAAGATACTCTCCCTTCTCTCACTGAGCCTACTAATGGAAATAGAAGAGATAAGATATATACAATTAATTGTGATCCAAACTAAATTATGCTCAGTGGTCCAAGAGGTCCAAGCCTAGCTCTGTGAGAGATTTGAGGAAGGAGAGAGTATTTCCATCATGGAAGGGTGGGGCAGGGGGGATCAGGGAAGATCCCATGGAGGAGGTACAAACTAAGCTAAGTGGAAGGGAAGGATTTCAAAGGTTTGATATGCTTGAGGGAGTGGGGTTCATGTAAGGGGGGGATAAAGTAATTCTGGGAATAATTTTGGGCTAGATTGGGAATCAGGAAAGATTTGGGTTCAAACCTCGCTTTTAACAGTCACTAGCTGATTGACCTTTTCACTTAATATCTATTTTCTCATCTTTAAGAGTAGTACCTCACAGGATTCTGGAGAAGATCATGCCTTAAATCAATATTTATGTGTGAGTTATTCTTATTAACTAGGGCAAGCATAGGCCTCCTAAGAGTGAGAAGTCCTCTTCATTAGTTTGGTTAACATGTTAAAAAATATCTGTTGTATACAGAGCACTGAGCTGGGAGGTGAAAGAGAAACAAAGTTCATCCCTTCCTTCCATGAGTTTACAGGAACCTTTAGCATCCATGTGGCAAGAATCCTGGGTCAAGATTTAACTTCCATATCTTTCAGGGGCTCCATTGGTTGGAAAAGCAGGTAGTTCTGGTCCTTCAGAAGGGATTAACTTCCTTAGGTTAGAGTCCCCAGTGACCCAGGTGGCTGGAGGGGATTCTCACAGTAAAACAATGAGAAGGTATCAGAGAAACCTCCCAGAGGAAATGGAGAAGAAAATGGATTTCAGGAAGAATGAGTAGGGAGAGGTAAGGAACACAGATTAAGTACCTAGGAAGAACAAGGGGGTATGCAGGGAAAAGATAACTCTTGCTCAGAAAAGGAGACAGTGTAGGTCTGCCTCAGAAGAAACCAATTTATCTAAGGATCACAGAAGAGGAAAGTAGGAAGAAGAAAACAATTTCTAGAAATAAAGATACGGAAAACATCAAGAAAGTGAACATCATATAATTTTGTGAGAAAAGCGGTAGATTTAGATTTGGAGCAACTGAAGACCCTTCCAGCTCTGAAATACAGTACTAGGTACATGCTCTTACCCCCCCTCACCCCCCTCACCCCGCAATTCAATACAGTAAACATCATTTTGGTATCTAACACATGCAAGGCTCTGTCCATGGTTCTGAGGAGTTGAGACCTGGGTTTGAGTACTAGATCTGACATGAGTGGGTAAGTTATTCAATCTTTCTAAGACTCAGTTTCCTCCTTGATAAAATAAAGATAAAGACATTTCCCCTATCTACCTTACATGGTTGGTGAAACAGCAGAGGTATAGCGTAGTGGAAAGAATACAGGATTTTGAATGAGTTGACTGTTGAAGGGAAACTAAGTGGCAAAGTGGATAGAATATCAGGCCTGGAGTCAGAAAGACTCATCTTCCTAAATTCAAAACTAGCTTCAGATATTTACTAGATATATGATCCTAGGTAAGTCACTTAACTCTGTTTGCCTCACATTCCTGATCTGCAAAATGAGCTGGAGAAGGAAATGGCAAACCACTCCGGTATCTTTGGCAAGAGAATCCCAAACGGAGTCATGAAGACATGGACACAACTGAAATGACTGAAGAAAAACAACTTATTCATCCTCAGGCAAGCACTCTGAGCTTTATTTTCCTCATCTGTAAAATGGGGTTAAAAATTGTAGTATCTATTTCACAGAGATCTTGTAAAATTCAAGTAAGGTAATGTATTTAAAATATTAGATAAATATCTCCATGACAAAGGATGTTTTATGTGTAAGTCAAAACCATACAAGATTCCTTTACAAATATGGCGATAACCCTCAATGTTAATGTGAACTAATTAATTAAGGTAGAAAACAGAGATGCATTTATGCCAAAACTGTTCACCACTGTTATGTGGTATAAAGTATACATGGAGGAGACATTACTAATAATTCCAAGTGCTCCCATTTCATTTTGTTTTATTTTTGCAGAATTTTACATTTACTTTTTAAAAACATTTTTTATTTTATGTTTAAAATCTTGCTTTCTTTTAAGCCCCTTCTCTGCACATTAGGAAGACAAGCAACATGATGCCCTTTATACATATGAAGACATGTAAAACATTTCTATATTAGCCATATTGTAAAGAAAAAAAAAGGCCAGGAAAAATAAAGTGAACAACATATGCTTCCATCTAAAGTGCTCTTAATTTCAGATGACATTGTACTGACTGTATCATGCATGAAACAGAGCCTCCTCAAAGATCGCTCAAAAGGATTATTAGAAGGATTATTGAAAAGATGTCAGACTAACAATCCACACAAGAAATACTAACTGGATAAAACATTCCTGTTGCCACATTGTAAACACAAATGGATGATCAGTTCACTGAGTTAGCAATCAGTACAATTATTTTGGACATTTCCTGAAGACCGACAATGACATTGGCAAAGAATTGATTGGAGGAAGTAGAAGGCTAGGAAAATGTGTAATGTTTTCTACTGCTCTCAAGATGTTACCTTGTATAAAGATTCATCTTTCTCAACCCAAATGTTCTCCTGGTGATGCTCTATGGTTGCAAATCTTGCAAACCTATGTTATGCCAGTGACCGAAAGGGCAATGGAGAGATGAATAGCAGACACAAATGAGCTTCAGGATATCATTTATGCCCAAGAAGGGATGATGACAAGAAAATGGACTATCACAAAAAGAGGTGTGGATAAAGTGTGCAGCATGTATGAGACATAATAGATGGACAAGCTTGAGTGCTCTATTGGTATCTTCAAAACAAAAAAAGACCTAGAGGAGATGGGAATAAGCATTCATGTAGTGCCTATGTGCCAGGCACTGTGCTAAGTACTTTTATGAATATTATCTTATTTGATCCTTCCCCAAACCCTGTGAGACAGGTACTATTATTCCCATTTTACAGTTGAGGAAACTGAGATAGAGCTTAAATGACTTGTCCAAGGTCACACAGCTAGTAAGGGTCTGATGTCAAATTTGAACTCAAGTCTTCTTGACCCCAGTCCCAGCTCTTAATCTACTGTGCCACTATGCCAACCTAGCTGCCTGTAGAGGAAGACATCTAGTATGATCTTTGGAGGGACTATGGAAGGAGGTAGACCGGAATTGTCAAGAACAGATAAGAAAGAGTAGATGGGTTTGTTCTCTATTTATGGAGGGAGTACCCATAATAATGAGATAACAGGTTCCTTGATGATAGATACAGAGGCTCAGGGAACTCACTCACCAGTTTTGATTTTCTTTTGCTTTTTTGGAGGGGGGAGGGCAGGGCAATTGGGGTTAAGTGACTCGCCCAAGATCACATGGCTAGTTTTGTGTTAAGTGTCTGAGGCAAGAGTTGAACTCAGGTCCTCCTGACTCCAGGGCTGGTGCTTTATTCACGGCTCCACCTAGCCCCCTGATTTTGATTTCCAAAAGAAATGTACAGAAAAAAGGTAGAAGCAAGGTCAGATAACAGAATGAACATAAGTATGGCATAGTCCTGCAAAAACCATTGTTAGGGCTGCTGAAGCTCTGAATGAGCTAAGGCTACTGGGAGAAAATAAGGAAAATAAATAGCTTTTAAAAGCCAATATTGAGAGAAAAATGAGAATCAAAGGAAGGATAGGACCTTGGCTTAAGGTGGAGGGTATGATGATAACTGATACTCAAAGAAGGCAGAGATGCTCAGTTCTTATTTTGTCCCTGTTTTCTCTGAAAGTAAGGTAACCTTCACACTAGATATGACTGAATAGCAAGGACTAACAGAGTAGGAGAGATAGTTCGAGGGTATTTATCCACGATTGATAAACTCAAATCACTTGACCCAGATCCTTGGGTCCTGAAAGAACTGGCAATTGGGACTGCTGAGTCTGTGATGTCCGAAGGAGTACAGAAAATAGAAGTGCCATAAAATAGAAAAAGCGCAAATGTTGTCCTGAATTTCAAGAGAGGAAAGAAAAGAGTCTTTGAACTGTAGGCCAATGAGCTTGCCTTTGATACCTGGGGGAAGTTCTGCAGCAGATCCTTAAAGAGAGAGTTTTCCAACATCTATAATGGGAAGTGGAAATCCCAAAGAGCCAGGATGGCTTCTCCCAGAACAGGTCATGCCAGGCTAAGCTTCCTTCCTTCCTTCTCCTTCCTTCCTTCCTTTCTTCCTTCCTTCCTTCTTTCCTTCCTTCCTTCCTTCTTTCCTTCCTTCCTTCCTTCCTTCCTTCCTTCCTTCCTTCCTTCCTTCCTTCCTTCCTTCCTTCCTTCCATCTTTCTTTCTTAGCAGGACTACTAACCTAGTAGCTTAGGGGGTTGTGTATAGTTTATCTAGACTTCAGGAAAGTTTTCAGCACAGTGTCTCATATTATCCTCATGGAGAAGATGGAAAAATATGAATCAGATGATCACATGGATTCAGAACTGATTGGGTGGCTGAGCTCAAAGATTAAATGATAATGGTTCAATGGCAGAAAGTCTCCAGTGGAGTGCCCCAGGGATCCGTGCTTAGTCCTGTGCTGTTTAACATTTTAATCAATGACTTGGATAAAGGCATAGATGGCATGGTTACCAGCCACATCTGCAGATGACACGAGGCTGGGAAGGATAGCTAAGACAGAATAGGAATTCAAAAGGATAATGACAACTAGAGTATTGGGCTGAATTGAATAAGATGAAATTCAAAAGGAATAAATATAAAGTCTTGCAACTGAGTACAAAAAATTAACTTTAAAAGTATAAGATGGAGAGGCATAGAAAGACATAGAAGTTGTTCTGCAAAATATCTGGGAATATTAGTGGACCACAAGTTCAATATGAATCAGCAATAGAATATGGCTAAAAAGTTAATCCAATCTGAGCTCATGTTAAAAAGAGCAGAGCTTCCAGGAATAGGGAGATGATAGTCCTACTGTACCCTGCTCTCATCAGACCTTATCTGGAGCATTGTGTTCTGTTCTGGACACTGCAATTTAAGGACATTGATAAACTGGTGAGTGCCCAAAGAAGGACAATTAGTGGGAGATGTTAAGTTCATATGAGGATCCATTGAAGGAACTGGAGACATTTAGCTTGATGAAGAGAGGATATGGTAGAGTTCTTCAGATTTGTTCTGATTTATCCCCACAGGGTAGAAGCAAGTATGATGGAGAAGTCTAAAAGAGGCAAGTTTAGGGTTGATGTCAGAAAAGCCTTCCTGCAATTAGAGCTATCTACAAGCAAAATGACCTGTTGTAAAAGGTGTTGGGTGCCTTCTCCTTGGAGGGCTCTAAGAAGATCTCAGATTTAAGGCAGAGATTCCTTTTGTATATGGGTTTTGCCAGTTGGTCGTGGTGGTCTCTTCTAACTCTCAAATCCTGTAATTCTATGAAGAATTTCAGAATTAAATGCCAGTTATTATTTTTATTATAGATTGTAAAGCTCCATTATCAAAGTGAGCTAGAATTACTTTGATCTTCTTGCTCTCTTCTGAGTGGCATTTAAGACCTTGGAAACTGTCCCTGCGTAATTATAAGTTAAATTCTTTCTTCCTAAATCTGCAAGCATAGTGGAAAGAGTATTGGCTTTGGAGGCAAAAGACCTGGGTACATGTATGGGCTCTGCTACTTTTAGTCCGCATATGATTTTGGGCAAATCCCTGTTCCTTTCTCGGCCTCAGTTTCCTAAAATCTGCAAAATGAGGGTCTTGGACTATAAGGTTCTCAATCCATTGGCAGAAGACCCTTGGGGGACTTCAGATTTATTGAAAGGGTCTAAGAATCCATATGTATACCAGATATCATTTTTATTTTCATTTAGCTTAAACAAAATATGCACCATGATTCAGCATAATATATACACATATACATTTATGGACATTAAAAAGGAATTGCCCATATTTCAAAATACAGAGGAAGAGAGAGGTAGAAAGAAGGTCCAGAGTTTAGCACAGTGCCTGCATATAATAGGTACTTAATAAATGTTTATTGACTGAGAACTCTCCAATTAAACGACCTCTAAAATCCTGTCCAGCTCTAAATATAGACCTATTCCAATCCCCTAATTTTACAAGTAAAACAAAAGTTCTGACTTTGTCTCTAAAACAGGCATACACTTTTCAAATGATTGTAGGATTTAAACCTGGAAGTGCCATAGAACAGTGGGGTTCTTAACCTGAAGAAGGAGGTTTGAACTTGATGAGGAAGAAAATTACATCTTTATTTCTACGAACCTCTAACTGGAATTTAGCATTTCATTCAATTATAATTTTAAAACTCCCTTATTATGGGAAAGGGTTCATAAACACCACCAGACTGCCAAAATGGTCCATGACACAAAAAAAGGGTTGAGTACCTACCCTAGAGAAAGGGGAAAGTGAAACAGAGAGGAAGAGAGATTTTCCCAAAGTCGAAACAGGTTTGATTCCAGATGTCTAGCGTTTTCTATGCTGCTGTTGGAAGTAGCTTTGAAGATCTGCTAAAGCAACCCCTTCTCATTTTACATTTGGGAAAACTGAGGCTCGGAGAGCCATCACACAGACAAATAATTTAGTAGATCTGAAACTAGAACCCCTTGTGGGGAAAAGTGATGTCACTCCGTGAATGAGCCCTTCGTCTTTCAGGGGGCCAGTTTATTCTTCAGTAGATTGGGTGAGTCAGAGTGGGGTGGTGGGAAGAACTCGATATCTGCCTACACGTGTAATAAGTCCCCAGGCCTGTCTGGGCCTCCGTTTGCTCATATGCAAAAGGAGAGGATTTGGCTGGGTCATCTCGAAGGTGGTGCCCAGCTCTAACTTCGATGATCACTGCTCTATGTGAGGGCCCTTCCAACTGCGACATTCATTCGGTTCTGTCGCCGAGATCCGCCAGGAGAGGAGAGAACCTCCATAGGCAGGCGGCACGCAGGAAGTTGATGTAACCGCGCAGCATCCTCTTTGTCTTTGTTAGAACATGCTCAAGGCCGGGCTGCCGATCAGAGATTTGAAGCACGGACCCGACAGGGTCCACTCCGGACCGGAAGCCCTCGCCCTCCCTCTGCTGGGAGCACAAGATTTTCCCCGGGAATTGCCCCGCAGCACTGGCAGGTGAGAGTCGCTCTTCTCCCGCCCCTTCCTGGATCTTGCGCAGCTGTGCTGGAGGTGTGGCAGTGGCACGGGGCCGGCAGTTCTGGGCACGGTGAACCGCCGGGAGCTGGGCACTTGCCTGGCTTATGGCCAGACGCTTGAGTATAGCCCCAGTTGAGCCCTCTACGCTGCGGGCGACTAGGGGAGGGAGTTCTCCGAAAAGGTGCATTGTGGGGAGTGCGTAAGCTCCGATTGGGTGCCAGAAAGTCCATCTTGTGATTTGAAAAGTTCCAAATCTCATTCTCATGGATTCTGCCCTCCACTTTTGAGTTTGACCTAAGTACAAAACTATTCCCACCAGCAGAATTCATAGGATGAAGCGTCCCAAATGCTGATTGAGTTTTACCCGGACACTGCTAGGAAGATCCAGAGCCTGAATGTACTCAGTGCACAGATAGGAAAAGCAAGGTGCTTACTTGGTGGGGAGAGGAAGGATGTCTAGAATTCACACTTATGTCATATGCCTTGTTTTTCATGTGAGGCAGGGAGCAGGGGAAAAGAGAACCAATGGTCAGGAGAGACTAGGGCCTCTTCATTTTTGTTGTTTTTCTTCAACTTACATTTGTGGGGTCATAGGATGCTAAGATTTAGAGCTGGAAGGGAACCTTTGAGATCATCTGGTTTAATTTTATCACAGTGTCCTCTCCTCCCCCAGTTTTACAAAGAAGGAAACTGAGATTTAGACAAATGTTGTACCCAGGGTCACATGGGGTTACTAAATAGTTCCCAGGCCCTTGAACCTAGAGTCATAGAATTCCAGACTTTTAGAGTTGGAAAGGACCTCAGAGAACATTTCATTTAATCATACTTTAAAAAAAAAATGCAATCAGGGTTAAGTGACTTGCTCAGGGTCACACAGCTCATAAGTGTCTGAAGTTGAATTGGAACTCAGGTCCTCCTGACTCCAGGGCTGGTGCTCTATCCACTTCCCCACCTAGCTGCCCCCATTTGATTATACTTTAATAACGACCCTCTCTTCTCCAAATAAGAGTTTTTCAGTCTTTACTTGGAGAACTTCTACTAGAAGAGCCTACTACTTGGAGAGGCAGTGTGCTGTAATGGTTAGAGTGCTGGCCTTGAAATGAGGAAGGCAGGGGTTAAAATCAAATTCTGGCCCTTATTAGCTGTGTGATCATAGGCAATCTCTATGAACCTCAGTTTCCTCATCTGTACAATAAGGATAATACCTGTAGTAACTGCCTGAAATGGCTGTGAGGTTAGATTTTAAAGGATATCAGTTACTATTACCTTCTGAGTCAGGTCATTCCACTTTGGGGCAATTCTTATTAAAATTTCTCCTTACAATCAACATATGTCTCTATAACTACTCTATAACATTGTTACTAGTTCTGCTTTCTGGGATAAAGCAGAACAAGTCTAATCTTTCATGGGACAGCCCTTGAAGACAGCTATCATACCTCCCCTCAATCTTTTTTTGAGACTAGACATCTCTAGTTCTTCTTAGATAGCATGATCTCATGACTCTTGAACAGCCTGATCATCCTTCTGGGGATAATCTGCAGCTTCTTGAGGTTCTCCCCAAAATGTGCCTCTCAGAACTGAAGGGATAATCTGAATGTTGTATCATCAGAGCAGAACACTATAGGCATGTCACTTCCCTAGTCTTAGAAACTATGCTTCTCAAAAAGCTCAGAGGAGGTTCTTTAGCTGTCATATTATGCTATTGACTATATGGAACTTGCAGAGCGTAAAACCTTTGTATCTTTATCAGATGAATTGCTATCCGGCCATGCCTTCCCTATATTGTAGTTACAAAGCTGAGTTTTTGAACCTAGGCATAAGAATTTATTTTTTACTTTATTTTAAAAAATATCTACTTCGTTTTATTAGATCTAAATTCTGGCCATTATTAGCTGTGTGATCATAGGCAATCTCTCTGAACTTCAGTTTCCTCATCTGTTTAGATCCCAACATCTTATCCTGTTAATTTTTGGGGGGTGGGAGGAGATCCTGACTCTTTCTTGCAGTGTATTAGCTGTCCTTCCTACTTGATGCCATTTGAAGATTTGATGAGAATACTATATATGCCTTTATATCCAGTGTTTCAGTAATTTGTGATTTCATTGGTTATAGGTTTTTCCTTTATTGATGACAATTGAGAGTTGCTGAAGATGAAAACTGAATTACTCTGAAGTTATTCTGATATTCAAAGCATTTTTAACTTTTTAAGACCTTCCTGAAATTATGTTTCACTAGCCTTCAAGAACCCAGGATCACCTCTACATTTGATCAAGATTCAGAATAGGAAAACTTGGAGCCAAGGATAGATCCCTGGGGTGCTTTAGCATCAAACCAATTACAACTCTTTGGGTTTGGCTATTGAACCATTCTAAATCTACACAATTATACTATTATCTAGGCCAGAGGTGGGGAACCTGTGGCCTATTAGGTCCTTGGGTGCAGCCTTTGACTAAGTCCATATTTGACAGAACAAATCCTTTTGTTAAGGGGACTGAAATGAGGAAGGCAGGGGTTAAAAATCTAATTTCTGACCATTACTAGTTGTGTGAGCATAGGCAATCTCTATGAACCTCAGTTTCTTTATCTATAAAATGAAGATTTATTAAAGGGATGTTCTGTGAAGTTTGGATTCACTTGAAGGGCAGGACTTGAGGACTTAGAGGGCCACATGTAGCCTTGAGCCTGCAGGTTCCCCACCCCTGAATTCTAGGCCAAGTTTCTCTATTCTAGATCATTCATAAGAATAGCATAAGAGACTTTCTCAAATACTTTGCTAAAGTTTACAGCATTTTCCTTATATACTAGTCTGTAACCTTTTCAAAAACAAAATGAAGCCATTCTTGTATTAAATCTTTTTTTTTCTTTTAAAACATTTGAGTTCTTTAAATTTTCCTTTTTTTCCCCCTAATATCAAGTATTTTTTCCCTTTTAATTCCTTCCCACTGGGAAAAAAAGAAAATCCTTATAACAAATAAGCGTAACCAACTAAACAAATGTCTATATTATCCATTTCCAAAATCTGTGTCTCTTTCAGCATATTAGTCCATCACCTTTCAGTCAGGAAGTAGGTAGAATTCTTCATCACTGATCCTCTGGCTTCATAATTGGTTGCTATGTTGATCAGTTCTTAAGTCTTTCAAAACTGTTCATTTTTTACAATATTGATGTTAGAGAATGAATTGTTCTTCTGGATCTGCTTGCTTCACTCTGCATCAGTCCATACAAGTCTTCCCAGATTTCCTATGT
>CM053585.1:254001843-254021932 GCA_028646515.1 Pseudochirops corinnae | reverse complement strand
GATTATATCCTTCACACTTTTACAGCGATATAAATGGAGGGCATCACTAATCCTGGTGGGCTTTTCAGAAGATCTCTCTAGATGCAGATCCTGGAGGCAACATCAGATTCCATGCTTTGGGTATCCATAGAATCACAGACTATGGGGGGGGGGGGGGAGACAAATAAACAAAACCTTGGAAATCATTGAGTCTGGCTCTTTTTTTTTTTTTTTTTTTACTAAGGGTAGAGCTGAGGCCAGAGAAGTTAAATGATTGCTCAGAAGTCACATAGCAGTGTCAGAATTGGTATTTCAATTGAGCTCTTTTGACTTCCAAACACACACATACGCACATACTGCTTAATTACCGGTTCCCCCAGCCCAGGTCCCAGGTGCTGTAAGAAGACTACTGAACATCTGAGGCTAGAAACAAATCACAGATAGAAGAGAAACAATGAAGTGAAGAGCCTGGGAGAGGGAGGGATTGCCCCCCCACACACACACACACCTTCAAGCAGAAAATGGGGGACGTATGTAACCTAGGTCAAATTGCTTACCATTTTAGGAAGAAGGAAGGGAGGGAGGGAGGGAGAAAAATTCAAAACTCAAAGTCTTGCAAAAATGAATGCTAAAAATTGTCTTTACATATAATTGAGGGGGAAAATAAAATACTATTTTAAAGAAGAAGGCTGGGGGACAGGACATTTCTGAGTGGGGTACCCCTTTTCAGAAGAAATCAGCCTCCTAACTTTGATCCTTCCCGGGGACAGAGGCAGAGAAAGGAAGGGAGAAGAGTAGGAGGTAGGGGTAAAGGAAAATAAAAGGTTAGAGACAAGAAGAGAGGAGAAGCAAGAAGGAACTTTCTTTTTTATTCAGGAGAAGAAGGAGGAGACCGGAGAATGAAGGATGTAAAAGCTAGAAGGACTCTAAGAATAGAATCTCAGAGATAGCAAGGGGCGGGGGGGGGGGGGGGGGGGGGGGGGGGGGGCTTGAAAGACTATTTAACCCAACTCTCTCCCTGTACATGAGGAAGCAGGTTAAGAGAGAGAAGTGACTTGTTTAGGGTTAACATCAGTGGAAAGAAAAAGAGGGAGAGAGAAAAGAAAGAAGAAAAGACAGAGAAGAGGAGAGGAGAGGAAAAGAGGGACGAGAGAAGTGGCTACTTCTAAGCTGGACATCTGCCTGAATTTCCCCAGCTTCATTGAGCTCCCTAGCAACAAATGGCCACCCCGCCCCCATCCTCTGGCGTTTCCTAGCAACCAATGCCTCAGCTCAGCTTTCCTTGGGTTTCCTAGCAACAGAAGGTCAGGCCATCTTCCTAACAGGTGGGGGGTGTTAGACCCTCCTTGCAAAGATCAAGATTTACTCTGGATCAATAGTAGGGTGGGTCAGGTCAGTGGTGAGAACCCTGTACCTGGAGTTAGGAGGAAGCCTAGGGAGAGTGTCCTTAGTGACTTTGGGAAAGTCCCCCACCCTCTTTGCCTTTTTTCTATTGTGGTGGCATCCTGGCCTTGTTTCTTCTGCACCTGGGGTAGAACAGACTGTCTCAGTGCTGCTACTCTACCCCACTGAGCCCTCCTCTCCGCATAGGCTGGTAGAGGATTTTGCCTAAAGATTGGACTCTGGTGGGATCCTTGCTGGCCCTGCCTGAAAGGACTCCTTGCGGTATTCGGCAGTGTAGGAAGGGTGTGAAACTTAGTTAAGACCATACACCAAATCTAAGAGAGACCCAACGTGACAAGGCAGAAAGGGAATAAGAAGAGTGACTCGGCTAGAACACCACGTGGATAGAAAAAGTTCTGCCACAGATAAGCAGGCCCCATTGGGTTCAGGTTTTCTTGCCGAACCAGGCTACCAGGGGTTCCCAAAGCGGCCATGAAGAATATGCTCTAGCGCATGCGGATGTGGCCTGGTTAAAGAGGTACAACAGTCTCCCCAATCCTATTACAGTACCTCCAGAAGACGGACTAACCATTTCGATTCCCACTGGCCAAAGCCCAGGGACTTAATCCTATCCCTGGGGTAGGGGTGAGGGGCTGGGGGTGAGGGGGTGGGGAAGGAGTAGGAGGAAGGTGAAGGAAAAAAAGAAAAGGGGAAACAAGAACAGGAAACTCTGAGCAGGGGGCAGATAGAGGAAACAGCTCCCCCAGATTAGACACTTGGGAAAAGGGAAGCTTTGGGGAAAAAAAGGGAAGAAAAGAGTCTTTTTAAATGTGGGAAGGGATTTCTCCAGAGCTCCCCAAAGCCCCATTGGAGTTATACTGTCCCTAGATGTTTGGATAGAGTGTTATTGACAGAATGGGGTATCTGTGAAAGGGGAGGTGAATCGGTTCTCATTTGAGGAATGAGGCTCGGTGGGTGGGCTGCGGGGGGTGGGGATCGGTTAGTTGATGTGGGTTCATTGAGAGATGAAGTCTCAGCGAAGGATGAGGGAGCTTATCGAGGGGATGGGGGAGAACGCCTTGTGAAAGATAGGGGCTCGGGAAGGGGGGACAGGGAGCTCCATGAAGAGATGAGGGGGTTCTTAGTGAGAAGATGGGGGTTAAATTCCTCAGGAAAACCAAGTACCAGCCAAAGCTGCCCAGCCTGTGGCAGCCCGAGATAGTAGCGGGAGGTGCCATTTCTAGAAGCTACCTGGGGCTGGTGAAGCAGTGCCATGGACTCCAGCACTGTCACCCCCCACCCTCCTCCCCACCTCCCACCCTCCCTCCGCAGAGTGGTTCTTGCGCAAGCGCCAGCTCAACCAGCACAGGGGAGGCTGCGGGCTTCGAGGTGAGCGCAGCCCGCCGTGCTCCGACACCCCTCCAGCCCCAGTCCCAGCCTTCTCTCCCAGGACTAGCCCCAGAGCCAGCTCGTTTGGCCCGGGGGTTGTCTTTCCTCTCCCGTCAGACCGTGCCAGGCAGTCGGGGGACCCCAGGGAGGCAGACGGTGCTCTGAGGTCGAGTATGGCAGTACCCCTGGCCTAGGTAAGCAGTATGGGGGTCCAGGGCGTCTCATCAAGGCATGGAGGTGCCCGGGTCCTAGCCCTGGGACCAACAGAGGGAGGAGGGGACCCAATTTAACCAGACCCGACTTGCCCTGGGGGAAAAAAAACACACGAAATGCTAGACGGGGATTCCTTGTATCCTCGTGGGATGCCTCAGATCGGGGCAATGCACCACTTCTGTGCCTCAGTTTCCCCGTTAGAGGAAAGGGTCGGGCAGTCTGATGGGCAGCTGGAATATACCATAGGAATATAAATACACTTCCCTCTAAAGGGAGAAGGGTGGGAAGCCCGGAAGAGACACTCCTTGGAGCATTTTGTAGGGGGCGGGGTGGCTAGGGGGAGGGAGCAGAAACCAGAAGCCGGTGGGGATCTCTCTGTCTCCAGAAGGGCCTCACCTGAGCAAAGGCTGGAGGCAAAGAAAGAGTGGAGGACCAAAAGATGAAGAGAGACCACATCTCTATTTCTATCCATCCTCTACTCGCTTTACTGCCCCCTCCCCTTGTTCCTTCTCTCCCTCTCCCATCCTAGAGCTGACTCACAGGTTGTCTGCTGTAGTCAACATCCTTGTGTCTCTCCACCTCCTAATCCTCCACTCCGCCCTCCATCAGTAGCTGACTCAACCTGTAACCATCATCCCTGTACTAAACCCCCTCTATAGTTTCCCTCTTCCTCCCTTACCCCCCCTCTTAGATTGCTGATTCACCTGTAGCCATTAGCCCTTCCCCCTCAAACATTTCCCCTCCCCATTCGCATTCTCCCTCCTTACCCCACCCCCATCACACTGCAGCCAGCTTTCCCCCTCCCTCTTCCATCTCTGGCCAGTCTTGAGACTGTTTCCATGGCAACTCTCACCCTAAGCTTTCCACTGGCTGGTCCTTCCCCTCCCCCAGTCCAGCAGCAAAGACCCAGAATAGGGGGAGGAGGTGGGGCCAGAGAGACAGGAGAGGAGGCTCCAAGGTCACCTCCCTCCTCCTCCTCTTCCTAAGGAAAGAGCATGGCAGTTAGAGGAAAGAGGTATAGGGCCAAAATATGAAGAGACAGTAGGTGAAAAGGATGGTGTTATTAAGGAAGGCCCAACCACACCTCCATTTCCAGCTTTTAGTTCCCTGATCCTGCAGCTGCTACCCTGCCCCATCATGCCTTCCTTCCCACTCCCCCTTAATAAATGAAGGCTTGGAATAAAGCCCTACTTCCAGCCTAGGAGTCCCACAGTCCTCTCCAACTCTTAACCCAAAGCCCTCTTCACACCTTACCCTCTATGCAGCCCCTTTGTTCCCTTCCCATATCCCCTCTAGAAGGGTACTCTCTCCCCCTCAAATCCCTATCTCCATCCATCCTTCCTAGGCTCTGCATTGCCACCTAAGATCTGAGAGTGAGGCCCATCTCTCCACCCATAAAATAGCCCCCTAACTGGCTAGCTCTTCATACTCCCTGAAATTTTGAAATTGAATTGAGCAGATCTAGATTCTAATTGTAGTTTAGCCATTGCAAGCTGCATGACCTTAGGAAAAACTTCAAGCATATAAAGGCTGTTTTAGGGCTGAGAAAGCTGGCTTTGTTCTTCTGCCTGGCCTGGGAAGACAGAGCAGGAAAAGTGGGGAGAATAACCTGAAGGCAGATTGCAGCTTCAGCTCAGAGTAAGAACTTCCTAATCTTCACACCTGTCCAACAACAAAACAACAACGTGTGTGTATGTGTATGTGTGTGTGTGTATAAATTGAGAGTGACTTCCCTGTCCCTAGAGGTATCAATCCACTTATAAGGAATGTTGTAGGAAGTATCATAGATTTAGTGCTGGAAGGGAACCTTGGATATCATCTTATCTAACCCCTCCACCTCATTTTACAGATGAAGAAACTGACTCCCAGAAAAGTTAAATCACTTACCCAAGATCATATACGGTATATAGATTTTTAATTCAGGTCTTCTGACTCCAAGCCCAAGATCTGGAATGATGTCTTTCTAAAGAGAGGATTCCTATGCAGTCTCTGGTTGGCCTAGATGACTTCTGAGATCTCCCTCCAGTCATTCGATGCTTTAATTCCAAGTCACTAAATCTCTCTCAGCCTCAGTTTCCTTCTCTGTGAAATGAAACTGTTGATGGATAATCTCTAAGGCCCTACTTAACTCAAACATTCTCAATTCTAAGGTCCTTTACAACTCTGACATTGATAAACTGGGATTCTTGAATTCTTAGATTCTATAATCATAATTTACTTAACATTCAAGGAATACCTTTGGCTCCAAAAGGCTTTGGGATCCAAATGCAGATAATTATGGAAAGGGAAAGGGTTGGGGGATGGGGTCATACCTTAATCTATTCTCAGGCAAAATCTTGATGGGGTAGGTGTGGGCTTTGTTTATTAAGTCAAGAAACTTAATTCAATAAACATTTGTTAAGCACCTGTTACAATCTGAGCACTAGGGTTTAGGAATAGAGACTGGATCAGTGATTTTATTAGTATGGGGAACTCTCTAGGGTAGCACCTCCCTCTGCCAATACAAATTTACCCCTTTGTAACTTGAAGTCTTGGAGAGTTGCCTAGTTCATTGAAAGATTAAGTGATTTGCCCTGGGTCACACAACAAGACAGTTCTAGTTGTGGTATAGAGGGGTGGGGGCTTGAACAGGTCTTCCTGACTCTGCCTCTTGGACTCCACTAGGGATAAAAAACAACATGAACTTGACACTCAAGAAGCTTACATTCTGCTAGAGGAGATGTAAAGAAGTGTAACAAGACAAAATGTGGTGGGGGAGAGACCAGAGCACTATCAGATCTAATTCAGGCACATGGGCCACTCGACAGGGCCCTTGGGATTCAGGGACCGGGACAGAATGCAAGAGGGTGATGAAGAACCTTGTTTGAGTTGTGTGGGAGGAAAAGAGGGAAGAAAGCCAGGATGACTGGAGTGCAGAAAGGGACTCTCGGGTATACGGAAGAAAAGGCACTTTCCCCTTCAAAGATGCCTTGACCATCTGTTGTAAACTGATTCCCCCCAATAACAACTAGAGTATCACATAATTTAGAGCAAGAAGCACCTTTTAAACATAGAGTATAGCATGTCAAGGCCGGAAGATCCCTTCCTTATAGATTTCCTGGTTTTACAGAGAAGCAAACTGAGACACACAAATGTGAAAAGATTTGCCCAAGTTCAAATAGCTTATGAGAAACAAGTGGAATTCAAAGTCAAATTTTCCAGCCTTCTACTACATCAGAGCAGAATGGGGGCAGAATAGTTAGAAAAGGATTATAGAGGAAGTGGAACTTGAACCAGGCTTCATACCCCATTTGGTATAAATTAGGGGTAAGGCCCAGTCCAGGGGACTGAGGATTTTGGGGAGCTGTGACCGTGAGCCCTAATGCTTCCCCCCACTCTCAGACAGAAACATGATGCCTGCTCGAGAAAGGCCGTGTGCCTGCGGCCGTGGCCCCCATGAGGACCATGGCAAATGGAACGGGGTCCGTTCCTACCTGCACCTCTTCTATGAGGACTGTGGAGGTGCAGCCCACCCTGAGGAGGTGGAGGACCCCACTCCAAATAACCAGGATACCTGTGACTGGTCCTCCTCCTTCTGGAAGGTAAGTCTTCTCCACTCCACCCTTCAAATTGCTGGCCTAACTGCCTTAGCCCAGAGTTTGCATAATCAAGATTTTATTACTCAGAGGAGGGAGAGGTTACTATAGATTGGGATGATCAATAGAGGTTGCTAAAATGAAGTATATTTGAGGCACACCTTGAGGGATAGGTAGGATACAAAGTGGGGTCTTCAGTATGAACCAAGGCTCCTGGGTAAGAATGAATGTTGGGAGGGTGAACTGGCTTGGTCAGAATAGGTCTTCTTGATTCTAACACCAGCTCTCCATACGCTATCCATCTACCTACCACCTCAAGCTCACTAAATTGGCAAAATTGATACAATTAAATACTGTGGGGCTATGGGCAAACAGGTGTGCTATTACATTGTTGGTGGAGCTGTGAATTAGTTACTCTTTTTGTAAAGCAAACTGGTGATATATTCCTAAGAGCAACAAGACTTAACATACTTGTTGATTCAGAGATCCTACTATCCATAAGGAAGTTATGATCTAATAGTCCAGTGAATCTTATCAATGTGGGTACTCTATTCCCTCATGGGGATTGCAGCTCATCCATATTTTCCCATCCCATACAAAACTTGTCCATGTTCTTCTGTAAATCATCCATAGAGAATCTATCCACTATGCTACAAGTCTTCTCTGGTTCAATATTTCATGGATACCAGTAGTATTCAGGTTACCTATATGTTATCTCTCAGTCTTGGTACATGAACTGTCCATCTCCTTTTCCAGTGATTCATGTCCTTGATGATACCCATTACATCATCATGCAACGGAGTCATTGTTGGTAATATGCTACAGCCTAATCACACCCACCATGGATCTTTCCATTGCCCTTTGGATCAGCCCTTTGTGGCTGTGAATTTTCTGAGCTTGTGTTCCATGATTCACCCGGCCAAGTCATACATAGCACTAGATTATTTCTACAGTCTACCCATCAAATAGAATATCGTAATCTGAGTGATATTCATTTTTCATCCATTTGGTTTTTCCTGTATGACTGCATAATTCATATAGGTACTATTAAAAGGAATAAAAGACCAATCTATACAATATTCACAGCAGCTTTATGTGTAATAGCCTACCCTACACCACCCCCACCTACCCCTCCCCCAAAGCTAGAACAAGGTAGTATGATGTAAAGGAATTCCATACCATTGGATTTGATTGATTGAAGTCAGAGGACCTGGGTTCAAGTTCCAGTTCAAATCTACTACTTATGTAATCTTAGGAAGTCACTTATCCTCATTGGGGCTCAGTTTCCTCATATGTAAAATGGCTGGGAGGTGGGAAGACCGTTGAAGTATCTGATCTCTAAGTTCCTTTCTGAATCCTATAAAAAGCACTTACAAAATCAAACCACCCATTTTTACTGACTTCCCTAGGTATGGGTGTTGGCCAGTTGCCCACCCCCAGCCTTCCCCCCACCACCTGTCTTCCTCTTCCCAGGGAGTTGTGTCCTTGTCGCTCCTCTTGCTGCTCCTGGGAGCTGCTGCCCTGACCACGGGCTATGCTGTGCCACCTAAGTTGGAGGGCATCGGAGCAGGAGAGTTTCTGGTTCTGGACCAGCGAGCAGCTCAGTACAACAAGGCTCTAGGCACTTGCCGCCTAGCAGGCAGTGCTCTCTGTGCTGTTGCTGCAATCCTGCTGAGTACTTGTATGCTCTTGGTCCTGTTGACCCGATTCAAGCCAGAACCCAAGGCAGAGCCTGTGGACAGGGAGGATGAAGAAGCGCAGCAGCGGGCACCCATCTTATGCCAGAGGCCCCAGAACTGGTGGGGATTTGGGCTTCCCTTCCACTGCCATGAGTATCCCCTTTGGTCCCTCGCGGGTTCATACTATCCAGCCCAAGTGAAAGTCCTAAGCCTAGCTCAGGAGCAGCCCAATAGTGGGAGGAGGCATCACTGATTCAGAACTTGTGGGTCCCTACCCTTTTTGGCCCACTTTTCTGGCCTACATCCCTTTTTCCCTTACTGTCTTCCTTTCCTTCCCAATCCCAGTGGGATGGGACACTTGACCCAAGGCTACTCGTCCAGTCCCAACCCCAAGAAGCTAGACCAAGGGGTGGAATGTCCAAGGTTGGGGCTCCTGCTGTTCCTTCCCCCATCCCTATTGGGGAATGGCCAACAGGGCAGGATTCCACAAAAGAACAACTTAGCTACCTCTTTTTCTAGCCTGGAATCTGGATCTCATGAACTCACTCTGCCACTGAAGAACTGCGTGATTTTGGGTAAGTCTCTTCTCTCTGGGATGATTTTCCCTTACATTCAAGAGCTAAAAACTTGGTAAGGTTCTGTATTCTAACATTATGTGTACTTTCCAGCTCTAAAATTCTATGTTCCATGTTCTAACATTTTATGTTTTAGGTTCCTTCCAGATCCGTCATTTTATGGTCTGTGTTTTACAGTTCTATATTCTAAAGTCACTTCTAGCTCCAACATTCTATGTTCTAATGTTCTGTGTTCTAAGGTCCCTTCAAGCTCTGCCATTTTGTGACTGACACTCAAGAGTCTTTGTTTCTTCATGGACAGAAACATCTGGGTGGGCAAAGTAATTTGGGAGGGAGATGAGATATGTGGATGTATCCCTTCCCAAGACTGTTGAACTTCCATCCCTCCCCCCCACTCAAAGATGCTCCCTGCCTCCTATAATAAGCCATCATGTAATAAGAATCCCTCATACTTGCATCCCTCTTTAAAGCACTTACATCTGTTGTCCCATCAGCTCCTCACAAAAGTTCTGTGAGAGAGGCAAAGGTAGGATAATTATCTCCATTTTACAGAGGAGGAAACCGAGGACCAGGCTGAGGAAGAGACTTTCCTATCTCAAAGAGAGTCGGTGGCAGAAGTGGAAAACAGACCCAGGTCACCCGATTCCCACTCCAGTGCTATTTCCAATGAACTAGCTCCCAGGGGTGGGGAGCTGGGCTTTCTGGATGGAGACATGAGTGTATCCCTGGAAGAAATTGATGTCTCCATGCTCTGCCCACCCAAACCAGTTTCTCAAGTATCCCCATCCTGGGTCCAACAGCAAGAGGTATCCTTTCTCCCATCACCACCAGGGGGCAACCTGTGCCCAGGACTGGCCTAGGGAGGGAGTTGGAGTTCATCCTGCTCCCAGGGTCTCAGCTCCACTGGTGTATGGGGTCACTGGCCTAAACCCACTTTTGCCTGACCCCACAGCCCTCTCTGTTCCCTTCTTCCCCTGTCTTCTCCCTCAATAAAAAGCCAGGATGGATCTGAAGAATCTCTTCTCTCCTACCCAGATGTTGATGGCATGAAGGGCAGGCAACCTTATGCCGTGGACAAATTGGATAATGGGTACTTTGGGAAACACTTGGGCTGTGGTCTCCATGGAGGGAGAAAACCTAGGGGTCTAGATATCTGGGGGATAGTCACTTTGAGATGGACGCTGTGGAAGGCAGACACTTTAGGATGCTGCCCCAACTGAGGATGGGCCCTATGGATGATGGGCACATTGGTGTGTATCTACTATGAAAGGTGGGTATCTTGGGATGTGGGTACTATAGAAGGTAGGCACATTGGATATGGATACATTGGTTGGGGGAACACTTGGGGATATAGTCCTGTGGAGATTAGACACTGTAGAGGACAGATGTCTTTGGGTATGGGCATGGGGAAGACAGGCATATCCTGTGCACCCTGTGGGGCAAGTGGTACTTCAGGGTACCATGGCTAATTAAGAAGGAATCTAGAGAGGCTTGTCACTTCTCTCTTCCCTCTCCACCCAGGAAAATCTAGCCCCTCTTCCCCACACCCCTCCCCATCCTGGGATAGAGACAGATTATCAGAAAGACAAGAGACAATAGGGCCTCCAGGTTTAAGAAGCCTCCTTTTGAATCACAAATTTTGCATTGTAATTAGCTGAAATGATCTACAAGCATTTCTTAGGAGCCTATTAAGTACCAAGTGCTTCTCGAGGCTGGGGCTACAAAGACAAGAAAGAACTTAGATACTACAGCTCCTACTAAAGACCTGTGTAATTAGGGGTGGGGGTGGGGCCATAGGTTACCCCTCTTGTTCTGAGTTCTCTTGCCCAGATCCCCAGGAACATTCAGCAATTCAGATACTGTCAGTCAGCTGCTGAGAAGGGCAAAGGACAATTGACCCACAGGAAGAACGTCCCTAAGAGTGAGTTAGGGAAGCTATCCCTCTGGTAGCCTGGCCTTCGAACCCTAAGGAGGGCTCCAGGGATGCCCCAGCCCTCCCATCCCCTAGAAACACCTTGTGGTAGGGAAGAGTAGGAAGTTCATGTAGTTTCCTTAGAGTTTTTCCTGACCAGTTCAACTCTTTTTCGTGGTGTAAAGACTCATTTTTGTGTGTCAAGGCTATTTGCTACCCCCTCCAAAGGAAGCAAGCATTACACTAGGAAACAGCATTTCCTTTTCTTAAACCCCACCCACCCCCAACCTGTGTCTTCCCATTTCCTAGCACTGCTCCCACCCCCAATCCAGAGCCAGTCTAATCAGGCCTTCCTCCCCTGATCCTCAGGCCACTGTACCCCCATCCCCACCCCTGTGCAGTGAGTCAGAGTTCCTCCCCAGAGACCCAAGGATGGCTGTTCCCAAGACTGAGTAGGACAGTAGGCATGGATCAACAGCCTACCCCTTCCCCTCCAGAAGAGGAAGGGACATCTCCAGGGCTCTGAATGCCATGATCATTCCTGACTCAGCATCCCCACTAGATTTAGGCATCTAACCTGAGGTCCCTAGATAATCAAGAGAGAGAGGGAGGGACAAGCAACAAGAGAGACAGATATAAAGTGAAATCCAGAGAAAAAACTTTATCCATGGTGAGACTTGGATATTTCTGGATGTTCAGGAGAAATACCTCTATCCATTCACCCAAAACCAGTGAGGTTGAGATCTTTCCTGGTGTTGAGGGTGGGGGATGCAGAGCCAAAGTGACCTCAGCCTTCCTTTCTCCAACAAGCTCGGGGAGAGATATCTCCTATACAGGCCTGGTTCTCCAGCCTTAGTTATCTCAAGGAGGCCTATATAGTCCAGAATGACTGATCTATGTCTAGAATTCCAAGACCCTGACCTCTAACCTGCTTTGCTAAACCCAGACCAACAGCTCAGGCTGAGAGTAGTAACCACATGACCCCCAGGCCTCAGGCTCCTCAGAGAATCCCTGCATTTCCATAGTCTGACCATCTCCTGGTATAGAGGGGATTCCTAGAGCTACTTCTCCCATTATCTGCTCCTCCCACCCCAGCTCTGACTAATGGAATCATTACGTAGCTAATCTACTGGCTAGAAGCCTGGATATGTAAAACCTGGGTATGAGTCCTCATCTCAACACAGTGTGACCAATGTTGGGCCAAGTCTATCCCTTCTCCTTTCTTAAGCTTCCCGGTTTCCTCATGATACTGCTCGCCATCTCTTTGCCTAACATAGCAGGGAAGCGACCACAGGTTCTCAAAGTTCTTACTAACTTAGGAAGTCTGCAAGGATGGGCCTGCTTGGTCCCCTGAGGGGAAGCCCAGCTAAGAATAGGAGGGTTCCTCATCAGGGGCATAGCCACCAGAAAACAGATATGCTCCCTCACAAGGTCCTTGGGAGCTATCTCCTGAGGAGGAAAGGGGCCATTATCTGTGTTGGTGGAGAGTTCCCAGAGCAGCGAGTTCACTGGTGTTTTGAAGGTGATACAGATCATTCTGACCCAGGAGAAGCCAACCATCCATTGACATAGGAGTGGAATCCATGTGTGTGTATGTATGGGTACGTATGTAACATGTATGTACATGTAGACTGGCACAATGATTCGAGGACCAGCCTCAAAGCCAGGAAGACCTGGGTTCAAGTTCTATTTTTTATAACATGCTGTAACAAGTGACATAGGACAAGTCACCTAGCTTCTCATTGTACCAGGAAACTCTCTAAGATGATAAATTACAAAAAGGTTATTGTTTTTCATTGATGGAAGGAGTTTCCATGGTGGGAATACCCTATGCCAATGAAATCACAGATTTGGACAGTGTCTCTTCCCCTCTAAACGAAATCGCAGTACTCAGGCTTTTGAGTTAACATGTCCAGACAGTGGCAGGCACACACACAGAGTTCTGTTTCAATTCAACAAACACTTATTAAGCACCTACTGGGTTCAACTAGGAGGTAACTAGGTGACTAAGTGGATAGAACACTGGGCCTGGAGTCAGGAAGATCTGAGTTCAAATCCCGCCTGGATTCACACACTGGTTGTGTGACCTTGGACCAGTCACTTAACCATGTTTGCCTCAAATTCCTCATCTGTAAAATGAACTGGAGAAAGGAAACAGCAAACCAGTCCAGAATCTTAGCCAAGAAAGCCTCAAATGGGGTCTTAGACTGGGGTGATAAGGGCAAAGGATCAATCCAGACGATGCCCCAGGGAAAACTGATAGGGGCAAGACTGGTTTGAGCTCGGTGGATCAAAGTAGGCTTCACAGAGGAGATAGAAGCAGGACTGAAGAGATGTTACTTTAAAGGACAAAGGTCAGAGCAAGCAGAGATAAAGAGGAAGTTCTGAACCGCAGTTCTGTCTGGCAAAGATGAAGGCTCCTTTGTGCACAGGTAAGCTCACAAACCCTTGGATACTTACAAGTATGCCACTATCAGCTTCACATCTGCCTTGTAAGCATTATTCACAAAGGTTTGCCCAGATAAGTAACATCAATTGAAGAGTTTAAAAAGAAAAATTAGACTGATCTTAGCAAGTCTCTTCCCCTCTCTATGCCTCAGTCACCTCACTTGGGAAATGGTGGTGATAATTCCTGCCCTGCCTAAAGGCTGAGAACTAGGCTAAATGATCTGTGGTTCCTTCTACCTTTAGTATCCAGGATCATGTGAGCATTAATTTGCATTTTGAAAATTTCATGGAGAACCACTGAAACAACTGAAGAAAATCTCAGGACTCAAGGTAGATTGTTGAATGATCAATAGCTTAATAGACAAGAGCCACACTATCTCCAGTCTCTTACAGTTGAGATGGGCTGTCCTGAAACAGCATCTGGTTTCAACCTATCTCTAATCTTTCTGTTTCTACCTGTTTGGGATGAAAAATACCCTTAATCAATACATAGAAATAGGAAAAAAAAAAAAAGAAAAATACCCTTAATCCTTAATTTTGTGAAAAAAAATAAACACAGGGATCTCTTAGCATAAGAACAGGAGTTTATTCTCTTCCCCGGAAGAAGAGGGCAGTCTTCCCCAAGACTCATGACTGAGAAGAGGCCAGTTACAAAAGATAGTGCCGGAATTTATAACTTAACTTAGTCAAGACCCCTCCCCAACTATTTCCTCTCTCATTGGTGGAGAGGCATACTTCACCAAATTCTTCCCCAACTGGAACAGCAAGAAAAGATGGGGGGAGGGTCCCACCAAGGCAGGAAAACAGACAAAGGAAGATACAAGTGATTGACAGAAGCAATGGAGAAGGAGGAAGGGAAAATTAACCACCTTAAATTGAGAAGTTTTCACTTATCCCATACATACCTCTCTCTCTCTCTCTCTCTCTCTCTCTCTCTTTCTCTCTCTCTCTCTCTCTTTCTCTCCTCTTGTGACTGTTGGAATAAACTGCAGGACACCTCAATGGAACAGAAACGGATAATCTGAAGCCATGAGGTGGCTTTCTCTGGGAGATGCTGACAAGTGTAGAGATGCTTATGGGTACATATACATACATATACATGTATTTATGGCTAGGTACTCATAGACAGAGGCAGAAAAGGCACATAAGCATACAGTCAAGCATGTGTTCATACAACTAGACAAACACAACTAGAATGTCCATAAACATATATTTAGGCACACATATGCTTGTGGAGACACATACATACTTGCAAACAAATAATCATAACCATGGGGCGGCTTGGTGGTGCAGTGAATAGAGCATCAACCCTGGAGTCAGGAGGACCTGAGTTCAAATATGACCTCAGACACTTAACTTAAAACTAGCCGTGTGACCTTGGGCAAGTCATTTAACCCTAATTGCCCTGCAAATTCCCCTCCAAAAAGCAAAATAATAATAATCACACCCATATGTGTGTACAAGTTCCTCTTTGGAATATCTATTCTGTAGTTAACAAACTTGGATTTATCGGATACCTCATTTGTCACAATCATCCACCTTTCCATGCTTAGGGAAACCTGGCTCTTCCTGGAAAATAGTGAATGACTGGTCACTGTCTCCAGTTAAGGCCATTCCTTCAGTCATGCCCTCTGAACTCCAGCTAGGAAGAGAAGTTGGCATACTCCTTGGTCCTCACTACCACTTCCCCACCCTCCCTCTGCTGCCACCACTCTGCAGCCTTTGCTGATCTGAGGTATAGTCTATCCATCCATATCACCCCGAGGCACAGCTGTGTGCTGCATGCAACGTGGGTCCTACAGCAGAAGTTCATATCAACCAGTATTTTTCTTAAGCCTCCAGGAAGGGAGGTTTTATTATTATTGTTGTTGTTTATAATTATTTATTATTGTTGTTGTTACATTATTAATTATCCAGAAAGGAAGTATAATACTTGTTTTATCCATCAGGTAGTGCTAAACCCAAGTCACCCACCAGCCAAGTTATTTATCAGCTCCTCTCCCATTCACCACCTCCATCTTCCTAGTGCCTCAAAAGGCTGAGGAGCTAAAACGTATATTGCCAGGATACTGACTTTTATACTAGGGGACAGTGTAATATGATTCAGAGTTATTTGAACATTAGGAAAAAATCTATAACCTACCACACTTCTGGAACTTCCCTTCTCAGTCAATCATCCCCACAGAATCATACCATGTACTTACTTTAATTCAGTAATATATTACAGTACCATGAAAAGAGCTCTAGCCCTAGAGTCAGGGAACTCGGGTTCAAATCCCACTTGGATGCTATCTATATAACCTTGGTCAAGTCTTTTTAACCTGCCTGGGTCTCAGTTTCCTCATTTGTAAAATGAAGGGGTTGAATGAAATGGCCTCTGAGATTTCCTTTCCCTCTAGATTCCAAGCACCAATGATACAACCATGGAATACACAAAATTCACTGACTGCAAGGCTTACTAGACATAGCAAAAGTTCAAGGAAAATTGTAAGGGGTTCCCATATGGGGAGCCTTTGCCCAACAATCTCCAAGAAACCCCTCCCTACCATTCCCTGGGATCCCATTTTTCTTTCTGGCTGGAGGAACAATTACAAAGGCCTTCGCTCCAGTATGTGAAATTCAAGGAAAGGGCCTGCATATATGGGACCCCAACAATGAGTTGGGCCTATAAGCAAGGGGAAACAGAAGAGGTTTTGGAAATCACCCACCTCTCCGCCCAACCCCCCCCCCCACCCCCCAGTGAAAGTGAAAAGAAAGCTAAACAAGGGACTGGCCTCTCCATCCCAGGCTGACTAACAAACACCTTTTTTCAGTTCTTAGCTGCTGGTTTGGTCTCTCCTCCACAATCCTGCTCTTTGCTTCTTTCTGTCTGGGCCATCTCAGTCACAGTATGTCTCCCAGCTCCCTGCAAATCAGGCAGGAAATCTCTCTCTCTGTTGTATAGCAACAACACAGTCCTCAGCTGCCCCTGTCCAAACAGCTCCCAGGAAATCATTGGCCTCTAGGGGAAAGGGCAAGAGGGCAACAGGCAGGCCCATGTTGTAGCCATGAACAAAATCTCACCACGTCCCCTCATCCTGTCTTTGGGCCTTCTTGTGTTCCAGAGTGAGCAAACACAATCCGTGCCTGGCTCCCTGGATGGCGGAAGCTGACTTCTTGAGACATTGGACAGCAAGTGAAAGGAAGGAAAGATGTTTTAATAGTATAATGGCACTTTATAAGTATTTCATTTTTGTCCCCACCACAACCTGGGAGATAAGTACCATTGTTATTCCATTTTACGGATGGAGAGACCGAGACAGATAGAAGTTATATGAGTTGCCCAAGATCACATAACTAGAGAGCGTCCGAGGTTGGATTTGAACTCAAATCTTCTTAACTCCAGGCCCAGTGCTGTATCCATTGCCCCAACCAATTACACATAGTAGACATTTATTAGGTATTTGTTAAATTGAAACAAAACTCTGTGTGTGTGTGTGTATGTATGTGTGTGTGTGACAGGTCTTCCTGACTCTAGGCCCAGTGTTCTATCCATATTCCACTTAGCTTGCTGTCTTCAAGGCATCATCATCCTCTTCTTCCTCAAGGCCCAGTGAGTGAACAATAATACAGTTATCCTTTCTACCTTGTGGGAGTTAGGGGCAGGACCCCCGTGATCTGGAAAATCTGGGTAAAATTTTTTGGCCCTCCCTTAGTACAGAGAAGAAGTCTGAATTTTTTTTTTCTTCTATGGGGTATTTACAGCACCTTACTATAAAATTTGGGTTGATATTATATAATACTGTACATATATTTTATTCATTTTTTCTGAATATCTAAACTTTTTCCACGTCATCTATATATTGAAACTGAGGAAAATCATGATGCAGAAGGGATAGCTGTAATTCAAACAGCAAACAGGGCAATCAGTACAGGCTGCTAATTCTGATCTTGTTGGCTTCCCAGCGACTGCCTCTCCTTTCTCAGAGAGTCAGTACCTGACTCCCAGGTTTCCTCTTCAGTCCTATCCCTCACCTCCTAAATTCTTCAATTTCCTTAATTTCTTGACCTACCTCTTCACTCCACTGAACCATCAGGATGGCCCTGCTTTAGGTCTCAGAATCAACCATAACTGTTCAGCCACTATAATCATAACCTTTGATTCCAAATTCCCTTTTCTGGTCATAATCTGTTCTTCCAACTTTCCCTCTAAATCACTTATTCTGTCCTGACCAAGACCTCCAGTTACTCTATTCCTTCCTGTTCGTTTTTAAAATTGAATTTTATTTTTTTAATTAACAAATCTAGTTTTCTCTTCCTCTCACTTCCCCATCCCATAAGAAAAGAAAAAACAAAAACAAAAATCCTTATGACAAACAGGCATATTCAAGCAAAACAAATTGCTTCATTGGTGGTGTCAAAAAAATTTTTTTTAAGTCTCATTCCGTGCCCTGAATCAATCACCTCTCTGTCAGGAGGTAGGTAGCAGGATTCATCATTGGTCCTTTAGAATCATATATAATCTTCACTGATCACAGTTGCTACGGTTGTCGATGTTGTTTATTTTTAGTATTATTCTTGTATAAACTCTTCCTGTTTTACTCACTTATTAGTCTTCAAAATCGTTCCTTTTCACACCACTGATGCTATGATAGAATCTTTTCTCCTGGTTCTGCTCATTTCACTCTGCGTCAGTTCATACAGGGCTTTCCATGTCTCTCAGGAATCATCCATTTTGTCATTTCCCATCTGTATGCCTCCCTGTTTTCCCTCTTCAACCTTTGTTCTTCCCCCTTTTTCTTCTGTGGTTGGCTAATTTAACAATCCACTCAGGCCTGTAGAGAAGCTATTTTAATCTTCCTTGATTAACCCTGCTGCTCAGAGATCTGCCTTCAAAGAGACTTTCCATTGTCCTTCTCTCTGTGTCATCAATGTTCATCTTCATCTTCCTGAAGTCTTCCTTCAGCTATCTTGTTTCAAATCTTAGAGAGGGTGGATCTTTCTTTATCTCAGCCATTCTGGAAATTCTTGTTCATTCATTCTCCTACAACTGTGGTTATTTTTTGCAGTTCCTGATTTATTTATGGGATTAGGGACTCTTTCCTGCTTATTCATAAAGTTAATCTTTAGAGAAGCAGCCCTGAAAAATGGACTTGGAATTAGGAGGACTTGGGTTCCAATCCTACCTGAGATATTCACTGTTTGACTGTGGGTAAATCCCTTGATCCTCTCCATTTCAATATCCTCATCTGTAAAATGGGGATCTCATAGTGTTGTGGCGAGGACCAGATGAGAGTGTATAATTTTAATACTTTGCAAACTTGAAGATGTTAGCTATTATTATTATTATTATTATTATTTTTCTTTGACTTTTTTTCCTGAAACAGCTTCTTTTCTTTTCTTTCTTTATTTGTTTCATTGGTCATTGTTTTGAATCAGGACAGGGAATCCAGGTTTAGCTACAACCACTCATTCTCCCATCTTGCTCAAAGCCCACCACTGACTCCATCACATTCCCTGTAACAGCCAACATGAAGGACCTGTAACAGCCAACATGAAGGACCATTGGCCCTCTCTCTCTGCCTCCTTCCTTTACATAGTTACCTGTCCTCTCCTTCTTTAATTTAATAAAATAAAGTGGCCTTTATCCTTGTCAACTTATGCTCTTTATCATATCCCCTGTAGCCTCCTCTGGAAAGAGTTTGTCTCATCAATCATAGCATCAAAGGGTCATACATTTAGAGCTCAAAAACCTTAGAGACCACCAAGTCCAACCCCTTCATTTAACAAATAAGGAAATTGAGGCCCAGAGGGGTTGAGGAACTTGCCTAGGGTTACACAGCTAGTGAATATCTCTGGAAGGAGTTGAAGCCAGATCTTTCTGACTGCATGGTCAGCTGTCCATTCACTGTACTGTACAACCTATCACTCTCTCTCAACTTCAGTTTTTGCCAATCTACTGCCTCTTTCCCCAGGCTACAAACATGCTCAGGTCTCTGCCATCATAAAAAATAACTTGGATCTTATACCTCTCCTGTCTTTCACTTATTCTCCTTCTTCCCCAAAGGAGAAACCAAAGTGTCCTGCTGCTCAGGTGGTCACTTGTGGCCGGCCCATCTTGGCTGCAGCTTCTCTGTCTTGTATTCCTTGTTCTGAAGTGGAGTGATAGGGACTGGACCCTCGATTTCATTAGTATGGAGAAGTTCCAAGTGAGGAAACTCCCTCTACTAAAGCAGGTAGGCAACTTCTCTACAATTTATAGTTTAGAAAGTTGAGAGGTTACAACTTGCCTAGAATATTGTGAGGTTAAGGGATGCGGTTAGGTCACACAGCCAGTATGTGCTAGAAGTAGGACTCAATACAGGTCTCTCTGGCCTCAAGACCAGCTCTCTATTCACTTACACTCGTTGCATCTCAATCATGTTCTGTAGAATGGGTTAGTGGAACTTTCTAGCTCTCCAACTGCCAATGATTGCCTTCTCTTTCCCTCCCTCCCAGGCACCTCAGATAAAGCTCTTCAATCCCTCCCCCATTCTGGCCAATTTTCCTTCCCACAATTCCCTTGGTGCCTAGATCCCAAGGGCCCTAGGGGTTCGATTGCTTGTCAGCAAGAAATAGATCTGATAACCCTCTGCCTGGATTTCTTCTCTTCTCCTGTCTCATGTGATCTGATGTTATATTTATCTATGTACATGGGAAAGTCTTGTCACTTCTCCCGAGCCTCAGTTTCTGCATCTCTCAAATGGGGTGATAATATTTACCACACTTACCTCATAGGGTAGTTGTGAGAAAAGTGCTTTGCACTCTCTTTATGGTTGCAAAAAACTGGAAATATAGGGGATGCCCATCAATCAGGGAATGGCTGAACAAGCTATGGTAAATGAATGTAATGGAATACTATTGTGCTATAAGAAATGGGAAGGAGATGGACTTCGTAATTACCTGGAGAGGCTTATA
>CM053585.1:253973563-254001343 GCA_028646515.1 Pseudochirops corinnae | reverse complement strand
GACTATCCTCAACAACGCACAGCTAAAGACAAATCTGCAAGCCTCAGGATGGACGGAGATCCCTAAACTCAGAGAAAGATCTAGAAAGACTATAGTTTAAATGGAGACTGAAGCAAAACATGCTATCGTTCTTTGTCATGTTTGGGTTTTTTTTGTTTTGTTTTTTCTCAGTGATTACTCATTGGTTACAGCCCTTCTATATAACCAAACTATTGTACAATATGAAAGTATTTGGAGATCCTATACATGATTACATGCCACCATGGCGGGGGGGAGGGAGGGAAGAAAATTCGAAACTATTGAATCTTGTAAACTAAAAGTAAATAAAATAAATTTTAAAAAAAAGAAAGAAAAGTGCTTTGCAAATCCTACAGAGTTTTATGAGTGGGAATGGGGAATATGTTCATCCACTCTCCCTTCCTCCACTGCCTTGCCACCTGCCCACTCACATCTCTACCACTGGGAATCATGTTTCCCACCCCCCACCCCCCCATTTTACAGAAAAAGCTCTGTCCAAGGCAGTCGGTGCTGTTCTAACTGCTAAATCGATTCCCTGCCTTTTTTCCTCCAACTCCTGCAGCTTCTGACACTGCTGAGTACACCCCTCTTCCAAAAGCTCTTTTCCTCTTGGCTTTTGGGACTCCCCTTAGCTGGGCTCTATTGGCTTTCCTGCCTGTTTGGATGCATCTTCTCAGTCTCTTCTGCAGCTTCTTCATCCATCTCCAGTTCCTTAAACATGGCTTCTATCTGATGACCTTTTCTTTTTTAGCCTCTATATTCCTTCCCTTAACTACCTACCTCATGCTCTGCCACTGGTCCAATTATCTATACTAAGATGACTCCCACATCTATATATCCAGCCTTAATCCCTCTCCTGGGTGCCACTCCCCCATTGCCATCTCCCCCTGTATGTCTCAAGAGCATCTCAAACTTGGCATGTGCAAAATGGAATTCCCCAGCCTTCCTTCAGGCCTCCCTGTTCCTGTTGAGGGCTCTACAAGTCTCCCACCCCTCAATGTCAAAGGCATCTTTGACTCTCCCTTCTCTCATACCCTGCCTTCCTGGGCACCTTAGGTGTGAAACCTTATCAGTTTTTCATCACAATATTTCATCCATCCATCCCTTCTTTCTATGACTCCCACTCTAGTTCAGGCCCATGTCAGCCCTCTCTTCTTGGATAGCTTCCTCATAATTATCATTGCTTCTAGTCTTTGGATCAATCATAAATATTTATTAAGTTCCTACTGTTCACCAGGCACCATGCCAAGCACTGGGGATACAAAAAGAGGGAAAAAACAGTCTCTGCCCTCAAGGAGCTTACAGTCTTTCAGGGGAGACAACATGCAAACAAATATATATATATATATATATATATATATATATATATATATATATATATATATATATATACACATATATATATCTCAAACTATATATAACATAAATAGGAAATAATTAACAGAGGAAGGCATTGGAATTATGAGGGATTGGGGAAGGCTTTCTGTAGAAGATGGGATTTTAGCTGGGACTTAAAAGAATCCAAGGTCAGTAGTTAGAGCAGAAGAGGAAAATCATTTCAGACATGGGGGACAACCAGAGAGAATGTCTTTCTTCTCTCCAATCCACCCCCCACCACAGCTGCCTAAATAATTTTCTTTAAAAAAATGTTTATTTTAATAAACATTTACAATCTGCCCCCACCCCTCACCCCATTGAGAAAAGCAAAGAAGTGAGGGAAGGAGAGAGGGAAGGAAGAAAAAAGCTCTCATCATAAACATATATTGTTCAGCAAAACAAATTCCTGTATCAGACATGACCTCTGTGTGTATACACATTCATACATTGCATCTACATATGTACACATACACATACACACATATATGAATTTTTAGTTCTCATCACATTTTTGGAAGAACATGAGTGATGTGCTTTATCTGCAGTTCTGGACCTAAAATTGCCCAAATAATTTCCCTGAGGTACTCAGCAGACCCTTAAGGCTCAGCTCAAGCGCTGCCTTATCCATAAGGCCTCCCCAGATCCAGTCTTCTCTCCCTGCTCAAATTGCCATGCATTTATTTCCTCTGTACATGTTATAACCCTTGGTAACGGAAGCTCCTTTAGGGAAGAGACTACATCATCTTCCTCTTTGGGTCCCTAGTGCTTAGCACAATGCCTGGCCCACACAGTCACACTAACACCCTTATACACTTGCACTGATTCTACCATTGACATTGAGGGGTATGGGATAAATCAGGTTTGAGCATTTGAGGGCACATCTAGCTTTATGTGAACAGGGATGGGTGTTAAGCTGGTGACCCTGACTCCTACCCTGATTTTGAACTCAACACCATCGATGAAGAATGGGCTTTGGGGAGAGCCAGCTTTCTGCCACAGACCTAAGTAGCCTAGTTAGTCCCTGCCAGTCCCAGATCTCCCATCCCTTAGGACAAGGGCAGGGACAGCCCAGATTTGGGACCCCACTGGTGAGCTGAGCCTCTGGGGTGCAAAAATCTTTAGGTTTTATAAGCTTCATGTCCCAGGAAGGCCCCTCTAAGGGCATAGAATGATAAACAGTAACAGGGGCTCAAGCAGGGTCAGCTATCCCAGGAGTGTAATGGACAGAGTTCGATGCCCTGACACAGAGCCCTGAGCAAGTATCCAAGTACTGAATGAAACCCAGGATGCACACAACTATACTGTGGACACACACACACACACATACACATCAGCTTGCCCAGGAACACAAATGCACAAGTATATAGTACATGCATTGAACCCATGCACACTTATAGAATCCTTCTTTAAGGTAAGTGGTACAATGGACTAGGAATCCAAAGTCCTGGGCCCAAGTTCATGCTCCGACATGTAATAGCTTTGTATGACCATGGGCATGTCACTTCTCTCTGAAACTCAGCTTCTTCATCTGTAAAATGGCCTGATAATCCCTGCACGCCCTACCCAAGAGTTGTTTTGAGCAAAGTCATTGGTAAGTGATTTGTTCTCAAAGCATTCTATGAATACCAGAATGTCAGAGCCACAAAATCATCCACCCTTCATATACAAAGGAGAAAACTGAGGCTAAAAGAAATTAACACAGGGGCATGCTGAAGCCAATTCTAACCTAGAGAACTGATAGTTAAATTTTTAGTGTGTACATTAATACATAGGAAATAGGCAAATGCTGAAAGTTGGAGCTTGATTTATTTTGTTGATTGTCTAGACTTAAGGAAGTGATGGAGAAAATGTTAATAAAGCAAATTAAACTTTAAACACCTAGGTTCACTTTTTTTTGGAGAGCTGATTGTTAAACATGTACAAGCACACCCCCACCTATATGCTCTAGCACCTATCTCAGGATAGAGGTAACTGGCACCTTCATCGGTTCAAAGATACAGACACATGTAATACAGTGCCCTTGACAAATATCTGAGAGGCAGGGGAGTGCAGGGGGAAGAATAATGAATTGAGCTTCAAGAGATGGGATTGAGGGTCAGCTCTGCCTCTGTGACCTTGGAAAATCCCTTCCCCACTCTGGACCTCAGTTTCTTCTTCTGTAAATAAGAGGTTTGAACAAGGTGATCTCTGAGGCCCCTTTCAGCTCTAACGTTCTTCATTCTTCGAGCACAGATCTTTCCTTATCTTATTTGGAGGAGGGGAGGCGTGATCCCTGGGCTCCTCTGCTCCCTCCTTCCCCTGAAGCCTCAGGGCCAAAGAAAGGTTAACTGCTAGGAAAAGGGAGAAGACTTCCTGGGGGGGGATGGTGTTGGGAGTGGGGAGGGGGGTGACTAACAAGGGCAGCCTCCTGCTAATAGGGGCGTGGGAACAACCTCAGGGAGGGGAGGCCAAAATGTTGCATAAGAGCAGCGGATGTCTGAGGAAGGAGAGCCAGAAATGGAAAATTAGGCTCCTGGTGCTCCCTGGGGCCTTCGACTTGGCCTCCATCAGGGAGGGGCCAGAAATACTCCTGAGAAAAGAGGACATTCAGAGTCTTTCCCACCTGGCACCCCCCACCCCCAAAGCCCTTTGTCCATTCACAGAACTCTCAGGGTGTTACTGCCTGACTTCGGTCACTAGTCTCCCTTATAAAAGCTTGTCTCACTAACCTAGCTCAGAGCGCCCCAGCTTTCCTTTTCATCTGGGCCTGCCCTGGCCTCACTAAGCACAGGACTAGGCACAAAGGGAGAGTCCTGGAAAGGAGATGACGGCTAAAATGAGGAGACTCTGAGCTTTCCTTTAACTACCATAGGGTCAGGGCAATGAAGAGGACCTTAAAGATTATCTTGTTTAGCCCTTTCTTCCTTGGTTTACAGAAAACGAAATTGAGGCCTAAAGAGGTTAAGTGACTTACTCCAGGTCACACAGGTACTAAATAGTAGCTCTGGGCCTCAAATGTATGTCCTTTAACGTACATTCATTCTGTTCCTTCTCCGGTGGCTCATAGAATTTGAGGGTGAAAAGCCAGAAGGGACCTAAGGACCTAGAACACATTATGTCATAACTGAAGAGAACCTTACAATATGGAAGGCTTGAGCATGAATAGCTGACCTTAATTGCTTGCCTTCTCAATGGAGGGGAGGGAAGAGGGAAAGAGAAAGAATTTGAGAAAAAAACTGGGAAAAAATTTTTTAATTATTTTTACATGTAATTAGGGAAAATAAAGTGTTAAATTTTTTTAAAAAAATAAAAATGTGGACAGAAAAAACAAAAGCAAAACAAAAGAATAGCTGGCCTTGTCTTCAAGGTTTGCAAAGGGCTTTTCATATGCTATCTCCTTTAATACTTAGTAATAACCCAGTGAGGTGGAAGCTAATATTATTCTTGTTTCACAGAGAAGGAAACTGGGGAGAGGGCAGAGGGCACATTGGGGATACCCAGCTAGCCCAGGATCACACAGCCACTGTTAGAAGCAGAATTCAAACCAAGACTTCCTGACTCCAAGCCTAAAGCCTTCTCTACTGCACTAGGCTCCACTTTAAGGGCCTTAAAACTGGAAATTGTTAGATCTGGGGATGCTAGAAAGAATATTGACTATTGCAGCTGCAGGGGGCCCGAGAGATTCACCTATACCATCCAGGGTTTTAGCACCAGTGATGTGCAATGGGAAAGGTACTGGCTTACCTTTGGGGATGCCAACCCCGGAATTTGTTTTGCTTGATTCTGCTTGTTTGTTAGAAGGGTTTTGTTTGCGGAGGTTTCTCCCGCCTCAGTAAGGGGAGAAGAGACGGGGAGAAGGGGAGGAGAAATAATTAACACATGATAAGTAAAAAATAATTTAATTGGAAAGGGTACGGCATCAAAAGACCCAGGTTCAGGCCCCTCCTCTGAGGTTTGCTACCTGTGTGACCGCAATTTACTTAACTTCCCTAGGCCGTTATTTCTTCATGTGCCAAATGGGGAGTGGGAAGGAGATTAGATGGCTTCTGTGGTCCCAGCTATGATCCTTTGTGGTTCTGGGGAGGGGTGGTATACCTAAATGGGGAAAGGAAGCCAGCCCCTCTCAGGGTCTCCAGACCTATACTGCCCTGAATCAAAGTATCCTCTCCCTTCCCACCCCCACCCCAATCCCATCCACAAGATCCCCTGCAACCTAAGACCCACATTTATCAACACTGGGAGTATATGGAATCAGTGAGGTCAAGACTAGGGCTCAGTCTCCGAACCAGAGTGGGGTTCAGTCTGGGGACAAGGAAAGAGATGGGCTCCCCCAGCCTGACCTTGACTTCAGCAGCACCTGCTAAAATCAACAGAACAGAAAACAACAAAGACCCCCTAAGGAGATGGGTTGGGCTGTGCCTCCAGGAACTTCCTCCGATTAGCTCCGGAGGTTGTCTAGGCAATGTGGTCCCTTAGGGTGTGGGGGAGGGGAGGCCCACGTGACGGGAGGTGGGCTGGGTGAAGGAAAGGGGGGCTACCCTTGGGAACAAAGTCGGGCTGTGAAGCCAAGAGGCCAGCTCCTTGCGTAAGCCCTTCTGATGCAACCAGCAGGCAGACAATTCCTTTGGCCGGCCTGGAGCCTTTCTGAGAAAGGGAATCCAGGGCGTAGGATCCACCCCCTTCCCTCCGCCCAACCTTCCAAGCTGTGCCAGGTATTGGGGTGGGAGGAGGGGAGAGGAAGGAAGCTGGGAGGGAAGGATCATGGGAGCATAGGCTTGAGAGCAGAAGGTGCTCCCTGCTTTTCCTGGGACTCTCCTCCTGGAGCTTTGCCCTCCCAGTGCTGGAGAGTTGCCTGCTTTGTTCTTCTTTGATCATTTTTTAATTTCTTCAGTTAACAAGTGTTTATTTTCTCTTCCTCCTGTCTCCCCTGAATTGAAAAGAAAAAGAAAATCTCTGTAACAAACATAACAACCATAACAAATAATTAGGACAAATAAGTCCCCCCACTGGCCACAACAAAAAATGTGTCTCCTGGGTCTATCCATCACCTCTGTGTGGTGGATGCGCCTTCCTGAGTTAGCACGCAGCTGCTGCTGTTCAGTCACATCTGACTCTTCATGACTCTGTTGGGGTTTTCTTGGCAGAGATACAAGAGTGGTTCACCATTTCCTGCTCCAGCTTGTTTTACAGATGGGGAAACTGAGGCAAACAGAGTTTAGGTGACTTGCCTTGGGTCACACAGCTAGTAAATGAGGCCAGATTTAAACTCAAGAAGATGAGTCTTCCTGACTTCAGGCCCAGGCTCTATCCACTGCGCCACCCATCCACCCCACTCGTCAAGACTGAGGCATTAAAGATTTCTGTTTCTGTAGATTAGATCCCCTATAATGGCCCTTTTAGCCCTTGGATTTTTGATTCTGTGAGGAGAGGCATTTCTGTCTGGTCTAGTTTAAACACAAATTCTTTAAGAGAGAACAAGGATGGGATTAATATTTTCTATGGGTCCTATATTTACTAATATTGCCATATATATAACATAGTGTGAATACTTTCCCACTTGGGAGATAAGCATTACATGAATGTCTTTCTTCATCCCCACATGCCAACATTCTGTCAGTCTTTTAAGGATCATCACCAAGACCATCTTGTCCATGATATTCTTCTTACCCAGCTGTGAACTTCACCTTCAATCATCTCCACCAATCTACCTTTCCTGCCTTATTGTACATTATTCCCTTTCATGCACTCGATGGTCCAACCAACCTGGGCTTTTTGCTGTTCCTCATGTAAAACCAGGGCCTTCATCCTGCCTCCAAACCGGGCTATATTCTTTGTTTGGAATGCAATCCCTCCAATCTCCACCTCTTAGAATCCTTGGTTTTCTTTAAAACTCAACCCAAGCACCACCTTTTACAATCCTTTTAATGGATCCTAGAGGTGGGCTAACATCCCACCTCTGCCCCTGAGGAACTTTCAATCTAATGGGAGGAGAAAGCTGCCAAACAAATGTATACAAAGCAAGCTGCATACAGGATGAATAGGAAATAGTCAACGGAGGGAAGGGGGTGGAATTAAGAGGGGTTGGGGAAGCCGTCCAGTAGAAGGCTGGATTTTGGTTGAGACTTAATAGAAGTCAGGGAGGTCAGTAGTTGGAGCATGGAGGAAAGAAAGAATGCCTGGAGCTGAGAGACGGAGAGTCCTGTTCTGTGAACAGCCAGAAGACCAGTGTCACTGGATGAAAGAGTAAAAGACTGGGAATAAGGTGTGAGAAGACTGGAAAGGCGGGGGGGCGGGGTAAGCTATGAAGGACTTCGAATGCCAAATGGAGCATTTTGTATTTGCTTGTGGAGGCAATAGGGAGCCAATGGAGTCTATTGAGTAAGGAAGTGATATGATAGACCTGCATTTTAGGAAAATCACTTTAGTGGCTGAATGATAGATTGGAGTAGAGAGACTGGAAGCAGGCAGGTGCCCCAGTGGGCTATTGCAACAATCCAGGCATGAGGTGATGAGGCTGCACACATGCTGCGTGCCATGCCCCTCATAGGCCCTCACCCTCCTGTGCTCCATATCCTGTACTCCAGACCTGGCTATACTAGCATCCTGTGACTTAGCATGAGACACACTGATTCTCCACTCTGTAGAGTGGGATACCCACTTTGTCATAACCTGCTTCTCCCTCTCCAGTCTTCTTACACTTTCCACTCCTCCATGTATTCTTCAATTCAGCGACACCAGCCTCCTGGCTATTCCTCGAACAATACGCCATCTCCTGACTCCAGCATTTTCATGGGCTGTCCTCCATGCTAGAACACTCTCTCTCATCATCTCTGGTCCCTTCCTTTAGGTCCCAGCTAAAACCCCATTTTCAGGAAGCCCCCCCCCTTAATTCTAGTTCCTTCTCTCTGAGATTCTGTCCAGTATATCCTGTCTCTAGCATGTTTGTACACAACTGTTTGTATGTTGTCCCTCCACATTAGACTGAGTTCCTTGAGGGAAGGGCCTGCCTTTTGCCTCTGTCTCCTCAGTGCAACTTAACAGTTACCCAATAGGTAGCAGGAGCGTTGTCATTCAGTCATGTCCAACTCTCCCTGACCCCATTTGTGTGTTTTCTTGGCAAAGATACTGGAGTGGTTTGCCATTTCCTTCTCCAGCTCATTTTACAGATAAGGAAACTAAGGCAGAGTTAAATGACTTGCCTAGGATCACACAGCTAGAAAGTGTCTGAGGCCAGATTTGAACTCAGGAAGATGAGTCTTCCTGACTCCAGGCCCAGCAGTCTATCCACTTCACCACCTAGTTGCCTTATTAGGAGTGTAATAAATGCTTATTTTATAACCAAGTATTGTATAGCCAACATTAAACCAAGTGTAGTGTCAACCACACTGGCATACCCAGGATAGTTGCTAGCACAAGTTCTTAGACTGCTTTACTAGGAAAGATAGCTGTTTAAGGGATCAACAATCTTTTTTCATTACATTCACTAGTTTGGGGGGAAAGTCTGAACTTTAGAGAAAATGCAAACAAAATACAGAGAAAATACAAGCAGAGAAATAAAGACCAACAGACAGGGCTCTGACTGCTTGAATTAACTATACATTTTACTTGCATACATGCCTGGATTGAGAAAGCCTTTACATCTGAGCAGGCAGGGAGCTCTGACCATGGAGCCACTCAGAATCTTGACAAAGGAAATATAAGAACCTTCTCATAAGCGAGCTCCCAAAACAAAATACCACCTCAGAGTAAATAATACACTTCTAAGAGCCAGAGGCATAACAATCCTCCTGACTCAGTGCCTAATTAGAAATTAGCAAAAGGTGTGAAAGCCTTCCTACAAGCAAGCCTTCCTACAAGCAAGCCTTCCTACAAGCAAGCCTCCCCTAAGCAAGCTTCCCTTAATGGGTTCCACTAGAGGTCTGTTAATGGGTAGGTAAGACCTTAAATCCCATTAACCTTACACTAAGGGCGAGTGATCTCTCTGAGCTTTGTTTCCTTACTCTTTAAGATGGAGCTAAGGGTTATTGTGAGGAAGTTCTTTGTAAATTGTGAAGTTTAGCACACTTTTTAGAAAAAAGGAATTATGTCTACATTCTTCTTTCCAGATTAGACACTGGGGGGATGTAGAAGACGTATTGCTGGCATTGAGGAATTTAAGATTCACAGGACCATGGATGTAGAGATGGAAGGGAAGACCCATTCTTTCAAAGTTCTCATTTAACAGAGGAAAAAACTTCAGACTGGGGTTGAGTGTCACAGAGCTAGTAAACATCTGAGGCAGGATGTGAGCCCGCATCTAACTCCAGAAACAATGCTCTTTTCACTAAGCTACGCTGACTCCTTCTAGGCTGGGAAACTTACCATTGGAACCTTCCTCTTCCCACTCCCCCTCCTACATCCCAACACCTACATTGGGAAATGTCTGGTTCTCTCCCACTACATACTTTCTGGCTCTCTTAGGCTGTCTGAGTGTCAAGAAGTCAAGTTCGAATGAATCAGTCCCTGCTAAGGCCCCCACCTCCCTGCAATTCCCCCTCCCTTCCTCTTTTCCTTCCTTTCCTTCCTTCCCCCTTCCTTGCCTCCCTCCCTTCCTCTTTTCCTTCCTTTCCTTCTTTCCTTTCTCCTTCTCTCCCTCCCTCTCTTTCTTCTTCCCTCTCTCCTTCCTTTCCTTCCTCCTTCCTTCCCTTCCTCCTTCCTTCCTTCTTTCCTTCCTTCTTTCCCTTCCTCTCCTCAGGTATGGAAAGGGTAAGGGGCCCCAAGCCTGGCTCCATTCTTCCCTTTATAGCCACCTCAGGCTTTCCTAAAGTCCTCTCAGGTATAGTTTTGGGGAGAGAGGGAAGGACTGGTTTAGTAGAAAGAGTGCTAATTCTGGAGTCAGAGAACCTGGGTGGAGTCAGAAAGATCTGAGTTTGAATCTCACTTTTTATACTGTGTAACTTTAGGCCTTGGTTTCCTCATCTATAAAATGAATGGGTTGGATTAGAGGACCCCTAAGTAAGTCTATGATCTTAGGATGTACAAGCTACCCAGGCAATAATAATTCATTTCTTCTAGTGATTTAAGCTTTATGAAATGATTTCCTCATAAAGTAAGGAAAGATGTAAAAGGGTCCTTATCCCCATCACAGAGAAGAGAGCCAGGATTTAAACCTATGGGGTAGCTAGGTGTTGTAGTGGATCTTACTGAGTTCAAATCTGGCCTCAGACAAGTACCAGCTCTGTGATCCCAGACAAGTTCCTTAACCTTGTTTGCCTCAGTTTCCTCATCTGTAAAATGAGTTGGAGAAGAAACAGCAAACCCTTCATGCATTTTTGCCAAGAAAACTCCAAATGATGTCATAGAGAGTCAAGTAAGATAGAAAAATCACTGGGAGTCACCAGCAACAGCATCTTTCTCCTCCCCCTGCACTGCACTGTCTATATCTTGAACAATACAGTTCAGTTAAAAGGTAGCTTGTGATGACATGAACAGGGAACCTGGAGTCAAAAGATATGGTGTTGAATCCCAGCTCATATAATTTGCTAGCTGAGTCTCTCTGCTCCAGATGTCCTTGGCTCCCTCTCTGAGCCCTTCCAGAGACTTCCAGGCCCATCAGTAAACCCTACCCCTCACTTGGAGAAGAAGCTGTGGCATCTTAGACAAAGAGATGATCTTGGAGAGAGAAGACCCACTGTTAAATGAGAATCTTGGCTCTGCCAAGTGTAAGCTTGGCTGAGTTGCATCTCCCTGAACTGGGTCTCTGCCTCTTTTTAGGGAAGGGGTTGGATGGGATGATCAGTAGCATTCCTTCTGGCTATGATGTTCTGTGATTCTGCACATCTCACTCACTCTGAGGTGAGGCTAAGGTTCCACCATCTCAGCCTGCCTTTTATTTGCCTTCTCTTTTAGAAATCTGCAAAATTTGATGGCTCTAAAATTTGAGGTCTCAGAGGCGGCTAGGTGGTACAATGAATAGAGCACCAGCCGTGGAGTCAGGAGGACCTGAGTTCAAATTCGGCCTTAGACACTTAACACAAAAACTAGCCATGTGACCTTGGGCAAGTCACTTAACCCCAATTGCCCTACCTTCCCCCTCCAAAAAAAAAAAAAAGTAAAATTTGAAGTATTACTCCTGGATCCAAAACAAATTTGTTGAGCCCTCACTTCAGGTCTCTGAGCCTCAGTTTTCTCAGCTATAAAACGGTGGAAATAAGCTCTGGTCCAATGAGGTCACAGTGTGAGAGAGAGTTCTGTGAAGTGCACTGTGGGCTGATCATGACCACTCTTATTACAATCATTGTCCTTATTGTCTCCCACCCAGTTCCCCCAGAGAATGAGGCATGGAGAGTGATGGATGCTCTGCAATTATTTGTTGAAGCAAACTGAATTACAAACCAAGATCCAGTAGAATCTAAGCTCTCTGAAGGCAGGGGCCTGATGGTTTGATTTTGGTCTTTGCAGCTTTAGGGCTTGACACAGCACCTGATCAAAATAGAAGCCCCTTAATATAGACTTACTAGAATTGAATTGAAGCTCTATGAAGGCCTTAATGATAAAATAAACTGGCTAGGGAGACCTGGGTTCTCGACTCAGACTTAGGACTCAGTGTGAGATCTTGGACAAATCTGTTCTTTAAGCCTCAGTTTCTTTTTCTGTAAAATGAATGGGTTGGTCTTTATGACCTCCAAGGTTCAGGTCCATGATTTCATTCTATGTTCACCCTTATGCCTTGGTGCTGAGGAATAATTATAGGCTGACAGAGTTCTGATGTGAAAAGAAGGTTGGACCTTCCTCCCTTCTTTGCAGAGTTGGGAGCCTATGGGTGTGGAATTCTGCACCTACTATCAGGTAAGACCAATGTATCTGTTAGTTTATTGAACTCCTTTTCTTTTATTCTTTGTTTCACAGGATGGATCCCTAGGTAAAATAGAGAAGAGGGGTATATTCAGAAATAAAGATGTAAAAACAAAATGTACCAATTAAAAAAAAATTTAAGAGGGGGTGAATAGAGGACTGAGCTTTGAGTCAGGGGGGACATGGGTTGAAATCTCAAGTTTAATACTTACCAGTTTTGTGACCTGGGATCGTCCAACTTGGGGTTACATGGCTCACAAGGTCGATGGAAGGAAAGAAAGTGTTTTATAAATATTAAAGCCCTAGAGAAATGTGAGTTAGAATGATTAGATCCGCCTCAGGACATTTTTAGTGGGGTCAGTTTCTCTCCTGCCTGCAGCCAACCCCTTCCTGTCAGTCCCAGCAACCAGAAGGGCAGGACCCTGGACAATTCCTGGGCAGAACAGTGCCTTCATCTCCTCTCACTGGGCACTGAGCACCAGGAGCCAAACTGGGAAAGTCCTCTTTAGGGAAAGATGGTATCTATGGTCATGAGATGAATGAGCTCCAGGAACCTGGAAGCAGCCCAGGCAGTAATAAAAGGCTGTGACTAGGATTCAGAAGAGGGATTCTAATCTAGGCTCTGCCACTGAAGCTGTATGACCTTAGGCAATCGCTCACCATCTCTGGACCTTAGCTTCTTTCTCTGTAAGGTGAGAGGATTGGGCTAAACCATTTCTAAAGCCCTTCCTATCTCTCACCCTCTATAAAACACAGCTTTTGTTCTCTAGAATAATAGGATTTAGAGCTATGCCTGAAGAGGCCATCTTATCCACCCCGCCTTGGAGAAAACTGTCTTGCTGAGGACAGTTAAGTAGCAGACTTGTTTGCCTCTCAGCCTCAGTTCCTCCTCTGAAAAATAAGGGGTGAGGTGTGCATAGGACTGGACTGAATGGCCTCTAGGATTCCTTTTGGCTGTGATGTCCTCTGAGACCATAATTCTTTCTTAGAGAAGTTATTAGATGAGGTGAGCTGAAGGCCATAGCTAGGCAGGAGAAGAAAACAGTCTAGGGCTTAGAAGTATCCCTAAGGGGAACAAAACAAGCTTGTGGGACAGGAGGTACCAAGGAAAGAGCAAGGGTCATAAGCTTTCTGACACTTTGCCCGGAGGCCTGGCATTCTGGGCCCTTTCCCAGCACTAACCTTGTTTGCCAGAGAAGCACTTTCTCTGGTTACCGGGATATTGCATCAGGAGGGTAACTGACTGCTCTGTCATCCCCGCCTGCCCTGCTTCTGGGTGGGGTCCAGACTTGGCTCTTCTCCCTCTTGAAGCCTCTCTGAACAGCTCAGCTGGGGCTGGCACTTGCACTACTCTGCTTGACTCCAAGCTTGACCAGGTCATCTGAGGTTTTCTAAGTCTTCTCATAGAATCCTAAAAATTCAGAGTGTTAGAACTGGAAGAAAATTTAGGTGAGTGTCACACACATACCCTACCCTGCTGAAGTTCAAAATCTAATAGTCCAAACATATAATTTTAAGAATCAGAAGACTCAGGTTTGTGTCCTAAGCCTGAAATTTATTTACCAACCATGTGAATGAATATCATAGCTAAAAGTTAGGTAGTCCAACCTCTATCCCAAGTATGAATTCTCTCTACTACAACCCTGCCAAATAGTCATGCAGGCTCTTCTTGCAGACCTACAGTGATGGGAGGGAAAGACCTTCAAGGTTGCTGGTTGAAAGAGAAACAATTACTATTTACATGAACCATGAGGGCCCCCAAAATAACCATTAAGTAGTGCTTGGACAGGGACCTATTGTTGGCCAGTCAAAGAGAGCCATAGTGAATTGGGTTTAAGGCATGGTTTTTAAGAAAGAATTCTAGCCAGTAAGCTCCAAGATAACTAGGTAGCTTTTAGCCATCAAAATTTACCTTCCTGCGGGCATGATATCCCATGAGGGACAGAGAGGAGAGGAGTGGAAGGGAGAGGAGGGCAAGCCGAGTTGTCTAACTGGAACTGGCCAGCTGGGTCCCCACTGGGGCAGCTCAGACTACTCACAGGTTGTGGTTTGTCCTTCATTCTTGAAGAGGACCATGACATCAGGAAGATGATGACATGACTTGCAATTGAATTGCCATCCCTTGATTCACTTCTTAAGCAGGCCTAATCACTGAATGGGTGTTACCTCACTCAAAGTAAGAATTCAAAAAGACCTTAGCTTAAAAAGGCCAAGGTCTCCCACTTTATCTTGGGCTATCTCCAGTTGTCCTGCCCCTGGACCCAGATGGCTCTGGAGGAGAAAGTGAGGCTGGTGATCTTGCACAGCCCTTTCTCACTTAAATCCAATTCTATTGCAAGTCATGGCATCATCTTCCTGATGTCATGGTCTTCTTCCAGAAGAAAGAACAAACTATAACCCTTCTAGGTCCTCAAGTACGGCCTTTAGACTGTTTACAGAACAAATCCATTTATTAAGGAGATTTGTTCTATGAAGTTGCATTCAGTCAAAGGGCCACACTTGAGGACCTAGAGGACCACATATGGTCTTGAGGCAACAGGTTCCTCACCCCTGACTATAGTTTTGTTTTGTTTTTTAATATTAAGCTTAAATCAGTCTTTTTTTCAGCACTTGCTCCCTCTTTCTAGTTCCTCCCTTGGAAGGCAAGCAGAACAAATCTAATACTGTTTTCTCACAGGATTGTAAGATTTAGCTCTGGAAGGGAATTTGAGATCATCCAGTTCAACACCTTCATTTTACAGAAGAATAAACTCAGGTGAGAGAGACTTAATCATTTATCCAAGGTCACACAGGCAGGAAGTAGGAGAGCCAGCATGAAAAAACAGGTCCTATTATTCCTAATCCAGTGTCCCTAACACTAGGTTGCTTCTCATATTCCTGCTAAGTTTCTTCTTCCCCAGGCTAACCGTACTACCTCCTTAGTTGTTCCTTCAACTGATCTTTCCATAGCCTGCTTTCCAGTCCTCTCCCCATGCAGGTAGCCATCCTCTACGTACATTGTACTCTTCAATTCTTGGTTAACATGTCTTGCAACTCTCCTCTCTGCTCTTCCAAACATTCCCCATTCTTTAAGACCCTCTTCCAGTTCTAATCTCATTTTATCTGGAATAGGTGAACGTAATTGATCAGGGATTGTCTGTTCTGTTTCCCTAAATGGATCTTCCTTCAATTCAACAAGTATTAAGAGCCTGTTCCACGTTAAACACATAAAAATGACGTTTTCCCTGCCATTAAGGAGCTACCATTCCACTTCCCAATTAGATTGTGAGATATCTGGAGGCAGGGATAGACTGTATTCTTCTTCCAACGCCTTACTGAGCCAGGAGCACAGGGCTAGGTACGAAAGTGAGCTGATTGACAGGGGACCCAGGGTGTAGGAGTCCTGACCCGGCTGAGAGTCAGCCCCACTTTTCTCCTTTCAGAGAGCTCCCTAGTCAAAGTCCTTTGGGGGTGCTGGGATGCTGCTAAACTGAGCAGTACCTTCAAAAACAACTCTGTCTTTACAAACATTCGAAGGTTCACTTAGTGCCAAAGGTAAGGACCTCTCTCCAGAGAGTACAACATACTGTAAGGTACAGTTATATCTCCATACACCCCACTTCTTCAGTAGACTGTAAGTTCCTCTAGGGGAGGAATCACAGCATTAAAAAAAAAAATCCTTATAACCTCAATGCCATCTGTACATAGTAGGCATATAATAAGGATTTGTTGACTTGAATTGGCTTAATCTCAAATACCCTTATTTCTCTAGCTCCCTAAGGTTTATTAACAACAAATCTGGGAGGTAAGTGGTGCAAGGATCCTTCTTGCTATTTTCCAGTGACGGAACTAAAGCTAAGAGATGGTGGTTCCATCCAGCCAATAAACATCAGAGCCAGAATTTGAGACCATGTTTCCTACCCAGTAAGTCCAAGCTCCTTGCATTATTCCATGTTACTTCTCTATGGGGTACTCACAATCCTCTGCTTTCCTGGCTGGCTGGGAAGCTGACCTTGATCTGGTTTGAGATGGGGTATGTGAGATTCTAACTTTGGTCCTGAGCCCCCAAGCAGATTATCCCCCAAGAAACCCTGTCTGGACTCAGACTCCTGATGCTTCTCTGCCTCCAGCATCCCATGACCCAGTGCTTCTTCAGGGGCACTGTCTCCAACGTCTCACCTGATGAAGGATGTCTGCAAAGCACAGGGAAGCAGAGTGGCTGACCACACCTGACTCTCAGGGGACAGGAAAAAGACTGGAGGAATGAATGGCCTCCATGTTGGAATCCCAGCTGAAGAAAACTAAGAAACCTTCTGGTCCAATCCTCTCATTTTACAGAGGTGTCAACTAATACTAGCAGAGAAAAAGAGGGGTGGGGGCTTGCCCAAGAGTGTTTAGTGGCAAAGATGGGTCTAGATTATGGAGTTCTTAACTGAGGGTCTTTGAACTTAATTTTGTTATAACTACATTTCAATATAATTTGTTTTCTTTGTAATCTTGTGTATTTGGTTAAAAACATTACTCTGAGAGGGATCCACAGACTTTAACAGATTGCCAAAAGAGTTCCTGACCTCAAAATGCTTAAGAATCTCTGGCACAACCAAGTTTTCTGGACTCTTAGCTCACGTTACCATGGACTAGGAGTGGGACTACCATAGGGCTCCTCAAAGCAGCATGGAATAATGGCAAGGACACTAGATTTGGAGACATGAGACTTGGGTCTGAATTCTAATTCTACCATTGACTTGTTAAATGAACCTGGGAAAATTGCTTCCTCTTTTTCGGTCTCAGTTTCCTCATTTGTAAAATGAGAGAGTTGGACTCCATGATATCAAAAACCCCTCCTGCCTCTAACAATCTAGGAGCAAAATAAAAAAACAAACTTTAAAAAACAAAGGAATGAGAAAGTTTATGGCTCCTCTATTCCTATTATTAGGCAGCCAGATGGTTCAGTGGATAGAGCTTAGGCCTAGAGTCAGGAAAATCTGAGTTCAAATGGCCTTAGACACCTACTAGCTGTGTGACCCTGCATAAGTCACTTAACCTGGCTTTGCCTTAATCCGATAGAGAAGAAAATGGCAAACCTTTCCAGTATCCTTGGCAAGAAACCCCCCTGGACTATATTAGCATGCTATAGTCAGGCATGACTGAACAACAACATGCATATTCTACGTTACCATCTGAATAGATGGCATATGGAACATTTTAATCTCTTTTGGTGCCACATTCATAAACTACAGGGCATTCAAGGCTCTGCAAGTGTCTGGGCTGCAGGACTCACTCCAGGATGTCCCCAGGGTGATCTCAAGATCTGCTTATTCCAAGATTGGTTGAGAGAATTAGAATGTTTAGAAATGATTGATGGACTTCAAGTATTTGAAAAGCTATCCTTGTGGAAGAGAGGTTCAATTTGTTATGCTTGGTCACAGAGAGTAGAAGTAGGTGAAACTGATGGAAATTTTAGAGAACCAGATTTTAGGCTTGACGTGGAGAAAAATTTCTTAAAAGTTACATTTATTCAAAAGTGGAACTTACTGTCTAGTCTTGAGGTAGTGAGTTTCCTCCTCTCTGAAGGGCTCCAAGCAGAGGCCCAGTGACCTCTTAGGTTTGATGTAGAGGAAATTCTTACCCATGATCTATTGGACTAAATGACTTCCAAGTTTTGAGGTTCTCATGTACTGTTGTGACAAAGGGGCAAGATCTGAAACTTCTAAGGGTAACTGATGAAATCCCATCTTTCCTTTCCTTCTATGTGAATACTGCTCAAAATAGTAGCCCCCCACACCCCTTCTCCCCTCCCAGTGTCTGGTCAGAGTTTGCAGGTAACTGCATGTAACTGGCTCTGTTCATCAGAATCCGAAGTGTGGGGATTCATGGCAAGTCAGAGCACCGGGGGGCCTTTAGAATGTAGACTGTTACAACTGGAAGGGACCTTAGTCAAATTCCTTCAAGAGACAGAGTTGGAAATGGAGGCTCTGCAAAGTGAAGTGATCTCTCCAAGGTCTTACAGCAGGGAGGGGGGGCGGATTTAGACCAGATCTCTTGCCTCCTATCCCAGTGCACCTGCCGCCTCCTAAGGATAGTCTTAGGAGAGATGGGGACTTCTCCTGCTGGTCCTAGGAGGGCTCAGGTTTGGGGTAGACTGGACCCCCAGGACAACAAATCTTCACTCTCAGACTTCTGGGTGCCGACAGGCGCTGCTACAGTGTGTATGGGTGTGAGGGGTCGCGAGGTTGCCCTCCAGGCCAGCGGATGTGAGCCCTGGGCCCGACGGGCGGGGCTCCCGGGATGTTGCAATCAGTAGGCGGGGCGGGATGCGTCCGGCGCCGCGGGGGGCGGGAGGTGGGGGCCCGAGATTAGCTCAGCTTTACATCACCCCAGGCCGATGGCTGGGCCGGCTATCTGCCGCGGCAGCCCAGACGCTTGTAGAGCCAGCTGCAGAGGCTCCGCACTGACGGGACAGCGGCGCAAACATGCCGGGGAGGTGGGCTCTCTGAGCCTTTCCTCAGCCCCAGCCCCAGCCAGCCGGACCCAAGCAGATGAGTCCCCTGACCTCGAGAGCAAGGTAGCCCCTTGGCGTGGTGGTAACCGGGGCAGGACGGGGGGAGGTCGGGGGTAGCCGAGTCCCTGAGTCGCTTAGAAGTACGGGATGGGGGAGAGTGGCTTGGGCTGTGGGTCCGTATGGGGCAGAGGCTGGGGAGTTGTGGGTCTTTGTTGTGTGTTGTGTGTTGTGTATGTAGCTAGCAGCTAGGAGAGCAGTCTGAGGGAGTTGTGTAGGGGACAGAGGCCGAGAGTTAGGTTTGGGAGTGCGGGCGGTGGGCAGGACCATTGTCGAAGTTCTTTGTTTGCGTTTTGTTTGTGTTACGAGAGCAGGAGAGGGAGCCACGGAGAGGAGGTTGTATGTGCCTTTGTTGTGTGTGTTTGCTTGGAGGACAGGCAAGTAAGTTGTAGTAGTCAGGTTGTATCCGGCGCAGGGGGACAGAGGTGAGAATGTCACCAAAGAGGAGTGCGTGCATGTGTGTCCATCAGTGTGTCAGCCTTTGGATCACCGGGACTCGGGTGTGTCAGGGCCCGGGTGGAAGTTGTGTCAGTGGGTGATGAAGCCTGGGTGGGTGCCTGGCCCCGATGCCTTAAGGCTCTGGTGCCTGAGATGTGGCATCATCCCTGTGACGTGTTGTCAGCAGAAGCGTGGTGAGGTTATATGTGTTTCCTGTGTAGGCTGGGTATGAGAGCCGATTTGCTTCTAAACAGTGCAGTTAGTCATAGACTTTGGGCTGAGAAGAACCCCAGAAGTCACCTAAAGCAATCATCTCGATTTAGAGAGATGAAATGACTTTCATCTTTGGTATTTGAACCTAGATCCTATCCAGCATCCATTCCACCAGCCTATGGTGATCGCTGTACCCTATTATGCTTCAAATTAAGAACAACAGCCTACTCTCTCTAGTGTTATATGGTTTAAAAAACCTTTTCCTTGATAAAACCCTGAGAGGTAACTAGCTACTGCTAGGATTTTGTCTCCATTATATAGGGGTAACTGAGGCACAGGGAGGAAAAGTGTCTTGTCTAAATTTAAGCTAGTAAATTTCAAGATCAAGGTCCTAAGACCCAGGTCCTCTGAATTCAAATTAGTGTTTTTTTCCATCACAATAGTCAACTCCCTCTCTGCTAAGGGGCAACACTAACTCTGTCCAACACTAATAACTTTCCACAGGAGTATGAGGGGTGGGCACGGGCCCTTAGGGGATGCCAGAGCAGGCCTTCTGAAGCTGATCTAACTTTCGTGATGCCCACTGCCCTTACCGTTTCCAAGCTGTAGTAGGCCACTCCCACCCTTGGCACATGCCCCAAGGGCACATAGCTTCCGGTCTCACCGGAGTACTGGCTGCCTGTTGCCAGGGAGATATCATCTCACCCTCCCCCATCCCCAAGAGAGGTTCCTGGGTAGGACTGTCTGAAGTAAGGGCCTTTGGGGGATTGAATTTGTCTGTCCTAGCTCCTGGTCTGTTCATCCATGGTATATATGTGTATGTGTATATATGGTTTGTCTTTCCAATGTGTCAGGCTCTACCCTAGCTTTCCTGTCCATGTGTATTAAATATATTGGGGGAGGAGGTGATTCTACCTGGTGTGTCTATCAGTCTTCTTGCATATTCAGGGTATCATAATTATCAGGTCTTGAACTAATTAAAGATCATTTAGGTCCATCCCCTTATTTCACAGATGAAGAAACTGAGACCCAGAGACTTTACGTGACATACTAAAGGTCACATAGATGTTTTTCGGGGTGCATGTGTGTCTTGAAAGTTTTGAGTGGAAGGAATAAAATAAGCCTAAGCATTTATTAATTGCTTGTTATGTGCCACGAATTGTCCTAATCACTTTGCAAATAACTACCTCATTTGATCCTCATAACAACTTTGGGAGGTAAGTGCTATTCTTATCCCCATTTTACAGATGAGGAAACTGAGGCAGACAGCACTTATGACTTGCACAAGGTCACACAACTAGGGAGAAAGTGTCTGAAACTGGATTTGAACTTGATTCTTCCTGACTACAGACCCAGCATTCTTTCTAGTGTACCACCAGGGGAAAGGGTCATTGGGTGTGGGGGTGGGTTCATTTGCTGGGGTGGGGAGGGAAGAGGAAGGATGAATTCATGTGTTGGGTCATGCTGTATAAGTCTTGTTGTATGTTTGTTGATCCCCAGGGCTCCAAAACAGTCCCTGACATTGACTTACAGCAGGAAAGGGAAAGCTGGCTAAGAGTGTAGGAGAGGATGTCAAGGGAGATAGGATGGCTTCCTGGAAGCCATCTTGGACCAAGGAAAGAATAGTGCTCTTCCCCCGAGAGCCACCTGGTGTGGACTTCTGTCCAGGCTAAAAGCAGCAATTCCACCCTGAGGCCCTGTGAGGAGCGGAGCATGAAGGGGCTAAGGGTTCAGCTACCTAGCCAGGCTCTAGCACTAAGTAGCTATGACCTGGGTGAGTCATTTCCTTTTTCTTGGTGTCACTGTCTCCATCTGTCAACTGGAGAATGGTGCGTATCTCCTCTCCCTCAGAGAGCTGAGGATTCTGTGAGCCTCTCATTTAGAGAATGAGCCTCGTCTTTGACTCACACCTGGAAAGGGTGTTGGGTTTGGAGTTGAGGGGACCTAGGTTCGCCTCTTATCTCTGCCACTCGATTCCTATGTAACTTTGGACAAGTTACTTCAATTCCCTAGGCTTGAGTACTTCCCCCAGGCTCATACAATTACTGTGTGTCAGACCCAGGTCTTGAAACTAGGTCCTTCTGACTCCAGTGCTGGCCCATCCACTCTATCCAGCTTTCTGTTGTTCATTGATGTTCAGCTTTTTGTGACTCTGTGGGCCTAGCACGCCAATATTGTTCATAGAGTTTTCTTGGCAAAGACACTGGAGTGGTTTCCCATTTCCTTCTCCAGTGGATTGGGCCAAATTGAGCTTAAGTGACTCGCTGTGGGTCATATAGCTACTAACAGTGTCAGGCTGGATTTGAACTCAAGTCTTCCTGAATGCAAACACAGTGCTCTAGCCACTGAGACGCCTAGCTGCCTTTCCTGAGATGGCAATAATACGTAAAATGGTCTACCTCATAGTTGTGAAGTTTTAGTCTTGATTTTTGCTAATTTGCTGGGTGCTCTTGGACAAATCTCTTTCTCTCTGAACCTCAGTTTTCTCCTCTGTAAAATGACCCTTTCCAGCTTTAGCATTCTGGTTTAAGCTCAATTCTACCTCTGACATTCCATGATCTATGTCCTAAGATCTTTTCCAACACTGATTATTTTCTGTTCTGTTCCAAAATGTCACATGATGTCTATTTATAGGTATATCCTAGGATTGAAAATTGGAAGGGAGAGTACAGATGAGGAAACTGAGACCAAGAGTTTGTAACTGATGTGTGCAGGACCACGGAGAGCTGGGTAATTGGAGAGCTGGGAATTGAACTCATGTCCCCTGACTCCAAATCCAGGAACTCCATAGGTGACAGTCTGAGATGCCCTGGGGATCCCTAGGAACTCTCATTTCCAATGCCCTTTTAAAATCTCTTTACCTTCTTGTCCCTAGATGAACCTCATTCCAGTGACACTCTCTGTGGATTCTCCCCGGAGGAAAAAACAGCTGGAATTTGATGACAATGAGGATGACTTAGTTCCAGAGCAGCCCCCCCTGAAGCGAGCCCATCGAGACCCTCAGCTTTGCCCAGCTCCCTGCCAGCAGCCCCTCATCAGACCCCCAGAGCCCACCTCTGATGCTCCTGCAGCCTTTTCCAGGCTGGGACCCTACGTACTCCTAGAGGCCCAGGAAGGTGGCAGGGCCTACCGGGCAGTGCACTGCCCCACAAACACGGAGTATGTTTGTAAGGTATGAACCACTGTTTCCCAACCCCTCAGGCCTTCCACGACATTGGAGGGCAGGGGCAGAGAATGTCCTGTTGGAGAGGTCGGCTTGTGGGAGGGGGTGTGGTGGGGATGGGAGGTAGCGGCATGAAGGTCACGGTGCACCACAACCAAGGGTCTGGTGCCAACTTCTAGCCTGTTGCCTGCTGGCCCTTAGATTGCCCTGAGGGTATGAAGTGGAAATTGGAGGAACCCAAAGGATTTCAGGAATGGCAGGAAGACAGAGAGCTGTCTCTGGATGTACCCATCTTCAGACCCTAGAATTTGGCCCATTAGAATAGAGAACAGGGAGTGTTGCTGGGCACACTCTTAGAACACACTCTTAGAGGCAGCTGGTGGCACAGTGGTCAAGGTGCTAGGCCTAGAGTCAGAGAGACCTAGGATCAACTCTGACCTCAGACAGAGGTGGCTGACCTGGGCAAACCCTTTAATACTATCTGCCTCAGTTTCTTCAACTACAAGGTGGAGATAGTAAGAGCACCTATTTCACAGGGTTATTGAAGATAAAATGAAATCGTTACAAAAGGACAGCTAGGTGGCTCAGGGATAGAGCACTGGGGCTTAGGAGGACTTGACTTCAAATCCCACCTGAGACACTAGCTGTGTGACCCTGGGCCAATCACGTATCCCTCTTTGCCTCAGTGTCCTCATTTGTAAAATGAGCTGCAGAAGTAAATAGCAAAGCACTCCAATCTCTTTGCTGAGAAAAACTCAACTTGTGTCATGCCTGAAATGACAGAACAATAACACAGTGCCTGTTAGCTAGTAGGCCCAATAAAAATGTTTATTCCCTTCCCTCCCAGTTGGGACACAGAATGTCAGAGCTCTAAAGGACCTTACTTGGATCATAGATTCTCTGACTTGGAAGGGACCTCAGAGACCATCTAGTTCAACTTGTACCTCTCTACAGCACCCTCAATAAGGCATCATCCAGGGGTGGCTAGGTGGGCGAAGTGAATAGAGCACAGGTCCTGGAGTCAGGAGGACCTGAGTTCAAATCTGGCCTCAGACACTTAACACTTACTAGCCATGTAACCTCGGGCAAGTCACTTAACCCCAATTGCTCTACCTTCTCCCCTTCAAAGAGCAAAAAAATAAAATAAAAAATAAGGCATCATCCCGTTTCCACTCTGAAGATCTTAGACCCTAGTATCAGGGCTTCAGTGGACTTTAGAACATAGAACATTAATGTTTCTATGTGTAGGTCTCAGGCTCCACTAAGGTTCAGATGATTTAATGCTGAAAAGGATCTCAGAAATTATCTGTTCCAGGGATTCTTAACATATGGGGTCCATGGACTTTAAAAAGATTTTTTAAATAATGGCATAATTCAATATAAGTGGTATAATTGGGTTTCCTTTGTAAATCCTAGCTGTTTTTGTTTTATGGATTTAAATTATTTTTCTGAGAAGGGATTTTTTAGCTTCACCAGACTGCTAAAGGGGTCCATGACACAAAATAGGCTAAGAAATCCTGCTCTAGTCCAACATGCTCCTTTTACAAAGGAGAAAACAGAGGTCCAAAGGGCCTGGCTAATGGCTGCCCTTGGAGGTACCTAGCTTGTTCCTATCAGAGGCCTTCACCCTCTGGCTAGTGCCTTGTCCAAGGTCATTGCCCAGTCCTTGCCCAGATTGGAAGATGGCACTCCATTAGTGGCTGTTCTTTTTTAGATCAAGGGTTCTTAACCTGGTGTGAGATAGATTTCAGGAGATCTGTAAATTTGGATGGGAATGTGTGTGTATATATATATATGTATATATGTATATATACATATATATATATAAATATACTAACCTTTAACTGAAATTTAGCATTTCCTTCAGTTATGATAAAAAAACACCACCATTATTTTGAGTAGGGATCCACAGGCTTCATCAGACTGCCAAAGGGGTCCAGGTATGAAGTGTTCCGGGCGGGTGTGGGGATACTTGTTTTAAAAGATAATCTGAAAAAAAAAAAAAGATAATCTGCTGTTTAGGTTCATTGACGTATTAGACCCAATTCTGATGCTGGCTGCTAGTGTGACCTTGGACAAGTCAATTCTCTCTGGGCAACAGTTTTCCCCTATGTAAAAGAGTTTGGGGTAGGTGACTTTCTAGGGTCCCTTCCATCCCCTATAGTCTAGGATTCTATATTTCCTTAGCCTGTTAATGCCAAACTTGGATAATACCTGCTTGGTTGTGCTGGTGGGTGCTGGCCCCTCGTGGACATTATTAGAATTGCGACTAATCCCAACCTTCCTTTTTTAGGTCTATCTAGCTGGTTCTTATCAAGAGTTGCTGTCTCCCTATGCTCACCTACCCCAACACCCTCACGTAGCTCCTGTGGCTGAGGCAGTCTTGGGCAAGCATCATGTCTATGTATTCTTCCCAAGGGCATATGGGGATATGCACAGCTATGTGAGGGAGCGAAGACGGGTCCCCGAGTGGGAGGCAGCCTCACTCTTCTTCCAGATGGCCCAAGCTGTGGCCCACTGCCACCAGCACAATCTGGTCTTGCGAGACCTCAAGCTAAGGAAGTTTGTCTTTGTCAACCAGGAGAGGTGAGAGCCTGAAAGCAAGCATCCCCACCCTGAACACCCCTTATTCCCCCCACCCCCACCCTAAACACCCCTTACTCCTCCCCACACTCCCCCAGAACATCCCTTACTCCCTCCCCCACCCCACCCCACCTCTGTCCTGCCAAAGAAACCTGGGTTCATAATCATTCAGCCACAGGTTTGGCTTATAGTTCTCAACCCAGCAATTGATGATTGTTCATTAAGGACCTACTATGTGCTAGGTGCTGGGAATACAATATAATGAATGAAACAATCCCTCCTGGCAAAGAGTTTGCACCCAGGTTATAGTGATGGCCACAATGGCCTCACTCCCCTCATGCCCCTTGGAGCCAGGAATCATAGAACACAAGATGTTTGCCCATAATGAATATGTTGGAATGAAGGAACCATAGAACACAGATTGTCAAAGCTGAAGAGAAACTTAGAGACCAATCAGTCAGTCAACAAACATTTATTAACCTCTTACTGTGGGCCAGACACTGTGCCAAGTTCTGGGGGTATAACAAAAGGCAAAAGCAGGCTCCCTGCCCTCAGGGAGTTCACATTCTAATGGGGAGGCAACATGCACATAATTCGGTACATACAAGATCCATATAGAATAGATAATGATAATAATAACTGACGTGTAGCATTTACCATATGCCAGGCGCTGGGCTAGGTGCTTTACAATTATTGTCTAATTTGATCTTCATAGGAACTCTGGGAGGAACGTGCTATTGTCTCCTCCCCCTTTTTACAGATGAAGAAACTGAGGGAAACTTGGCCAAGATGCCACAGACAGGGCTTGCCTGAGCCCAGATTTGAATTCAGGTTTTCCTGACTCTAGGCCCAGCGCTCTATCTTCCGTACCATCTAACTGTCCTCAAAAATGGACAGTATGGTAAATGGAAAGAACATAGTCTTAGAGGGGAAGTATGCTTCTTATTGTGATGAGCCAAGACCCAGAAGGAAGGGAACAATTGCTGACCTGGCCTTCTCTTATTCTCTCTCCCTTCCCTAGGACAAAGCTGGCTCTGGAGAATCTAGAGGACTCGTGTCTGCTAACTGGGCCAGATGACTCCCTGTGGGATAAGCACGGCTGCCCAGCCTACGTGGGGCCTGAGATCCTCACCTCCCGGGACTCCTATTCAGGCAAGGCAGCTGATGTGTGGAGCCTGGGAGTGGCGCTCTATACCATGTTGGCTGGTCGCTACCCATTCCAGGACACAGCCCCTGCCCTGCTCTTTGGCAAGATCCGCAGGGGCGCCTTTGCCCTCCCTGAGGGCCTCTCAACCCGTGCCCGATGCCTTGTCCGCTGCCTGCTCAGGCGGGAGCCCAGTGAGAGGCTCACTGCCCAGGGCATTTTACTGCACCCCTGGTTACGGGGAGGGGGGAACCCCTCTGAAGAGCCTAGAGTATGGGTGGCAGAGCAGGTGGTGCCAGACAGCCATGACTCCAGGGAGGAGGAGGCCAGGCAGGAAACTGAGGAGGAGCTGTATAGTTAGGCCAGGAGGGCATCTCTTCTGTTATGCCCTAACCCTGACTGGCCCCACTGCCTGGGGGCAGCTCAAGTCTCATGGAAACTCCCCTCCTTCCTCTTTGAATCAAGCCAAACCCCACTCAAGTGCCTTAACAGTGGAAAAGAAGGGAGGCATGTGTGTGTGTACACAATTGTCACCTGCTGTGCACACTTGTCACACACACACACACACATGCTAGTGTGTGCACACACTAGTATGCATGAGGCTTGGTGCCCACATGTGGCAAACCCAGGCTGAACATATCCTGGCCCACACACATGGTGGTGCCATATTTTTATGGTGCTGTACAAACACCCAGAAGTTGCGGCCTTAGCTTCCGGATCTGAGTGGCCAGAAGGCCCCCTCAGGGCCCTTCCCCTGGGGACTCAGAGTGCTAGGGAAGGATGCTGGAGGGAGAGCTGGGCCATCAGCCAGCCAATAAGAAAATAGTAGGAGAGGCCTAACTTGGGGTGGGGAGACTGGGAAGAAGGTATTATCCTGGGCAGACTGGAAGGTCTATATTTGGGGGAAGGGGGGAGCCGGTGAGAAGGCAGCCATCTCAGGTATCAGGCAAAGCCTCCAGTGCTTGGTTCCAGAGCTCGAGGGCATATGAGGAATTGTAGGCCCAGGCCTCTGATGTAGGCCTTCCTTACACCAGGGAAGGGTAGTATGAAGGACTTCTCAGGCCCCAAGAGAGGCCCTCAGCTTACTTACTCTGGGAACTGTGTTTTCCCTTCCCTGTCCCCAAACACCAATTCAGCATTCCTTCAGGCTGTGTGATTTCAGAGCCAGTCAAAGGGTTCAGTCTGAGAACCAGGCCCTCTCCCAAGAGGCCTGTTCCTGTGCCTGGACACCTGCTCCCTCATTTCCCCTGGGACCTCCAATTGACTCTGTGGGGAAAGGACATGATATGCAGCATCTATTTTTGTCTTTTGACTAATAAAGGACATTTAAAAAATACTTCCAATTCTCCATATGGTTTCCTTGGCCCACCTCACCCCACCCCTTTTTCCCTGGCTTGAAAGTAGCTCCTCAGAGAAAGGTCATGTTCACTCGACCTCTGGGGGGTATGAGGAGGCTAAGATGCCCTGGAATTGCATCTAGGCGGGGGGGGGGGG
>CM053585.1:253953884-253973463 GCA_028646515.1 Pseudochirops corinnae | reverse complement strand
TTGGGGAGTTTCCTGGGGCCACTGAGAGACTGTGACTTGCCCAGAGTCACCAAGGCCGGATGTGGCAGAGGCAGGACTCTGGAATCACTTCTCTTATTTACTGCACCTTTCCTAATTCCTGAATAAAATCCATTCCTGACTTGCCTTAAGGACAATTTCATCATCAGAAATTGAAGGAAGTCACAAAAGGAGCTGTTTTCCTGAACCTGATTCCAGTCAACCAGGGAAGGTGGCTACTGAAGCAGAAATGACAATAATCCTGGGGGAAGTGACTGTTCCACCTCAGAATTCCTCTGTTTAGCTTTAAAAAAATTTTTTTTTGCTTTTTGGAGGGGAGAAGGCAGGGCAATTGGGGTTAAGTGACTTGTCCAAGGTCACATGGCTAGTGGGTATTAAGTGTCTGGGACTGAATTTGAACTCAGGTCCTCCTGACTCCAGGGCCAGTGCTGTATTCACTTTGCCACTTAGCCGCCCCTCACCTCAGAATTCCTAAAGAGAAGAAAGCTGGGTATAGACTAGCATCAAGATTTGTTGCTTTTTAAAATTTTTATTTTTAGTTCTAATTCTCTCCCTCTCTCTACACCTTTGAGAAGAGAAGATCAGAAATAGAATACCCATCATACATCTTATCATTCACAACATTTTCACATTAGCCATAACATGAAGATTCAATGGTTCGAAGAAAGGATGTGTGGTAACCCTTAGACTAGAGGCCTTTAGGTGAAGTTAGACTAGGAGGTATGTGAAGTTCTCAAGAATGGAATTCTGAAGACAAAGAGATGAGATCTGAACGAGTAAGAAAAATGAGAGTTGTCCAGGGAGATCAGTGTAGATGCAGAAGGAACACCGCGACTGACTTTTTGATTCAATTTCATTTTTAAAAATGTTTTATTGATGCAATTTTCTTTTTAAATATCATTTCCTATTGACTTCCCCAATAGAGCCCTCCCTTGTAAACAAATAAGAATAACAACAGCAACAATAATAATAAGCTATCATTTTTATATGGCCTTAACATTGACGGAGCACTTTACACATTGTTTTATTTGAGCCACACAAGAACCCTGTGAGATAGGTACTGTTATCCTCGATTTTACAGGCTCAGACAGATTAGAATTGCTCACAGTCACATAAGTACCCATGTGGGGTACGGAGACCCTAAAAATCCCCTACCTAAGAAAAATCAAAAGTTAGAGGTATCTTGAGGAAGGAACAGGAAGTTTTATTCTCTTCCTCCATAGGAAGAGGGCAGTCCTCTCCATGGCAGGTATCAAGGAGAGAAGGCATATTACAAAAGAGAACAAGAATTTATACCCTAATGAAGTCAAGCCCCCTGCCCCTGTCTGTCCCTTCCCCCATTGGCTGGGAGGCGGGCTCTCAGTCTTGGTTCTAAATCCAACCCAATGGTGGATAACAGAAGCCTGCCACTATCTCCTATTGGCAGGGAGGTGGGACAGGAAGCCAAGGTATCATCCGTCCTTATTTGGTAAACGCCAAAGCAAGGGAGGGGAAAAGGTCGCAAGCAAGGGTGGAGGTCAAAAACTCCTGAAAAAGGGCCTAATGCTTTTAAGGGTGTGGTATACAAGGGTAGAGGTCTAAAACTCCTCAAAGGGACCTCATGTTGATGACAACAAGGGGAGGGGGGGAAGGGTACTAGGTTGTGTAAACCCAGGACTCAGGCCTGTCCAGTCTTACAAAGTCTGTCTCTGGTTTCCAGACAGTTTCTCTCCCTTCTCATTCTAAGGAGTCTTCACAGACGATGCAGAGAGTGTACCCCACTCATACCTAAATGCAGGTTTCAAATCTAGGTCTTCCTGACTCTTAAGTTCACCTCTCTGTCCATTTTGCCAGGCTGTCACTCTAAATGAGTATATTCAAGCAAAACAAAGTATCTTGGTTCTTTAGTCTTCTAAAATCATTACTGGTCACTGCTGTATATCAGCGTTCTGAACTCTTCCAATGTTGTTTTCCTCTATACTACTACAGACATGGAATGTGTTCTGATCCTGCTTATTTTACTCTTCTTCTGTTAATGTAAGTCTTCCCAGGTTTCTCTGAACCTTTCACTTTAATAATTTCTTATGCTCCAATAGTATTGCTTTATGTGTAGGTGCCACAATTTGTTCGGCTGTTCCCTGACTGGTGGGCAGTCACTGTTCTAGTTCTAGTTTCTAGTTCCCTGCTACTTGAAAAAGTGTCTGCTATAAATATTTTTGTATATATGGGAACTTTTCCTCTGTGGCTTACCTCTTTGGTGTATATCCTTCTAACTTGGAGTTTAAAAAGACAAGTAGAGAAGGACCTATCTCACCACCTACAAGGGATATGAAGTGACAAGATTGTATAGTGGAAAGAGCATGGGTCCTAGAGTCAGGGGGCCTGGGTTCAAATCCTGCCTCTGTCATTTCCTATCTGTTCCATTTGAAGCAAATTGTCATCCCTCCAACAGGTCTCAGTTTCCTCATCTGTAAAAGGAAGGGGTTGGATTAGGTACTCTCTGAGATTCCCTTGTAGTAGCAGATTTAAAATGTCTGGACTTTATATTGCATATCATTTAAGACTCCCCAAAAGTATTTCTTCTCCCATTTAATGCCTGAAACTCCTGCCTCCTCATTATCCTCTGTCTCTGGGGGTTCTCCCTCCCTCTGATTAGAGAAAGTAGAGAATGAACAAGATTCTGTGAAGGATGTCACAAAACAGACCTATCTTTATTCATTTACCAAGCCAATAGATATTTATGAAGCATCTAGTATGTGCCAGTTGTTGGGGGTGTTTTCAGTCATATCTGACTCTTTGTGACACTATTTAGGGTTTTCTGGACAAAGATATTGATGTGGTTTGCCATTTCCTTCTCCAGCTCATTTTACAGATGAGGAAACTGAGGCAAACAGGGGTGAAGTGACTTGCCCAGGATCACATAGTTGATGTTTCTGAGGTCACATTTGAACTCAGAAAGATGAGTCTACCTGATTTCAGGCCTGATGTTCTATCCACTGCATCGTCTAGCCACCCCATATCTATGTGTCTGGCACTTTGCTTAAGTGTTAGGTATACAAAGAAGGGCAAAATATCATTCCTGGAGAACTCTTCTCACATCCTCCATATAAGGAAGGGGCACATGTAGCCAACTCATCATTTCCCACTTGTCTTCACTCCTCTGACTTTGCAAAAACCCTGAGCTGGGTTATTCTTCCTTTTCCCTTTCAATTTCTTTCTTTCTTTTTTTCAGTTTTGGTTATCTGATTTGTTTTATAATCCCAACTATACACATAACATATATAGACGCACAAACACATATAACAGGCAGTTCAATTTTATTCAACATAAACTCTGTTTCTTAATTTTTTCCCTTAATTTTTATTTTCAGTTTCAAATAATCTTCTACCCATTCCCCACCCATTGAGAAGGCAAGAAATACAATACCCATATACATGAAGCCATGTCTGGGCCTGGGGAGGGTGGGAGGGAAGCAAGAAAAATAAAGAAAATATGTTTCAATCTGCAACTAGACTTCACTAGTTCTTTCTCTGGAGGTGGATAGCACTTTTCATCGAGTCTTTGGGAATTGTCTTGGATCATTGTTTTGATCAGAGTAGCTAAGTCTTTCACAATTGATTACTGTTAGAATATTGTTGCTACTGCGTATAATGTTCTCCTATTTGTGCTCACTTCATTTTGCACCATAAATCTCTCATTTGATCCTTCCAACAACTTTGGGTGGTACTGTACTAGTAAGGTGGAATTTCAGCTCAAATCTCCCTGACTCCACACCCAGCACACCATCCACTGGGCCACTTAACTTGCTATAAAACATGATGAATATGATAAATACAGAGGAGTGTAGAAAGACTAGAGGCAGCTAGGTGGTGCAGATGGTAGAGTGCCGGTCCCAGAGTCAGGGAGACTCATCTTCCTGAGTTCAAACCTGGCCTCCGACACTTACTAGCCATGTGACCTTGGGCAAGGCATTCGACCCTGTCTGCCTCAGTTTCAGAGCTGTAAAATGAGCTGGAGAAGGAAATGGTAAGCCACTCCAGTATCCTTGCCAAGAAAACCCCAAATGGGGTCACAGAGAAGAGAATATGACTGAAAAACGACTGAACAACAAATAAATGAGATAGTTTATAAAGAGCTTAAGAGCTATAGAAATGGTATTATTATTACGATATAGTTATTATTTCGATGTGGAGCAGCCCTAATCTTTGCACCTTCCTCAGCCTCTCTAGGTCTACAACCTTCCCTCCACGACACCCCCCCATACTTACTCTTCCTTTGTCAATTTCTCGGATTCCTCTCCCACCCAATGAGGCTTCTCTGATTCGTGACTCCGCCTCCCGCAGCCCCGCCCCCTCCGGGCCCTGGACGTATCTGATTCCCCACTCCTCCGCCTCTGCCTCTGCTTGGGGCTGGCCCTTCCTACTCCTTCCTCCCTTTTCCTCCGCCTTCCCCGGGCCACAGCCAAGCCGGGGCCGGATACGGTGGTGAGTAGAGCCTACGAGGGCTGGGGAGGTTGCCCAGGTCGTCGCCGCCCGCCAGGGGCCGAGAGGAATCGTCCGCGGAGCGCCAGCTCTGCCTTGGGACCCCGCGACCCCCGCCAGGGGCAACCTTGGTAGCCTTCGCCCAGCATCGCAACCTGGCCCCAACCAGGTCGGCGCCTCCGCCTACCCAGGTGTCTGTCCCCCTTCCCCCGCCTCCCCAAGTCCCCCTCCTATGGCCGAAAGTTTCCCTTCCCTCTTCCCCTCTCCGGCCTTTCTCCCTCATTTCCTGACCCGGGGTCACTTTCGGGTTTCTATTCTCAAGCCCCTCCCCTTCCCAAGCTTGATGGCCCCCGAAAACTATAGGCCCGACGATTACCCTATTTGGGCCTGTTTCCCCACTGTAAAGTAAGGGAACTGAACTCTAGGTTCTTGAGGCCCCTTCCAGCCCAGACATTCTTTGTGCTAAGGTCCCTTCTAATTCTGACATTTTATCTCCGGAGAGCTCTGAAATTCTGTGTTCCAAGGTCTCTTCCAGCCTTGACACATTACATATCCTAAGATTCCTTCCAGCTCAGACGTTCTGTAGTCTAAGGTTTCATCTAGCTCTAACATTATGTTCTAAGATTTTTTCAGCTCTGACATCCTGTGTTCCAAGGTCTCTCCCAGCCTTGACATTATGTATTTATTCTAAGTTCTTCAGCTATGACATTCTGTGTTCTAAGGCTCCTTCTAGCCCTGAAATTATATATTCTAAGGTCTCCTCCAGCTCAGACATTCTGTGTTCTAAGATTCTTTTCAGCTCTGACATTCTGTGTTCCAAAGTTCTTTCCAGCTCTGGCATTTTATGTTCTGGACTCCTTTAAATCCTGTATTCCTATGATAGATTTAGGTTCCCTGCGTCCCTCTAACCTCCCTTCCCCCCCCCCCCCATCCCTTTTCAAATTCACTGGTGTTATTGTCACTACCACGAATTAATTCTCTATTATTCAAGGGCCTGCTTTGTAACTGCCTGTTGTTAGCTTTTCTCCCCTCACCACTAGCATGCCAATGGGCACAGAGGAGATAAACTCATTTTAATACCAGTCAGTGTACAGTAGAATTAAAAGAGTGAATCTGCAGCCAAAAAAACTCAGAACTCATCATCCAGATGAAAACTGCAAAGGTTTGTTAAACACCAAACCAGTGCAGAGTTGATGTGTTAGAGATTTAGGGGTATACTCTGATCTATGCTAAGGGATATACAGCTTAGGCAGCTGGTAGGCAGATACTGGGGCACGGTGACTCCTGAACTGAAATAGGAAGGGAAGGATTGACAGATGGTAACTGTTCCAAGCAAACGTGAAAGTATGAATCAAGGTTGGGAGTCCAGAGAGAGCTGAATCACCCAGGATTGGGGAGGAGGCCCATTTGGGTGGAAGGTCGAGAAGTAGAATTTGTGAAGGCAATAAGACTGACTTTGCTCACAATAATAAATGTTTGATGAACTAAAACAGTGAAGCAAGACTAGAAAGGGCCCTGAGTATCATATCTATATTTGCACACCATGTTTTAGTAGACATTTTGAGATATAGAGCTAAGTTTTTCTCAGATGATTGTTGTGTTTGTCCATCGTTCTCAAAGAGGACCATGACATTAGGGAGAAGATGACATGACTTGCAGCTGACTTTGATTCGAGTGAGGGAAGGCTGTACAAGGTCGCCAGCCTCACTTTCTCCTCCAGAGCCATCTGGGTCCAGTGGCCAGATATTCATCAGGATGACTAGAGATGGCCCGGGATGCAGTGGGAGACCCTGGTTCTTTTAGGCTAAGGTCTTTACAGGTTACCTCACTTTGAGTGAGGTAACGCCCATTCAGTGAATAGGCCTCTTTAAGAAGTGAGTAGAGGAATGACTCCCTTAATATATATCAAACTGGGAGGAGAAGACCCTCAGGATAGCTGACCAAAAGAGAAACAGTTACTATTTACCTTCACTTTTAGCCTGGAGGGTCCAAAAAATAGCCATTAAGTGGTGGTTGGGCAGGGACCTATTATCCAATCTCCAGAGTGAAATGGGTTTAAGGTTTGGTCTTTGGGAAAGAAATTTAGCCAATAAACCTCAAGTTAACTAGGCTGCTTTCAGGCATCAACATTTATTTTCCTTTGGCAAGGAGAGGGAAAAGGAGAGAATGAAGATGAGGGAGAAGACGAGTTGAGTTACTTAACTGGCTGGGTCCCCGTTCAGTTAAGGGAATCATGAAAGGTCTCAGAGCTGGGAAGGAATGTGGTTGGAGCTGAACATTAGAAAGATTTTGGCTGAGTATATTGGCTAAAACACCCGTTTGGAGGTTTTTATAAAAGTCCAATGAGGCTTTTTTTTTTGATGGGGCTTGCCTAAAGATAGTCAAGAAGAAAGGAGGAAGATAACTGGGAAAGAGACTGAGTACATAAAATTGAAAAGTACTTGGGAGAACTTGCAGTTCAATCATCAATACAATTTGGTACTGGCTAAGAAATAGAGTGGTAGATTAGTGGAATAGATTAGGTACACAATACACTGTAGTAAATGACCATGCTAATCTTGTGTTTGATAAACCCAAAGATCCAGACTTTTGGGACAAGAACTCACTATTTGACAAAAACTGCTGGAAAAACTGGAAAGCAGTTAGGCAGAAACTAGGTACAGACCAATATCTCACACCATATACCAAGATAAGGTCAAAATGGGTAAATGATTTAGACATAAAGGGTGATATAAACAAATTAGGAGAGCATGGAATAGTTTACTTGTCAGATCTACAGATAAGGGAAGAACTTATGACCAACAAGAGACAGAGATCATTATGAGATGTAAAATAAATAATTTTGATTACATTGAATTAAAAAGAACTTGCACAATGCAGCCAAGATTAGAGGAAAAGCAGAAAACTGGGGGCATTGGGAAGGTGGAACGTACAGCAAATTTCTCTGATAAAGGCCTCATTTCTCAAATACATAGAGAACTGAGTCAAATTTATAAGAATACAAGTTACTCCCCAATTGGTAAATGGTGAAAGGATATGAATGGGCAGTTTTTAGATTAAGAAATCAAAGCTATCTTTGGTCATATATAAATGCTCTAAATCACTATTGATTAAAGAAATGCAAATTAAAACAATTCTGAGGTACCACCTTACACCTATCAGATTGGCTAATATAACAGAAAAGGAAAATTATAAATGTTTGAGGGGATGTGGAAAAATTGGGACACTAATGCACTGTTGGCAGAATTATGAACTGATTCAGTCATTCTGGAGAGCAATTTGGAACATGCCCAAAGGGCTATAAAAATGTGCGTACTCTGACTCAGTAATATTACTACTAGGTCTATATCCCAAAGAGATTAAAAAAAAAAAAAGGAAAAGGACCTATATATACAAGAACATTTATAGCAACTCTTTTTGTGGTAGCAAAGAATTGGAAATTGAGGGGATACCGATGGGGAATGGCTGAATAAGTTGATGGAATACTATTGTACTATAGGAAATGACAAGCAGGATTCTTTGAGAAAAACCTGGAAAGACTCATGCAAACTGATGCAAAGTGAAGTGAGCAGAACCAGGAGAACAGTGCATATAGTAACAGCAATACTGTATGATAACCACCTGTGAATAATTTAGCTATTCTCAGCAGTTCTAAAGGATTTAGGATGAAAAATGCTATCTGCCTCCCAGAGAAAAAACTAATAGAATCTGAATGTGGTATACTTAAAAAAAAAAGCAACCCAACACTGTATTTTTCTTGGTTTTTTTGGTCTGTGTTTTCTTTCACAGTGTGGCTAATGTAGAAATATGTTTCGCATGCCTGCACATGTATCAACACACATATATAACATATCAAGTTATGTGCCTTCTCAAAGAATGGGGAGGGAAGGAGAGAATTTGTAGCTCAAAATTTTAGAAAATGAATGTTAAAAATTGTTTTTACCTGCAATTGGTAAAAATAAAGTAAAATATTTTATAACAATCAAAAAAAGAAAGTATTTGGTTAATGATTACATATGGAAAGAGAGAAAAAAATAAAAAATGAGAGAGACTTTTCAAAAGCAGAAATATTCTCAGACCAAAGAAGAATAACTTTTGAATTTTCCTGAATGGGGCATTATCCCCCTTCTCCTCTCTTGTTTGCTTGGGTTCTCCCATGGCTTCTAGGGTAAAGAAGAACTCTGGATGGTCTCTCCACAGACTGAGCCTGCTGATTGGATCTGAGTGGGATGGGCACAGTCCAGCCTGATGGAAGAGAAGACCAAGAAAGGTAGAGCATTGGGTTGGAAGACCTGGGTTTAAGACCCAGTTTTGACACTACCTAGATATATGTTGTTGTTGTAGTCCTTTTAGTCCTTTTGGACTCTTCATGACCCCATTTGGGGTTTTCTTGGCAAAGATACTAGAATGGTTTGCCATTTCCTGCTCCAGCTCATTTTAGAGATGAGGAAACTGAGGCAAACAAGGTTAAGTGACTTGCCCAGGGTCACACTGCTAGCAAGTGTCTGAGGTGGGATTTGAACTCAGATACTCCTGACTCCAGGACTCTATTCACTGCATTAGCTAGCTGCCCCATCCTTGGGCAGATTACTTCCCTTCTTTGAGTTTCATTTTCTTCTGTAAAGTGAGGGTAGTAATACCAACCTTTCCTACTTCATAGTGTTGTTGGAAAGAAAATCCTTTTTATATTTAAAAGTAACATAGAATTGGGAACTATTATTATTGTTGTTGTTGGTAGTGTAAGTAAGACAATTATCTGGGAAGTAGGGGGTAGGGAGGGAGGTTTAAGGATTGGGAGAACTGAGAAGGGCTTTGGGTGGATAATCTGGGGACCTCTTCACATTTAGGTCTTCCATTTCTATTTCCCAGAACTGGTTGGGGTTTAAAGAGGTCAGGATTAACTTTTAGTTCTCCCCTACCCCTTTGGAAATGCCAAACCTCAATGGCTGTCACCAAGCTTGAGATTTACCAGAACCAAGAACTCTCTGGAGATCTATTTCTGCCCCTGAATAGAGAACAGAAGACCCTTTCCCCTACTTCCCTTCCTCAGATGAATACTTTGCCTTATAATCTCTCTCTCCTACATCCCTCACTCCCTTTGCAGTGGAGGAGATGGCCCTAAAGCTGGCTCGGGCTGTGGCTGGTGGGGATGAGAAGATGGCGGTAAGCTGTGCCACGTGGCTGGCAAAGCATAGGGCTCTACTGACGCTGCAGCTTAGATCAGAGGTCTATCCCAAACAGGAGATCAAGTAAGTGCTGGGTAGTTGACTGGGCGGAAGGATGAGCTTATCAGATTGTCTTGGGTGGGGTGGAGTGGGGAGTGTGTGCATTGATCTCTGTGGGAGTTCCCATTACTGTCTTTGTGAACTTGGGCAAATGACTGTACCTCTTGGGGCCTCCTCTAATGCCTTTATAAGTAAGATAAAGGCTCTAGGTGAGAAGATTAGAAGTAGTTGCTAGGTGGTGCAGTAGTTAGAGGATGGATCTGGACTCAGGAAAACCTGAGTTCAGATTCAGCCTCAGATACTCACTAGTGGCATGACCCTGGGCAAGTCTGTTTGCCACAGTTTCCTGATCTGCAAGATGAGGATAATTGTAGCACTTGCCTCCAAGGATTGTTGTGAGCATAAAATGAGATAATATTTATGAAGAAATTTGCAAACCTTAAAGAGCTATACAAGAATGCTAGCTAGGGCGGGTAGGTGGAGCAGTGAATAGAGCACCAGCCTGGAGTCAGGAGGACCTGAGTTCAAATGTGGACTCAGACACTTAACCCTTACTAGCTGTGTGACCTTGGGCAAGTCACTTAACCCCAATTGCCCTGCCTTCCCTCTGCAAAAAAACAAATAAAAAAAAAAGAATGCTAGCTGTTCTTACTGTTATTCTTATTATTACTGCACTTAAAGCTCCTTCCACTCCTAAGTTCTGACTTTAAGTAGGATGGAAGGCAGACAAGTATTAGAATAGGTTAAACAGGTTTAAAAAAATGGAGGAGAGCTTTTCATTCTGTCCTTTGTTCCTAAGGGAGGGACCAATATGGGACAAAACTTCAGGGAGAGTTTATCCCACAAAGATGCTGAGCAGTAGGCTTGATTTTAGCTCAGGAGACGGAGAACTTCATAGTCCAAGCCCTGTAGTGCTGTCCCAGCTCGGGGTGCCTGTGCTCACTCTCCCTTAATAGGTTTTGAGTTCCCAAAGGGCAGACTCAGCTGCCTCTTCCTTTGCTCTAGCACAGTCACCAAGGACAGGGTCAGCCTAACTTAGCAGCTAAGTTGGGCCATAGTGTAAGTGGTTCTGTCCTACACCTCTGCACTAGTCTCCTTTGGAGAAATGGTCCAGATTTGGACACTATATTTTAGTAGGGATATTGAGACAGCATGGTGTAATTGATAGGAAGTCCCTTTTGAAGTCATTAGGACCTGGGTACAAGCTCCTCTTCTGTCACCTCCTGGCTGTGTGATCCTCGTCAAGTCACTTAATCTCCTAGTGTCCCAGGCAACTTTCTGAAGAATATAACTTGTGCAACAAGATGTAACTCTGCATTGGTAGAGAAAGTTTCTTTGTTGGGGATACCTTATACCAATAAAAATCAGAATTCTAGACCTTCACCTACCCTAACACTCCCCAAAAAGGGCATACAGTTCAAAGCAAGATGCTGGGGATAAGAGGGACCTGGAAATCAGGCTCTAGAGGAGAGAGTGACAGAGACAGAGAGAATATGACAGAAGAGAAAAAGAGAGAATGAGAGACATATAGAGAAAGAATGAGAGACAGAGAGAAATTAGAGAACGAGAGAGAGAATGAGAATGAGAGACAAAGATAATGGAAGACAGGGAGAGTGTATCTTTCAGTCTGTCTGTCTGTCTGCTGTGCTTGGAGAGTGAGCACTCTTGTTGGGATGAGGCCCAGGTGATTTTTAACAACAATGATGCCTTTCTATAATCCCGTACTTTTGTACACACCTTAGGTAAAGAATCAAATTCAGTCTTCCCAATGGCCCTATCAGGGAGGCAGCCTCAAGGGAGCTTAAGAGAGATTGGCTAACTTGTACAAGGTCACACAGCTAAAATGGGGCAGAACCAGGACTCATCTCTAGGAACCTTCTCCCCAGCCCAGTGCTCTCTGCTGTGCAGCCAGCTGCTTGTACCTGTGGGATCTGTGACCGAGTGTCTCAGTGCAAGTTTATTTGTTCTAAGAAAGGTAGACTGTGACTTTGTGTGTGATAGGGTGCAAGGGAGAGGAGATTATATATTATGTGTCTGAGTGTGTGGCCAAAGTTTCTTTTGCCAGTTGATGGCCTTGTCTCCCTACAGGTTATGGGTGGGTGTAGAGGATGCCCAGATGCATACTCTTCACATTTGGCTGATGGTGCGACCCACCATGACGGTGGCATCTCTGAAAGATATGGTATGAAGAGCTGGGGTTGGTGACCAGGGCTGGGGTTTGGTAGAGTTGGTTTTCAGGGAGCCAGACTGGATCACTTCCTCAGTCTGAGGAACCCAGCCAGACCCACTCCTCAAGGGCACTGTGAGGCTAAGGATTGGGGAAGAAGTGAAAGGGGTGGGGAGCTCTTCCTCTGCCATAGATACGCTCAAGCCAGAGCTGTTTGACTTTAGAAAGAATATGACTTTTTTCCCCATCTCCATCCCTATCCAACTCCCCATTGACCTCTTCTCCCCTTTCCCATCCTTTCCCTTCCTCTCTCCTCCACATCCTAATCTCCTTTTCTCCTTTCTCCCTCCCATCTCCTTCCCTCTCTTATCTTTCCTGTCCTCTTTTCCACTCTTCCTTTTTCTCCCAACTTCTCTCCTTTATCCTCACTTTTTCCTTCTCTCTTCTTCCTCCTGTTCTCTTCCTCTCCTACCTTCTTTCCCTCTCTTGTTTTGTTCCTTTTCCCCACTGGCCAGGTCTTTCTGGACTATGGCTTTCACCCAAGCCTGCAGAGGTGGGTAATTGGCCAGCGGCTGCCCCGTGACCAGGACACACTGCATTCCTATGGGGTGAGACAGGATGGCGACAAGGCTTACCTCTACCTCCTTTCTGCCCACCACACCCAACTTAGCCAGCAGGAGCTACAGCGACAGCGGCAGCTCCGGGTTCTAGAAGGTAACCATTCTGGGGGCCAGTCCTAGGCCCTGAGGCTGAGTCTAGGGACAATTAGGAGAGGACACAAGGGCTTCTTCCATTTTATCCACATAATACATAGCTACAGTACCTAGCTTGGGAGCCAGGAAACTCAGGTTTGAATTCTCTTTGTGCCATTGTATGACCTTGAGTAGGTAACTTCCTCTCTCTGGTCCTCTATTTCCTGATTTGTAAAATGGAGGCAGTAATACGCAGGCCTTTTTCAGGGCAGGAGAATTGTAAAGATCCTATGGGCTGCTACATGGATAAAGCACGGTGGGGATGGAGAAGCATATGAGGGTGCCTCTGATGCCTTTTGTCCTTTGCAGACTTGGGCTTCAGAGACCTTGCTCTCCAGTCTCGGGGTCCACAAGAGCCCCGAACCATGGAATCTCAAGAAAAAGTCCCCTCTGAGGATGCTGGAACTACTGCTCCCTCTACTGTGGAAGCAGCCCCTGATCCCTCTGTGGTAAGGGATTAACTCTGCTCCTGCCTGTCCTCTGGCCCTCATCACTGAAACTCCCTTACCAAACCAACTCTCTTCCTGCCTCTTTGAGTCCCATTCATAGTATCAGTCAATCAAGCCTCACTGTTAAGTGTCTGTTACATACCAGGCACTCTTCTAGGTGCCGAAGATAAAAGTACAAGGATTGAAACAATATCTACTTTCAGAGAGCTTAACATCCTAATAGGGAAGACAGTGAGGAAGGGTAGGTGTATAATGCTTTATATACATACCAATTAAATATAAAGAGAATAAATGCAAAGCAGTCAAATACAAGATATTTGGGGAAGGAGCGCACCAGCAGTGGGGGGGACCATGTAGAAGATGGTACCTGAGCAGTATCTTGAAGGAAGAATTCTGTGGGACAGAAGTTTGGAAGAGGAGGGATTTCTGGGGGGTGGGGTGGATAATGAATTCATTTTTGGACAGATTGAGTTTGAGGTTTCTCCAGGACATCCAGTTTGAAACGTCTAGTAAGCAGTTAGTGCTGAACCTCAGAGACTGAGAGAGACTGGGGCTAGATATATAGATCTGGGAGTCATCTGTATAGTGGTGATAATTAGACCCATGGGGATTGGTGAGATCAACAAGAGGGAAAGTATAGAGAGAGAAAGAGAAGAGGTACTAAGACAGAGCTTTGGAGAACACTCACAACTGGGGAGTTGATGTGGTTGACCAACCAGAAAAGGAGATGGAGGAGAGGTCAAAAGGTAGAAGGAGATAGCAGAGGGGTAGAAAAAGAGAACTAACTAGGAGATAGTAGTGTCATGAAACTCCAGAGGATTTTCTCTATCCATTGTGCCATGTAGCTGCCAAAGCAAGAGGTGTAGATAGATTTTTTTAGGAGTTTGGCTGAGAAAGGGAGGAGAAACATAGAACGATATCTTGCATGGATGGTGGTCTAGTGAAGGTTTTTAAAAGATATTTTTAAAGAGTCAAGTATGTTTGAAAGTAGGGAAGGAACTAGTAGATGGGGAGAGGCTGACGATTCATGAATGGGGGGATGATTGAGGATGCGCTGTATCTCATATACTGCAGAAAATGAGGGGATAGGATCAAAGGTAGCTGTAGGAAGATTGGCATTGGCAAGGAGAAGGGCCACCTCTTTGTTAGAAACTGATGGAAAAAAGGAGAATGCAGGAGATGATATCAAGGGGGTTTGAGATGAGAAGGGGAGAAGATAGAGCTTATATTTAATAACCTCAATTTTCTCAGAAAAATAGGTGACCAACACAGCTGCCTGCACAGAGAGGTAAGCTGCCTAACACCCCCAAATCTACTCCAGCAAAAACCTAAAATTCATACCAGACCAAATCAAGAAATTCAATGAGAAACTATACTAAATGATTTCATCTACCCTAGAACTAAATAAAAAGTCAGCAATTGTAAAGGGGATTGTCAGTTATTGGTAGCCCAGCCCAATAAGCTAGTGGAAGACTAGAGATTTGTGTAGCTTGCAGGACCTTGTGTATGGAGAAAGCAACTACCAGGGTAGCTGGAAACCCAGGGAAGCCTTGGAAGCCCTGGGGGAACAGCAGCAACCAGAGTGGTCCCTTAGCATATAGGCCTGAGATGCCATAGTGGGCCCTGAGGATCCAGCACTCCAAATCTCACAGATCCTGGGCTGAGGGTGAGGTGTGGGTGCTTATTCCTGGGAAGATGAAGTCAGCCCAGGCACTGAGGGGATCTAGGGAGAGAGCAAGCAGGAACTACCATCCCACTCAAAAATACAGCAAGAGTTCCGTGAAGCCTGGCCCAAAGCTCTGATCAGGAACTAAAGATGGAAAAATGAGTAAATCAAAGAAGACATGAATCTGAATACAATATTGTGAATCTAGAGCTACCAAAAGAAAGGGCAGGTGGCTCCATAAGAACTTTAATCACAGACTCGAGTTAAAAAAAAAAAAGATTTTCCACAAAGACTACATGAATAGCTAAAAGAAATGAAGCAAGACATTAAAAAGTGGAATAAAAATTGTGGAAAAAAGAATTGGAAGGAGAATAAGTAGCTTAGAAGAGAATGATAAACTTTACCCAAGTAACAGATTTTCTGTAAACTGGAATATACTAGACAGAGATCATTGAATTGATAAGAAAGCAAGAAATATTAGAATAAAATCATAAGGTTTTTTAATAGAAAAAATAGATGATATCTGATATAAAAGAACAGCCAGATTGAGAAAACAAATCAAGGAGAGATAATTTAAGAACTATTGAGCTCCATGAAAACCATGTTTTGACAGAGTGGAAAAGCCTGGACCTGTGAAAACTGTCCAGATCTCTTAGAACCAGAGGGCAAAGTGAAGATAAAAGGAATCCACTGGTCACCTTCTGAAAGGAACCCCGAAAGTCCTAGGAATGAATGCCATAGCCAGCATCCACATAAAAAGAAATAATGCAAGCATCCAAAAAGTTCAGGTACCAAGGAACTGCAGTAAGGATCACACAAAACCTGGAAGATTTTACGAAAAATTAGAGATCTTGGTTTGCAGTATTCCAAAAGCCAAAAAATACAAGCTTACAGCCAAGAGTATCGTTACTAAAAGGGAAAATGGATATTTGGTGAAATAGAGGACTTTCAAGCATTTCTGATGAAAAGATCAGCACTGAGTAGGAACTTTTAAATGCAAACATTAGAGTCAGGAGGAAACCTAGAATAAGTACATTTCTTTGACCATTTAGAAGACGCTGTGTATGATGTGGTAGTGCTAATATTCTGAAGGAGGAAAAGAAACAAGTGTCTTTTCAAAACCTTAATGTCTTCTAAGAATATTGAGAGAATTAAATGAAAAAACAGGTCTCTTAGGAGTGGATTAGTTCTGATCTGAGGATTTTAAGAGAGAGGAAAAGAAATAGACAAAGAAAAGGGTGGAATATACCATTTCTCATAATTGAGTTTGTGAAAAGAGGAGACAAACATAGAGAAAGAGATGAAGGGAAAAGGCATCAGATAAAGCTTACCTTTATCTGAAATTGACAAAGATTGAATACTCACAAACTATTTGGTATAGAAATACATTAAACTTAACAGGCAACAAATGAGGATGGGCGGCATTAAGAGGAAGCATAATTTGAGGAGGGGTTTGGGAGTGAGGGGACAGTGACAAAAGGAACAAACTTCCTGAGCCTGAAAGGGGAATTAAAAGGAAAATAATCAAAATCTAAGGGGTACCCATTAATTTGAGAATGGCTGAACAATCGTGGTATATGAATGTAATAGAATATTACTGCTCTGTGAGAAATGACAAGGGGTTTATGGGGAATGCTGACCAGTATGACCTGTTGTAGAATCAAGTGAGCAGAACAGTTTTTACAAGAACAACGTTGTAAAGAAAAATAACTTTGAAAAACTTAAGAACTCTGATCAATACAGTGACCAACGCTATGTCTAGAAGACCTATGATGAAGCATGTAACCTACCTCCTAAAAGAAGAGTAATGGACTCAAGGTATAGAAAGAGACACGTTTTTGGTCCTGGTCTGTGTGTATCCATTTTGCGAGACGATGCTTATTTATTATAAGGAGTTTTTTTTTCCTTTTAGTTTTTAATTTGGGGGTAGAGAGGTAGAAGATGGTTAGCAATACTGATGTCTCCCCAAATGAGGACCATCGAAACCTCTTTTAAAATGCATAGAAGATCAAAATAGAGTTCAGAAAGAAACCTAAACAAGAAGGATAGTTTTGAAAGTAACATGTGGAATTTATTATATACTTTAAAAATACTTTGAAGTAGAGATCATGCTTGTATAAATAGTCTTTGTGATCTGCCTGTGTATGTGAAAATGCTTTTTTTTTTTTGGTGTGTAAGTTCAAAATAAAAGAAATTTTAAAAATTAAGCAAGAAGCAAGGCCCTCAGCTGAGGGGGAGAGGGATGAGGGAGGTGTGGGAGTTTTGATGAGAGAAGGTTTGGGATCACTTCTTTGGGGGAATGAGACATCAAAGATATCAATTTCCTTGAGACTGTACAGTGAGGTCTCAGTTCGGTAACATGAATTTATGACATACCCAGTCACCAGCCCCTGGACTTCTGGATCTCCATTCAGGAGGGAAGAAACTAGCGTTTACTAAGGCTTACTATGGGCCAGGCACTGAGTAGGGGCAGAGGGGAATCATCTAGGGCTGAGGTTTGGCAAGGGATGAACAGTGATAGGAGAAGGAATTAGAGAAGAGAGCACAGCAGAGGGCTGAATTGACTGGAAAGGGAGGGAAGAGAGTTCAGAGCAGGGGTAACAATGGCCTGAGTAAGCCTGAGTGGGTGGAGGATGTGGTGGTCTGAATAAGGGGGTAAAGGATTGATTTAGGAGGGGTTAGTCCTAGAGACATGGAATATTAGAATGCTATGGTCAGATGGGGAGCCTCACTTGTGGGTAATGGTGAGCTGACCATCCCTACGTGACTGAAGTGGAATGAGCTGTAGGTCATGGGAATTGAGAAGTTTAAGAAATGTGGACCTTGGGATAGGAGGGAAAATGACCTGGGGGCTGGTACCCAGCAGCAGTCACCAAGATCTGGACTGGGTAGAAATATTTTATTATACCCTCCTTCCCTCTTCCTGCCCAGGCTGGCTGGGAATGTCCAGGGTGCACTTTTGTCAACAAGCCCACCAGGCCAGGCTGTGAGATGTGCTGTGAGGCTAGACCTGAAGGTTACCAGGTGCCCAGCTCCCATCAGCCAGACGAAGAGGAGCAGGCCCGGTTACAGAATGAGGAAGATGCCCTGCGGCAGTACCACCTGGTAGGTCAGGAAGGACCCCAGAGTCCTCTGGGAATGTCCAGGGCTGGGATCCCTCCCTCTGTTCCCCTATTTTGATCCCCTCAGGAGCAGATCTGTCCCATACCAAGGAGGTTTCTCCAGGCCCTTCTTGCTCTGACTATAACACAAGACATTCTGCTTAAGAGAAATCGGGGTGGATTGAGAAGTCATTGGGTCATAAGCCTGCCTGGCCTGTAGGCTGAGACTTGTGGATTTATTTGTTTTGCACGTTCTTCACAGCAAAGGCTGCCTTCTGAGCCTAACCCTCAAATCATCTGCCTCAGGAATGGATGGGCACTGGGAGACCTGAGTTCAAGTCTAGACCATGCCCTGAATATAGCAATATAGCACACTCCCTCTGTATCCTGTGCTTCTCTTAACATAGCCTGATGGTGATCTCTGGCTTTTTTAGCTGGTACATCATACTACTGACTCATATTGTTGGAGCTTGTGGTCAACCTAAACCCTCAGGTTTTTTTCCACATATATTTCTGTGTGACCAGATCTTCCCCATCCTGGGTGAGTGCAGTTGGTTTTTTGAACTGAAAGTCTAAGAGTAGGACTTGGATTAGAGGAAATAGGAAGAATCCTGGACAAGAAGTTAGGACACTAAGGGCAAGGGTCCTCAGCAAACTACAACCTGGGGGCCAGATCTGACCTAACACCTGGTTTTGTACTGCCTGGAATTTTTAAATGAAGTTTTGTTGTATTTAAAAATAGAGAAACCAATTCAAAAGTAAGAAAGGGTACAAAAATAGGCAGGTAGCTTGATTTGGCACTTGGGCTATAGTGTATAGGCTCTTTGCACTGGGACTTGAGTAGAATCATCAAGGCTTAGTATGTGACCACCCGTGGGCAAACCACTTTCCCTTTTTAACCCCCTTTTCCTCATGTAAGTAAAAGGGATTGGATTAAAGGATCTCTAAGATCTCATCAAGCTCTGACTTGTCTGTATTTTTTTAAGAAAAATAGTTTATCCCTTTTTTAAAAATAAACTTCACTGTTACTTTTCCATGTTCCTTACCCTAAGAGAATCTTCACTTACAGCTAATTAAATAAAACAAACTGGAATATATTGGCCTTACCTCATTGCATACCCATAGGCCTGCACTTCTGCAAGGAGAGGAAGCAGAGGCCTGCTGATCCTTTGGAATTAAGATTGGTTGCTGAATTTCTCAGAGTTCTAATGTCTTTAAAAATACTTTTTTTTTGGTATTCTGAGCTTTTTTACCAAAGAGTGCACATTTCAGTATATAAAGAACAAAAACAATTCTTACTCTCTCTCTGCATACGTATATGTGTGTGTGTGTGTGTATGTATATGCATATACACACATCTATAAATGAACTGTTACATAGCTGTGGCTTTTTTAAATCAATTTTTCTTCATATCTTTTCACATCAACATCTCATGTCTTTGGTGATATTTTTCATTATATTATTTGTCTTTGTGTAGATTTTTAAATTTAAAAAAATTATGTTGATATCCTCTGGTTTTATGTTGCCTACATTTCCCAAAACACCCCTCTCTTACCCCCTTTCCAGAGAGTCATCTCTTAAAATAAAGAATAAAAAAGGGGGTGGCTAGGTGGCACAGTGAATAGAGCACCAGCCCTGGAGTCAGGAGGACCTGAGTTCATATCTGACCTCAGACACTTAACACACACACAAAAACTAGCCGTGTGACCTTGGGCAAGTCACTTAACCCCAATTGCCCTAC
>CM053585.1:253934550-253953384 GCA_028646515.1 Pseudochirops corinnae | reverse complement strand
TTTTATTGAGCCTTTTTTTACATCACTATAATTTTCCTCGCTATTTCCCTCACCCCTGCCATAAAGCCATCCCATATATGCTTTTGAAAGACAAATTAAGAAAAAGAAGAGGAAAGAATTCAGCATAACTGGTCAATACAGTAAAAAAAAAAAAGTCTGTAAATACGTGCATGTCTGACACTTGTGGCCTTCCCATCTCTGCAAAGGGATGGAGTATTTCCTCATATTTCTCACACCAGTCACACCTGTTCTTTGTAATTCTTTTATATTCACTCGGGTTTTTTGGGTGCCTGGTTGTTCTGCCCATTTACATTGTTGTAGTTTTCATGCAGATGTTTTCTCAGCTCTGCTTACCTCACTCTGCATCAGTTCATAGAGATCCTTCTATGCTGATCTCTAGTCATCTCATTTGTCACTTTTTACAGCATCTTATTACACTCATGTGCCACAATTTGGTTGGCTATTTCCCAGTTGATGGACATCCACTTTAATTCCAATTCTTTGCTCTCACAAAAAATACTGTTTACGTGTGACTAATGTGGAAATAGGTTTAATAGGATTGTACATGTATAGCCTCCATCAGATTGCTTTCTATCTTGAGAAGGGGGGAGCCGAGGGAGGGAGAAAAAATTTGGAGCTCAAAATCTTATAAAAGTGAGTGTTGAAAACTTAAAAAAAGAAATCAGGATGTAAGGAATAAATATTCATTGTGAAGATGCCAGTGGTCTAAAAAAAAAAGTACTGCTTATGAATATTTTGGTAGATAAGGGAATTTTCTTCTTATTGATGGCATCCTTGAGGTATAAGCCTAGTGATGGAATCCCTGGGTCAAAGAGTATGCTTTTCAAATTGCTTATACTGATTCACAGCCCTGCCAGCAATATATGTGTGCTCACTTTCCTACAACCCTCCCACACTAACTACTGCCATCTTTGCTAGTTTGAAGGGTATAAGGTGAAACCTCAGGGATTTGATTTTAATTTTCATTAGTATTAGTGATTTGGGGAACATTCTTTCCTGTGGTTAATGGTTTGCAATTTTTCTTTTGAGAACTGTTCATTCATCTTTCTACCATTTATTTATTGGAGAATGGCTTGTATATGTAATCTGTTATATTTATATGTATATATACATATTTTATATATAATGTCAATTGTTTATACAGCTTACATACTAAAACCTATCAGAGAAATTTGATACGAAGATTTTCTCCCATTCTATTGTTCCTTCTTAGCCTAAGTTCGTTAATCTTGATTGTGCAGATTTTCAGTTTTATTAAAACCAAGTTTTTTTGTCTTGTTTTGTTTTGATCTTTTGTTATTGCTTCTGTCCCTTGTTTCATTAAGAAATACATCTCCTCCTTGTACTCATAAGAGGTATATGATCTGCTTCTTTTCTATTTTTTTTTTTTTTTGATAGCATGACCTTACATTGAACACAATGTAAGGTGTTGGTCTCAACCTAATTTCTGCCAGGCTGCTTTCCAGTTTTCCCAGCAGTTTTTATCAGATAGGGAATATTTATCTTGTTTTCCAGTTTATCAAAGACTAGGTTATTGAATCCCATTGCTTCTAAGTCTCCTTTGTCTATCTGTTCCATTGATCTGCTTCTATTTTTTTTAACCAATATCAAATGACGACTGTTGCTTTATAATAGAGTTTGAGGTCTGGAAGTGAACAGACTACTCTTAATTACCAGAGACAGCAATGTGTTAATGCAGATCACTGGAATCAGCAGAAAATATACATCCCATCAATTGTGACCACGATTCTATTCTCTAATACAAGAAAACTAGCCATGGGGAAGAGTGTCTGGACCTCCAACTTGGATAGATAGTTCCCCAGTGTTTCTGTAGGCAGAGAGGTATCCTTGGAACCCTAGCTAGCTTCCTGAGACACACTAATGAACCACACACAGAGATACATGTGCCATTATGTAGCTTTAAGGCAGAGCCATATCTGACAACCCACTCTCCCACTGATTGGTTGTATGACCTAAGGTGGGATATTTGCCTTAGTCAGCCTCAATTTCTTCCGCTATAAAATGAGGTAATCAAAGTCTCACTGGAGATGTGGATTTATAGCTCTCTTCTGATAGTAGCCTTTTGGAGGTAGTATGGTATAGTGTATAGGACACTGGACTTGGCATTAGAAAGATCTGAGTTCCAATCTTATCTCAGAGTGTGACTGAACAAGTCACGGCTTCTTTCTCCTTCTGTATCCTAAGCTCTAAAATGAGAGAACTGGACTTAATGACCTTTAAGGCCCCTTCCAGTTCTAAATCTATGACCTCTTAAGGTCCATAACTTTAAACTTGGGTGATATGGTTCAGTAGAAATAGAGTCAAGACCCAGGCTATGTGATCTTGGGCAAGTCACTTTGTGCCTCAGTTTACTCATCTGCAAAATGAGGCTAAATAATAGATTGCCTGCTTTGTAGGGTTGTTATGATGAAAATGCTTTGAAACTATACAGCTATATCTGTGAGCAATGATTCTTACTGGGAAAGTTGTTTGGACAGATTCTGAAGCAGTACTTTTGATATCGTTCTATTCTCTTCCCACTCTAGGACTATTATAGAGGCTTCTTTTTTATTATTATTATTTTTTTTTTTTTTAGTTTGCATCATTCATTTCCATGAAATTTTGAGTTACAAATTTTCTCCCCATCTTTCCCCTACCCACCGCCCCAAAACAGCCATCCCATTGTATAACCCCTCCCCCAATCTACTCTCTCCTATGTCCTCCCCCTTCACCCCTCTGACTTTCCCGTAGGACAGGATGGATCTCCCTACCACAGTGCCCGTGTATCTCAAGTTCCAGTTGGATACAGTTAATAATAATAATAATAATAATAATAATTGCATATATATATATATATACACACATATATTTTTAACATTTGATTATAGAATTTTAAATTCTAGATTCTTTCTCTTCCTCCCTCGTCACTCACCCCCACTGGAAGGACAAGCAATCAAATACAGGCTGAACATGTGTAATTACGCAGAACCTCTCCACAGTGGGCATAATATAAAGGCTTCTTGAGTCTAGATTACAGGTTGAGAACAAACATGGTCTTTCTTCACAGAATGACAAGGGAACCTTTGGCTAGAAAACAGTTTGTGTGGAAAAAAAAGAATCAGGAATTCCAAACTCAATGGACACCCAGCGTGATGGCCAAAAAAAGTTAACATATTCTTAAGCTGCATTAACAGCGGAGTGGTAATCAGAGCGAGAGAAGTGAGGGGCATATTGTACTCTGCCCTGGTTTGAACGCATATGGATTACTGTGTTCAGTTCTGGGTACCACATTTTAGAGTCATAATTTACAATCTAGCACACTCAGAAGGAAATTAGTATGATGAAGTGACTAGGGACTATGTCCTATGAAGATTGGTTGAAGAAACTTGAAATCCTTAAAATGAGAAAAATAGTCCTGGGGGTGGAGCTGAGGGGATAAGGGGGAGATTGTTGTCCTTAAGTATTTAAGAAGCTGCAATTCAGAAGTGGGTTCAGACTCATTCTCCTTGGCCCCAGAGGACAAAACAGGACTAATTATGGGTAGAAGTTCCAGAGCCAGATTTTGATTGCATGCAAGGAAAAAATTTTTCTAATACTAGTTTAATGAACTGCCTCTTAAGAAAATGGGTTCCCCCTCCCTGGAGGTCTTCAAGCAGATGCCAATAGCTACTGGTCAGAAATATTGCAGAGGAGATTTGTACTCAGATATTAACTAGATCCGAGGCTCCCAATCTAGGGAATGCAGGATATGTATTCCCTGCCCTCCCCCAATCAAGAGGAATAAGTTCATCAAAGGAATATAAAGAATATCAGTAAATAACTATATCATCCTGTTAGAATATTCCCAAAGTTGTAGTATTAATGAAAAATTGGGGGGACTGGAGAGACAATAGTGAGGAATTGGGGAAATGGTGGGGAAGGGTGGGAGGGAGCATCACAGAGCATCAGAAGATCCGAGACACTTACAGGAGTAATTCCTACGGACCAAAACCAAACAAATGAAGTTAGCTCACAAAACCATTTTCACACTGAATGAGGAAAGAAGTCAGTGACGAGCCACTTAAAGATGGGCTAAATCAGGGGTTCCCAAACTTACCTCAAATCTACTGCCCTCTTTAAAAAATTACTTTAGCACCCTACCAAAAATATACTTTCTTTAACCCTTTAATTTTTTTAAAAATTTGTGTCATTTAAAAGAAATTACACATCTCAAATTTAATAATTTCTTGTAAATTTGTGGAGTTTTTCCCCTGCATTGAAATACTGATGACACAATATTGCGTCATGTTACCTAATGATATCACATTGTAAACAAGTCATCACATACACACATTCAAGTTAATGTGTGCCTGACTTCCCAACAATGCACATGACACACTCCCCTGCCAACTTGTTAAGAGACCTGTTGGTGGACTTGACTACTGATCGGTTCTAACTTGTATTTTGTGTTTTTATTTGGAAAATAATGTAATCACTACAGCTTTAACTCTGTTACACAACAGATGAAATATGTATGTGTGGTTTTTCAAATTTTTCTTCTTTTCTTCTTTCCTTATGCTTCTACTGCCCCCTTATTTTTATCCAACTCCCCCCCAGTTGCACCAGAGGCTACTACTGCCTGCCTGGATCATTCCAGCGCCTCCCAGGGGGCAGTATCACCCACTTTGGGAACTTATGCAATGATCTCTGCAATGATCAGAAACTCCAAATTGATTTCCAATCAATGAAGTTTCAAAATTTTTAGTGCAATCTTGGAAAAGGATATAGCATTCTTGTTAAATGTTCTCACAAGACTTTAATTCCACTTCATTACTTATCTCAACAAATCAGGATTTTCAGATGCGTTCTAAATCAAATTCAAAGTAAAAAACAAATTGGAGGCTAAATGAGCCTCCACTAAAATTCCACTAAGAATTAAAACACTGGTTGATAAGAGACAGAATCAAAATTCTTACTACTTTAACTGTATTCTGATAAAACATTTAATGACTTGATACTAAAAAAAGTCATGTACTAAATATTTTATTAAAAAAGAATCTTTTATTTCTTATGTGCATATATGTGGTAAACTTCAGAATTAATTTCTGCATAATGAATAAGATATATGGGGATGTTTACTGAAAGCCAAGGGATACAGAGACCAAAGAAGTGGAGAACTCCTGAATTATATGGTCTTTGAGGTTCTTCCAAATTGAGATTCTGCAATTCTGAGTCAAGCTTTCATTCAGTAACTAATACATAAACCTCGACATTAATAACAGGAATAGACTTTAGACCTGAAGGAGCTACATTGATCTCACCTCTTCTACCACAACTCTGGGCCTTCTTCCTTCAAGACCACAATTCAAATCTCCAGGGCTAACATGAAAGCCACTAGCTTGAAAAATGAACACTAAGTAAGCCTGGAAGCAAGCTCATCTGTTCTGTGATGTCACCATTCAACATCCAGCTGTGATCATAATAGCTAACATTTGCGCAGCACTTACTATGCCCTGTGTTAAGTGCATCACAGTGATTATCCTAACAATAATCTTAGGAGATGGGTGCTATTATTATCCCCATTTTACAGATGTCATAACTGAGGCAAACAGAAGCTAAGTGACTTATTCAGGTTCACACAGCCAGTAAGCATCTGAGGTCGCTTCTGAATTCGGGTCTTCTACTCCCTTCCTTTACCCTGCCTTCCCATCCTCCAGGTGCTCTCTGTTCTTGGAGCTACCCAGCTGCTGCTCTCCCCTCCTGGTTGGAGTCCGAGACACAAAACTAAAGCCCCAGTCAAAGACTCCATAAAACACACACTGAATAATTTGGCCTCTAGAAGCCTGGCATTAGGTTATTCCATGGTAGAAGTTATAGAATTGGGAAAGGTAGGATAGGAGAAAGGGATGGCCTAATAAAAATATCTAATTATTTCTAGGTTGCTTTACTACTTACAAAGCATTTTACAATACCTTGTTTGACCCTAACCAACTACCCTATGAGGCAGGCAGGTTCATCTGCCTCCTGGCTCATCATCCTCATTTGACAGATGAGAAAACATGCCCAGAGAGAGGCCAAGAGCCTTGCCCAATGTCACATGGATTTTTAAGTCATACAGCCAAGATCTGTACACAGACCTTTGTTTCTGCTGTGCCAGGCTAGCTTAAAGGGTCCCAAAGGAGGCTGGAGGCACAGGGCATGATTAAGAATGGAAGTTTCGTGTCTTTGGCTCTAAAGTAGGACCTCTAACCATCACTGTGGCAATCTAATGAAACCCATGGACCTCTTCCTTGGGACATTTTGAAATGCATAAAAAATATATAGGATTACAAAAGGTTATAATTACACTGAGTTATCACAATATTTTTCAAAACAAGTTCATGGGCCCCAGATCCAAGAACCCCTGCTTTGACGCAGTGACAAGTCATCTCAAGGGGTGAGTTTGGGCTTCTTTGGCAATTCTTTCCTTCTATATTCCTGGCCTGAGCAAGCCGTATTAATAAAGAGCTCATGCCAAAGCTGCTCTCCTCTTTCCAAATGAACTAGCTCTAGGACAAAGGCTTACTTGCTAAACCCTGGGCCCCTGTCTGCTGCCAAGTGGAGGTTAAAATGTAGGCAGGAGGGCTGTTAGAGAACTACTCTCAACAGTGCTGAGGCATGTAACCAATCCCATAAGGCTTCAGGGCCTGTGACTACTTAACCATTAACAATCCCATGCCCTTCCTCCACATAGTACAGATATGTGTTATAATAGGTAGCTGTCTATTCATAGATAGGTATCAAATTGCAGATATAGGAGGGATATAGCTAGAGCATCATGCAGCTTTTGTTGGCGATCTGGCAAACCACAGAGCTACATCTGATTTGCCATGGTCCAGCAATACTGGTCACTTCATTGCAAGAAGCAACACAGAGGCTGCCAACCCAATTTCTCAACTGGGATATGGAAAACCTTCAATGTATTCTGGCTTCTGACATTATCATTCCACCAAAACTGCTGGCTCTAAAAGTTACTAATGATCTCTACTTGCCAAATCCAATGATCTTTCCTCAATCCTCCTCCTCCTTGACCCCTCTGTAGCCTTTGACACTGCTGAGCACTCCCTTCTCCTTGATACTCATCTCTAGGTTTTCAGGACAACTGTTTTCTTCTGGATCTCGCCCTTTGGTTCTTCTTCCAGATTATGCCTTAAAACCCATCAGAGTCCCTCAGGGTTCTGTCTTGGGCCCTCTTCTCCTTTCATACTTCACTTGGTGGTCTCATCAGCTTCCAAGGATTTAACTACCATCTCTATGCTGATGACTCTCAAATCTACCTATCTCTAGGATCTCTAGGCTAACCTCTCATCTCAAATTTCCAATTGCCTTTCAGGTATCTCAAGCGGGATGTCCATCTTAAACTCATTACGTACAAAACAGGACTCATTATCTTTTCCCCTAAATGCTACCCCACCCCAACTCCTTTCCCTCTTCATGTAGAGGGCAAAACCATTCTTTCTGTCCCTCAGGCTCACAAGCTAAGAGTCATCCTGGATTCCCCTACATCTAGCTGTTGCCAAGGCCTCTCACTTTCACCTTTGCAACATCTCTCCTCTGACACTGCCACTACTCTGATATAGGTCCTCACCACTTCACACTGGATTACTGTAATAGCTGCTGGTGGGGCTGTCTGCCTCATGCTTCTCTCCACTCCAGTCCATCCTCCATCAGCCACTGGTGATTTTCCTAAAGTATAGTTTTAACTATGTCACATACCGCACCCCCCCCCCCCAACTTTACCACCAGTGGCTCCCTATCACCTCCAGGGGCAAAAACAAAATATTCTTTGTCATTCAAGGCCCTTTATAACCTAGCCCCTTCTACCTTTCGTTTTCTAACACCTTACTCCCCAACAAATACTCTTCAGTCTAGTGACACTGGCCTCCTGGCCATGCCACAAATAACACTCTACCTCTTGGCATCCTCTCTGGCTGCCCTGCATGCCCATTATGCTCTCCTGCCTCCTCCCTGCTTTCAAGAACCAAATAAAACCCCATCTTCTTCTACAGGAAGCCTTCCCCAACTCCTCTTAATTTCAGTGCCTCCTATTAATTATTTCCAATTCATTGCTTTGTTTGCACATTGCCTCTCCCATTAGACTGTAAGCTCCTTGAGAGCAGGGGCTCTTTTGCCTCTTTTTGTACCCCCCAGTGATTAGCACAGGGCCTGGCACGTAACCGGCTCATGATAAATGTTTATGAATGATAGAAGTAACCTGAATAGCTGATCTGGTTATCCAGAAAGGAGGGAAACAGGGAAGAAGTTGACAGAAGAGGCTGAGACTGTTTAGTAACCACGCATGGCTATTTATTTCATACAGGGATCTGTACAAATTGTATTTACACATATATATTCTTTACAGAATAAGTAAATCACCTGAAGATAGGAGAATATGCTTTTTTTCCTCGTTGGCAAAAGGACATCCTCAGCCTCAACAAAGAAGCAAGGCAAGTGAACTTTCCTTCCTTTTTTCCATCAGGGTAAGAGAGAAGCTAGTTTATTTTGCTTTTAGGAAGACTTTGGGTTAGGTGGAGAGACTGATAACAATTTCAGGATTCTGACTACACCTGTTCCCTACTAATGAACACTTTCAGCATATTAAGCGATCAGCCTCCCTGTAGCAAAAGGTTAATATGCTGCCCGGGAGTCCTCCCTTGTGCTGACAATCACCTGGTGGGGTTCCACTCTCTTCACTCAGGAAGGAGTTTCTTTTGTCATCAAAAATCATCAGGATGGCCCCACAGAATGCAACCACTTAAAGCTAGACTGCCCCTAAGTCCCTGGGGATGATTCTCATCACCTGGTTTGGCCATTCTTATCAAACCGTAAGAAGGATTTCACAGGATCCTCCCTTCATCCTGCTTCAGAGTTCTTCTTAGTTTTAAAGTGCTTAGTGAAAATTCAATGTACCCTGCCTACCCTTTGGGAAGGCTCCTGCCAAAAAAATAAACCACCCATCTCATGCCCACTGTGTGGTCAAACTAGGCAAAGGTTTCTCGGTGAGAAAGGAGTGAAAGCAGGATTCACTAGGGGGAGTGCATGTGACACCTTCACTTGTAACAAAGTACCTGTTAAAGAGCCGTGCAGAAGAGACAGGAGAGATTTAGAGGAAGACGGCTGAGTGGCTGTTTAACATTTGACACCCGGTTTCTCTAAAGAAGCAGAAAAGGCACTTTTTTTCTAGCCAGAGTCAGGTTTAAAATAAACCCAACTCTGGGTATTGGAAAAGCCACTTTCTAAAGGGACTGATGGATCTAAACCTACTTCCCCCACATCTAGTGCCACAAGCATGGGAGTGTGGGTTTGATTCCTCCAGGATCCCGTGGAGCTCCACCGAGACTGCAATTTGCCCCTCCTGAAGGAATGGCCAATTTCTAGCAATATTTCCTAAAAAATAAGAAATTGCCTGAGGGAAAGACAGAACTGAACCCATGAAGAGATAAAGAGGTAGTGTATGGGTGTTTCTTTTGAGGATGAAGGAGGGACCACAGAAAAGCCCAGGACGTAACAGGCTGAGGGAACTGGGTTTTGTGGGGGTTTGGGACGTTTACAAATATTAATTTGGGCTGACACACAAAAACATTTGATGGCAAGTGGTTTTCAGGGCCTCATGTTCACCCTCCTAAGCAGGAGCTCTTTTTCCATGGATGAATAACATTAGTGAAGCAAGTTTACATGTATAATCCAAAAATAGTAATAATGATGGCTTTTATATGCCATCTACGTGGCTCAGGGACTGGGGAACAAAGAGAAGAGATGATCAATTCAGAACTGAATCCAAAAAATCATTACCCATTTATGCCTGACAGGATGTGCCCAAGGGATCCCTGGGCTGGTAATAGGTAGGATTTGCCCAGTGACCTATTTTGCACCTGTTTCTTTATTTCTCAACCAATTGTCCTGGGAAGATGGAAAAAATGAACACTGAATCCTTGGCTAACTGGGTTATGTCAAAGCTTCACTGACTGGAGACCTCAGAAAGTGAACATGGAAAGAAGTATGGTGGCCAACGGATTATCAGGACCTTATGAACAGTTCTGTTTAAGAACTTTTTCTCTTCTCAAACTGAATACCTGCAGACTCTCCCCGGCTTCTGCTCATCATTATTCCAAACATTCAACTATTGTGATGGTTCTTTCTTCCCTTAAATAAAAAGGAAGAGCGGCAAGAAAAGCCCCTGCAGTAAGGACAGGAGGCTTGCAGTGGCTCAGGTTACTACTGATCTCCCATAATTCAGTTGAGCTCAGTCCATGTGAGCTCCAAAGACAAAAGGGAGTTAAAGTAACTCAATTCCCCTGTCATAGGGGAAGATGGCAGACATCTGCCCAATAAGAAACCCACTGCTTAATGACCAAAGAGATAAAGAGGTTCAATACCATGGCCCTACAAAGCCCTTGGTGTTAGGTGGACCCTTCCATTAGCCCCTGAAGCAAAGGCAAATCATGGACAGGGTAGGTAGGGTGGTGGGGATAGAAAACCCTTGACATAAACCCTTTTAATAAAGGAATGCTGACTTCCTCTCAATCTTCCCATGGAAGGATGAGAAGCTTAATTTAAAATAACAGGAGCCTCCTCCCCAGTTGTCAGGGAAATAGCTGTAGTTGAAATTTAGGGGCCCACTCAAGGGCACTTTTTACCACTGCTAAAGCAGCTGCTCCCAGAGCCACTGTTAGCCCCATCACTGCCAGCTTCACAAAGCGATTGGTCCTTGGTTTGGTCAAGATATTTTTTGTCCGATCTTCAGGCTGCAAGAACCCTCGGAAGCGCTGTCGCAATACCATGTCTGGCCTTTGCTGGGCAGATGCCAGTTCAAAGTCTTTAAAGGTAGAAGCTGCTGTTCTGCAAAGGAAAGTGATGGAGATGAGAATCTGTGTAGGGGGCAAAATGGAAAGACAGTTTTTGTACATTTTTCCCTTAAGAAGACCTGTGAAGTCTAAAGTAGGAATCCTAACTATGTCTAGGTTTCTAGAACCAAAATTTCCACAAAGACATCCTTTTGTCAGTACTATTCTGTCCAGGAAATACTTCCAGATCATGTGGTGTCACAGATGCACTCACCTCTCAGCTTGCTGCTGAGCTACCTCTCTGGCAAGCTCAGATGGAGGAAACTGAACGAAGAGGTCTCCTGCTCTACTGATCAGGGTTTCATAGGGCAAGTCCTGAGGGATCTGGGATAAGAGGTGGTGAACAGAGGCCATATCACACTCACAATCAAGGACTTCTTGCTCTCGATACAACACAATCTACAGAGATAAAGCCAGAGATCCTGCAATGAAGACCTGAGAAAAGGTGATGATGCCCCATGCACAAACACACCATTTTCCCTGAAGACAGATTTAATCATGGAAAAGACTTCCAAAATTTCCTGTGAATTCCAGTACCCATATTGGACATAATATTAACATTATCAGAAAGACCTAAGTTCAAAACTGGCCTCAGACAATTCCTAGATGTGTGACCCTGGGCACATCACTTAACCTCTTCTGTACCTCAGTCTCTTCATCTATAAAATGAGGAATAATAGCACTTATCTCCCAGGGTGATCAGGATGATCAAATGAGACAATATTTGTAAAGTGCTGAGCACACAGTATGTGCTACATAAACATTAGCTATTACATAATAGTACATAATATATCATATAATGGGCTTCAATGCTGTTCAGACTAGAAATACTGCTATCTTAATGAGGCAGCTTTACACAATGGACAGGATGAGAGATCTTGAGTCAGGAAGACCTGAGCTCAAATGCAGACTCAGATACTTATTAGCTGTGCGAGTGATGTGAGCAAGTGTGCCTCAGTTCCCTCCTGTGTAAAAAGGAGATAATAGCACCTACCTCCCAGGTTTCTTGTAGAGATCAGATGACATAACAGATACAAAGTACTCTGCAATCTTAAAGCCAATATGAATGCTAACTCTTATTACTGTTGTTATTATTATTACTATTACTAGATAAGGAAAGAGCCTTCAGGTTGGAGGCTTAGACTACGTGAATATGTAAATAAGTCCTTTTCAGGCACAAAGGCTCAAGTACTTCCCCAACATTATTTAGACACCAAAGGCAATCCTTTTAAGAAAAACAAAAGGGAGGAAAAGAGATTGAAACACCGAATTCACCCGCAGCAGAAATGATTTCCAATGAATGCCTCCTAGGATACTAGAGGGTGTCCTTTTCTTTTTACTTTCAAACTTTCTTTAAAAAAAAAAAACAACAATTTTTTTTCCAATTACATATAAAGACAATTTTCAACATTCAATTTTTTAAAATTTTGAGTTCCAATTTTTTTTCTTCTCTCACCACCTCCCTCCCTAAGACAGCTAGCCAATTTGAAATAGATCATATATGTGCAATCATGTAAAACATATTCCCATATTAGGCTGTGAAACTAACTGCCCCCACCAAAACAACAACAACCCTATGAAAAAATAAAGTGAAAAACAGTGTGATTTAATCTGCATCAGTTCTTTCTCTAGAGGTGGATAGCATTTTTAATCATGAGTCCTTTGGGACTGTCTTGGATCCCTGTATTGCTGAGAACAGCCAAGTCATTCACAGTTGGCCATCGTACAATGTTGCTATGACTGTGTGCCCTGTTCTCTTGGTTCTGCTCACTTCACTTTGTATCAGTTCATATAAGTCTTTCTAGATCTTTCTGAAATCATCCTGCTCATCATTTCTTATAACAGAATAGTATTCTGTAACTATGATTGATATACCACAACTTTTTCAGTCACTCCCCAATTGATGAGCATCCCCTCAATTTCTAATTCTTTGCCACCACAAAAAGAGCTACCATAAATATTTTTGTACAAATAGGTCTTTTCTCCATTTTTTATGGACCTCTTTGAGATACAGACTTAGTAGTGGTATTACTGGATATAAGTGTATGCACAGTTTGGTTGCCCTCTGAGCATAATTCCAAATTGTTCTCCATAACAGGTAGATCAGTTCACAACTTCACCAACAGTGCATTAGTGTCCCAGTTTTCCCACCCCCCCTCCAACATTTATCATTTTCCTTTTCTGGCATACAAGTCAATCTGATAGTTGTGAGGTGATACGTCAGAGTTGTTTTAATGTGCATTTCTCATAGCTTTGAGTTTTTCATCTGAAAACTTCCTATTCATATCCTTTGGTCATTTATCTATTGAGGATGACTTGTAGTCTTATAAATTTGATTCATGTCTCTATATATTTGAGAAATGAGACCTTTGTCAGAGGGACTTGCTGTAAAAATTGTTTCCCAGCTTTCTGCTTTCCTTCTAATTTTGGCTGCATTGGTTTTGTTTGTGCAAATATAATCAAAATTATCCATTTTACATCTAGTAATGCTTTCTATCTCTTAATTGGTCATAAACAAACTCACTTCTTCAGTAGGGAACAAGGAGTAAGTCAATTCACAATACCTAGAAGCAAGCACTCAAGAATCTTTGCACTCTCCTACAGCTTACACTTCACCATCAAGCCCAAGTTGTGTCCAAGTTCTATTTTAGAGAAGCAGTGGAGAATAGGAGAAAGACCACTGGACCTGAAGTCACAACAATTCTCTGAACCTCAGTTTCAACTTATAAAAAAAGGACAATAGTACCCTATGTTCCCCACCTCATAATATTCTTATGAAGAAAAGTACTTTATAAACTGTAAAGTGATAAAAAGAATGTGTGACTTACTATGCTTCTAAAACCCACTGTGGGTATTCCTTCTGATAGATTTTAATACCTTCCTGCCTTAAATTGATTGTTTCATGAATTGCTGTGGTAGAAACAATGCAGCCCCTGGCCAACGTTCTGATGATCAGCATCTCAGAATGCGTTGATGGTGCTGCAGACAAGTTTTCTTTGGGGCCTGTACTCAAAATGAGGCCTGCAGGAGCTTTGGTACTGTTGGCTGGCACAGCCTCTGAGAGCCTAGGCCCAGCTGGGGAGGCTTGGGAGTCGGAGTAGGGCTTTCCTGGAGGTTACTATTATCATCATCATCAACATGAGCATCTATTTTTTCTTTTCCTTTAAGCTTTTTAAAAAAAAGTTTTTATTTATATTCCCACACACTATTCTTTTCCACTTTCCCCAACTGGAACCTGTGAATCATGGCACAAACCAAGGCACATAAGGGCACGGAAAGTGGAACTATGCGTTGTTTAGCCATTCTGGAAAGTGATTTGGAACTATGTGCCCAAAGTTACTACACTGGGCATGCATACTCTTTAACCCAAATAAAGCATTACCAGGCCTTTACCCCAAAGAGATAAAAGAAAGAAATAAAAAGACCATGTGCACAAAAATATTTATAGCAGTCCTTTTCAAGTAGCCCCCAACCTGGAAACTAAGGAGTTACCTATCTCTTGGGGAATGGCTAAACAAACTGTGATCTATGAATGTAATGGAATATTACTGTGCTATACAAAGCAATGAAATGGACAATTTCAGAGGACACTAGGGAGACCTTCATGAAATGATCCAGAGTGAAATGAGCAGGACTAGGAGACAATCAACACAATGACAAGACGGCTATACAGAAAAAACAATTCTGAAAGTCTTTAGAACTCCAATTAAATGCAATGATAAATCATGACTGACAACAAATCCAATAACCCATCCTCTGCCAGGGAGATGAACTTAAAATTTAGAAAAGGACGTGGTTAATGTGAGAATTTGCTTTGCTGGTCTACACACATGCAAGTTTGTGTAAGTTTAGTCTCCTCCTCCCTTCCAAATGAATACTGGAATCAATGGCAGAGATAAAAACTGCTTGTAAAATTTAAAAAAAAAATTCTTTTAAAAAGGGGGAATGTCATAGATCAAGGAGCTACTTTTACTCTCTCCCCAATTCAGGTGGAAAGAAACATGAAAAAAGAGAAAACACCTTACTTGGGACTCAGATGAACATGTCTAGCTCCACTCCCATGTATGTTTGCTTCTGGAAGTAGAATAAGATCCTTCTTAACTGACCTTTCCAAGGGAAGTCATTGGACTGCTATGTTAAAGACTTATGACTAATACTTACCACAGCAGCAAAGTAAATGGGCATCAGCGGGTGGCAGGCCAGGAAGAAGTCATACAACCGTACCACATGCCTGAAGTCAGAAAGGACATGGCCAAACCAGGTGATCAGCCAGCTAAGTGCAAAGATGGTCCCCACCTCAGCACTAAAAGCCAAAGGAAATCCAGTTGTTAGATTCTGTTGCAGCTTCCTCCACATCTTCCCTCCCTTTCTGTCTTCCCCAGTCTCAGATCTAGTGAGACATTTACTTGAGAAATAGGTTTTCTGGTAACTTTCTCCATCAAGAAATAAGCTGTAGACCCTAAGACTTTAGTATCCAAGCCTGTAAATAGTAATATTAGTAGCAGCTTGATGATGCAATGAGTTCTGGGCCTAGAGTCAGGAAGACTTGAATTTAAATCCAGTTTCAGATACTTTCTGTGTGAGCCTGGGAAAATCACTTAATTTCCGTGATCTTTGGTTTCTTCAACTATGAAATGGGGATAATAATTGCACCTACCTCCCATGGTGTTAGGAGGATCAAATGAGATATTTGTAAAGTGCATAGCAGTGTGCCTTAGGAGCTTAATAAATTTTTGTTCTTTTTCTTTCCCTAATTCTTCCAATACTTGTGACGCTCTCCTGATACAGTATGAGTCCTAGTTATTTTGCTTCAAAAAAGACATTATGGTATAGTGGAATGAGCACTAGACCAAGAGTCAAAGGACCCAAGTTTTAGTTCTACCAGCTAAGTGATACTGGTAAACTATTCTCATCCCTGATTCAAAATTTTTTAATTTGTAAAATTAGGCAACTAGCTACAAAACAAGGCAGTTGGGTGGCACAGTGGATAGAGCTCTGGGTCTGGAGTCAGGAAGAACTGGGATCAAATCTGGTGTCAGATACTTCCTAGCTGTGCAACCCTGGGCAAGTCACTTAACCCCTGTGGGCCTCATTTTCTTTATCTGTAAAATGGGGATAATGACAGCACCTACTTCCCAGGTTGTTGGGAGGATCAAATGAGATAGTAATTGTAAAGCCCTTCATACTGCACCTAGCTCATAAGCACTATATAAATATTAGCTATTAGCTATTATTGTTAAAATGAGAATAACAATTCTTGCACTACCAACTTTGCATGGCTGTCATAAAGACAGCAAAATGCCATATAAATACGATTCATCTGTTTGGTTTTTGGTGAGGGCAGGGAAGGAGATAGTTGAAGAATAGTAGAAAGAGCATGGAGCTTAGAGTCCAGTCAAGGCCTGGTTCTACCATCTGTGACCAAAGGCTCAGTTTCCTAATAATGCTACTTGAATGAACATCTTAGGAGACTGTTTCAAGGAAAGGGTTTTATAAACTATAAAAAATATTAATAACATTGTCATTATGTTCCACAAAGCAGTTGATGGCACTATGCCACTCCCCAGCTGGTCTACAGACCTAAAAAACACGGGACAAGAATTAAAGCAAAGTGTTTTCTATTTCCACCATTTTTAGAGAGACTACTTCTTCAATTACCTTCTGACAGTACTCAGATCTGTTATTCTGAGGCCTGGGCAGCACATTTACGCTAGGAAATAGATGCTTTCAATGATCTGCAGAATTAGTGTAACTAAAATTCTTAAGAAAAAAATCCTTAAGGGATGGAATCATCTTTCCAGAGATGACACCCAAATCAATAAATCCAGCTTTAATCTCATTTCCAATATCCCACTACCAGCCGACAGTTGATTATCTCCACCTGGGACATCCCACGGGTCTCTTAAATTCACCTTGTTCAAAGGAGAGATCATCACTGTTACCCCAAGAACTTCCCTCCACAGTTACTTCTTTCTCTGGAGAATGCTCCACTATTCTAGTCACTCAGGTTCATAGCCTTGGGGACATCTTTGCCTTTTCCCTCTCCCTTCTCACTTATATTCAATAGCTGAGAGGTGTTGATAACTCAACCTCTGTTACTTCTCTAGCATGAACCTTCTCTCCACTTGCACTGGGTCAGCAATTCCAGTCCTAATCACCTCTTGTTTGGAATATTTTGTTTATTTATTTTTAGTTTTCAACATTCACTTCCATAAGATGAGCTCCAAATTTTCTCTCCATTCCAACCCCTCCCCCTACCCAAGATGGCATGTAATTTGATATAGGCTTTACATACACATTCATATTGAACCTATTTTCACTTCAGTCATGCTGTAAAGAAGAATTAGAACCAATGGAAGAAACCATGAGAAAGAAGAAACAAAAAAAAGAGCACAAATAATGTGCTTTGATCTACATTTAGACTCCATAGTTCTTTTTCTGGATGGGGACAGCATTTTCCATCATGAGTCTTCTGAAGTTGTCTTAGATCCTTGTATTGCTAAGAAGAAAGAGGTCTATCAAAGTTAGTCATCGCTCAATGTGGTTGTTACTGTATAAAATGTTCTGCTGGTTCAGCTCAATTCACTCGATATCAGTTCATGTAAGTCTTTCTAGGTTTTTCTGAAGTCTGCCTGTTCTTCATTTCTTATAGAACAATAGTATTCCATTGCATAGTACTCCATTACATTCATATACCACAACTTGTTCAGCCATTCCCCAACTGATGGGCATCTCCACAATTTCTAATTCTTTGCCACCACAAAAAAGAGCTGCTATAAGTATTTTTGTACATGTGGGTCTTTTTCCCATTTGTATGATCTCTTTGGGATACAGACCTAAAAGAGATAGTGCTGGGTCAAAGGGTATGCATATTTTTAAAGCCTTTTGGGCATAGTTCCAAATTGCTCTCCAAAATAGCTGGATTAGTTCACAACTCCACTAACCATGCATTAGTGTTTTGCTTGGACTATTTTAACTGGCCTCAAAATTTTAGTCTTTTCTCTCTCCAATTCATACAACCAGCAAAACAATATTTCTAAGGCATTAGTCTTTCTATATAGCTCCACTATTCAAAAGTCTTCAGGAGCGCCTTAATGCAGTTAAGATAAAATATAAGCTCAACCCTCCACAATCAGGCTATGACCAATGTTTCCAGTCTCATCTCTCAACACTTCTGACTCTCTATGTTTTACATACAACCTGGACTACTAGTTGTTCCCTGAACGCAGCATTGCTTCCCCTGCCAAAGTGGATTTATACAAGCCATCCATCATGCCCACACTGTATTGCCTTTTCCTCTCTACCTCACAGAATTCTTATCTTCCCCTCAGTGTTCAGCTCAGAAGTCACCTCCTCCACAAAACAGAACACTCTCTGATCCTCCTCATTGTCACTTGCCCGAATAATTAACACTCTCCCCTCAAGTTACCTTGTATTTATTGGTCTGCATACGTGTTATATTCTCCCACTGGAAAACATCTTTCTTGAGAGTAGGGACTGCAGCGTGTGTGTGTGTGTGTGTGTGTGTGTATGAGACCCCTGTACCCAGCACCCTACTTTGAACATAGGAGTTGCTTAACAAATATGCTAAATTTAGTTGAATTAATTCCCCTACAGATAAGACCTAATGGCCAACAGTAGCTTTCAGAAATCTAAACAAATGGGGAAATAAATCCATACTTAATTTGTAGAGGCAATTTCTTTTTTTTTTTTTTTTTTTTTGGTTTAGTAAATGTATCTTGTTTTATGATATTTCTTGCATAATATTCATGATAGCTTATAGCAACTGCCAATGGCCTCCCCACAACTCCATGAGCAATTCCATTAGAATCAGGACCATGTTATTATTGCCTTTCTCTTTGTCCACATTTAGGAATAACCAGTTTTGAAGACATTTGGGTCTGCAGCAGTTCTAGGCTGGATTTACTTTCTAGTCTTGCCTTGCTGGAAC
>CM053585.1:253907158-253934050 GCA_028646515.1 Pseudochirops corinnae | reverse complement strand
TTTCTTGCATAATATTCATGATAGCTTATAGCAACTGCCAATGGCCTCCCCACAACTCCATGAGCAATTCCATTAGAATCAGGACCATGTTATTATTGCCTTTCTCTTTGTCCACATTTAGGAATAACCAGTTTTGAAGACATTTGGGTCTGCAGCAGTTCTAGGCTGGATTTACTTTCTAGTCTTGCCTTGCTGGAACAATGGGAGACAGTTCCCATTAGCAGGGATTGGGGACTCTGGCCAACATCTGGCCAACTCCCTCCCTTCATTGGTACATCACTAGGGGTTTGCCTGTGTAGTTGACATTGTCCTTAAGCAGGGGGGAGCCCACAGGCATTCGAACTTTGTTCCATTTTGGACCTTTCTTTAAGATGGGCTTCACAGAGCGGGGAGCCCAACGAGTCAGGTACCGATTAAGTTGGGGTTTTTTCTTGGGAACAAATCCTTCAGGAAGCTTAGGCCTATGATTCGGTAGAAGACCTGCGCGGTGAGCCATCTTCACAAACTCCTCTACTTTCCGATGCTCTTCCAAGCATAGACCTGTGATTCTCCGGGGCAGCATTCCCCCATTGGGCCGGATAAACTGACTCAGCAGAAGGACATCCACATAGTTATACTTGTGTTTCAGATTCCAACGGCAGATTGGGCACTGCTCAGAGGGGTTGGGAGGATCTGGTGCCACCTTGGAAGTTTCTATGATTTGGCCTTCAATAATAGTTGTCTTCCCTTCTTGGATCTCCACCACTTCTCAGAGGGCCCGGGCCGGAGGCCGAGCCCAACTGACTTGAGCCGGCCCCTCTAGGAAACCTCGGAGCAGTCTCCCACATCCCGACCACAGTGCCCTAAAGGCCGCCATCGTGAAGATCCGAGGCAATTTCTATTACTGGGACTAAGAATTACTTAGGACAAAATCCTATGCCTGGGTGATTTTATGAAGTCCAGGGGTTCAATGAGTTTGTCTTTTAGCATGAAACAACTTAGGACTTGCCCAACCATACTAATTAACACAAAGTTAAGAGGATGGTGAAACAGGTTTGGATTCCCTAAAGGGGAAAAGTTGGGGAGACCATGTTGTATACCTCTGCATGAAGTCATGGAGCTCTGGATTCACCTGATCTATGATGGGCATCAGGTAGTTTAATATATGCTTGGTATTGTCCATTGTTGGGTCCATGAAATCCCTAGGGTGAGACAAGAGAAAGAATTTGGTCAGGTCAAAACTAGATTAAGCCCTGCTAGAGGTTAACCCATTCAGTAAATGGACTAGTAATAAGCTCAGGGGGAAAACATGGGTTTTGTGTGTGTATGACCCCAAGTAGGTAGAAAATATAACTTCTTACAGTTCCCTGGCAAGATACCTGAGGTGGTGGGTAGAAAGCTTCTCCACTAGTGATGCTGCCAGCCTCTCACCCACAACAAGCAGAAATGTGACCACAATGTCATGGTAGCCCTGGTAGTAGTGCAACTGGGGATTGCGTTCCAAAACATACAAAATGATGTCAATCAGTTCCTCCTGGAGCCCCTCTCTTTGTTCACTAGGCATGCCTGGAGATGGAGAGAGAGAAGCACATGAGCATGGCAAATAGCCAAAGAACAAGAAAAGGAAAAAGGACAAGCGCTGGCTTGCCTAAGTATAGAATGGTGGCTTTCAAAGGAAGTGTGTTATCAAGGAATGAATCCCACTGCCAACATCCTAGAATGGATCCTTGTGACTAACTTCTGGACTACTGTATAAGCCACCCACCCTGCATCCCCCACACCAGTTTCTCTAGCTTCAATCAATCCAACACAATGTAGCCAAATTAATCTTCTTTATGAACAAATATGATTATGATCTTTTGCTCCAAACTCTTGAATGGGTCACTGCCTACTGCATAAAATTCAAATTCCTTAGCTTGAGAGTCGATGCTCTCCAGCATCTAGCACCACCTTACATTTCCAGCCTATTCCACATCCTTCTACTTTATGCCTCAGCCAGCTAAAATGGCCTACTTGCTTTCTTCTGCAGGAAGCTCCAGTGGTTTTCTGCTTCTGTACCTCTTCTCTATATTTTCTGAGCTGGCAATGCCCTACCCCACCTCTGCCTGTTAAAATCTTACCCGTTCTTCAACTCAATTCAAAAGACAAAAACCTCCATAAAGCCAAGCCTTCTCTGCTTCCCTTCTTTAGATCTCGTGAAATACTTTGTACTTCTGTTCTATTTTATGTTATCATTATTTGTATATATAGGCAGATATATGATCCAATGCAATCGGGAAGATTTCAATTCAAATCTAGCCTCAGATATTTACTAGCTACACGACCCTCCGCAAGTTATTTAATTTCTGACTGCTTCAGCTTCCTCATCTGTATAATTGAGAATAAGAGCATCCACCTCCCAGGGTTGTTGTGAGGATCAAATGAGATATATACCAAGCACTTTGCAAACCTTCAGGTGATATACAAATACTACTATAATTATTAATTCCATTACCCTACTAGAATGTAAACTCCATGAGGCCTGGGTTCCCAACTAATTAAAAAAAATTTCCCCCAGTGCCTAGCAGCACATTTTGCATATAGTAGGAGTTTAATATTTAATTTAATGAAAAACTCTTGTATTTTATCTCCAACTCTCCTATTATGTACCCCTGAATACACCACTAGGCTTCTATACCATGGCTGCTGGGAAGAGTTTGGAGGTCCTGGAGAGGAAGCTATCACTGTGATGGAACACTACAAACCAAGACTAACAAAGGCTGCCTGCTCCTCCCAGAGAAAGGCACTGGAGTTGGGCACTATTGTGCATTTCACAGAATCCTCTCTTTAGAAGGGACATTAGGGATTATCTGTTCTAATCCCTGCCCAATTCACAATGATAGCATTTATGGACTAGAACATAAGCTCTAGGAGGGTAGTGACTATTTTTTTGTTGTTTTTGAGTCTTCAATACGAAGCACAATGCTTCACATACAGTAAATGCCTAATAAACAATATTTATTGAAAATTTTTCTTTTAGGTTAACAACTTCCTATTAAACTCCTATTTTTCCACTCTTCCCACTCCCTTTCACATTAAACCTTCATGCTTCTCAACCTCCAATCTCTTGATCCCTGCTTATTTTCCCAGCCTAATTTGCCCACTCTGGCTTGGTTTGATTCCATAGCCCAGCCTTGGTCCCAAAGGTTGGTCACTTTCATGTTTCACTAAATACTAATCTAGGATTCCTTATCCCTCTGAACCTCCACTGTTCCTAAACTGAAAAGCCCCATTCCTGGGTTATTTCAGTTATCTTATTTCTCTGTTCCTGTCACTGAGCTGCTGAGTACTGCTATAGAAAGGAAAAAATCATTAAACTGGGCTGATTTCACTCATTACAAATTTAGGTGGGGGGGGGGGGGGGTAGAAAGCTTCTCCCACTAATGATGTTGCCAGTCTTTTACCTACAACAAGCAGAAATGTGACCACAACGTCATGGTAGCCCTGGAAGTCGTGCGGCTAGGGACTGTGTACCAAAACATATAAAACATCCATAAAAAATACAAAAAATTTAAAAATAAGTTTAAAAAAACATACAAAATTATGTCAATCAGTTTCTTCTGGAGCCCTTCTCTTTGTTCACTAGGCATGCCTGGATATTTATACAATATAATCTCAAATGGGTCCTTGATGCTGCCTGACAAACCTATTTCACCCTTATTCACTCCCTACGTTATTTCCCACATCTGTTCCAAATCTTTTCTCCTCCTCTCTTGTACAATCCTAACCCCACATCTCAAACTTACAGCGATTTATTTCACTGTGAAGACTGATGTGCCTTAGTGTGAGTTCTCAGCCTGCCTCTAATATCTTCAAATCTCAGCACTATCACCCACACTTTTCTCCTTCACTCTGGTGACAAGACATATCCCTCTTCCTAACTGAAGTTAACCCTTCTATCTACATCTTAGATCCCATACTCTTTTACCTCATACAGAAATTCAGGATTGAAAGGCACCCTAGTAACTATCTAATTCAACTTATATTTAAACAAGAATCTTCAATCTGTCCAACAAGTGACCATCTAGTCTTTGCTTGAAGACCTCCAGTGAGGGGAAACCCACCACCTTTCAGGACAGCCTGATGCACTTTCGAGCAGTGATATCTGTCAGGAAGTTTCCCCCTCAATATCAAACACAAATATGCCTCTTGCCAGCTTCCACTCATAGTATCTATTTCTGCCCTTGGCAGAACAAGTCTAATTTTTCTTCATCTGTAGGAAAAGCCCCTTGAAGGCAGCTATCTCAACACTATTTATTCTCTTCTCCAGGCTAGACATCCCCAGTTTGTTCAACTGATTTTCCTATAGGATAAACTTAAGGTCATCATCATTTTGGCTGCTCTTCTCTCTAGTATAGGGTGTCCAGAAATGAACACAATACTACAAGTGTCATCTGACAGAAAACAATCTTCCTTACTGGTGGATGTTAAGCCTCTCTTCATTCAGTCTAAGATCACACTAGCTTACTTGGTTGCCATATCACATCAGTGACTCAAAACAAATGTGCAATCTATTAAATCCCCTGGATCTTTTCCAGATAAACCCTTCTCATAGTCTTTTCCATTTTGTACTGCTGATGTTGATTTTTTGGATTCATATACAGTTTAATTTAATCTATATTAAATTTTTAAAGCTATTTTCCTTCCCTGAACCTCACATGGGACTTGATTTGTGAACATATCTCCTCATGCTGTTACTTGTCTACCTTTTGTGGCAGCATTGCTGAATCAGTAAACCCCATTGGGAGTGTGGCCACATCATATAATACTGGTGTGAATATATTCTTTACCTTTAACATATTTCTTTAAAAAGGGGAGGGGAGACACACACACACACACAAATATATATATCAGATATATATATATATATATTTGGTAAGCTTTATACTTCAAGGATCCATAGGTCCACTGTAGTAGGTATTCCCATAACTGTTCAATTTGGAGTCAGAGAACCTAGGTTCTTTTTCCATTCTAATAAAATCCTACCTATGCCACTAACTCTTTGTATGAGTTACAGAAAGAATTCTTAACTTATTTTTTTGTCAGGGATTCCTTTGGCAATCTGGTGAAGTCTATGATCTCTTCTCAGAATATTTTTAAATGCATAAAATACACAGGATTACTCAAGGAAACCAACTATACAGAAATAGTTATGACAATATTTCAAAGTAGTGATGAGTGTAAATCATTTTGAGATACTGCAACAACTGTAATGTGATATAAAAAATATCTTTGATTTCCAGAAGTAACAAAGTCATAGATATACCTAATACTACTATGGCTTATTATCTATAGATATACCTAATACTACTATGGCTTATTATCTATATTCACAATGGAAAGAAATGTTAAACTTCTCCCTAAACTTGCTCTCCTCATTTCACTTTTGTTTCTGCTATCCTCATTCAAACTGTCTTTCGTGAATTAATGTTCACAAATGTGGACTCTTTGATTCTACTCTTACTTTCCATCAGCTGTCAATTCCCACTGATTCTATCTTGACAGAATCTCTTACATTGTCCCCCTCTTCTCTGTTCCCATTGTTTCCACTTTGGTATAGTACAGACCTTGCTTAGCTAACTTTGAGAGCTTCTTCACAGTTTTTCCTGCCTCTACTCTCTTACTTTCAACTTCTTCTCTAAATACCACATGAGTAACCTTTCTTATATGTAGATCTGGCCATATTACTCTTCTATCCAAAATTGTTCCATGTCTATTTCCTCTGAGTAAACCCCTTTGCCTGATATCCACAACCTTTTACAATTTCATATCACCCCACATTTTACTCTAGCCCAGCGGTTCTCAATCTGTGGGTTATGTTCAATTTGTAATAATGAAAATACATCCTGCATATGAGATATTTACATTATGATTTGTAACAGTAGCAAAATTACAGTTATGAAGTAGCAACGAAAATAATTTTATGGTTGGGGGTCACCACAACGTGAGGAACTGTATTAAAGGGTCACACAGCATTAGGAAGGTTGAGAACCACTGCTCTAGCCAAACTTAATTAGTTTCTGCTGTCCTTTCCCTGCTTCTGTGACTTTGTTTGCGCCAATCATTATATCAGGAATGTCCTTTTTTCCTTCCCCTTCCTTCACCATTGTACTTTCCCATCTTTTAAAGTTCAATTCAATCAAATACCATATTGTAGATAGACCTCCCAGAGTCACTGTTCATCAGTAACAACCTTCTCTCTGATGTAGTACCTTGCTTGAACTTCCCCAATGTACTTGCATAATACAATGAATCGCAATTACCTATATTAGTAGCTTATCTACATTTAGACTATAAATGCCATGAGGACAGGTCTCACAGTTTTTCCCCCAAAGTCTCTCTCCTCCAATTCTTTGATTACTTGAATTAAAGTCAATAATTATTATATGTAGTTATGGCTTCAGGTGACACAAATACAATTTAAATCCATGTAATTATGAACCATGGTGTTCTACTATGTTTAAATCCAAGGACCCAGTAAATAAGGTTGGAAAAATTCTATGTTATATAAGCTACGAAAGGTCAGTGAAATCTTCAGATTTCTGGAACATTAGCTTATCTGAGAGGCAAGATGACTTAGTGACAAGCACACTGGAAGCAGAAGACGTGTAGTTTTGACCAAATCCTCCCATGTTGGATGAAGTTAAGCATGTTATAACTTTTGCGTCCCTATTTCTCCCCCCTCAAAAACCTGGGACTATCTATCACACACAAATGCTGTCCCCTTTGTATTCCCCAAACTTACAAGAAATCCTACTGAGTTGGCTGCAAGCACTTTTGGTTAAGGTGTAATTTATAGTCATAAATCCCATGGAAAAAGGCAGTGAATCTCAAAGCAATTCACCCAATGGTGTTCTACGTAAACAAAGGTTGTCAAAATGATATGTTCTTATCAAAGTAAAGTCCAGGAGGTATGCAGTTTCCAATCTCTACTAACCTAATATGTATTTCACAAAGTGAGAAGATCTCAGAAGTTAACTAGTTCAACCCCCTTTTCATTGTATATGTGATTTTTTTTGGCTATGTTTCTGGTATGCAGCAATTGTCAGGTCTTGTTTTCTTATCCATACTGCTACTGGTTTTATTGAAATGTTGAAACCATTCACATTTAAGGTTATGACTGTCAGGGTTGTATTTTCATCTACTTTTTGTATTGTATTTTCATCCCCCTTCTTTTGTTAAATCAATACTCTCTCCCCGCAGTTAGTTTCTGTTCTACACTTTGATGCTAGTCTATTCCCAAGGATATGTCCCCGTTCCCATTTGCCAGTCCTATTGCAAATTTTTTGAATTTACTTAAATTGTTAACATCTTTTAATTTATTTCCCCATACCTCTTTTGAGCCTTCTCTTCTTCTACTCAATTAAGCTTGTGGTTACAAATTTTCCCTCTCACTTCTCCAACTTATGTTAAAGTAACATTCTTTTGTTGAACCTCTTCTAATAAGTTTTCCTTTACTTTGTCCTCCTTATTTTTTTCTTTTCTAGTTTATTCTAAATTCTACCTGATGACTGATCTCACATATACTCCCCCTTATTTATTCCTTATTTTCTTGTCTCTATGCAGAGCTTCTGAATTGTTTCCTCTTCTGTTCCATTTCGGTTATTGCATTTGTAAATATTACTCGATTCTTTGATTTACGGTGTGCCTCACACTTTTTAGAAATATCAATTCATGAAGGAAATAACACCAAATGAAGCAGTGTTGTCTAGTGCAAGTTACTTCATGTCCCAAGTCCTGAAGCCAAGTCTTAGCTTGATCAATTTTCATTAAGGCCAACTTAAAGTAATTTTTGGTTCTAGATCAGTGGTTCTCAACCTTCCTAATGCCGTGACCCTTTAATACTTGTATGTGGGTGTATCCGCATGTGGGCAGACCCACCTGGAGACTGATAGAGGAGTGGTGTCTTGCTTCCTAAGACCACTGGAAGTAGGTGTTTTCCGATGGTCTTAGGCGACCCTGTTTGACCCCCAAAGGGGTAGCGACCGACAGGTTGAGAACTGTTGTTCTTGATCTACCTTACTATTCAAAAATCTCTTCTCCTGGGAATCCTTCTGCAGAGAAATCAGTCTCCTAGTAAACAGATTCTCTCAGAACAATCTTATAATAAGGTCTGTCTTTTTACCAGTCACACTGGCACAGTGGACAAGAACATGGACCTAGAATTAGGAAAATCTGAGTTTAAATCTGGCCTCCAATATTAGCTCTGTGACTCTGGGCAAGTTACTTAATACCTGTTTATATTTCAGTTTCCTCAACTGGAAAATGAAGACAATAATAGTACCTCCCTCCAATGTTGACAAGGACCGAATGAGACATCTGTGAAGCACTTAGCACAGTGCCTGGCACACAGTGGGCATTTAATATACGCATGCTTCCCTCCTTCTTTTCTCCTTCCTGCCCTCCACAGCAATGTTTTTTAGTGGTACCCTTTTCTTTTACCTTTTGGGGCAAGAACCTCTTCTATGCCATAGAATAATGGTGTTCTACCATGTTTAAAAACAAGAACTTTGTATATGAGGATCTTTTCCCCCTTCCGCTTTTCCAATGCTCTCTCCTCCTTGCTCTTGAAACTTTTCAATGTTATCCCTAACACAGAGGACAACGATTCATTTGTACGTGTGCAACAGGTGAGTCTTTGGAGTATTATTTCAAGTCCTCCTCCCGCCTATCTTCTGATTTTTATATTTCTAGCTCCTTGTGTCCTTTTTCTCTCCAGAGGATCCCTCTTTATCTTTCAGTTCAATTTATTTTTTTTCCCTTTTACCAATAGTTTTTAAGCATGAGACAAAAGACTTTATTACTTAAGTCTTTTCTAGATCACTGTGTTTATTTGTCTTTCGGATGTCTCCACTGTTTGGGTACTGACAAGTCAAATATTCTGCTGACCTTTTTCTTCCCTTCCCATGATCTAAAAATGATTAGGCTTAATTTTGTAAGAAGATTATTTTGAGTTGTAGATTGAGCTCCTTTATTTTTTATAATTCACTTCGCCAATGTCTCATGACTGGGTTATTTGAACACAGGGTTCCCTCATATCTAAATGTCTTTTTCCTGAAAGGCTCTTGCAACTTATTATTGTCAAAATGTACTCATTCACAGTGTTTTGGTCTCAGTTTTTACACTTTCTTCCTTCTGTTTTTGTGAGTCTCTCTGTTGGTTTACCTGCTTCTAAGTTAGGCTTTCACTTAGATTTCTCCCTTGGCCTTTTGGTCTTTTTCAGCCTCTCATATTCCCACTTGTCTCTGGTGTCCTTCCAAACTCTTCAGTCCCTCCCCCTTCTTCTGCTGCAAAGTTTCCTAAGACTGAGAGTTCTTAGCCTCTCTGCCTGAGAAGTACAGGGCGGCCCAGCCTCAGGACAAATTCCAGAGGCAAAGGTGGTATCCCTGCTAACCTGTAGTTCTACATTATCCAAGTCTTCATCTACCCTTGCCCAACTGCTTTAGTTGGGGATCATGCTAAGTCACTGGCATAGGAGACTGGGAAGACATTTCCCTATGACCAGACCCTGAAACACTATTTGCATTGTTTGCACCCAGCATGTTGGGTAGACTGGGGGTGGACACTGAGCTCTATGACTTTATGTTCTCTGATGCTATTATCTTTGTACAACATTTGTATTATCTTATGGTTTAAGCTACATTCTCAATATCTAGCACATAATTCTCTCCGCCCTCCCTTTTTACCGGGGGCAGCCACTCATGTCACTCCTTCAGCACAAGCTCTGTCACTGACTGGTTTTGTTCCTTGCTCCCTTCTCCCTGGCCCTCTGAATCCAGGAAGCATGTCCCAAGAAGCATGTCCCATATAAGCCTCAAAGTGTAAGACCTCAAATTCCTGTACTGCCTTATTGCCAGACAAAGAATACAGGTACAGTGAATGAGAAAGCAAATGATATCAGGGCCTGAAATAGAACTGGCAAAAAATTTAGGCTAAAAATCTCATCACCCTCCCATGCTTCCCTCCACTCCAACAAAGAATGGTGTATGCCTGAGGATCCATTAGAAGAGCAAAATGCAAATAAACTAAACTTACTAAAATAACATTAGTAACTAAGTAAAATATTAATAGTTGAGGTAAAGAATGTTATCGATATCCATAAATTAATGAATAAGATGTTGGTATTTTCTGAATAATTAGGGCAAATGAGATGGGGAGAATCAAGGAAAAAAACTCAGAACCAGAAAGGGACCCTAAAGATCATAAGATCTAAAACTATCATTTATTAGAATATAAATGGTAGTTTAAACCTAAGAGCACTGGGAAAGTACAGACTACAACACTTATATCATAGACCAATAATGGTTTAAATCAAGGGTTCTTAACCTTTTCTTTGTTATGGACCCCTTTGGCAGTCTGGTAAAACCTAAGAACCCCTTCTCAAAATAATGTTTTTAAATGCATAAAATAAAATTCACATAATTATAGGCATAATTGTGGGATTATTAAAGAAACCACATTAAAATATAGTTATCAAAATATATTTTAAAAAAACCAAGTTCATAGACCCTAGGTTAAGAACCCTTGGCTTATATAGAAAAACAGTAAATGGGATGAAAAGATTTTGTGGTTGGAAACTCCCCTAAAATCCTACTGTGACATACTCTGTAATGATGATGGTTTCTCAAGGACTGTGACAATGAACACAAACTCTGGCAAGCCTTACCAAGTAAAAAGCATTTCAAGCAGTCTCAATGACAGAATGCTTTCTGAAGACTAATTTAATTAAGTTAGAAGAGGGTTCTTTATCAACCTGTCAAACATATGATTGATTTTTTAGTTATAACTCTTGAAGACCAAATTAACAGAGGGGTTGTGATCTTTGTTGGTAGAGGAATTATCCACAAACCACCAAAATTACAGACCTCTCAAGTATTGAAGATGTTAAAAATTAAAAGAAAAATAATTTTTAGGGAAAACTGTCCTATATGTTTTAGACCAGGTAACTAGGACAGGAAAAGGAACCAGGGTATACATATGGGCATATGTATATATACCATAGATACCTATTATGTAGATATATTCTGTGTGTATAGGAAAAAAAAATGCAGTCAGGAAGAACCCTTCCAAAAGATAAACAAAGCAATAGGTTTATAATCCCTGGTTGTCCATGAAAAATCAGGCGATTCTCTTGGCCTCATGACATAAGATAAAAAATTCCTTGGAGAACAATAAACAGATGATAAAAACAGAATTCTGGCTTAGTTTTTTCTATCATAAAAATATTTCCTATTCCTCCAAGGATATAAAGATGACTATAGGGTCTAAACACTAGAATAGAACTATATATAAAGGTGACGTTCTATTGAAATATTCAGCTAGATAGACTAAGTGGCCTCCCAAAGTAACTGCACACCCAAGGATTGAACTATAGACACTAGATAACATGATCTAAATCTAATCAACTTAAGGCATTAACAGGACTTATTAGTGCTCAAAATCCAAAGCAATTTACTCCTTTAAAGCAGACTGAGTATGGCTCTGATCCCTATTAAGTCCCATTAATGGCTTTGGGAAGAAAAAAATACTCTTTTTATTAGTTCACTATGTCAGGCATAACTGTTTTCAGCTTGAACCTTTATATCATAAGCCAGAAAAGTCAATGATTCAAGGAATAAAATGACTCAACAGATCTGAAGTTACTAACTAATGGACACATTGGAGAGAGGGTCAAAGGTGTCACGTACAAAGCACTGTTGCCTCCCAGCTGCCTGCCTTGTCAGTGTTGTTGCTGCCGCTGACACTAACTGCCTGAGAATCCTGAGTGAGTGGAGGTAGAGGGAGTAGGAAAGAGAGTCAGGACATGCACAGGTAAATGCAGATGACCCTGACACAGGAGAAAATGTGAACACAGAATGAAACAGGGAGCAAGCTAGGAGAGGCATCATCTCACCAGGTGGGAACCGCCGTAAAGATCGTCTCACATCTAGAAGTACTTGTTGGTAGTCCTTGCTATCTTCCCGTAAAGACTTCTCTGAGAGAAAAATAAGAACAGCAATATTTCATAAGATTATTCTGTCCCCTTCTTGGTCTTTACAGCCCAACTCAAATTCCACCCCAGTTCATGAAGCCTTTTTGAAGCTCTTTGGTTGATTGGTAACCTTTCCCTTCAGACTTCACAGACCTTTGTTGCAAACTTCTCTAATATGCTTACCATGTCATGCTTGTTTGGCATAACTACCTGTTCTTGGCATTGTATCCCCTTAGGTTGTAAACTCCTTGGGGGTGGAACTATGCTGTATTTAACCTACATACCATCCTAGTCTGGGCACGATGCTCTATATACAGCAGGTGCTTGTTATAATTGTATTGTAAAGAATCCTAGAGTTCAAAATATTCTCATAAATCTTCTATTCCAAACCCTACCTGAGAGGTCATTCCACATTACAGCAACCCTGAAAAATGGTCATGTAGCTTCTGCTTGAATTGCTGTAATAATAGAGTACTCACTACTGCATGAGGCAGTTCATTCTGAATGTGAACATGTCTTCAATGATGAAAAAAAATTCTTCTAAAACCAAATATAGCCAGGTATAAAACAATCTAGGATAGAACCAAAGGCTTATCTGTAGGGACAGAAATATAATGACTTGCTTCTCAAAATAGGACATAACTCAGGTCATGTCTTTGGCAGAAGTCTTGATTTTGTAGCCCAACACATCTTACCATTCAAACCTAGTTCTACTCATTTCCATCAAATTAAAGTTATCAGTAAAGGAAGAAAGTACAGAGGGCTAATTTTACTTGTCCACTATGCCTGGGTTTTAAAGAATTATTATCTTTTTCAAAAAAGGCCTAGAAAGTGTTCTGAACATCACAGAAATAGGCATCATGTAAATTTTTTTAAAAAATCCTTTTTTCCTACCTCATCACTAAGATTAGACAATCAAGGTACTGCAGAATGAAGGAGAATATCCCCATGTAACTTTCTGATAAACTCAAGAGCTCTTTGAAGGCCACAGGGAGAACAGCCCTTCTTTCAGTTGCAATTAGTGCCTCCACAAATATAACATGAATTTATCTTACAATTCAGTGTGGGAATTCTGAATCGATTAGTTAGGAAATATCTCCACCATAGACAAACACTGAGAGCTTAGGCTAGGAGATTCCAAGGTTTATAGAATATAAAAAAGCTAAGGTCCCTGTCCAGAAATAGTTTAATGTCCTGAAAACCATCTGTCCTTCCTACTGTGTCATATGAGCTGATCAGCTTTCTGAAAGTGTGAGACAGTGGGAGGCATTGAATTTTAAGTCAGTGGAAATGGGTTTGAATTCTGGTTTTACTTAGCACCCCTGTGACCTTAGTCATACTACTCAGCCTCTCTGGGTCTTAATTTTTTTTTTTCTGAAGGGGGAAGGCAAGACAATTGGGGTTAAGTGACTTGCCCAAGGTCACACAGCTAGTAAGTGTGTTAAGTGTCTGAGTTCGCATTTGAACTCAGGTCCTCCTGGCTCCAGGGCCGGTGCTCTATTCACTGTGCCACCTAGCTGCCCCTAGGTCTTCATTTTTAAAAGAAGGAAGGTGGATAAGTTCTAAAGCAACCTTCCAGCTCTAAATCCTATTATGCTATAATAATGGGGTGAAGCATACACCATTTTCTTCTTACTATGCCATCTGTTTTTGTATCAGGCATGTGTCCTAAGTAACTGGCACACAATAATTTATGAAGTCTGAGTAAGAGCGGTTTAGCTGGAAGACATGTAGAACAATTGTGCCATTTTTCACTACTTTAACTACCTGGAGTCAAAAAAAGTACCTTGCATACATATGGATGCTTTTAAAATGAACTGTTGTTGAACTGAAGAGAGCAAGGAAGGACAGAAGAAAAAGAGGGAGACAGGACATACAGGAGATTCATACTTAAGCTAGGAGCTGAACTAGATAACCTATCAACTCCTTTCCATAATAGCATTTCTTATATTTTCTACCACTACTCGGAATTAGCAAAGTCAATCAATATAAATTTATTATGCAGCAGGCACTGTGAACACAAAGACAAGAGAGAAATGGTTCCTGCCCGGCCAAAGAACACTTATTTTACTAGGGTATAGACAACCTTGTAACGATCTCTAATTCTTCATGTGTATAAACCTTTTCTCCTTCTTGGACTAGTTTAGTCCTTGGGTGGGACTGAAGGAGTTTTGCAACCAGGCTGTTCTTAATCAAAAAGGCCAAGTTGTAGAATTGGTGGATGGGAAGTCAGGATAAGACTTAGATGGAAACCAAACCCACGTCAGCCTGGTAGGAAAGCTAGAAACTAAGACATATGACTACAAGAAAACTGTGATAAAGCAGTCCAGTGCAGAGGAACCAACACTGGACTACTGACCCAGCCTAAGGAGCCACTGAGGATTTCTGAATACATATGAGAGAAATAGTCAGGTCTAGGTTTTAGGAATATCTATTTTAACAGTTGTGTTAGTAAACAGATTAGAGGTGGGAGAGAGACCATAGGCAGGGAGATTATATCAGGAGGCTATTGGAAGAGCCCAGGTGAAAGGTGCCTGATGAACACCTGGCACCAGGTGGTGAAATGGCTTTGAAGGCCAAACAAGGATTTTGTATTTGACCTTAGAAGCAACAAGAAACCACTGGAGTTTATTAAGTAAGAAGAAACATGGTCACACCTGTGCTTTAGGAAAATCACTTTAGGACTGAATGGAGGATGGCTTGGAGTAGGGAGAGACTTGAGGCAGGCAGACCCACGCATCCTCTGACTAATGCAATAGTTCAAGCATGAGGTGATGAGGGCTTGCACCAGAGTGGTGGCAGTGTCACAGGAGAAAAGGGGGCATATTTGAGAGTGCTGCAAAGGTGAAATCAACAGATCTTGGCAACAGATTGGATATGGGGAAGAGAGATAGTGAAAAGACAAGGATTACTCCTGTTTCAAGGGACTTGGAGATATTATTGTCCTCTATAAAAACAAATACGTGGGAAGGGCGGGAGGGTTCAAGGGGAAAGATAAAAGAGTTCTGTTTTGGATCTGTTTAGTAACTGGATGTCTACTAGAAATCCGCTCAAAATATCTGAAAGGTACCTGGAGAGGTGTGAGATGGAGGACAGTAAAGAGGTTAAGACAGTATAGGTAGATTTGAGAATCATCAGTCTAGAGACAGTAATTAAATTTAATGCATGGAAGCTGATGAGATAGTATAGAGGGAGAAGGGAGCTTAGGAAAGAACGCTGAGGGATACCTACAGTTTAGAGGGTATAATCTGGAGGACAGAGTAGGAACAGTCAGATAGGTAGGAGGAGAACCAGAAGACACTAGTGTCCTAAAAAGGAGAGAGTATTCAAGGAGGAAAGAATAATCAACAGTGTCAAAAGCTGCAGAGAGGTCAAGGAGAATAAGGATTGAGAAAAGGCCACTGAATTCAGCAATTAAGAGATCACCAGTAACTCCCGAGAGAGAAATTTTGGTGGAATGATAAAGTTGGAAGCTTAACTTCAAGGGCTTAGGAGAGTGAGAGGAGAGAAAATAGAGATACCTATTGTAGACTCCTCTTTTTGAGGAGTTTAGTTACAAAGAACAGAAGAGATAGAGGAGGATAGCAGGGATAGAAGGATTGAGTAGGGTTTTTTTTGTTTTGTTTTTCTGCTTTTTAGAGGGAGTAGGGCAGGGCAACTGGGGTTAAGTGACTTGACCAAGGTCACATGGCTAGTAAGTGTTAAGGGTCTGAGGTCTTTTGAACTCAGGTCCTCCTGACTCCAGGGCCAGTGCTCTATTCACTGCTCCACTTAGCGCCGCCCCTTGAGTAGGGTTTTTTAAGGGCAAGTCACTTTACCTCTACTTCAGCTGCCTCAACTGTAAAACAAGGAAAGGCATAAGTAAGCATTTATATAGTGCCTACTATGTGTCAAGCAATGTGCAAAGCACTTCACAAACAGTATCTCATCTGACAGCACCTACCTCCCAGTGCTATTATAAGGACAGAAAGAGTATTTGTAAAGTACTCTGAAAACCTTAAAGTGCAATCTAAGTGCTAGCTATTATTATTTAAGAAAGATAATATAATATTAGGCTACATTAAGAAAAGCAGTGTTTGGGGCGGCTCACTGGCTCAGGTAAACAGAGCACCAGCTCTGGAGTCAGGAGGACCTGAGCTCAAATCCGGCTTCAGACACCCCCTCCCAGCTAGCCATGTGACCTTGGCCAAGTCACTTAAGCCCAACTGCCCTACCTTCCCCCCCCTCCAAAAAGAAAAAAAAAGTAAAGCAGTGTTCCAAATGAGGAAGGTGAGGGGTCTTGCTGTCTTCTATAAAACCACTTTTGGAGTTCAGTGTTTAACTCTAGGACTTAAATATTTAAGAAGATTATTGACAAGACACTAAGGAAACCAAATTTCATCCTCAAGAGAATTTTAGAGGGAGAAGAAGGCTTTATGATATTATCTTCAAATATCTGAAGAGCTGTCATTTAGGAAAGGTCCTGCCTGGACCCAGATACCAGATACCATAACTAGGCTAGAAGTTATAGGGAAGTAAATTTTTGCAAAATACAAAGAAAAATCTTCCTAATAATTCAGATCTGTCCAAAACCTGAATGGGCTGCGCAGGAGGTAAGGAGACTGATAATGGTTATCATGGACAACAATGAGCTCCTCATCACTGGTCGTGTCCAGAGGGTGGATGACCACTCGTCCAGAAGGTCACAGAAAGAATTTCTACTACCGGGAAAGACTGATTAGATGCCCTCTAAGGTCCCTTATCACCTGAAATTCAATGAAGATGAAATAAAAACAGACATAGATGAAGTAACTCTGAGAAGTAGTAGCAACTGTATTAATAATTCTGCAGCTTTTCCTTCTACATTCACCCCCCAAACAAACCCATCCTAACACAGTCATATTTACTTCTAGGCATCGGTAATGGAGACATAACCTCTGAGGCCATCCTTCCTTTTCCTATTCCCTGGCTATTACTTCCCCATAATAAATTTGTTTTTTCTATACCTGGTGGAGAAGGAAGGTCATGTATGTCGACATTGAGAAGTTTTGGCCACACTTCACGGCGGATATCGTCTGTGAGAAGGCCACCTTCACTAATTGCCATGCGCCGAAGCGCAGCCACATCAGCAGGATCGCTGTTCAGGGCATGGTGAATCTCCACAGCTTTCTTTTTCTTCTTGGCATTATAGTCTACAGAGAGAAAAGAAAGAAGTATTTCTGAACTGAGCCAGGGCAAAGCTGGGACAGGAGTAGGAAAAAGAGGTGGCCATCTAAAGTACGGCATCGAGGGGTGTGTGTGTGTGTGTGTGTGTGTGTGTGTGTGTGTGTGTGTGTGTGTGACTCAACATTATTTTTTAAAAATCTGTATGTTTTTAAGGTCAGAAAATGCCACTCTCCATGGTATGTGCACCAATACACAGACTGTATACATGTGTATTTGTATATATGCATCCATATACATATATACTTATATACATTTTTTCTGAAGACTGTATTATTATAGTAAGAGTTCAAAATCTCTTTTAAACAGAATATACAAGGGGTTGAAATTTTCAGAAAGGGTATATACACAATTTTCAAAACTCTATAAGGGTATACAAAAGTTATGACAAAACCTGACCCAGGTTCTATTATCCTAAGATCTATAATTTTATTTGGTTTGAAATTTACATTGGCATAGGACTCCCAGTGTGGAAACTCTACTGATCTACTAAATGAGCAAACAACTCCCCTTTAACTTATAATCTTAGAGAGACATGGGGAGGTTAGGTAATTTGCCTTTGATTACAAAGCCAATATATGTCAGATGGGACATAAACACTGAACAAAACAAAACTACAAAACAAGAGATGTCACAAAGCAGTACAATGAATCAATGAATCTGGAAGGTACTTCAGGTCATCTAGTACAATGGCCTCATTTTATATTCACATTTATAACGTCTTACATTTTAGAGTCCTGAGGAGAGACTTCCTCTGTTTAGGAGGAATGAGTTGATAAGTGAGGTATAGAGATAATAAGCGCTGTATATTTAAAGGAGAGAAAGATTACTAGGGACTAGATTCATCTGGGAAGGCTCCACAGAAGACAGGAGATCTGAGGAATAAGGAGAATACCTTTACATATAAAGTAGGGAGCAGAAAAGAAGATGTTTAGGATGGGGGAAGAACATGAATAAAAGTAGCATGGCATAATGGAAAGAACTGCTGACTCCAAAGTCAGAGGACCTGGGTTAAATCCTGTCTCTGATACTCACTACTCAAGTGACTTTGAGAAAGTCATTAATCCTCCCTGGGCCTCAGTTTCCCCATGTGTAAAATAAGGGGTGTTACAATGGATAGCTACTAATGTTACTTCTAGCTCTAGATCCATGATGCTATTGATATAAGCAAAAACAAATAAATAGTCTGGTTTAATTGTGCAGTGTTTAAAAGTCACATCAACCAATGTTTGAAGAGAACCTGTTTTGACAGGTTAACACAGGGAAATAAGGCCTTGAATTTGCAGCTAGAGCATGTTTCTATGCTATATAACTTCCACTCTTTATTTAAATGATAGTTCAGTGCTCATGTAATGAAGCTGCTATATTATGAATGTGAATAAAAAGCATGAGTGCTGCCTACTTACTTTGTGCCAGAGTTGTGGCAGATGATAAACAAAGGCATACGCTGGTGGTTTGGTTTTAGGTCATGATGTCAAAAGTAGAGGCAAAAAGATGACCTAGACTGATGACTCCCTTCTCCACTTTGTCCTACTTTTCATGACAACCTAACAGCCCTGAAAGCAGTGCCCTACTTCCTCCTGACTAGTTAAATGTTTGATTAAGAAGTGATTGGTGTTCGTAGTTCAGAAGTCTATTAGGTTTTTTCCTAAGCTGGCTTGCTTGTAGAGCAAATACTAAAGAGGCCTAAGTCAAATAAGGAGTATGTTCCACATATTAATAAAGCCTTAGAATAACAGCTGACTATTTGTATGGCACTTTAAATCTTATTTGATATGTTACAACAGCAAGGATGAAATTAACTTCACTAACACAATCTATGACATATTCTATTTACTCAAAGAGAAGGCTCTTCATTTTTGACAAATCAGAAAAGGTACCGAAACTGATTTTTAATAACAGTTTCTAACTGGTTATACTGAATACTGTTGAAAAATGTGAGACATTAGCTGGAAATCTTTTGTGTTAAGCTTTTTCTAAAGACAGGAAAGGAAATTTGCCCTCAATTACTTCTAACGTATTTCCCTTCACCTTATTAGTGTGACACAGCAGCACTGTATTAGATGGGAGAGGGGGTGGAAAGAGCTGTTGCTACATATCTGGGGGAAAAGAACATGCTTGTAATCATGTGAATTTCCACAAATTTGGGCAACTATTCTGCAAGAATATTAACTATTTTGAACCTCTCTATAGTTGTAAGAAGAAAAATAGCTCCCAATTGGATTCTTTTTAGATACTGTTTTGTCCCATCTTCTTAAAATGCTGCTATTCAACGCAACAAACATTTATCAAGCACCTACTATGTGTCTCATCATGTTATGGAGATGATACCAGGTTCTCAAAGGCCAAAACAGTGGAGCACGAGTCCTGGCAAATTTTACCAGACTGAAAAATCTTCCAATGTAGACCCTGCAATGCATTGTTTATGCTCTGAAGACTAAACCCGGCTGAACTTGGAAAGGCTCAATCAACAAGCATTCATTAAGAGCATACTATGTGCCAGGCCCTGTGCCAGGTGACTGGGGATACAAATATAAAAAATAAAACTGCTACTTTCAAGTATGTTACATTCTCTCAAGGGAAACAAGTGTGTAAGTCTATGGGGATCAGAAAAAGATTCCTATAGAAGAAGGTGCTTGAGACTAATACTTGCAGGAAGAGCAGCAGGGGCTGAGGCTGAGGGGAGAAGGAAGAAGTGTGCCAGGCATGGGCGACGGAGATGCAGAGACCACAGAGAAGGCCAGCTGGACTGGATCTTCAAGTGCTGACAGGGAATATGTATAATGAGGTTAAGAAGGTAGGCTCAGGCCAGTTATGAAGGACTTTAAAAGCTAATGACAAGCTTTAATTTTATCCTCGAGGAAACAGTGCCACTAAAGTTTATTAAACAGGGAAGTAACACAGTCAGAACTGTGCTTAAGGGAAATTACTGGCAGCTGTATGTAAATGAAGTCGTCCAATTCTAGGGATGGTGGAAAGCAAAGACAAAGGTACAGAGGTAGGAAAGGGCAGAATAACATTAACTGGTAAGTATATAGCACTTTAAGGTTTGCAGAGTATTTTAAACGCTATTATGTTTGATACAACAACCCTACAAAGTACAGCGATATTATTCTAATTTTACAAAGGAGGAAACAGAAATGACTTGTCCAAGCTCACACAGATAATAAATGTCTAAGGTAGGATTCACACTGAGGTCCTTCTGACTCCTTAGCATTCTATCTACCACACTTCCTAACAAAGCAATAAACATTGGAGCTTGATAGGAAGTAGATACATGAAGGGCAGTGTTGCGAAAGAAGACAGGAAAAGAAAGTTGAAGCCAGACTGTTAAGGCCTAAAATGCCAGATTATTTTACTCATTATTTTACTAGGTAACAGAGAGCCACAGAAGGCTGAGCAGGAGAGTGACATGATTAGATTTCTATTTCTTCTTTTTTCTTTCTTTCTTTTTTTTGCTACTTTCCCCTCCAATTGAAATGGAATAGTCTTAATTTAGATGGATTTTTCCCCTTCCTGGGAAGAAACTTGGTCTAGCAGAGAAATACAAATGATACATTCTCACTGATGGTAATATGCAAACTCAAACCTAAAATAAATGTTCTAGCATCTTCTAGCTTACAAATTTCAAATTACTAGGTACTCTCCAGAGAGGAGTTAAACAGCTTATGTTGTTTGTAGCCTCCTGCTCTGGTCCCAATACTACCTCCCTCACAGGAAGATGACAATGTTTGGCAAAGAATCTACTGCGTTAAGGGAGTAAACATCACAGGGTGGAGGGGAAGACGTAACTTTGTGGGACCATTCCTCTCTTCTCCTGCAAATACCTTTATTGCTCATGACCTTGCCTTAAAAAGGAGAACAAAACAAAAAACTTTCAGGAACAGAAATGTTCAAAAAGTACATATACTTCTCAGGAATATAAAAATGGCAAATGATTATGTAGAATTAGGGGAAAAAAGGTTTTAATTATAGTATAATTATAATTAATTATATATAATTCAAAATGGAAATGAGAAGAAGGATATTCTTTTTTTTTTATTTTTGCTTTTTGGAGGGGGAAGGCAGGGCAATTGGAGTTAAGTGGCTTGCCCAAAGTCACACGGCTAGTAAGTGTTAAGTGTCTGAGGCCACATTTGAACTCAGGTCCTCCTGACTCCAGGGCTGGTGCTCTATTCACTGCACCACCTAGCCACCCCAAAGATGAATATTCTTTAGATGCACAGGAGAAGATGAAATTCACTGGCTTCCAACAATTTAATATTAAAATAAATTCTGCAGACTTTAAGTTGTAACACATGATTTAAACTTCAGAATTTTATAACAACAGGTTTAGATAAAAGCCTACAATTCTCCTGGAGATAGTAAACATGTAATTTCAGGCTCCCATGCTGAGTTTTTTGGTCCCAATGATTATAGAAATGTGTAATCAAAAGCTATAGACTACTACAGTCCACTTACGGTGGTGGTTATTAGCATAAAAAAAAATGGTTTAGTAGGGCGACTGAACTAACAAGAGACACCATGACAAAATGTAAAGGTTCCTCTGGTTATGAACAAATCTCTTGGTAATTCTTAGGAAAAAGGAATTCTATGCATATTATGCTTGTCCATTCTCTATTAAAATGACTGTTCATGGGGGGGCTAAGTGGCACAGTGAATAGAGCACCAGCCCTGGAGTCAGGAGGACCTGAGTTCATCTAGCCTCAGACACTTAAACACTTACTAGCCATGCGATCTTAGGCAAGTCATTTAACCCTAATTGCCCTACCTTCCCCCTCCAAAAAGGGCAATTTTTTTTTTTGCTTTTTGGAGGGCAATTGGGGTCAAGTGACTTGCCCAAAGTCACATGGCTAGTTAGTGTGTCAAGTGTCTGAGGCCGCATTTGAACTCAGGTCCTCCTGACTCCAGGGCCAGTGACCTACTCACTGCACTACGTAGCCGCCTCCCCTCCCAATTTTTTTTTAAATGATTGTTCATATTGGGCCAATATCACAATGGTTCTTAGTATTGCTGGGATGAGGGCACCTGATTTTCGATCACCTCACTGAGCCACTCCCAACTTTGGATAAAAAACAATCGGAGATCTACCTCCACCAAACAACAGGTGTTTCTAGAACCAACCTGGCTGAGACAGCAGAATGTACTGAGAAAGAAAACAATGACTAACAAAGCTCACTCAGTTATCCTTCCCTGTGGCACAGATCAAGATGTTTTTCTAAGTCACTAAAGTATCAGCTGACCTAAAATCATCTTTGTTTCAATGTTTTCTTTAATAGACATTTTTTTTTTCACTTGGTTGCTAGAACAGTCTGTCTGCCTTATGCACAGATCTGGTCAGGTCAATCTTCTGTTCAAAGTGTCTCCAACTGTCCACCAAATAAAGTTCAAATTCCTTTGCCTTACAATCAAAGCCTTCCACAACCTGGCACCACTCTATTTTATTTATACATATATATTTATGTATAAATATATATATATATGTATTCCATGAATCAACCCAAATAGTCCCTTCCTAATCCCAGAAAACATCTTCTTTACTTCCCTCCTCATTTGCTTACTTTTGCTCATGCCAGTCACTATGCCTGGAATGTTCTCTCTTCTTCTAGGCTTACTGAATTTCTACTCACTTCTGAAAGCCCCATTCAAACACCACATCCACCACAAAATCTCAACCTCCATGTTCATAAACTCTGACATTTCCTTTATATGCCCTAAATTCACCTGCCTCTATGCCCTGGTCACCATGATTTCCAATCCTTCCACCTTCAGTTCTTTCCCAGGTCATCAACCCTGCAGTGGTTACATGCTCCTCCCTTCCCTATCTTCATCCTGAATGAACTTGTTCAACTCTAGGCCATGGTCTTCTCTAGAGTCCCTTTCTCCCTTACTGTATTACTTATTTTGCCTTGCAAAGTCTCAGTTTTGCATTACTTTCATTAAATGCTTTGCCTTCATTGCAAGTCATGCTTCTGACGGGCAATGGAAAAAAAAAAAAACACAAAACTGTGCTGAGTTCACTAGAAATTTTTTTTATTATATTATTTATTTTTAGTTTTCAACATTCACTTCCATAAGTTTTAAATTTTCTCCCCCTCCATGCCCAAGATGGCTTGCATTCTGATATGGGCTCTACACATACATTCCTATTAAACACATTTTCACATTAGTCAAGTTGCATAGAAGAATTATAACGAATGGGAAAAACCATGAGAAAAGAAAAAAAAAAAAACCAAAATAAAACAAAAAAGAAAATAGTCTTTGTTCTGCATTCCAACTCCATAGTTCTTTCTCTGGATGTGGCTGGCATTTTCCATGGAAATTTCTTAAACAATCTCAACTAAGCCTTCATTGTACCAAGGCAGTTCTCCATAATTCACTCATTTTCCTCACTCACCATAGCAGCCCTTCAAACCTTATTCCTCCTCAAACCTCTTAAAACTCTTTCTGCTCTCAGCTGAGAATCTCACTTCAAAACTGAAGTCATTGCCAGGAACTCTCCCTTCTTTCCTTCTTCCCCCTTCCTCATGTCACATCATCCAGATGGCTTCTGCCACTGTCCTTCGCCCTTGTCTCACATGAATAGCTGCCCTTCTCTTTGCCAAGACTAACCCCTCTACATATACCAGTGATCCCATTCCACCCTATCTTCTCCAGAAGACTGTCGTTCCCCCTCACCCTCACTCTTTCACTTATCTTCAATCTCTCGCTGTCTACAGGCTACTTCCCTAACAGCTACAAACGTGTCTATATTTCCTCCATCCTCAAAAAAACCTCACTTGATCCATCCATCTCCCCTTAGCTACTATCTCATGGCTTTCTTTTGTGGCTTAACCCATGGAGAAGGACATCTATAACTGAAGTCTCTACTCCTTTTCCTCTTTCTCTCTTAACTTTCCATAATCTGACTTCTGACCTCATCATTTAGCTAAAACTGCTCTTTCCAAAGTTACCAAGTGTTCCCTAAATTAACAAATCTAATGGCCTTTTTTATGGCTTTATCCTTCTTGACCTCTCCACAGCCTTTGCTCAATCATCCTTTCCTTCATACTCGCTCCTCTCTAGATTTCTGTGACAATATTCGGGTTCTCCTATCTGTATGTACCTTCTTCCTCAGTCTTCTTTGCTGGATCTTTAAGCAAGTCACACCTGCTAAAAGGGGGTGTCTTCTTTAGCTCTATCCTCTTCTCTCCTCTTTTTTCCCTCTATAGTATTTCACTTGGTAAACTCACCAGCTCCCTTAGATTCAGTTATCAGCTCCATGCAGATGATTCTCTGGTCTATTTATCCAGCTCCAATCTCTCTCCTAATCTCCAAACTACTAGTTCCAACTGTCTATTGGACAACTCAAATTGGATGTTCTAAAGATATGTTTCAATTTAAAAGGTCCAAAACTTAATTCATCATCTTTCCTTCCCAAGCCCTCTCCTTTTTCTAACTTCTCTATTAATGTTGAGGTCACCATCATCCTTTCAGTCACCAAGACTTACAAATTAGGCATCATCCTTGATTCTTCACTCTTGCCACTACCTCCCATAATCAAAGTTGCCAAATCTTGTCAATTTTACATCTGTAATATCCCCTGAATACTCTCCTTTTTTCTTTTCTGATACTGCCACGACCCTCCCACAGGCCCTCACCAACTCACGACTAGACTACTACAAAAGCCTGCTGGTTGGTCTCCTCACTGTGGTCTACTCAACTGTGAAATTGATCTTCCTAAATTTCTAAAGGGCAGGTCTGTCATAAATCCCCATTTAATAAATTCCAGGGGGATCCCCCTATCACCTCCAGAGTCAAATATAAAATCCTTTGCTTGGCATTCAAAGTCCTTCATAACTTTTTCTGTTTTCTTATGCTTTACTTATCACCCTCCCTCCTCCCCACCTGCTCTCTGATTCAGTGACATGGCCCTCTTTACTGATCCTGGAAGAAGAAACCTTTATCTCCTGACTGAGCATCTTCACTGGCTGGCCCTCATGTCTGGAATTCTCTCCCTCCTCCTCTCTGTCTCCTGGCTTCCTTCAAGACACAGCTAAAATCCTGAGTCCTGTAGGAGGCCTTTCCCAATACCCCTTACTGCTAGTGCCTATGTTGATAATCTCCAATTTTTCTTATATATTTTGTTTGTACATGTTTTGTTTGCATGTTGTCTCCCCCACCAGAATGTGAGCTACCTGAGAGCAGGGGCTGTCTTTTGCCTTTCTTTTATCCCCACTGCTTAGCACTGCACCTGGCATATATTAAGCACATGTTTAAGAAAAGGCTTGTTAACTTGAACTGTCCTAATACCTCCTCCCTGAATGGACCCCTTAAAGGCACTGTGTTTTGCCTCTCTCTAATATCTTTATACAATGATGCATATTAGTTACCTGTGTTTGTGGCTTATTCTCTTCTCAGACAGGAAGCTCCATAAAGGCAGAGGCTATATCTTATCTCAACTTTTTTATCTCCCCTAGCACCTACCTAGTATACTATTGACAGCATTTCCATTAACTCTCAGAAGTGAGCCCATCCTTGACAAAAACCTTTCATCCCAAAATTCTTCTCATTTATTCAAAGTGGCATCATAAAAGTGGGTAGAGTTGAGTATAGTATCCTGTGTATAGGGCATACATCTAGCATCTTGGAGACCAAGACTGCAAAAGAAAATGAAAAAAAAAAGCATAAGGCATGATACAATTTGGGAAAGAGCCAATTGTATCACAAGAATGGAAGTCATAAGACAAAGCAAAAAGTTATGATGTGAAAGGGCCTAGAAAGTCAATTCACACTGTACTATCACACTGAAAAAAAGAAAGAGGGAAAAAGAACAGACAATAATTAGGGAAATAAAGTACAGTTATTATGCAGGGAGTAGAGTAACACGTAGGCAAGCTATGTTGTCGATCTTGGACAAAGACCATCACTATTGGGCACCCAAGAAAAATGTGTCTCGGGGGGCGGAGCCAAGATGGCGGCGTAGCAGCAGCACCATATCGCAGCTCTCACATAGCCACCCCAAAATACCCATAAAATAGGACTCTAAACCAATCCTAGAACTCCAAAACGCACACAAAGATACTTCCCACTAAAGTCAGCTCCGCTACGAGGAACCGTATCAGCACTGCGAACCGAAACCCCAGCCTGGCCTGAAGCCCGGCTGTGCCCCGGGGGCGGCAGCTGGACAGGAGCCTCTCAGGTGAGCGGATTAGCACCAGCTGCGAGGGGGGATTGCGAAAGGGGATTGCGAAAGGGGGAGATAAGCAGTCCAGCCGAAAGGCCTCCAGAGCAGAAAAGCAAAAGGCAGAGGTTTTGCACCTGCCTCCGCGTTGCAGCTTCCCGCCCACGGCCTGCAGACAGCAGGGGGACTGAGCGATTGTTCTCAGGCCAAGAGCTCTTGTGTTGAGCGGCCTGGATCTGGATCGCAGTCTTGGGCCTCGGTTCTGAAGTCTTCACTATTCTGTCAGCCGGAAGTAAATAGGAAAAGTTCCCAGCCTCTTCCTGAGAGCTACAGCAGGCAGGAGGACCCCAGCGATTTGGGACAGAGCTTTTCCTTCTGGAAGCAGAGCCCCACAGAGATTTTTTAAAAAATCACGGACTGAACAACCATGAGTAAGAATAAGCATAAGAAGCAAAGTAAGAACAGCTCCCAAACCCTAGATTCCTTCTTTGGGGAAAAGAAAGATCATGGGAGAGAGAGGGAGGAGGAGAGCACAGCC
>CM053585.1:253834774-253899783 GCA_028646515.1 Pseudochirops corinnae | reverse complement strand
GGGGAATGGTTAAACAAGTTATGGTATATGAATATAATGGAATACTATTGTGCTATAAGAAATGGGGAGGAGATAATCTTCATATTCACCTAGAGATTCTTATACAAACTGATGCTGAGTGAGAAGAGCAGAATCAGGAAAAATTTGTACACAATCACAGACACATTGTATGTGTGACAACCAGCTTTGATAAACTGGACTCTTCTCAGCAACGCACAGCTATAAGACAACTCTACAAGTCTCGGGATGGAAGGAGATATCTACATTCAGAGAAAGATCTAGAAAGACCAGAGTTTAAATGGAGACTGAAGCAATCTCCATACTATCGTTCTTTTTCGTGTTTGGTTGTCTTTCTTTTTTCCCATCATTCACTCCATTGGTTACAACCCTTCTATACAACCAGACTATTGTACAATGTGAAAGTATTTGCAGATCCTATACTTGATTGCACGCCGCCATGGGCGGGGGGAGGGGAGAAAAATTGAAACTCAAGGGATTGTGGAACTGAATCTTGTAAACTAAAAGTAAATAAACCCATCAATGAAAATTAAAAAAAAAAAAGATTAAGTAATTTTTCCAGGGTCACACAGCTAGTGTGTGAGACCATGTTGAACTCAGGTTTTCCTGACTTCAGGCCTAGCACTCCTGTTGTGCTATATAACTTCCTAATCTTAAGCAAGACACTGTGCTGTCAACGTATGCACCCAGTTTGTTCATTAGACCATACATAGCCTTAATTTTCTTGTAAAAACAAAGTCTTTCTTTGACGGAGTTCAGCTTTTGCTGCATCAGTTATTTCTCACAAAATTCTTGTGGTTATAGAAGTTAAAGTTGAAAGAGACCATAGAGATCATCTGGTCAGTCCTCTTATTTTACAGGTGGAGAAACAGGCCAAGAAAGGTTTAAGGGAATTGTGCCAGGTCATAGAAGCGCTTCATTAATTTTCTGTATTAGAGGTGAAGAAGCAAAAATCTATAGAGAGTACTTTATTTGGTGGTTGAAATTGAGAGACCAGGCCTCAAAACTTCTGTCCTACTTTCTAAGGTTTTATACTGTGTTGCAATCCTTATTTTTTTATTGTGAAAATATTAATGTTTTGCTATTTGGAAAACTAATGTCTTTTACTTTGGGGAGGGTAAATAGTATATGCCATATTTTGGGACAGAAGTGGAAAAAAAGTAAAGTGAAATAGTGCTCTGGATAATGAATAGGGAAGAGGTCTGGACTGTTGAGGTTCTCTCCCTAATCTTCACATAATTTTTCTCAAGCTAAATCACATCCCTTCTTTGGGTCTGTTACCCGACTTGTAAAATGAGGAGGTTGGACTAGATCGTTTTTAAAGATCCTTTCCTATTCATGCTATAAATCTAAGAATTATAATTCCTTAATGTAATTGTGCAGATTTAGACAGGCAGAAGTTTCAAGGTAGTAAGTGGAACAGTGGCAGTTCACATTTTTCCATACTCTCATGAGGCAAAGTAAACTTGGCTTTTAAAAATATCTTTTATTTCTTACATCAGCATAGTTATCCAAAGCATGTCTCCCTTCCTTTTCCCCTCCCAGAGAGCCATCCCACATAACTATAAATAGTATTTTTAGAGAGAAAAAAAATCAGCCCAACTGATAAATACATTGGAGAAGTCTGAAAATGTGCAATGTCTAACACCTGTGGACTTCTCGCCTCCATTGGGGGTTGGGGAGAGGCAGAGGTGTCCTCATATTTCTTCATTAGAATCCTGCTTGAGTTTTGTTTTTTAAAATAATTGCATTAACTTTTGATTTTTTTGGTGTGTAGTTCATTCTGTTTATATTTTTGTTACTGTATATATTGTTTTCTTGACTGTTTACTTACTACATTGATCCATATAAATCTTTCCATGCTTTTCTATTTGTATCACATATCATTTCTTACAGAAGAGTAATATTCCGTTACATTCATATATCACAATTTGTTTAACTGTTCAATAGTTGGTGGACATCTACTTTGTTTCCAATTCTTAACTACCACAGAAAATGCTGCTATAAATATTTTGCAGCATATGAGGACTTTGCTCTTATTGATGGCTGCCTTTGGAATATTAGTCCAGTAATGGAGTCTCTGGTTCAGAGGATATGGATATTTTAGTCACTTTATTTTTGCATAATTCCAAATTGCTTTCCCAAATGGGTATACCATTTCATAGCCCCATCAATATGTATTAGTGTGCCTGTCATTCCACAGCCTCTCCAACATTGACTATTGCCATGTTTGATCATTTTTGCCCATTTTGAGAATGTGAAGTGAAATCTCTGGATTGTTTTAGTTTGTGTTTATCTTAACTATTAATGATTTAGAACATTCATGTAGTTGTAAATATATGCTGTTCTTCTTTTGAGAACTGGTCATATCCTTTGACCACTTATTTCTTGGGGAATGGGTATTAGTGTTAAATATGTTCACTAAGTGTTAATATATCTTGAAAACCAAACCCTTATCAGAGAGATTTGGTACAAAGATTTTCCCCCATTCAGCCACTTCTTTTCTTATCCTAGGTGCATTAATTTTGTCTGCCAGGAAGTTTTTCCTTTTCAAGTAACCAAAGTGATAATCTTTTGCAATTGCTTCTGTCTCCTGATTGGTGAAGAATAAAACTCCTACTTATAACTGTGAGAAATACATGATTTGTTTCCCTTCTAATTTTTCTGTAGTCTAATCTCTAATGTCTATCTTGTATATCCATTTAAAATGTATCATAGAATATGGTATAAATGTTGGTCCAAACCTGGTTTCTGCCAAACTGCTTTCCAATTTTCCCAGTAGTTTTTAATCATATATAAGGGAGTTTTATCCTTAGGTAATTTATGTTTTCCACTTTATCATACGCTGGGTTATTAAATTCTGTTCTTTCAGATTCTCCTTTTCTAGTTTGTTCCATCGATCTGTCTCTTGGTTTTTTTAACCAGTACCAGACAGTTTGACTACTGCTGTGTAATATAGTTTGAGATCTGGATTATTATTCCTTTTTCATCCTTCTTGTCCCCTTTTATCCCTTTTCATACTTCTTTCCTCATTTCCCTTGATATTCTAGATTTTTTGTTTTTTAGATGAATTTTTAAATTATTTTATCAAGTTCAATAAAGTATCCCCTTCATATTTTGATTGGCATAAATTTATTTTAAAAAATTTTTTTTTTTTGCTTTTTTTAGAGGGGGAAGGCAGGGCAATTGGGGTTAAGTGACTTCCCCAAAGTCACACGGCTAGTAAGTAATTGAGTGTGTCAGGTCAGATTTGAACTGAGATCCTCCTGACTCCAGGGCTGATACTTTATTCACTGCACCACCTAGGCACCCCAATTGGCATAAATTTAAATTCTAAGTTGATTTTGTCATTTTTATTATGTTGGCACTGCCTAGCCATGAGCATTGAATATTCCTCCAGCTATTTAAGTTCTTTATTTTTTTAAGGAGCACTTTGTAATTGAATTGATGTATGTCTTATGTGCTTTGGTAGCTTGATCCCCAGATAGTTTGTGCTTTTTATAATTACTTGAAATGGAATTTCTCTTTTTATAGTTGCTATTGATTATGTAGATGATGTTGATTTTTGAGGATTTATTTTGTTGCTTGCAACTTCACTGAAGCTGTTGTCTCAAGTTGCATCTTTGCTGATTCCCTAAAATTTTCCAAGCAGACTATCATATCATCAGCAAGGATAGTTTTATCTCCTCTTTACCTATTTTTATGCTTTTAATTTCTTTTTCCTTGTTTCTGTTGCTAGCATTTCCAGAAATATTATCAAATGATAGTGGGGAGAATGGGCAGAACTATTGACTTTTATCTAATTAACTTTTTCATTTTGTATTGTATTCTGACCTAGTTGTAAAGTAACCCAAAATAATGAGATTTGAGGATAGAATATTTAAATAAAACATTCAACAGTTATCAGATAGGAGTTGATAATAATTTAGGTCTGTTTCTCCTCCCCTCCCCCCATAGTATTTAAAAATCATAAACTTTTAGAGCTGGAAGAGAATGTAATGATTCCTAGTCATTGGACTTATCCATGGTTTTTTAGCTAGAGCTATGATAAAGAATTCAGGTCTGACTCTAGGTCTAATGCATTTTCTAGTATACCACAGACCATCCTTGTGTTAGGTGGTACTGTATTAAATTAAAAGGTGAGAATATTATGGGCCAAGATCCCCCTAAGTAAATTTTTTGAGGTGGGGAAAAGGCATTTGAAATTGAAGGAGAAAAGAAAAGGTGTTTGACTAAAAGACTTAGAGGTCCTTAATACATTTTCCTTTTGGCTAAGTTATACCTCGAAATGAATCTTTTGTTGATTGTTGCCTACAAATTGATGTCACACAGAAGAAACTATAACTTAGTAGTGTATGTCTAGACTAAGCTTAAAAGTTAATGTGATGATGTGTGATGATCATATACCTGAGAGAGGAGGGTAGGTATGAAATAATTCCTTCAACAAATTGCAAGGATTTTTTACTACACATTGCTGTTGAGCTCCATGCTTATTTACATGCTAAGATGGGGCAATGGTTAGAGAACAATTACAAGATTCTTCAAGAGACTATCAATCTTAAGAGAAGATTAGGGAGAAATTACATATTAAACAGTTAAGACTCCAAAATTACTCTTTTCATGGCATAATTCAGAGACCCACTAATATTATGTGGGATAGTTAGTACATTAGTGGTTGAGCATGGCTGTAAAAGGAACTGATAATCTTGGGTAAAGTCAATCTCAAAGCCCGCATAGTATTAGTGAAGATTACCATCCAAAGCTATGGGCATTTGAACCTCAGTAGTGTTAGCTTTTCCTTGAATGAACTCTTGAGGATCCTTTTTCCTTGATCCGATGTTTCTTAACTATGCTCTTTCTGAAAATCACCACTTCTAGCTTGGTTGAGCAGTGCTCAGTGTTTTATTTTACTATTAATCATTGTCTTGAATCCCTAAATGATATACTACTTATTTCTGTATCTGGATATATTACTTCTCATTAATACTTGCTGCTGAACTCTTTTTCTCCTCCCAAACATGCCAGATCAGTGTTATGCCCAGAGATCAGTGTTATGCTTCTCTCTCTCTCTCTCTCTCTCTCTCTCTCTTTTTCTCACACTCACACACACACACACACACACACACACACACACACACACACACAGACACTGGATTAGAGAGAAAGAATAGTTTGTGAAAACACATATATCATTTCTGGTAATTAGAAAGGCATGTAAAAGACCTATTCAGTCACACTAGGTGTTGGCAAGCTTCCTAAACAATCCTAACTATCATTTCTCTGATTCTATTCAGTCATGATTCATACTACCACCATCACCATTACACACACACAATCCTCAAAATAACCTGTTCTAAATCAGGTCAGGTGGCCTTCCCCCCAGATCTTCCAACCTCTACCTCCCCCATTTGGAATTGGGCTAGCCAGACATATCCAAGGCACGTTTTATTTATCTGGATTGCATTCTTAGTTTCCATCTTGGCCAGTCAGTAAACTTTAAATGTGGTATGGGGCAAATTTTTGGTGCTTCAAGCACATCTTCCCCCTTAACCATTAACCAAATAATCACTTACAGATGAGAGTATCCTTTGCTACTGCTGAAAATACTTAGCTCCTTATTGCCTCCTGATGAAAGTTCCTACTCCTTTTCAGTATTCAGTGCCATCCACAGTCTAGTGCAGAGGTTCCCAAATTTATATGACCTGTCATTCCCTTAAAAAAGAAAAATTCAGCACTTCCCCCTAGAAATCTACCTTCTTTAACCCTTTAATGCTTTTTTGAATTTGCATAATTTCAAAAATATAAAATGTATTTTTTAAAATGCAAATTAAATTTAATAATTTATTGTACATTTGTGGGTTTTTTCCTGCGTTGAAATTTTGATGATGCAGTATTGGGTCATGTCCCTATAGTATCATATTGTAAACAAGACATTACATACACTTATTTAGGCCATTGCATGCTGGACTTCCCTAGAATACACCACACACTTACCTGCTAACACTTGCTTGTTAAGACCTGTCAGCAGGCTTGACCACTGATCTGTTATAACTTGCATTTTTATTGCAAGTTTTATGTGTTTATTTGGAAAATAATGTAATCATTAAGACCTTAACTCTGTTACACAACAGATGAAATATGTACGAATGGTTTTTCAAAATTTTCTTCTCTTTCCTTATGCTTCCACTGACCCTTTGTTTTTATTCAGAAACTGCCCAGTTGCACTACTAACCACCTGGTAGATCATTTCAGCATACCCAGGGGGTGGTATCACCCACTTTGGGAACCTTTGATTAGTGTCATCTTACCTTTCCAGCTCTATTTTATATTACTTAACCTACCCACCCCACCTCCGCATACATACAATAGATGCTTCAGCAGAACTGTTCTAATACTAGGCCTACAGGCATCCTGTGGGCTCTCCCACCTCTGTTTTTGTTCTGCTGTTGTCTGTTCCTGAAATGCTTTCTCTCTCCCCTTCACCTGTTAATTTCTGCCTACCCTTTAAAGCCCAACCCAAATGTCTCCTCCCCCATGAATCTCCCTTTGATACTTCACTAGTCTTCCTCTGACTCAGTTTATTTTGCAACTCTGTAACATGTAAGTTGTGTCCTAGTGCTATCTCTGTTTTATCATCCCCTAACTAGACTATAAACTCCATGAGGGTTTCTAATCTTTCTATCTTCTCTAGTACTAAGCACAGTGCTCTACACTCACTTGATGCCTAATAAAAGCTTAAGAAACTAATTATTCAGGGTAGCTCATTATAGGTACTAACAATATAAAATTACAGAAGTAACTGAAATAGCACCCCACCCCCAAAATTACAAAAACCGTTCCCCATTTTTGACAGACTTTGCTAGGGAAGAAAGAATAAAGACTTTTTTCTTTTAAAAAGTACCACTGATTATCTTCGAAAAGTCTTAGTGAAGGTTGACATTTAGCATTCAGCAGACTTGGATCTTGTACTAGGGATTTAATTAAAGTGCAGAAAATGTTTTTTTCTCCCCCGCCCCTCCCTCCATTCCTCAGAAAATTTATCAGTTACATACATATGTACTTGATCCTGAGAATAAAAATTTTTAGCTGCTTAGTTTAACAAATTCTACCTCATCCACATATCATTTCTAATTGTTCCATAAGAGTGCAGAGTCATCAATATCGACAAGTTTATCAAGTTGTTTGAAGGGGATCATTTGAGTTGTTCTGGGCATGTTTTTTTGACCTAGGGAGGTACAAGGGTTTGCTGCAGTGGCTTTGGTACATTGATACCTACAAGCATATGATTGAATGGAAAATTACAGACCCGTTCAGCAACATTAGAAATTGAGTTCATTCCTATTCTTTTTTTAAAGGTAAAATTAATAATATATTTTTGTTTTCATGTCATCTGTATATCCTGCTGGTTTTTTTTCACCTCACTCCCTTCAAGAAAGTCATCCCTTATAATAATTTTTAAAAGTTCACTGAAATTGACCAATATTGAAAAAAGGTCTCTGGTATTATATGCACTGCTTCACAGTCGGCCTACCTCTGCAAAGAGATAGAGAGAGGTATCTTTTCATAACTCTTCTTTGGTTATTATAATTTCAGAGCATTAAGTGTGCATGCGTGCGCATTGCGCGCGCATGCACATTAACTTTCCATTTTTTCCGATTATATTGTTATACTTATAGATTACAGATTATGTTGCTTTACTAAGCTTACTTCATTTTGCATCAGTTTTTTTGTCTTTCAGTACTTCTCCATATTCATTTTGAGCCCACAGTAATATTTAATTACATTTATATTCCATGGTTTGTCTGGTCATTTTCCAGTCAGTGAGCTTCTTCTTAATCTGCCAGTGACTTGGTACCACAGAATTGCCACTATAAACATTTTTATCTCTTTGCAAACCATTTTTGTTATTGGCTTCCCAGGGTTAGATAGAGTGGAATCTCTGGGTTAAATAATATGGACGTTTTAGTCACTCTTTTCTCATTATTCCAGATTAGTTATAGTGTACCAATTGGTTGTACCAATTCGTTGTACCAGTTCTACCAACATTTTATTTATGTGCCTTCTTTCCACAACCCCTCCACCATTGACTCTTCTGGAGTTTGATTATGTTACTGTTTGACAAACCTGCCTACTAATATGCATGTAGTAGGCACTCTTGTAAATAAGACATGGTCCATGATTTCTAGTTGACAGACTAGTAAATTTGATGTCTTTTAAAAACAGACTTTAGTAACTTGAAAAAGTCTAAAATTTAATTTTTATTGAATTGATTAACTCTGTTTCTAGGTTGTAAAATTGTAGGTTGAAAGATTTTTTTTGTTTTTATTTAGAAATTACTTTTATATTACAATTTTCCTTTAAATCTACTGGTTATCATATATTTCCATACTTGGGTTTGGGGTGGTTTTACAACCCTCAAGTTTGCATTTTCTGTTGCTTGCTTGTGCAAAAGAAGCACAGTTAGACTTTGGTTCAGCAGAATTTATTTTTTTTTAATTTATTTTTCTCTATGTTTTTCCCCCAGCCATTCTTTGGTCTAAACCTCAGAGGGTAATCCAACTTCTGGCCATTTTGGGTAATAAGAAGCCTTTTAGAAAAGTCAGTCAGTAAACATTTATTAAGAATCTTTTATGTGCCAAGCACTGTGCTAAGTGATGGGGTTACCAAAAAAAAAAAAAAAAAGGCAAAAGATGGTCCTTCCTTTCAAGGAACTTACAAGTCTAATGGGGAAGACAACATGCAAACACCTATCTATCATAGCATCTCAAAGCTGCACTCAGCCATATTTTTCATAGTCATTTGTTATTTTAAATGTCTGTTATATACAGGGCCCTGTGTTGGGCAAGGCAACCAAAATAAGATCTCTACTCATGACATTTACACTATTGTAAGAGTATTATTCAAGGGCAGCTAGGTGGCACAGTGAATACAGCACTGGGCCTGAATTTAGGAAGACTCACCTTCCTGAGGTCAAATCTGGCATCAGAGACTTATTAGCTTTGTGTCCCTGGGCAAGTCACTTAGCCTATTTGCCTCACTTCCTCATCTGTAAAATAAACTAAAGGAGGAAATGGCAAACCATTCCATTATCTTTGCCAAGAAAATCCCATATCAGGTCATGACTGAAATGAACAACAACAAAGGACATTTACAATACAGCTATAACTATAATGCAGAATATAAGGAGATCATATCAGGCATTGTAGCGTAATAGAAAGCTTAGATTTGAGTCCCAAGTTTATGACCTTAAGGCAAGTCACCTGAACTTGTTTTGGATCTCAATTTCTTCTTCTATAAAATAGAAGCAACAATAATATAATATTTGTATTGCTTTAAAGGGGTATGTGTAGATAATGCATTATTGCAGAAAGTACACTAATTTGGAGTCAGAAATTCCTAGCTCTGCTGCTTTACCTGTATGACCTTGGGTGTGTTATTCTGGGGGCTTCAAGTTCTTCAATTTAAGATGAAGGGGGTTGAACTAGATCTCCAGAAATTCTCTGAAATAAGAATATAGAGAGAACATATTGTAAACCTTAAAATATTATGTAAATGTCACTTATTAAAGACAGATACAAAGTGCTATGTAACATCTAAGGAATGAGAGGTCATCTATGACCAGGAGAATTAGGAAAGAATTTGAGCTAGATCTTAAAGCAAAAAGGTAAGATTTCAACATGCAGAGATGAGACATAGGGCATTTCAAAATTATGGAGCTAAGGGTGAAAAAACTAAGCTTAGAAATTATAATCCTTTTAGGCAGAATTTTATTTTTTGGAGGGGGGAAGGCATGGCAATTGGGGTTAAGTGACTTGCTCAAAGTCACAGGGCTAGTAAGTGTTAAGTGTCTGAGGCCGCATTTTAACTCAGGTCCTCCTGACTCCAGGGCTGATGCTGTATTTACTGTACCACCTAGCTGCCCCTTAGGCAGAATTTTAGCGGGACTTTATGTTCCCTGTTCATTCCAAGGGCCTTGAATATAGCAAATACTTAAAATAATAAATGAACATGAATCATACTGATTGAAATTTATTCAGCATTGGAAGTGGTATAAGAGAAGGCTTAAAATGGGTAGTTCGTATGCCCCACAAGGTTATAAAACTCTACATACCCTTTGATTCATTAATACTACTAAGTCCGTATTTCAAAGAAATATTTAAAAAGGGAAAGGATCTATTCATACAAAAACATTTATAGCAGCTTTTTGTAAGTGGTAGCAAGTTGGAAATTCAAAGGTTGCCCATCATTTGGGGGAATGACTGAGCAAGTTGTGGCATATGATGGTAATGAAATGTTACTGTGCTATAAGAAATGATGAGCAGGCTGATTTCAAAAAACCTGGAAAGACTTATATGAAATGGTACAAAGTGAAGTGAGCAGAACCAGAACACCGTACGTAGTAACAGCAATACTGTAGAATGATAAACTGTGAATTACTTAACTATTCTCAGCAATACAATGATCCAAGACAATCCCAAAGGACTCCTGATGAAAATACTATCCACCTCCAGAGAAAGAATTGATGGAGTCTGAATGCAGGTCAAAGCATACTGATTTTCACTTTCTGTATTTTTTAGCGACTTTTTATTTCTTTTGGGTCTGTGTCTTCTTTCACTGGATGACTGATATGGTAATATGTTTTGCATGATTAAACAGATATAACCTATATCAGATTGAGGAGAGAGAAAATTTGAACTAAAAATATATTTTTAATGAATGTTAAAAATTATCTTTATATATAATTGGGGAAAAATAAAATACTATTTAAAGTGGGAGGGGGAGAAAGAGTAGTTAGACAACCTTTTTGAGTTTATCGAGAAGTTTGCATATGATATTTCATCTGAGCCTCAGCAATACAGTAAGCTAGGTAATACAGGTATTAGACTCATTTTACAGATGCAGAAACTGAGTCTCAGGTTAAATAACTTGATTTTGATCACATGGTTATTAGCTATCATATGTGGAATATGAACGCAATTCTTCCTGACTCCAAATCCACGATTATCCATTTATACCAGCTTATGAAGGGTATCTTTCATTTTGCCTGTTACATTGTCTCCTTGGAAAACAAGATTGTGAGATGGTTTTGCATACAACATTAATAATGACAACTATATGTCCTTTGAGACCTAATCATTCATAAACTTTCATATTTGGTTTGCTGTGAAACTACCTTATTTTCTCAATTTTCAATTAAGAACCGGAGTTGTGCTTTAGGCTTTATTTTTTGTTAGATATTTTATGGGTATTAATACATATATATTGTTATAGTTGAAACTGGAGCACTGGACTTGGAGTCAGGATACTTAGGTTCAAATGGTTCTGACACTAGATATGTGGCCTTGGATGAATAATTTCTCTTAGCTTATTTTTCTTATCTGTAAAATGGGCATACCTCACAGAGTTGTTGTGAGGATCAAATGAAATAATGTATGCAAAGCACTTTTAAAACTCTATGACTATGCAGCCTTAAATGCCATGAGACTTCATTCATTTGGACCTGGGAAGAATCTGAATATTAATAAATTAACAATTCACATTTTAAAGGCTTAGAAAATACTTCACAAAACCTGTAAGATAGGTTGTATGACATTGAATAATCCTAGATTTAGAGCTAGAAGAAATCTCAGAAATTATTGAATTCCCCTTGTGTTTTAGATATTTTTGGATTTTTTGTTTGTGAGTTGGTTTGTTTTTGTTTTTCTTAAATGAGGGCAGTCAGGCCCAGCAAGTATGTGACTTACCCAGGGTCTCGGAGCAGTACAGCCAGGATTTGATGCCAGGACCTTTTGAGTACAAATCCTACACTCTATTTCAGCTCTCTACCTCTTCTCTCAGATTTTAACAGGTGAAGAAACAATGTTAATCGCCCAAAGTTATACAGCTACTTAAATGGCAAAGCCAGGGCTTCAGTTCAGGTATTCTTTTTATAGGGCAGCTAGGTGACCCAGTGAATAGTGCACCAGGCGTGGAATCAGAAAGACTCATCTTCCCGAGTTCAAATTGAACTTCGGACTCTTAGTAGCGTGTCACCCTGGGCAAGTCACTTAACCCTGTTTGCTTCAGTTTCTTTATCTGTAAAAGGAGCTGGAGAAGGAAATGGCAAACCATTTCAAGTATCTTTGCCAGGAAAACACCAAATGGGGTCACGAAGAATCAGATACCACTGAAATGACTGAACAACATTCACTTTATGGTCCAGTCTTTTTTCTCTACATCAGGTTTCTTTTAAAGCATCTATAGCACCTGTTATTTATAGGTGTTTCCCTATTCAAGAACTAACTCGATATAATTGGGTATATTTTGGTTGATATGTCTCCACTGGGTCTATGATCTCATCAGTGTGGGTACTCCCTCTACTACAAATTACAACTAGTGCAAAGCTTCATTTGCACAATTCCTGCCTGAGCCCTTTCATTAATTCCCCATAGCATCATCTATGTAATACTTTAATTCTCTTAGCATTTTGTGGATATCTCTGCAACATTTAATTTGACCATTTACTGTTCCTTGTTTGACTAGCCATACTGAAATACTAGGGTTTTTTTTTTAAAGTATTTTAGTAATTTCAAATTAGACTGAGTTCCATTCTTTGTTGATAAAAATGCTATGCTATTAACATAGCATTTTGCTTGTATATCCTAGATTCTTAAGTACTTGAAGTAGTCTTTTTATAAAATATCCAGCTTATTGTGCTTACACTATTCATTATTTAGCCACTATTTTTTCCATGATGGAGAGATAATGGTCCAAATTCAGAATTAGAATTAATTGAATTAATAAAGTTCATTTTAAAATACAAAAAAAAGAGTAATGTTAAATAGAAGCCAAACTTGCATTGTTTCAGAGCCCCAAGAACATTGGTTTTTGTGTCCCTGATCTCTTAAAATTTCTCAAGTAAATTTTTATTGGGGTGTGTGTGTGTGTGTGTGTGTGTGTGTGTGTAACTAGAGTTTCTTCCATTATCCTTCCCTTTCCCTCCCAGTGAAACATCCAGTATGACGATGTGGGGTGGTGTTCTTTTGCTTTTTTAAATTTTTTTTTTTGACAATGTTTTTTTAAAGAAAAGGGGGGGTGGGTCGCCAAAACCAGCCAGCACATTGAAAAAGTTTGAAAATATGCATTGAACCTGTGGATCTCCCACTTCTGCAAAGGATTGGGGTAGGAGTTGGAGAAGGCTGTCTTATATATTTCTTGGGGGGATGATTGTTCTTTGTAATTTTGAACATTTACTTGATTTTTTGTGGTTCTTTCCATTATATTGTTGTAATCATTTTGTACATTGTTTTCTTTGCTTTGTTTACTTCACTTTGCCATCAGATCATGCAAGTCTTTTCCATGTTTCTCTGTATTCATCATATAGTTTCATGCAACACAGTAACTTCATTACATTTATGTATCACAATTTGTGTAACAATTCCCTAATCAATGGATATTTACTTTGTTGCCATTTCTTTGCTACCACAAAAAGAATTGCTATATAATACAGTGTTGGTGTATATGGAGACTTTTTATCAGTGACATCACATTTAAATCAGAAATTTTCTTTTTTGAAACTTCTTTTAGGTAAGTAGTTATAGAAACATAGACTTTTAGATCTTAAAAGCATTTCACAGTTTACAGAGTGCTTTTTTCACCACAATCCCATATAATCCCCATTTTATAGATGAAGAAAATGAGACTTAGAAGTGAAAAAACTAAGGATCATGGAATTTGGAGTTAGACAGGACCTTAAAAAACATGTAGCCTAATACTCGAATTTTATAGCTTGGAAAAGTAAGGTCTAGAAAATATAAGTGATTTTTCTAAAGGCACAGAGATAGAAAGTAGCGCTCTGATTGGAACTTTTACATTCATTGCCCTAGGCATATCACATTGCCAAGAAAATATAACTAGTGAAAGCCAAACTCAGGTCCAGAATCTGGGTCCTGAGATTGTAATCTTGTGCTACCATCCTTTACATCCCTTTCTTTGTTTATTTGTCATATAAATGTACAGTCTGATGGTAAAAAAGAGTTCCCAACAATAGTTAAACTGTTAAAAACAGTTTCTCAGCATTGTTTGCCTGTAGAAGTTGTATTTTCTTCTGGAATACTTATTGATATATTTACTATAGAAATCCGTCTTCCTTACGAATGATTGATTTACAGCACATGGATTTTTTAAAAGTCTTGCTTCGTAGATAGAACTTGCCTTATAAATATTAGGGTTACAGTTTGTAAATTGTTTTGGCTAGTTTGTTCATTTACAATTCCACTGCAGACTAGCTTCTCAATAACTGATTGTACCAACTGCAGGGGGAAGGCTGCTAAAACATCATTATTAATTGGGTTTTCTGTGTCAAACAACTTGATTTTATCTTTAGTTGCTAAAAATAAAAGGCAGTGTGGTAGAACTGAACTTGGAATCAGATAGTCCTGGATTTGAGTCCCAGGATGGCTTTTGGTCCCTTTTTGAACTTTCTCTTTCTGAATCTTAGTTTTTTCTTGTAAAATGAAGGGATTGTTTTACTTTAGAATCCAACATTCTGATCAGTGTGATGGTGATAATATTTGTAACCTCACAAGGTTATTAAGGAGAAAGCAACTTGTAAACTATAAAGTGCTACAGAAATGTGAGCATATATAAGAAATGATAAGCAGGTGGATTTCAGAAAAATCTGGAAAGACTTATAAGAAATTATGCAAAGTGAAATGAGCAGAACCAGAAGAATGTTGTACACAGCAACAGCAACATTGTGCAATGATTGACTATGATATACTTAGCTTTTCTCAGCAATACAGTAATCCAAGACAATTCCAAAAGACTGATGATGGAAAATACTATCCACATCCAGAGAAAGAACTGGGGAGTCTGAATGCAGATCAAAACATACTATTTTCACTTTTTTGTTTCTCTTTCCTGTAGCTTTTCCTTTTTGTTCTGATTCTTCTTTCACAACATGACTAATGTGAAAATATGGTTAATATGATTGTATACATATAACCTGTATCAGATTGCTCGCTATGTTGGGGCAGGGGAAGAAGGAAGGGAGAAAATTTTGGAATTCAACATCTTATAAAAATGAATGTTGAAAACTAAAAAGAAAAAAATAATGTTGGGGGGGAATGAGTATATATATTTGTTAAAATACAGACACATACACACACATATATTAGAGAGAAGAAGCAGAGCAGTTGCTGATTTACATGTGGAAGATTCCTTCACTAGGGGTTCCCTGCATCAAGACCTGATTTTATTTGCATAGCAAACTCCTAGTAAGTAAATTCCCCTTGCCTGTACAGATGAGCAATTAGTCTATAAGTCAGTGAGGGCAGGAGGCAGAGAGAAACAACTAGTAAGCCAGTTAAACTGGAATGGAGAGTGTATAAAGGGGATAAATAGAAGACCAGAAATATAGGTAGGAGGTAGGTTTATGGAGAATTTTTAAATTCTAGTCAAAGGATTTGTGTTATATCCTAGGGGAAATAGGGAGTCAGTAGAGATTTTTGAGTTAGCAGAGTGAAGTGATTCAGTCTTTTTTTATTGTTAATATTAATCAGCTATTATTAATGATAGAAGAAAGAGAGAATGAAAGGCTATAGTAAGAAATTTTGCTGATTCTTAGTCCACTCAGGTCATTGAACTTCCATTTTAAACAATACATAATGACCTTGTTTTCTGGATTTTTTCTCAATCACATTGCATTTTTAGCCCATTTTAGATCATGTAGAACCATATTAATGATCTCTAGTTTTTTATTGTCTGAATTTTTAATGGGAAATAATAGTGAAGAGATTTTCTTATAGCTGATTGATAGAGTCCTGTTGTAAAATTTTAGTCTAAAAACCAAGACTCCTACAATGCCCAAGGAGTCAGTACCCTAAGATTTTGTTAGATAAATCCTATGGCACAAATTACTTGATAGTAGAAAGAACACTAGCCTAGAGAGCCATTGTGGGGGAAAAATGCTTTGTGAATCATGAAGTCTAGCTCTTACTAGCAAGAAGAACAGATTATGTTATGGTCTGAAGCAGTTCTCTACATAATAGAATCTGTGATAAATTATTTTATGAAGGATAGCATTTTTATGTGTTTAGATGTCAGGAGAGCTTGGATTCAGAAAGTCATAATTTTAGAGATAATTAACATTTCATAGCATTTTAATGTTTACAAAGAGCAGTGCTTATGATCCCATGAATTATGCAATACAAATAATATTCCCATTTTGCAGATTAATTAAATGAGTGAGGGAAAGGGAAGTTCCATAGTCAGGTATTTCATATAAGGAGAGTTGAGAAAAGAACCCACATTTTCTGCTTCTTATCTAATATACATCCTACTCCTTAAAAATAGATAATAAAGCTGGTCACACAGTTAGGGACTGGCCTTCACATCTAAATGAATAACTTAAAAGGATGTGCTTACAATTATTCTAATTTGAATTATTGAAGTTTAGCTTCAGTAGTAGCTTGTCTAACAAAGAGCCACGAAGTTGAGAAAAGAGAGAAAAGGAAAATGTGAATTATTAGAGTATTTTAAAGTGGCATGACTTGGGAGACAGTCCTTGTATCTTTAATAGAGAGCTGTCGTTGGAACCAGCAAGAGTAGGGTTCAGTACTTGCCTCTGATACTGGTACATCCCTTCACTCCTCAAGTGCTCTGGGCAAATTTAAGACTGTAAGTTGTGACGGTGCTGACCTACCTAGCTAGGAGTTTTCTTATCTGAGAGTTCCCTGTATCAGTGAAATCACAGATCCAATTCCTATCCCTGTTAATTGGGGTATAACATTTTTTAGTCCTTTGTATTAGGTAACTTAAGAAAGGGCATAGTAGACCCATTGTGTTCCCTTAGAACCTCTTCAGGCTCATTTTCTATTGTGAAATAAGGAGTTTTGGACTAGGTGACTTTTGTGGAGTCAGAAGATGAAGTGTCATGTGAGAGGCCTAGCAAAAAAGCCAATGTCCCCATCATAAGTGTAGAGGAATAAGATGTAAGAAGACTGACAAGGTACAGCAGGAAGGGGTCAAGGTGTGAAGGGTTTTAAATGTCAAACAAAATTCTATTTTTGATCCTGGGTAGCCAGATACTCTGCAAAGTGCTTTTTACAGAAATCTCCTTTGATCCTGACAATAACATTGGGAAGTAGGTGCTATTATCATAATTTTACAGTTGAAGAAACCATAAAATGGAAGTAATAGAGATCCATTGATATTTGAATCATAAAGTGGTAATGTGGTTAGACCTGTGCTTTAGGAAGATCAGTGACAGCTGATTGGAGAATGAATTGGAATGAGGAGGGATTTGTTGTAGGAAGATGAACCAGAAGGCTATTGTAGTGTTCCAGGTATGAGGTAATAAGGGCCACATCATTGTGGTAGCTGTGTGAGTAGAGAAAAGGAGATGTATAGGAAAGTTGTTGTAAAGGTAGAAGTAGCAACAGGATATGTGGGGTGAGGGCAAATGAGGGGTCAAGAATGACATTGAGGTTGTAAGCCTGGGCTACCAGGAGAATGGTGCAGGCCTGGACAGTAATAGTGAAATCAGGAAGGTGAGAGGGCTTAGGAAGACAAACTAATTCTGTTTTGGCTCTGTTGAAATATCTACCAGATGTCTATTTTGAGATGTCCAGTAATCAGCTAGCCAGGTGAGATTGGAGATTAGGATAGAGGTTAGGGCTGGATAAATAGATCTGAGAATTATCTATGTTGAATCCATGGACATTGATGTAAGATCACCAAATAAGATATCAGAGAGACATGGTCAAATCAATTAATAAACATTTATTAAGCACCTATATATTAGACACTGTGGTAAGCTCCTGTGGGTGGGGAGTACAAAAAGAGGCAAAAAAAAAAAACAAAAACAGCTCCTAACCTCAAGGAACTCATAATCTAATAGGGAAAAAAAATTGACAAAAAAATGTACAAATAAGCTATATACACAGGAAAAATAGGAAATAAAAGGGGAAAGGCATTAGAATTAAAAGGAATTGGGAAAAGCTTACTGTAGAAGATGGAATTTTAATTGGTCCTTGAAGGATATCAGAGCAACCAGTAGGCTGAGGTGTGGAGGGAGAATATTTCAGGCATGGGGAACAGCCAGAGAAAATACCTGGAGCCAAGAGTGAGAATGTTTTGTTCATGGATCTGCAAGAAAGCCGGGGTCACTAGATCAAAGAGTACTTGCTGATGATGAGTAAGGTATAAGAAGACTGGAAAGATGGGTGGAGGTTGAACTTCCCGTTTAGGAAAATCACTTTGGTAACTGAATGGAGGATGGATTGGAGACTTAAGGCAGGAAGACCCACCAACAGGCTACTTCAGAGGTCCAAGTATGAGGTGATGAGGGCCTGCACCAGGTGTGGCAGCATCAGAGGAAAGAAAGGGGAACATTTGAGAGATTTCAAAGGTGAATTCAACAGATCTTGGCCACAGATTAGATATGGGGCTGGGGAGAAGGAAGTGTTGAATTTCATGACACCTACCTTTTGAAGTGGTACCCTTGGCGCTAACAGGAAAGTGGGAGGGGAGAAGGTGGTGTTTAGGGGGAAGGATAATGAGTTCACTTATGGACTTGCTGAATTTAAGATGTTTACTGAGCATCCAGTTCTAGATATCTGAAAAACCATTGGAGATAAGATTTTGAGGTCAGCGCAGAGATTGGGGCAGGGTTTGTGGATTTGAGAATCATCTGCATAGAGATGGTAATTAAATCAGTTGGAGTAGATGAGATCACTAAGTGACTTAGTATAGAAGAAGAAAAAAGGGCCTAGGACAGCCTTGTTGGACACATTCAGTTAGAGGATGTGATTTATATGAAGATCCAGAAGAAGAGATTGAGGAGTGGTCTGGTTGGTACTTGTGAGACACCTACAATTAGTGGGCATGACCTAGAAGAGGATTTCAGCAAAGGATATAAAGGAGTGGTCACCAAGAGAGAACCAGGTAGGAGAACCCTGAGAGAACTGTGTCCCCAAAATCTGAAAACTTCCTTTATTCCTGTCCCCTTCTTACCTTGGAAGATTCCTCCATCCCTGCCACCCTTTCCTCTAATTAATTGGTCAGTTTTTCCCAGAACCTCCATTTTCAGGAAAAGTACCCACACTAATCATGTTCATTCTTCTTCAGGCTTCACTCCTGACTCCAGTCTTCCTTCTCCAACATGCTTCTTTACAGGTACCTTTCCAGTCTCCTTCTACCCCTTGCCCTCCAGGTTCATAGCTAGCTATTAGATGATCCCTAAGGTTCCTTCTGGCTCTGACATCTTATAATCTTTTCCTTTTAATTTGTGTAGGTAGGCATATATATTCATAAATAGAATCCTCAATTTAGGAGTTAATTATACCTATTCACAGTGGCCTCCTATTTGAGTCTCTCTACTTTGGGTCTTTTCCCATTCAGTTGCATCTTCTACCCAGCTGCCAGAGTGATATTTCCCTTAATCACAGATCTAGGCCATGACACCCCCATGACACCCCCAGTAACTCCAGTGGTTCCCTATTGTCTTTAGGATCAAATATAAACTCCTTTCTTGGACTTTTAAAGCTGTTCGCAACATGGCCTCAACCTTTGTTCCCAATTTATTATATGTAATATCCTTCATGTGCTCAGTACTCATCCCTCATGTACTGGCTTTCTTGATGTTCCTCACATATATGGTTTCTGTGCTTTTATACTGGCCATCCTTCATTCCTGGAAAGTACTCCCTTCTCACCTATGCCTCAGAGAATCCCTTACTTCTTGCAGTACTCATTTTGAGCACTATTTCCTACATTTTACCTTTCCTGATTTTCCCCAACTGCTAGTGCCCTCTCTCCCTAAATTACTTTGTATTCTGTGTATACTTAAATATGTCCATGTTTTCCCTGATAGAGTATAAACTCCATGACAGCAGGGACTATTTTGGTTTTTGTCTTCATGTTCCCCATTGCCTAGTATAATGCCTGACATACATTAAGTGCTTTGAAAATACTTGTTAGTTGATTCATCTAGGTCAGCCTTCTCATTTTACAGATAAGGCAACTGAGGCCCAGGGAGGGGAAGGATTGTGGCCAAGATCAAACAGGTAGTAAGTGGTGGAGTTAAGATTCAAACACTGATCCTCTGGTTAAAAAATATGGTACTCTTTTTCCCATCATTACTATAAATCTTTTTGTAATATTACTTAGATTTAAAATAATTTTGTTTGGGGCAGCTAGGTGGCTCAGTAAATAGAGCACTGACCCTGGAGTCGGGAGGATCTGAGTTCAAATTAGGCCTCAGACACTGAACACTTACTAGCCATGTGACCTTTGGCAAGTCACTTAACCCCAATTGCCCTGCCTTCCTCCCTCCAAATACAAAAAAGCAAAATAATTTTGCTGTATTCAGATAATAATGGCTTTATGATTACAAGGAATTATACGTGCATTATCTAATTATACCTTGATAATAATCCTTCAAGATTAATATAGCAAGTATGTGGATCTTACTGATGAGAAATCTGAGGCCAGAGAAACCAATGACTTGAATATAGTCACAACTATTATGTTCTAGTGTCAAAATTAAAACTTCATTCTGCTGACATAGTCTAGTAGTCTAATTATAACATGATAAAGTAATGCTGGATTTAGAATCAGAGGACATGGATTGATTGTTGCAATTATATGCTTCTCCTACCTTTATGACGTTGGGCAAGTCACGTAACCTCTTGGAACCTCAGTTTCCTTATGTGTAAAGTCAGAGTGTTGATCTATGTGGGGTCTGAGTCCTTTGGAGGTGTAAGTCCTGTGATCCTAGTTGGCCTTAATTTCTATACTCCTCTGTTTCTTCCTACCCCCTGTTTTATTTCCTAGCTTTCTTTCCTGTGTTTAGTTCTCCTCGACACCATTTTATTCACATAGATTCTCCACAGCATTGTGGGGCCACATGCTACAGATCAAGAATCCCTGGTATAATTCTCACTGCCTAATGAAGGGTAACCATTTGGAATTGGTCTGAATGATGATATATGTTTGACAGTTTACAAATGTGGTCAATTATTAAATGGTTAACTAGGCCTTTTCCAGTAGAGAATTAAGGCCACTAGTTCATAATTTAGATCCCGTCTGACAAGGTCAGAAGCTGCAGGGGTCATTTTAGACAAACACTTGAGAATCTGGAGAGTTTCATAGTAATTAACTTTGCTCTTGGCTAAGGAGCAAACCAGACTGGGCAGAAAGAAGCAAGAAAAAACCCAGAGCCTGTTGCTGAAGTTTTAACTCTTGTCTGGCTGGAAATGTACTTTTGTTTGTGAGATGATGATAAACAGTTGAATAGTCTAAAGTTGGGTTGTGGAGGTTTTCTTAATCTGAGTGGTTGTCGTTCTCTTTAGCTGAAATCCTGTTTTATGATATTATGATTCCCTGTTTTGACAGTTTGTCAGAATTCCTAATAACTCCTATTTCTAAAGCACTTTAAGATTTATAGGATGCTTTCACCACACCAGCCCATTAAGGTAGATTGTATTTGTGCATCGCAGATGAGGCTCTGAGAGGTTAAGTGGCATGCCCAGTGATAGATCTAGGACTCAAACCCAGACCTGCTGACACCAAATCCAGTGCTTCTTCCCGTGCTGCTATGTTGTCTTACCAGAAGTGCGTTAACTGTAGCGCCTAAAGCTTTTGTGTTCTAAGGGAAACAAAGCATGATGGACCTGTCCTTTGTGGGACCTTAGAGGCTATTTAGTCCAGCGCGCACGCGCGTGCATGCACACACACACAAACACACACACACACACACACACACACACACACCATTGAAGAAACTGAGACCCAGAAAGAAGTGACTAAGCAGAGCCAGATTATGAACCTTTGATTCCATATTGATTGTTCTTCTCTTAGAACATACTGCCTTGTTGTGCTTAAGTGGGAAGGCCCTTTCTAAAGTTGGCTAAGATTTTTATGCATATGTATTAAACTTAAGAACGCAATGAGGTAGGTACTACAAGTTGTATTATGCCTGTTTTATGACTGAGGAAGATGGAAGTTTAGATGAGTTAAAGAAGTGACATGCCCATGCTCACCTAACTAGAAACTCATGAAAGGAAAGATGTTTTTTGATCATGAAGCAGTTTTTCTTTTCTTTGTAGAAAGAAGAAACACCCATTGCAGTGACGTTATTCAACTTTTCTGTAATGTTTTATGATTCATAAAACTTTTCTTGTAACAACCCTTGGGGTAGTTGTAGTATCCTCATTCGTTACAGGTAAAGGAATCTGGTCCGAAGAGATGTTTCAAGGGTCATAGACAATAAATGACAAAATCAGGGCCTAGGATTTTCTGACTTGTGACAGTATGGAAGGAACACTAAACTTTTAAAAACCTATATTCAGGTTCCAGTTCTCCCATTTGTTAGCTATATAATATTAAGTGAGATATAACCAGAGAAGCAGCCTGGTGTATTATGTATATAAAGTGTTGAATTTGGAATCTGGAAACCATGATTCAGATACTACCATGGGTAATCATGGGCAAATCACTTAACCTCTAAAAGCCTCAATTTTCTTATCTGCAAAAAGGAGGTTATAATATTTGATCTGCCTACCTCTCAGGGTTCTTGTGAGAAAAGAATTTTGTAATAACCTTGAATAATGCTTAGCAGGTACTAGACACTTAATGCATACTTGTTGATTACTTCTGAGTTTCCTCAGTATGTAGAATGTGGGGGTTGGATTAGATTATTTCTGAGGTCCCTCCCAGATTATAGTCTTACATTAATAACTAAATATATTGTAGCTAACAAAGAAAGCAGCTGATCTTCTTACTTTTTTTTTTTACATTTAAGTTTGTTTAATTATTACCTAATTACTTACAGAGACAAAACAGGAAATTAGACCTGGCGGTTTTTTTTTTTTCATCTCAAGATACTGATATTTTCAGGCATAGAAATCAGTTACAGTATCTTGCCAACTATCACTGGATAAGACAGAAGTAGCAGGAGTCATTTCAAATCATTACTTTACTGACAACAGAATTAAGTATTACAGAATATTTACCTTTAGAATACTTATTGGGTAAGCTTTTATGGGATGGGTTTCCAAAATATGATTTGAATAGATTAGGGCCCCTGTAGTCTAAAAATGATCTGGCTTTGTGCCTAATCATGTTAATAGCTTCAAAAATTCATTACATCATATAGTTACAAAGTATTTTGACTACATTCTCTTATCCTCACAACAATTCTATGTCAGATATTCTTCTTCAGCAGGTATAGACTTCTAAAAATGAACTTACTTAATCCAAGGTCAGGCTGCTATTAGAGTGACATTCAAGAGAGTCAAACTCAAATCTTCTGACTCCAATTGTATTGTTTTCTGTTATGCTACTAATAACAATATTTCTAAATCACCTGCAAATAATTATCTTGTTAACTCTGAGGTAAGTATATAATGGTTGTCTATGCCAGTGTCTTCAAAATAAGAAAAGTGACCAACTTGGGCACTGTGGCCTGACACCAAGGGATGTATCATCAACTAGATGGTTGTTAGATGGGTCATAGTCATACTACCCTCCCTTTGATAGCCCATTGTGGTGTTTCCCTCTAGTTAAATTTATTTTTACCACCCAACATTCCTCTACTCTACCCCCTATTCTTCTGCTATGCAAATTCCCAGCCTTCCTTTCTTGGGGAATGTGAGGAGAGAAGAAAAGATGGCCTCTAAAGGCAATTATAAGCTAACCACAACCTGAGAACCTGCTGCTGTGCAGATGCACAGTACTTTCACATGCATATCACTAAACACTTGTCTCCCAAGATCCAACTCTTTGGGATCAAGAGTAATGACCAGATAAGAGCCCTTATTCCCCCACTTTTCATTTGCAGTGAGACAGCAAGTTGAACAGAATAAGCAAACATGAATGGGTTACCAGGGATCATAGATCTCATTACATTAACTTTCATCCTGAACTCACTTCTAAAAATTTCTGTAAATTGTCTAGGATACAACTATCCTTCCAGTCTCCTAGGTTTGAAACATTGGTATCATCTTAAATTCCTCACTCTTCCTCATTCAGCACATCCAATCAGCTACAAGATCTTGCCATTTTTACCTCCACATCTCTTTTTTTTTTTCTACTTTTCTTTGGAGGGTGGAAAGCAGGGCAGTTGGGATTAAGTGACTTGCCCAAGGTTAACAGCTAGTAAGTTTTAAGTGTCTGAGGCCAGATTTGAACTCAGGTCCTCCTGACTTCAGGGACAGTGCTCTATTCACTGTGACACCTAGCCACCCCATACCTCCACATCTCTCAAATTTGACCCCTTTTTATTCACATAGCTGCCACCCTAATTCACGTCCTCATCACATTAGACTCCTTAATTGATCTCCCTGCCTCAGGTCTCTTCTCCCCAGTCTGTCCTCCACAACACTGCCAGAAATAATTTATAAATAAGTAAATATTTGGGAGGATTGGGGTATCTGCTCACATTTTTTAGTGATGGTAGGTAATAAAAAAAATTTGGATGCCACTGGTTTATACAGTAGAGAAAATAATTTGGAAAGAACTGAATTTAAATTTCCTCTTCTTTTAAAAAAAAAAAATCAGTCCTTCACATCATAAAAAGTCTATCTTATGGGACTCTCAGCTAGGATGGCTGCCTGAAAAGAAACAGATTTCCTTGGTCCCACATACCTACTCTAGCAAAAACCTGAAATTCATACCAGGCCAAATACTGATCAAGAAATGCAAGGAGAGGTTATAATAATGTACATATAGCATTATATAGTGCATAACTTCTTACACTCCATCAGCTACACAGAAAGTTGCCCAGAAGCCCATACCCACAGGCTGTAGGAAAGAGGGCTACATGTACAGGCTGACAAGCCAGGAACCTCCATAAAAGTGGTGTCTAGGGGCAGCAGAAATGGAGACTCTTTTCCACCCTCCTCCAGAAAGCTCCATGATGGCGACCTTGAAAGCCCTAGGGAGTTTCAGAGATCAGATCAGCTCTCTTGAGACTTAAACCAGGAAAGCTCAGGCCCCCAAGGTTCCCAGGGTCCTTAGCACTCTGGCCTAAGGTTTATAGAGGACCAAGAAGACCCAGTACTCTGAACCTTGAAGGGTCTAATCTTGGGAGGTAGAGGTTGGTACAAGAACCTAGTGTGACCCCAAAGTAAGATATTAAGCAGAGGTCTAAACCTAGCCCTAGGAACAAAGCTCCATTTCTAATAAAGGTAGAGAGATGAATAAACTAAGATACCAACCTACATAAAAAATGATTACAATATAGAGACTCCCTCCCCCATCAAAGGAGAGAGTAAACTCTTAACAACAAGAAGCATAAATTCAAAGGAAAAAGTGGATTTTCCATAAGTACTATATTAATACCTAGGGAAAAAAATCAAACAAGAGGAGGGTTTTTTTAATTTGTTTTTAATGAAATGAAAGGTCTGGAGGAAAATGGTAAGGAAAATAAATAACCTAGAAGAGAGCTTGGCAAACCTCACCAGGTAACAGGCTCTCTGAGAACTAGAATAGACCAAACTGAAAGGAGTAATTCTATGAAGCAGCAAGAAATATTAGGAGAAAATCAAGATTAAAACATAGAAGAAAATGTAAGGTCTGATATTAAAATTGACCTGGAAAGCAGGTCAAGGAGACTTAATTTAAGAGTCATTGGACTCCCTAAAAAGCATGACTTAAAAAAGCAAATCCTGGTACTATAGGAAATCATAAATTAAAACTACCCAGATCTATTAGAACCAGATGACAAAGTGAGGATAAAAGGAATCCATCAATTACCTCCTAAAAGGAATTCCAAAAGGAGAAGTCCCAGAAATATTGTAGCCAAAATCTAGAGCTGCTACATCAAAAGTAGTGCATTGCAACCAGAAAGAAGTTCTACACCCCAAAGAACCAGTCAGGATCACACACAACTTGGAAGCTTCTACTTAAGTGAGAGCTATTAAAATACAGTATTCTAGAAGGCAAAAAAAAAAAAAAAGGCTTATAATCAAGGATAACTTAGGAAAGCTAAGTATAATGGAGGTTAGGGGTGGTAATGGAATAGAGGACTTTCAGTTATTTCTGATTAAAAACCAGACCTAAATAGGAACTTTGAAATACAAACATGAGTTGAGAAAACTAGAACGGCGAATTTATTTGAGCATTTGAACAGAACTGTATGAAGTACTAACATTCTACTGGGGGAGAAGAGCCAAATGTTGAAACCTTAACAGTACCTGGGGAATGAATTGGTTCTATTTTGAGGGTTTGACAGAGAGAAAAAAGTGAAAGGGTCAAAGGGATACATTAGTATAGAAATAGGGAGAAGAGGTAGAACTTTCTATTTCTCAAAATTTACAAGCCTATGAGAAGTAGGGGGTATAGGAGGAATCAGAAGAACCTCAAACAACTAAGCATAGTTTGGTGTAAGTAGGTATTGGGGGGAACAGGACTTAAAGTGGGAAAATAATAACCAGGAAGGGAATAGTGAAAAGCAAAACAAGCTTCTGAAAGTAATTTGTGGAATTTATTGTATACTTTTTTGAAGTGGTTATGAAGTGATTCACAGGTTCATGTACAATCTTCTTTGTGTTCTGCTTTGTATATGGAGGTGCTCTTTTTTGTTTTAGTTGAGAATTTTTTTAAATTTATACTTTTCTCTTTACAGTGATGTCACATCTCAGTGATTGTCTTTCTATATGAAAACCTCCCTTGTAACAAAAGTAGGTTAGAATACACTGACACACACGTCAAGATCTCACCTAAAATTCCACTGTGCTCCTGTCCAGAGAATGCTGCCTCAGTTTTCACCTCTGAAAATTGTCAGCTCATTCATTGCTCTTCCATTTGTTGACTGTTTAGTGCTAGGAGAGACTGAATGAAAAAGAAAGAAAAGATTATAAACAAAACATTGTAACTATATAAAAGAAAAAAGGAATTCGGAGGAGAACAAGGCAGTTTTGCTATTGCTTTGTTAAATTTAATATTTACTTTTTTAAAACTATGTAATAGGAGTTCATAATTTCATCATTTTCTTTTTCTATTGACTAAGTTCATGAGAGAAAAGAAATGAACAGTGTCCTCCACTGGCAGTCAGGAGACCTGGATTTTATTTCTATTCTAGCTCTTCCCTATCCCCTTCCCTCTCTTTCTTCTTTTTGAGATTATAATAGAATAATTGTGAAGTCTTTAGGACTTCACAAAATTGTTGTAATGATCAGTGAAGCAATGATGTGGAAACACTATGCACATGCATTGTATTATTGTTATTAATTGGAATATTGTATTGATAACTCTGCCTTAGGTGAAGCTCCAGCATACACTGTGAGTAACCAAGGTTTTGGAGAATAGATACTCATTTCTATTTTGTGCCCCCTACATTTCTCTGTCCCGTAAATTTCTCAGGAAATAGCTTGACAGTTATTTTTCCTGTTTTGAAGTTTTTAAAAACCTTTTTGTTAATAGCAGGTCTATGAGATTAAAACCACCAAATTCAATGTCATAAAATGGTAGGTAGGAACCAGGGGGAAAATATTTTAAGCAAAACAGACCAATGTGCTTAACTACAAAAATTATAGTTTTGGTCAATACCCAGTTTCTGTTATCTAAGTTTGGGGAATATAGTCCACAGATGGAGATGGGATTCCTCCAGATGAGTGAGTTTTTAAGTGAATGTGCAGGGCTTTAAGACTTTTATGGTTCATGCTACAGGAAGGGAGGAGGTGGATCCCCAAAGGTGTGTTACGTTTTTTTCCTCCCTTTTGGAATGACAGTGCTAGTTAGTATAGCAGTATCTTCAGTGTCTACTGTGTAAATTGGATAGTTTGTGTTTGTTCCACTTAAGCCAGTGAAAAGCTAGGCACTGGTTTATACTTGCCAGCTCATTAGACTGTTTAGTAGCTAGTATATTGTAAAGACAGAGGCCCCTTTGGAAGAAAAGTACTTATGAATACAGAGATGTTTTGTTCTTTTTGTCAGTTCAGCTGTAATAGCTTGTGACGTTGGTCACATCACTTAACCATCCTTCTAGTTCTGTATCTGTGATCTGTCCTTTAGTCACATAAGTGATTCAAATATGTTTTTATTTTATATTTTATTATGAGTATAACAATTCAGTATACAAAACTCACTCCCCCCACAAGATTGCATATGAAACTAAAAACAGTTTTTTAAAAGGAAAGAAGTTTAAGGAAATGGCTAAAGTAAACCTAACACAAAGTCCAACTTACCTTTTGTAAAATTTATTTCTCATCTGCCAGGTCACAACTGTACTACTAAACAATTTAGGATTTCATTGAACTTGAGTCTAAATCCTGTCTTTGTCATTTACTACTTACGTAAGTCACTTGCCTCTTGGACCTTCCATTTATTTCCTTATCTTTAAAGGGAGGTGATTGGACTAGATGCCTTGCAGGGTTCTGTCCAGTTCTGATTATGATTCTATGAGAAATAGGTTATAGAACTATTTTTCCTAGGCAATTATTATTCACTTAAAGATTTATTGAGAACCTATTGTGTGTATAATTTTGTTTTCTTACTCCTTTGGAAAATACCAATATATCTAACATTGTTTCTTTCCCTTTGAAAGTTAGCAATCTAGGGAGATAAGGTATATATACATGTTAAAGTAATGACAACAGTGGTATGATAAATATTGAGTAGTTGTACAGATAATTTTACTGTCTGTAACTCAGAACATTGGTTCTATAATACATAATAACTAGTTGAGTCTACACATTGAATGGAACAAAACAAAATTAATTTCAGTTTTGAAATTCTCTTTTTATTTTTAAATACTAGTTGGTAAAATGGAATGAGTCATTTACTTGGATTACAGTAGTGGCATTGGTGATTGCTGATGTTAAGATATTACTGTATGAGGTTCCCAAAACAATAGTATTGGTCTAGCAACAGGTTTTTGGTTTTGTTTTGTTTTTTAAGTTCCAGCTAAAGGGAGTAGTTTAGCTCAGTTTTTGGCAAGTATTAAGAAAATACTGTAATCTTATTTAGTACGTTGATTCTGTGGTACTTCTGTGGTACCTTTAACTTTGAGCATCTACAGAGGTAAAAATTCCAGGCCTCATAAATAACTTGTGTATAAAATTTTAGGTCTTAGTAGTAGGTGCATCTGATCCTTCTATGTTGATCTTCCTACTGTGCATATCTCTGCAGTGCTCAAAAAAGTTTAAGTGTCTTCATTGTTTACTGAACAGACAAGTTACTTACTGTGGCTTTTGAAAGGTTCTCTGTGATGTGAAACTTATCTTCCGCTGTTCTCCCTCTTTATTAGAGACAAACTGGACTACTTATTGATTTTTTACCCCACCACCAAATTATTTTTACCTCATCTCTTCTCACCATACCTTCTGTTTTTCTTAGACACTTAAACACATTTCTGTTGCATTTATTGGTCTACATAGCTTTTCTCCCCAAGTAAATTCTTGAGTATATGCTTTTATTTATCTTTGCACCATATTGTACTAATAAGCCATAATAGTTTTGTTTAAATATTGAATGGTTGGATCCCAAAGTCTTTTTTTTTCTGGAAACTTGGGATGTCCAAGATTTCTTTGCAAAAGTCTCAAATGATTCTTCATAATATGGGAAGAACTGTGTCATTTTAAGGCTAGTTTGGATTTTTATAAAGCAATAAGTACTGTAGTTGATACATTTAAGAGAGATTTGTTGTTAAGTTATAGAGCCAGAGTTATTCTTGGGAAGAATAGTATTTGTGAGCCATTCCTTCCCTCCTTCCTTCCCCATTATGTTTTTTAAAAAGTAACCTTTTGTTCATTTTGTTTCTGCAGTTGGAGAAAACAAGGGGTCTAAACAAGGCCTTACCCCTAAGTTGGCTCTGAATAAGTGACTACCAGAACTTTAACATCAAGTCCAGCTTTGCCCGCCAACCTGTCTGACATGTCGGGACCCGTGCCAAGCAGGGCCAGAGTTTACACTGATGTTAACACGCACAGACCCCGGGAGTACTGGGACTACGAGTCACATGTGGTGGAATGGGGGTAATTGTCTCCACTTGATTCACTTTATTCCCCCAAAGGCCCTGACCCTTATTGGATTTGGATTTGTAATGTCTGGAAAGCTACCTGTTTGTGCAGCTGTAATACATCAAGGTTGAAGCCAGTGTTACAGCTTGCATACATCTCTTAGATTTGCAAGTTCTGTTACTGTCTTGAAAAAATAATTTTGTTTCATCAACCTCACTATTTAAAAACCATTGAGTCCTAGCATTCTTTTCCCTGGTATAAAGTATTTGCCTTAGATGTAATTATTAGATATGAAGCAAATTAGACTTCTGTAGAAATACTTCACTAACCCAAGGAGTTTTGAGGATAGTATAACAGTTGGTACTTGGATACATTAAGGAAACCCCCAAATCTTGTCTAAGGTACTCTTGGAATTAGGGAACTTTCTTCTCCCATGCTTCAGGATTTTGAGGTCTATCTCCTGAATATTGTTCCCCTTTTTATGAAATGCAAAATAGAATCCCTAACTGCTTGTCTTTGTTAGAAGACTGTGTGTCCTTGGAATTTGGCCCAAATGTTCACTTAACAGTTATAGTGTCATTCAGTGCAGTTTGTTTAATGGTGGTAGTACCCATTTCCTCCCCAAAGTGGTCTATATTTATCAGGTCATAACTTGAGTGTAAGCACAAAAAAAAAGTAATAAAAATATATGCAGGAGGACTGCCATTTCCTTCCTATTGTATTTTCTTGGCAAATGGATAAATTCCTGTGTGATTTCCATATCCTTTCCAAGTATAAAAGGACACTTTGACTCTTTGGATGTAGGTTGCAAGTGGGTTGGTACTTTTAAGAGTTCATTGCAACTACATAAGGAAACAGTAAGTCTGTTCAGGTAAGGATCAAAGCCAGTACTAGTTAGTATAATTAGTATAACTAGTTAGTCAATGATCCAGCATTTCCACTCATGTATTTCAGGCTCTGAGCTACTTAGATAATACCTGTATTTCTACTTAAAGCAAACTTGACCACTATCTTAATTTAAAGAATGCTTTGGGCTTAGTCCTATTTAAATGTCTCTAAACATCTCTTTCAAGTTTTTGGCATACTACCATTTAATTTGCATGAATTCCTTCATTTATATGTTTATAGAAGAGAAGAAATGGGACAATTAAGCTTAACTTGTCAAATTGTAAAGCATTTATTCCATACCTGTTTGCTTTTTCACATTTATATACATTCGTGGTACTTCAAACCTTCCCATTATGTCTGGATCCATTTTAATTGTTTGAATAAAATATATAACCAATTAACTATTTAGTTAATTTTTAGTGTTCATAAAGGGGGCTTGTTTGGCATTTTTGTGGAGCAGAATTATCCAAAGTAGAAAACAGTAGAGGTAAACATTTCCTTAACCTCTAGTTTGTGCTAAAGTAGAGGAAAAGACCTTTGTCTCTGTGGTTCATGAGCTACAGAATAGCTTACTAAAAATTTCTTCTTTCCTTTCTAGTCTTAAACGTGGCCGTTCTTTAAGATATACATTACAAAAATGAAAGGATATATTGCACAATTTATTGGGTTTTTACAAATGCAAATATAAGTACAGTCATTTTTAAAACCTCTTGCTGCTTTCTCTGGTTAGAAGAGATAGGCCCTCAAAAGAAGACTTGTTTCTTGGTAGTAAATAAATGTGAAGTCTTTTGAGACTGATGGTGTTCTTTGTTTGCAGAAACCAAGATGACTATCAACTAGTTCGAAAGTTAGGCCGGGGTAAATACAGTGAAGTATTTGAAGCCATCAACATCACAAATAATGAAAAAGTAGTTGTTAAAATTCTCAAGGTAAGAAGGGGAAAATTTTAATATTCAGAAATAATTTGAAAAGGAGTCTTTCATTACTGTTTTAGTAGTAGGAAAATAATAGACATTAGTGCCTTGGATTTTTATATCACTTGTGATTTTCAATGGATTTTTCTATTTTTATACCTATCTTATTTTCTAATAACTATATATGAAGTAGATAAAGCAAGTTTCACTGTTTGAGGTACAGTGGATGTAAGTGACTTGTCTAAGGTCATAACTAGCTAGTTATGTAGCAGAACCAAGGCTAGAATCCAATTCTTAATAACTTATGCTTCTATACTACCCAGTATTATTTCTCTGTAAATACAATTTTTAACTGGTCAAATGAACATATTAGAATGAGGGGAATAAAGGAATTGTGAAAGTTTAGAGAAAAGAGAAATCATTTCTAGCTGCTGGGAGCAAGAAACACTTCACAAAAGAAGGCTGGCTTGAACTGGGCTTTAAAAAGCTTGTAGGATTCAGATAGCTGGGGAGAGATATTCTAGAAGGACCAAATGACTTCCAGATTCCCTTCCAACTTTAAAATTTAGTATTTTTTATATTCTACACAGCTGGGAATCAAAATTATCTAGCTGGGTAGGTGTGTTAACAAAAGGAAAGTAGTTGACTAGGTGGAAAGATGTTAAGGTCCTTGTCATAGTGGGAGTAGAAAGTTTCTAATCACTTTCCTGAGCATTACAATTAGGCAACATCTCTTCACTTAGCACTCTTACACTGGGAATTGAATGTCTTTTCTGAGTAATGTTTTGGGGGGTAACAAATACCTGGGCTTCTGGGTCAGTTGATTAAAAAAGGATCAACATTTATTTAATGAATGCCTAGTGTGTGTAAGCCATAGTCTTGTAAAGAAGTAAAAACAAACATCTAAGTATCAAAAAAAAGTTAGTGCTGTTAGAGTGACAAGACTAGTTAAAGCAAAAAAAGTTACTAAAAATGCTAGTTACATAGTAGAATGCACGTTTCTTGAGGGCATGGACTACAGTCTCATTTTCGAGAGTGCCTAGCACATAGATACATAAACGTGTTAATTGAAGGCAATATAGGATATATGCTAAATGAAGGCTATAGAGGCCAGTGCTGCAGGAGAAAGAAGGCATTGATTATGGATTAGAGTAGATGGCTATTGTGCCCCCTTCCAATTAAAAGATTATGTGACTCTAGTATTGTTATCAGGAAAAGCTTATAATATTATAAAATTTATAAAATGATAAAGTATTATAATCAGGGAAGACCAGATCCTTGAAGATGGGTAGGATTCAAGTAAGAGGGAAAGAGTTGGAGAGGAGATATCATCATGTTGTTAGGCAGGAATGTGAATGGTTTGTTCCTTGCCCCCTAAATACAACTGTCTGGCAGAGAGTTTCTGTGTTGTTAATTACTAATTCTAGTTACAATGAATGAGTTGGCTTTGAATTCAAGATCGTTGAGTTTGAATTGTGAGGGACTTTGAGAATAGCTTGGAGAGAGGGGCATTTATCTTCTCAGCTACAAGTTTAAATTTTTACTTTTTAAACTTTTACAAAGAAGAATAGTTAAAATTGCATTGGACTTTCATGAGACTGCATTATAGACCATAATCATTTCCAAGCTACGCCAGTGCCAGGATAAAGGTCCCATTTTGTGCATATCTGAATATAACCATGATGGTCATATCTTTGTGCACCTTTTTTACATACTGAAATACTCTTGAATATTATATTTTACTAACATGATTTTCTCCCCATTTTAGCCTGTAAAGAAGAAGAAAATCAAGCGTGAAATAAAGATTTTGGAGAATCTGCGAGGTGGCCCCAATATAATCACGCTGGCAGATATAGTAAAAGACCCTGTGGTGAGTATGGTAGAAGTTAGCAAGGCCCACTGAGGTTGGGTTTGACTTAGAATAAAACTGGCCTCTTTCTGTTTTTTCCCTCTGCCCTTAAGTCCTGCTTTTGAAATGCTTAATCAGATCAGCCATTTAATCAGATTAGCTTCTTTCTTTCAAAGAGACCTCCACCCACAGACTATTTCTTATTCTTCTAGGATAAGAGACTGATAGCACTGGAAACTGAAATGTGTTAATCCATTTTGCAAACTCAGGTCCGATGCAGATGGGCACGCATTTTGGGCTGCCTAGAGCCTGGTGAGACTTCAGCTCCATGTCTTCTGTCTGAATCCATCCCAGAAATTAACTAAGTGTGGTGATTATCTGAGGGGGGAGGGATCTTAGCACTAGAGGGTTTTCTGCTACTGAGGCTGAGGCCGAGACTGCCAAACTCACCACAAAGAGCCTGCAAAACAGTGTACCAGCTAGAGATTTCAGTGTTGTTGCTAATTTTTGTTTTCTTTTTTTCCCCAGTCACGAACACCTGCCTTGGTTTTTGAACACGTAAACAACACAGACTTCAAGGTATAATATGTGACAGACCTTTTCCGTTGTTGATTTTCGATCTGTTACGTGACTTTTCATTAGAAATGATGCCATCAGAAGGGCCTGCATCTAAGTTGCTTTAAGAGGGAAAATATCATCTTGACATAGTTTATTTCAAGATGTAAAAATTCAGCAATCTTTGTATTTTGCCATTCCATTTATTTGATAGTACCTAACAAAAATCTGTACTTTACTTCTCCCCACCTTGACCCACTTGCTGAAAGATCTCCCCTGAACAGAAGAAAGCAGTACGTGCTTAGTTAGGATCTAACTACTCAGAAATGTGGTTTCTAAGAGAACACATTATTGTGTCTAAAAGCAAGGGCCTTCTTTACCTTAGGATAAGGGTGGGCCACATACCACAAGGCAGGTTCCCCACCCATGTCTTAGGAAAATTATGAAGCTCTCTTAACCTTCTTACTTTAGGATAATTATGAACAACTTCTAAAAAGCTCTGAGGCTTTTAAAGTAACCTTTAATGCTTGATGTGACAGTAGATCAGATCCTATTAGAACACATACTACTTTTACAAAAAAAGATTTCCTAGCTTCATCCAGTGACAAGTGTTTTAAATAGTTTTCAGTTCAACAGAATTCTTTCATGACCAAGAATTTCATGACCAAGGCTATAGGAGCTCAGAGAATTTTGGAGTTATAAAGGGATTTGACATGCATTTCATATTTCACATCTTTCATGTAATAGGAATATCAAATTTTCCTTTGGCAACCAAAAAAAAGGAAAGAGAAACATTTTGTTTAGAATCAGATTAATAATAACTGTAAAAGCCCTCTTTAGCACATCATCATCCATTTATTAAACAACCAAAAAAAGTCTTCAGCTCTTTGGAAACTGAAGAAGAGATTATCAGATTGTGCTGTATTTGATTTTGAATTGGAACCAGGACAAAAGCACTGTTGAATTGGCTCTGCATGTTTGGCACCATTTTAATCCTACATGTTGGGTGATAATCTGCAGTGCTGGGTGCATAAACCAAGGATTGTATATTCCCTATCGAGATGATACTGTGTGTGCTCAACAGCTTTTTACTTATATCACAGATATAAGGAGAGGATCAATGTAGTACAGAGCACTAAACTGAGAACCGGGCATGCTAGGTTTATTTACATCTCAGTTATGACTTTGGGTAGTTCACTTCCCGTGGCCTTGGTTTCCTTCTTTGTACAATGAAGGGAATTGGGCTATCACTTCCAAAGTCACATCCATCTATAGTAGTCCATCATGTATTTCCCCCGTATAATGAACCTAAATAGTTCCTCTTCACTACATACTGGGTTAAGAAACTCAAGTGCCCTTAGTGTGAACTTTAGATGAGAGAAAACAAGACAAGTAAGTTAGGACTGGAACAGTGGTGCTTTGGAAAGTTATCAAAGTAGGTCTCCATTTGAATGACTAGAAACAAGAATGAAAAAAATTACCTTCCTGTTGGCATTACTTCATCCTGAGTTATTGTATTTGTCTTCAACAGCAATTGTACCAGACGTTAACAGACTATGATATTCGATTTTATATGTATGAGATTTTGAAGGTAAGACTTTTGGTGGTGATTTGGGGAATAAGCTTTATTATAATCAGATGTCTTCTATTGCTGAAAGTAGAACCATCTTGAAAATGGTCCTAAAATTCTTAATTGCCCAACTATTGTATGCAAAGCAAGAAACTACAAGAAAACACATAATTTTAAAAAAAAAAGTCTTCCAAATGTTAGTATTTTCTCCCCTCTTCTTTTTAGTGCTTGTGGAAGTTTCTAAGAGGCAGGTTTTGGTTGATATAAGGAAAAACTTTGTAACAATTAGAGCTGCCACTGGAATTACTGGCTCACTGGAGGTCTTCAACAAAAGTCTTGGTGACTATTCGTTAGGGATTGTTGTAGGAATTGAATTAGGTAGCCTCTGAAGTCATTTCTAACTGAGATTCTATGATTCCATGTAATTGATTGGTCCTGTTGAGACTAGTGAATTTAGTATAAAATATTAAGTCAACAAGAAATTTGGCCTAGGAATCTCTTCTATGGTACTGAGTGGCACTGTGGAAACTTTATAAAACAGTACGTTATATTACTGATTTCATTGGGTGGATATGGTGGAGCTCCCAACCCCATCTTGGCTTTTGGTATACTTAGTATTTAATGAATTGCTTTAGCCAAAAAAAACTCATCATTTGCTGGTCAACTTTCTGGTGATGAGCCTCTCCTTATTGACCTAGATTGGTCTTTGAATGATAGATGCACAGTTTATTATTGCTTAGCCCATCCTTCAAGCCTTTCCATCTTAGTGTAAGGCCTACCAAACCTTGTGCTGAACTGGCATAGTTTTACAGACCTCAGGATCATCTTTATGCCATAATATAGCACCTAAATAAGCCTTTGTTAGAGGTTCTTTTATCAAGCCTTGGAAATTATAATTGGTTTTATAACTGCCTAAAGAGAATTCAGTTCTAAACTGAACTAAACATTTACTAAGCACGTTCTATGTGTAAAACACTATTGAGTGTCACTGGAGGTACAGAGATGGATAAGATACAGTCTTTATCCTTAAGAAATTGCCTTTTTTTATAATCTTATTTTCCTTAGTAGGTTTTTCATTGGATAACATTAAAATCATTATGTCATAAGAGCATGAGTTGTGGTAGATTTGGAAGGTTTAAATCAATGAGCAATATGGTTTGGGGTGAATCAAGGCAATTGGGAGGGATCTGGGACATGTGATATGTATTAATGATCTCCACTATATTTTATTCATCCTTATTTTCAAGATTAGGAAAGCTAGTTATGACTAAATTAGACCATCTTATAAGCCCTTCCATAATTTTATCTGAGAAACACCCTCACACATCCTCCCATTCAAAGGCTGTCATCAGGCAAATCAAGAGCAGATAACCTACTATCCAGTTCCTAAGAAAGCATTATCCCATGGTTTATTTAAACCTATTCTTGAAGAGTATTGATTGATAGTGGACTTTGATTCTTAAAATTACGTTACCAAAATACTTAGTCTCAAGTTGGGCCCAATAGATATAAGAACTCTTATTAGTTCAGAAGATGTGACTGTTTCTTTTTATGTCCAGTGAAGATTGACCTACCAACTGTGGTAAGACAGAATATGACAGGAGTGATATCAAGGGAGATCATTGTAATGGACAGAACACTGACTTTAGATCAGAGGACCAGCGTTCAGATCCAGACACTGCTACCTGTATAATCATGGGCGAGGACTTTTACACCCTCTTTCCCCATCTCAACTTCAGTTTCTTTACCTGTAAAATGAAGGGGATAGACTAAATAGTCTCTAATGGCCCTTCTAACTCAACTGGTGATTCTATACAATATCTTTCACTAGCTTTGAAAGAAATTCTTTTTTTAATGTATTGATATTTTTTGTTTTTATACCACATTCCTTTCCAGATGTATTCCTCTCTCCTCCCCTATTCCCCTATTCATCATAATAATCCCCTTTAACAAAGATTTTAAAAAGGAAAAAATGTTTGTATACCATTCTATATCCATAGTTCCTCACTTTTAAAAAGGGGGGAAAAAATGAATATTCCTATTTCTTCTCTAGGGCTAGAGTGCTCTCCATCTGCTGTCAAATCATGTCAAGTCAGCAGGCATTCATTAAGCACCTTTATGCCAGGCACTGTTATAATAAACTTTGTGGATACAAAGAAATGCAAAAAGTGTAGGCCTCAATATGCTACAGATAAACTGGACTTGTCCCTGGGAGGAGTGAGCCCAATTTGCCCTTCAGAAAGGGCAATAATTTGAGCAACTCCTGTCAGCTGACTTAGAGAGCTGTGTTGGCAAGTTCCAAAGGTTATACCACCCTCTACACCTTAGTTAGAAATTGAATACTGCTACTTTGTGAAGTAGCAAATCCTTGTTTTCAACAGAAAAACTATATTTCTTTTACCCTAAGAAGAAGACAGTATGAAGTCTCTGTTCTTGGGGTCAAAAGGCCTGGGTTCTCATCACGACTGCCACTAATTTACTTTGAGACATTTGTGAAAGTTACTTCACCACTCAGCTATAATTTCTTCATCTTTAAAAATACAGGTTATACTTGTACTCTGTACCTCACTAGACTAGAAGTGAAGAACAGTCCTTTGTAAACCTTGAAATACTTGGGAAATATGAATTATTTCATTAAATATAAACCTTTTTAGGAGTATGGGTATCTATCAGAATTACAGTGCCATCCTAGAATAAAGGGGCTATAAATGTTGTATGGTTGAACGGATACTAGATGTAGGAACCAGAAGATTCTGGGTTTTAATATGTCTCCCCTTTATCCTTATCTCAGCTCCAGTTCTCTTTCTGAGACCTCAGTTTTCTTATTTTGAACAATGAGGGGAGATTGGACTACATGACCTCTAAGCTCTCCTTTGGCTATATGTCCTGGGGCTACTTTCAGCTTTGACATTTTCAGTATTCTAACGTCCAGTCCAACTCAAAGGCTCTCAGTGTTCTCTTTCAATTCTAACATTCTGTGATTTTGAATACTGCCAAAAAAAATAAATAAACCATTCAGGTGGTCTTTGTCGAAACTATTGAAGAGTTAGCACTTCCAAAGGAGAAATAGTTGTTTACATTTGACTTTTTACCTATAAGTGATTATTTGTAGAAGTGTTAGGATTTCATGGGAGGGAAAATTGATAGGAATATAGTAGTGGACACTTAAGCTTCTAGAACTGAAATAATATAAATTAGTGATGTGATTTCCCAGATTGATCCTTTTCTTCTTTCACACGTTCTCTCTCTGCAGGCCCTGGATTATTGTCATAGCATGGGGATTATGCATAGAGATGTTAAACCTCATAATGTCATGATTGATCACGAACACAGAAAGGTATAAAGCAGCAAACTAAGGTTTCATTTGTTTTCATGATCAGTTCCAACATCTACTTTCAACTGCAACATGTTGAAGCCATCGTTGCTGGGGATAAAAATCTAGGAAGAGAGTCAGTGTGATGAATAGGAAAGAGTTTTGAGCCAGGAATTGGAAGACCTGGATTCTTATTCCAAATCTGTTGATAACAGTCTGAGAGATCAAGTCAGTCCAGTTTGCTTTTTTAGTGTCTCAGTTTCCTCACATGTATAGTGCATTTAATAATACCTAACCTGCCTAATTTACAGGGTTGTTTTCAGAGCCAAGAGTATGTGAAAGTGTTTTACAAATTGTAAAGTGCTACAAATCTCACATGTGTCTAGATCTTTATTATTACAAAGAATTCTCATATTGATTATTTCCTTTGATCCTCACAATATTCTTATAAAGCAGTGCCTTTCTTTTAAAGATAAGGCAGTTGAGGCATAGAGAAGTTGTGGCTTTCCCAAAGTCACACAGCTAATAAGTAAACTGAGGCAGGGCTAAATCCTAAAACTTTTGATTTCTAGTTTCATTGTTTATGCTATTATTTTAGAGAGAAAAGAAAAGATCTTTGGGATTTTTTTATGTAACACTTTTTACTAAAGAAATGCAAAAAAGTAAACTAATGTCTATTAAAATATGTCTCTGGGAAATATTTGATTGAGTCCTCCTTTAGCCAAAAGTTATAGAATGTTAAATTTCTTATGATGAGCAAGCCAGTTACTTGGAGACAAGTGGTAATTCCCATCTGCTCTGTGCTTTAAAAGTGATGGGCAACTAGTGTAGTGAACTAGTATCTAGTGCCATTTAATAGAAATAAATAGCCTTAAAAATGCTTATAGTGTGCAGAACACTGTTCTAGGCACTTCAAGAAGTTTTGGTAAGACTTTGTCCCTACTATAATAATGGTAATAAGGTAAGGAATGTGTCTGTGTCTTGTTCTTGTGTATGTGTGTGTGTGTGTACATGCACACAAAGGTGACAAGTGTAAATGAAAGAATCACATAAAGTACTATGGGACTCATATTTGATAAGAAAGCAATTACTTACTGCCCAGATGAAACAATAAGACTGCATGTGGAGAAAGTGATAACTGATATGGGCCTTGAAGTTAGTGAAGGGTTTCAACAAGTGGCAGGTAGTATGAGACTATTCCTGATATGCAGAAAGGGGAAAGGCATATTAGTACAAGAAAGGCATCAGGAACAGCAGATTATTCAGTGTGACTGGAATGTAATTCTGAAGGGAAGGGGTCATACAGAAGTGGAAAGGGACAGTTCAACTTTATATCATTCAGACACTGATTCTTCACAAGCACAGTTCTTATATGTATATTGGGGTGTGATGGTGGTGGTGGGAGGTGCTGGAGGAGGAGAAGGGTGTGGATGTGGATGTTTTGTCTGTTGAGATTATATTGCCATCACTGGTTATTTTCTATCTTGGAGGGGGATTATTTTTGTTTAGAGCTTTACGTTTTCGAAGATCCTAAATTGAAGTTCTCTTTTTTTCCTCCCTAGCTACGACTAATAGACTGGGGCTTGGCTGAGTTCTATCATCCTGGCCAAGAATATAATGTCAGAGTGGCTTCACGGTATTTTAAAGGTCCTGAGCTTCTTGTAGACTATCAGGTAAGAAGTATAAATGAGATTCAAGTTAGGAGTGTTGATTATATGTGAAGCCGAGTTAGTTTATGACAACACAGATGGCTCTTAATTTGCCTTGCTGTTTCTACCTGGTTAAAAACTAAACTTGATTACCAACAAATTGGTCACCTTAATCTGACCTTGTGATCATAGCTGCATAGAGCATTAGGATTGTATCCTCAACTTTGTTCAAACTGCTGAATGCATAAATCTCCCATGTAAAATGCTTAATGAGATGGAAAAAGCATTATATTTAGAGTCCTCTAGATTTAGAGACCTAACTCGATGCCTTATCTCTGCTACTTGTTTACTTTTGAGAACTTGGCCCCCCAAAAAAAACCCACTGAGCTTTAATTTCCTTATCTTTAAATAGGTGTCAGTCTGCTTTTCCCTCGGTCTTGCAATCTTCAATCCTGTTCTTCCCCCACACCAAGAACTTCAGTCCTTCAACTTCTCAATTCTTTCCCAGACATAACCCTGCTCTAGCTGTCATCTTCTCCTTTTCCCCTCTTGACCTCTTGATGAATCAGTTCAAATCTACATTATACTCTTCCCTTGAATCTCTTACTGTCTTACCACCTATCTTGCCCCTGCCAAGCCTTAGATTTGTATTTCCACTCTCCTCGTCCTTCATATTTACATATGTGCTGCTGAATGAAATGAGAAAATCATGAAACCATACTGACTGGTTCCACTGCAGATTTATATTACACAACCTCAACTATGTCTTCACTGCTACAAGGCAATTCTTTTTCCCTTACTCACCACAACAGCTCTTCCAAAACTTTTCAAACCTCTCATGGCTTCCCCTTCCCCCATTGTCTCAACTGAGAACCTTGTCTCATGTTTTACTGAGGGGAAAAAGAATATTCATTAAGAGCTCCTCCTTGTCTCATATCACCCAGATACCTTCGACCACTATTTCCTCTACCCCATCTCACATTAAGAAGTAGCCCTTCTTGGGGCAGCTAGGTGACGAAATGAATAGAACATTGGCCCTGGAGTCAAGAGGACCTCAGTTCAAGTCCAACCTCAGACACCTGACACACTTACTAGCTGTGTTACCTAGGACAAATCACTTAATCCCAATTGCCTTGCTTTCCCCCCTCCAAAAAAACAAAAACAAAAAAGACAACACAGAAGTAGCCCTTATCCTTACTAAGACTAACCTCTCTAACATGCGTCCCATTCTATCTTCTGTTTTCCAGCTGATTCCTTCTCATTACTGCTCTCTCTTATCCTCAATCTCTCCCTGTCTACTAGTTGATTCCATACTTCCTACAAATATATCCACTCTCTTCGTCCCATCCATCCTTCCTAATTACCATCCCATGTCTCTTCTTCATCTTGTGACTAAACTTGAAAAGAGCCTCCACTGCCTGTCCTCTCATTCAGCTCTATACAGCCTGGCTTGCAGCCTCATCAGTTGACTGAAACTGCTCTTTCCAAAGTTAGCAATAGTATTTTAATTGCCAAAGCTGATAACCTTTTCTCAGTCGTCTTCCTTCTGTGTAACTTTTGACCTGTTGAACACCTTCTTTACCTTAATACTCTCTTCTCTCCAGGTTTTCTTGATAACCACTTTCTCCTACCTTCTCCTTTTCAGTGTATTTGGCTGTATCTTTGTTCAGGTTACCCTGTCCCTCAGGGCTCTATTCTGGGTCTTCTGCTCTTTTTCCTCTATACTTTCTCAGTTGATGATCTCATCATCATTTCCTGTGGACTTAGTTATCATCTCTGTGCTGATGATTCTCAAATGTATTTTATCAGATGTACTCATCTAGCCTAACCTTACTGCTGACCTTCAGTCTCACATCTCCAACTTCTAGAACTGGATGTCTAGAAGACACCTTAAACTCTTATATGTCTGAAACTGAACTCTTTTCTTCTCCCCAGACCCTCCATTCTTCACTTCCTTAATAGTGTCAAGAGCACCACCATTATCCCAGTCACTCAGGCTTGCAATTTACCTGTCTTCTCAACTCATTCTCACTCTCCATATCCACACTGTTGCTAAGACTGGTTAATTAGCCTTGTTAGCACCTCTCAAAACCCCTTCTCTCCTCTGACACTGACACCGCCCTGATGAACACTCTCACCACCTCAGGCCTAGACTCTTGCAGTAGCCATCTGGTTGGCCTCCTTGTAGCAAGTCTCCCCCAACTCCAGTCCATCCTCCACTTAACTGTCGCAGTGATCTTCCCTATACCCAGGTCTAATCACATCACACTCACACAACACATCCCAACCCCAACAAATAAACTAGTTACTTCCTGTCATTTTCAGCAACAGATATCTCAACATCTTCTATTTGGTGTTCAGAGCCCTTCATAACCTAATCTCCCCTCTCCTGCTTCATATTTTTAGTCTTCTTAGTTCTTTCTTACTCTGTGATCCAATGATATTTGCCTGCTCACTGATTCTAGAACAAGACATTCCATCTCTTGACTCTGGGCATTTTCACTTACTGTTCCCCAGGCCTAGAAAGCTCTCCCTCCTCATCTGTATCTCCTCTCCTGTCTTGCTTCAAGTCCCACCTAAAATCCATATTCTGTGGAAACCTTTCCCTGTGCCCCTTAATACTAGTGCCTTCTTTCTGTGGTTTATTTCCAATTTTTCCTGTATATAGCTTATTTGTACGTGGTAGTTTGTATATTGTCACCCCCATTAGGCTGTGAGCTTCTTGAAAGAAGGGGCTGTCTTTTACTTTTCTTTGTATCCTCATCTCTTTGCACAGTGCCTGCACATATTTAATAATGTTTTAATAAATGTTTTTTGACTAACTAAAGGCTTTTTAAGCATCCTTCTAGTTCTGAATACTCTGACCTTCTAGTGATTGAAGAAGCATTTCCTCATAAGACACCCTGTCCCAATGTCAGCCAACTCAAATTGTTTCAGAGTTCTTCATTATATTGAGCCATAGTCTGCCTACTTGTTGCTTCCACCCTTTGGTCCTACTTCTCATCTCTGGAGCCATGAGAAACAAGTATAACCACTCTTCTGTGTGACAATTCTTCATATACTTGAATACATCTTTCATCTCCCAGTAACTCTTAGGATAATAAAATTTTAGAATTAGAAGAGACCTTAAATATCAAATCAAACGCTCTCTATTCTGTGCATGTGGAAACTCAGACTCAAAATCATTTTTCCAGCATCACAAAACTGACAATAAAGCTGGAACTAAAATTAAGTTCTCATCCCTCCCAAACTGACATTCTTTCTAGGACTTCATCTCTTTTTTGATCTATATATACCTAGTTTGACCCATTTCACATATGAAATTCTTCTCATTTCAGTGGACAGAGTACCACATGCAGAACCTAATGAAAAGTATGAGCTTGTATTTGATCCTAAACTTATGGGAATAATATAAGATATTGTAACTAAATCAGTAGTACCTACCAAATCTTAATTAGAAATGTAGGTATCATACATGCAAATCTTTAGATTAGACTATATGCACAGCACTTTGTTGTTTTCCTAACTCTGTCTTTTGAATTCAGCACCCTTCCTCCACACTAAATTATAGTCAGCTAACATCAATCAAATGATTTATAAATTCTAAGTGAAACTTAATACACAACCCTGGGAGTTATGTTGAAGATTGGACCAAGTTAATCATGAACAATTCCAAAGGATTTCTATATTCTCTGTTTTGTTGTGCAGATGTATGATTACAGTTTGGATATGTGGAGCTTGGGTTGTATGTTGGCAAGCATGATCTTTCGGAAGGAGCCATTTTTCCATGGACACGACAATTATGATCAGGTGACATTTATTTGCCATCATTTCTTGAACTGAAATTTGCAAGCATCACAGCTGGAAATATCTTCCCCAAACACTTTCACAAAATTTATGTTGTGTTAATTGGCTAATTACTATGAAAAATATTTTATGAGCCTTGTCCTGACTCTTCCTATAGAAGGGATGAGGTGGCTGCTTTGATAGAACTAAGGTAGAAAGGAACTTCTGTTTTCCTTTACATTTACTAATACAGGCATACATATCTCACCCAGCATCATTAATTGGTCCTGTAAAAATACACAGTTGGGCAAAACAGAGGTCACTGAAATGTTCAACAAGAAACATGCCTGTGCCCATGAAGTAAGCAGTGAGACAGCAGACTGCTGGGGGGACGGCGGGGGAGGGAGATGTTAATGCTTTGAGGGTTCAAGCACTAACTCAGACTGTTACTGACCAGTTGATTGTACTTGAGACAAGCAGAGGTATGCCTACAATAATAGCTTCATTCATATTAAAATTTTATGTAATTTACCTCATTTGATCATCATGCCAATCTAGTGAGGTATAGCTCAAGGTACAGAGATCATTGAAATTTAGAACTGAAGTAGGCACCTTAGAGATCATCTACTCTAACCTCATCGTTTTACAAACAAGGGAACATAAGATCCAAAAAAGTAAAAATAACTTCTCCAGAGTATCAGAACCAGGATTTGAATGAATACAACTCCTCTGGCTTGATTTTGAGTACTCTTATAGTCCTTATTTTATAGATAGATTTACTCAGAGTCTTACAGCTAGTATAAGTGATATATGTAGTGAAAAAATAGTATTGGAGTGAGAATTAGGAAACTTGAGTTCTAATCCTGGTTTTGTCACTAATTAGCTATGTGATCTTGAATAATTTATCATGGAGCCTATGTAGACTCATTTTCTTGCCTGTAAAATAAAGGTGTGCATCTCCTATCTTAAGCATCACAAATGTTGCTTATGTGACTCTTCAGATTTTCAGCAAAATATCTTTTTAAAAATTAGCTAGCATATATGAAAGAATATGTCAGTAGGGCTTAACCACCTTGCTTTGTGGGCAATATTTGGGACCTCCTTACTCAATAAAAGTAGATTCTCATTCATACTAGAGTAAAAACTGAGCCACCATCAGTGATAAAAATCTGAAATATAAAGATGTGTACTGACTGAATACATCAACAGATCTCAAGAATAGTTCAATCTTTTGAATGCTGATATATTCTCACTAACTTGATCAAAGTTGTTATGTGGCAGACTTTACTCATGAAAGGATCAGTTACTGATCCTAGGATTTTTCCTTTGTTTTCTGGCCATAGCAGCTATTTTTCAAGTGTTCCTAAAACTATATATACAAAAGGATTGGCACCATGTTTAGTCTGCCTAGCAAATACCATGGCTAGCTAGTGTTTACAGGTCAACATATGAAAGTCTGCCTTTTTCCACCACTTCCTTAAAAAATGTGGGTAGTGGGGCAGCTAGGTAGCATAGTGAACAGAACACTGGCCCTGGAGTCAGGAGGACCTGAGTTCAAATTCGGCCTCAGACCTTTAACACTTAATAGCCATGTGACCTTGGGCAAGTCACTTAACCCCAATTACCCTGCTTTCCCCCTCCAAAAAGCAAAAAAAAAAAGTGGCAGCTCCATTGGTTTTAGAAAGCTGATTTAATTGGTAATTCCCTTTCTGTTGTTTAATCTTATCTTTATGTATATGCTTATATTGTATTTTGTTTGTTTTGTTTTTTGTTATTTAACTTAGTTGGTAAGGATAGCAAAAGTGCTGGGGACAGAAGACTTATATGACTATATTGACAAGTACAACATTGAACTAGATCCACGTTTCAATGATATCCTGGGCAGGTAAGTCAGAAAAAGAAAGACATTGTTGGCTTGGGGCAAGGAGGGTTGCCTTTTTTTTTTTTTCTCAGAAGGAAAACTTGACCATTACAAACTGAGGGAAAGTTAGGTTCTAGTTGCCTGCATTGCTCCAGTGCTGCAGTATGCCACATACAGGAAACCTATTTTTAAAAGTGTGGTTGGGGCTGAATGGCAGTTTTCCAACCCTCAAGTGACTAGTGTTATGTTTGGAAAAGGAGCAGCCTGGAGTTGAAAGAACACTGAATTAGGAATAAAGAGACCCTCAGTTCTAGGCATAGCACTACCACTTCCTCACTATTTGACCATGAGCACATAATTTCTAATTGAGTTCCCAGTTCCTCCTCTCTATAATAAGTGGGTTGGACTAGATGATCCTTAAGGCCCCTTCTAGCTCTGATGTTCCCTGTTTGGTTTCATTTTCAGTTAATGAAATCTGTATTAACAATTCAATAAATTCAGTCACATTCTTATCTTCACTTAACCTACTTCTTCAAAATAGACAACTGTCCAGGAAAAAAAGGGAAAAAAACAATTGGTTCCTCATCACTAGAGGTTCCATAGGAGTATCTTATAATCACTTACTAAAATGAAAGATTCTTTTGGAGTTGACATTAGAAGGAGAGAGAAAAGGGCAGATTTCATGAGTCCCATATATCTATATAGTAACATGTGACGCCCTGAAGTAACTTGATTATTGTTGATTTCAGGAATGTATTTCAATTTTTTTCCCCTCAACAGCATGTATTTCATATTTTCTGTTTATTTTGTTGCCACCAAGTGGCAGGAAGGGAGTAAAACTATCCTCGGAGTCCAATAGCAACTATTGAGGATTTTCATCACTTTATTTTGCCACAGGCTCAGCTCCCAGTTCTCTAAGGAGAAATGAAACCTCTCACCAACATCAACACAACTTGTCTAATTGTTGTCTTCCTTCGTTGCTCTGCAGGCACTCCCGTAAGCGATGGGAGCGTTTTGTTCACAGTGAAAACCAGCACCTGGTCAGTCCAGAAGCCCTTGATTTCTTGGACAAACTGCTGCGATATGATCACCAGTCACGACTCACCGCAAGAGAGGCTATGGAACACCCTTATTTCTGTAAGTAAAACCTCCTGAATTCTTTCTTTTCCCTCTTGATCCTGTGACTCCTGCCACCCCAACAACAAAGTCCTTATGTGTAATGCTTCTGTTCGGCAGTCTGATCACTGGTTATAATAGTTCAGAACAAACTAGTGGCCTTACATTTGTTGTTGCTCTCATGATACTATAATGATAAAGGTGGTTTGGTACAGTGTAAATTCAGATCATTGAACCAGGAATCGGGTTCACTAAGTTTTCTCTAGTCCTGGGTCTACCACTCAGGAGCTCTGTGATCTTTTTCAAGTCATTTGTGCTCTCCTGAACTTTATTTTCCTCTCCATAATCGTTATTAGATGAGGAGAACTAGATGATAAGTAAGAATCCTTCTGGCTCCAAATTTCTTTGAGGCTCTGAGAAATAGGATACATCAAAAAGTTTAAACTATAAATCACATTAAGTTGTATTTTTAACTGCCATAATTTATATGTGAAGAGGGTGATTACCTATACCATCTAAGTGAATCAAAAGACCAGGCTCTGCCTTTACCTTACTTTGTGACCTTGGGCAACAGTAATACTAGTAGCTCACATTTATGTGACACTTTCAAGGTTTCCACTCAGTTTTCCCCTCTAAAATGAAGGAGTTATATCAGATGATTTCTAAGGTCTCCTCTAGTTAGGCCATTCTGTATTCCTAAGAGTTAGTTCTTCCATCTCTTAATATTCTATAACATCCAGAAATCTAACTTGTCATGTTCTACAGGTTATAACTTCTTTGGAATTATCATTCCAAGAATAGTATAGTGATGTCTCTGCTAAACTACATATACACTTCCAGCTTCAAATCCGTTTTTTTTTAATTGTCTCATTTCTTGCAAAGATACCCAGCCTCAAACAGGTATCAAATACGTAACCTTGGCCTTAGTTGCACCATGCCCTAGATAACCTGCATCCTTGGATTACAGTAAAACTAACCTTATCTCTGCTAAGTTCATGTAAGATATTTAGCAGCTGTCAAATAGTATAGTACTAGGTGCTATGGAATACTATTCTAGCCAGAAGGAATAATGATTCCTTTATTGAAAGCTATAAAGACCTGCTTGACCATAAATTAATCTTACCATGTGGTTTAAGAATACAGTTTAGCAACAAGGGAAGATTTTTTGCTTTTATTTTACTTATATCCAATTCAGGTTGTCTTCGTATTTAATCATATAAGTAAGTTACTTGAAAAGCAGAACCTTGAAAACAATAAAGAGCTAGTATTTATATATCATTTTAAAGTTTACAGTAAAGCACTTTATGTTATCTTATTCAGTCCTCACAACAACACTGTGAGGCTGCTATTGTTGTTATCCCCATTTTTCAGATAAGAAAACTGACTTAAATGACTTGACCAGGGTCATACAGCTAGTAAGTTCCTGAAACAGAATTCAGGACTTGGTCCTTAAGTCTTAAGTCCTAAGTTACATCAAAGTGCCATTATATAAATATGTTCCTATATAATATAATGATCACAAAAATGTAATGATAATAGTTAAAATTTACATAGGTCTTTAAGGTTTGCAACATGCTTTACAGACATTCTCATTTTATCCTCACATTTGATCTTGTGAAGAAGGTGCTATTATTATCTCCATGTTATATTTGAAGAAACTGAGTCAGGTAGCAGTTATGTGGCTTGCTCAGGTATCTGAAGCAGGACTCAAAACTTGAATTTTCCAGACTCCCAAATGCAGTGTTCTGTCCCACTGTATTACATGTGTGCCCCATATAAACAGAAAGAGCAGCCATATAAATAAAATGAATCTAAATACTATTCCTTGACTAAACTTGGCTCCTGAGAACTGGGAAAATACCTTTCTTTTCCTTTTTGCATAGGTTAGGGACTCTGAATGTGAGTAGAATATTGTATAAACTCTTAGCCACAACTGATTTGTTTGGTTTGGCTGAACTGCTTTCTTTTTTCTCCTTAAAATCTTTGTTAAAAGAGAGGGCTTGCTAAATAGGAGAGGTAAGAGGAGGGATATATATAGAAATTACAGGGCAGCTAAGTGGCGCAATGAATAGAGCACCAGCCCTGGAGTCAGGAGGACCCTCGTTCAAATCTGGCCTCACACACCACAAACAAAAAACTAGCCATGTGACCTTGGGCAAGTCACTTAAGCCCAATTGCCCTGCCTTCTCCCCTCCAAAAAAAGCAAAAAAAAAAAAAAAAAGACTTTGAAATTACAGTGATGTGAAAACAAAATTTTTTTTAAGGCATTAGTCATTTAAAAGTCATAAAATCTCAAATAATCTTAGATTATCATTGTCCAGATTAGAACATCCCTGATAAGTGATTAGTTTCTACTTGAATTTCTCCAGCAAGAAAAAATGTGTATCTCTTTTGGGACAGTCTTGATTGTTAAACTTGTATTGAGCCAGAATTTGCCTTCTTATGGCTTTTAGCAGCAAGATATAGTTCTTCCCTTTTCTGGAACTATGAAGAACCAGTTTGATACTTCATACATAAAATTCCCAGACTATATTCAAACAAAACAGAACTTAAACATATTATCTCCTTCATAGACCCAATTGTGAAGGACCAGGCTCGGATGGGCACATCCAACATGCCAAGTGGCAGCACTCCTGTCAGCACCGCCAACATGATGTCAGGTCAGTTCTTCTGGTATTTATCTCAATGAAGAAAGTGGTGGATTTTTATATCCTTCCCTTTCTGGTTGTTGTTAGTATTATCAACAAATGATTCCTGCAGATCACCTTTGGAGAGGAGTAGTTAATTACCAAAGGCTTTCAACTCAGTCATAAAGAGTAGAGAAAATTATATGACTTTCAGAAATGGAAATAGAAAATTCATCTGGGAAAGGGGAAGAGACATGGTGGTATTTTTATTCCACTGGGTATCATTCCGCTCTTTGGGCTCCGTAATTCCTAGCAGGGAACAGACATTGAGAATGAGCCTGACAACTAAACATCACCTTCATTGCTTGATGTTGCCAACTCCTTAGAAGAACTTTTATAAAAGATAGGATAAAATTATTCAAAGGAAGCCATTGCCACTAATCTTAAGAATGTTACTGTTTATTAATACATATGCTTGGGATTGAGGGTAGATGGCCACCCAGTTTATTCAGCAAAGGGGGAGACCTACCAAGATCTCAGTTGCACCTGGAATTTATTATCCATCTTATTTACCCTGTTGGGTGGCTGGTCTTGCTATCTTACTCTGTCTTGTTCATATTAGTCATTAGCATGAGAGTTGGTACTGTTTAACTTGATTCTTTGTAAGGTTTTATTTACTCACTTTCTCTTAAATGTTAATAAAAGCCTTTGAGAGCTCATTTATTGGCTTTGTGTCCAAGAGAAATTAGAGGAATGGTTCCAAGCAAGGAATGGTGTCATCTCATGACCAAAAAAGAAAAAGTTATATTCTAGTGGGATTTAGGGATAGTAGAAGTAAAAATAAAGTTGAGCTAGACTGGTCATGTAGAATAGAGGAAGTGAAGATACACACATCTTCTGGCAGGGCTAGAGCCAGACTCGAAATTATATTTGAATCTGATAGATTGTGACATTCTATAAGAACCTCTTTATTCAAAGAGACTGTATGGTCAAACACCAAAGAGAAAACAGTGAAGCCCATATTTAGAAATTATTTGATTGGGAGAGCCTTATAATTTCAGATACATTGATTAGAGGTGAGGGGACATCAAACAGAATCAGATCACCAAATTCCACTTTAACTTAAAAGAGTTTTCAAATCATGGTCACTTGAAACAGTTTTCATTGACATTTAATAATACCAACCCAGTCTTCTCCATGAGTGTCTCAAGCTTTGGAAGAAAGATTCCATTCCTACCAGTGATAGAAGCTTCTATCTGGTCATGATCCCTAATTTATTCTCTATTACTTGTTTTCAGGGATTACTTCAGTGCCAACCCCTTCACCACTTGGACCTCTAGCAGGCTCGCCAGTGATTGCTGCTGCCAACCCCCTGGGGATGCCAGTTCCAGCTACCGCAGGCGCTCAGCAGTAATGACGGCCTCTGTCTCCTGATGCCTGAGCAGAGCCGGGCAGGGGAGGGGGTTCCACTCTCCATCTCTCCCTTTGATGCAGTTGTGCCTGGCAGGGGAGGGGATGAAACACTTCGGAGGCGCCGTGTCTGAACAGTTGCTTGTGGATTTATAGTAGTTCAGTCATTATAAAAAATTATTATAGGCTGATTTTTTTCTTTTTTTCTTTTTTTTTTTACTCGAACTTTTCGTAACTCAGGGGATTCCCTGACAAATTACCTGCAGATGGAGTATTTCACGGACGATTCCCCCCCCAACTCAACCCTAATCCCAGTTCTTCATCTCAAGAACAATGATGAACCAACCCTTTTCCTGGCTGTTGCATTTAACTGGAAATCTTGTCCAGTTCCCACCATTACTCCTCCACCGGTCCATACCTTGGGAGGTCTGTTGTCTTTGTGCTCTTCTCCAGAGATTACCAAAATACAGCTTTTCCAGGGAAGCAGGAAGGAAGAGGAAGGAGGAAGAGGGCCCACTTCTTCACAGTAATATACTGTTCACTTTAACACTCATCTCCAGAGGGGCTGGAATCCAGTAGGGTACACTGGCCCAACCAGTGGAACACAGTTACATAGATGTTGAAAGTTTACCCAAAGTGCACACAGGTCCTAAAAACCTCCAATCAATATGAATCATGTCTTACTGACCTAACCCTAAATTCAGCTCACTTGCATGTAATTTTAGTTTAAAAGTTTAGTTTGAAAATTAAACACCTGCCTTCCCTTTTTTCCCCCCTGCCTCCCCAGTCTTCTTCCTTTATTCCCCTTCCACTCAAGGTTCCCTAGTAGAGTTGACTGTACTATAGGTAAGATCTTTTTTCACATAGCAAATGAGGGTGGGGGAGACGAGGAAAAACCTTCCCAGATTTTTTTACTTGCAATTTTGCATTAAATTTGTTACTGGGTATAACATATTCTTGGCCTTTTTTTAAAAAAACAAGAAGAAAAAACCCAAAACGTTTATACCAATTTCATGCTAGTGGCTATTAAAGAACTAGAGCTGATGGGACATCAGACCACACCAAGTAACATTTTGAGGCTTCTTTTCCCCCCCATTTGCCCCTTTCCACATGCCATCCAGTGAGAATACCTGTGACCTCAGTCTCATAAATATATACTGAGGGGCAGGAACAAAGCAAAGTCTCTCTAAATGAAAGTGAAGCAGTAAATCCATGGTTGTGGAACAATATTAACCGTTGACAACGACAAAGCACCCTTGTTTCAGCCCTGCTCCACATTCCTTGCTGTGTGTATGTGATATATATATATATATACACACACACACTACTTTGTCCTTCCTATGTGAAAGATCCAGTGTTGGAATTCTTTGGTGTAAATAAACGTTTGGTTTTATTTATCAAGGTTAGATTTAAGTCCTTGTGTAAAGGTCTTGCTGGATGGGTATATCACTTTACACCGAAGGGGCCTACAGTCAGCCCTTTATGGATTGGGGGAAGCAACCTCTTCCATTCCCTCACCCACTTTGAATGATTTGTCATACTGGGCAGTGCAGAGAAGCCTTCTAGAAACATCAAGCCAAAATGTTGGGGAATAAGGATCCTTTGCCATAAAACTCCTTTTGTGTCTCAGCCGGGCCAGGATTTGGAATGGGAGAAGAGTGTGGGTGTGGGTGGGTGTGGGTGTGGATGTGGATGTATACATATACACTCTCCACTGTAACCTAGCCACTGAACTTTATTGGGTGCACCATTGGAGAAGCCTAGTTTTTTAAGCACAATGACAAAGCATCAGCTCTGGATTTTGTTCCCCTATCCCATTGCAGTAGCTGCTTTTTTCAGGGTCAGGAATTCTTTGCCAATCCCTCCTCAAGCCCTAAAGTCAATATTTTCCCTGACCTTCACTGGTTCCACAAGCCTCTCACTTGAGTGTCGTGTGTAAGCAGATGCTTGGGTTGTTCTATTTAAATAAACTTGTCTAACTTTATAACCCATTTTTGCTTCAGTGAATGTACTGAGGCATAGTAGTGGTAGTAAGTAGTAAGTACTGGAGCTTGAAGGAGCAATAGGGTTTAAAAGGAGAAAATCGTGGCCTCCTTTTTATCTCACTATATGAAGCCAAGGGAGAGCTGAAGGGGAGAAATTCTTAATGCACATCAGTGTACTTTTATTCCCCATGACCACTTGGAGTAAATATTTATTATACTTTTACCTATTTAGGCCCTAAAATGATGTGAAAGCTACCGTGTTGACTTTGTGCAGGAATAGATGGCACCAACCATTGTGCCAGGGATGCAACTCATGATTAGGTTTTGCACTGAATTGTGATTTAAACAGGACTCTTTCTAAGGAACCCTTCTCTTTTTTCAAAAGGGGCAGGAGAGTTGTCTTCATTTCCTCCTAGTTCAGAAAATGTAGTTGTAGCTGAGGTTGATGAGGACAGCTACAAACAGCTGGAGGTTCTAACACCCATCAGCCTTACAAGGAATTGAAACAAGCCTGAAAGGAATGCCACCCATGGGCTTTTTTTTTACAAAAATAAATAAGCAAAAAAAAAAAAATTAAAAATGCTACTTTAGAGCCACTGCACATGCATGAATCTGGAAAGAGGAAAGAGTTTAACACAAGAGGCTGGGGTGGGTGGGTGGGCAGGTGGGCAAGGGTTTGCAGAGTAACAACTTCTGTGTTGTAAATTACCTCATCTGTACACCTTGTATTGGAGCACATTTCTCAGCACTCCCTGCGTCTCTGCATTGCATTCGATAGCAGGAAATTGGATGCCAATATGTGAAAGTTCTGTTGGCAATTACTTCTAAAGGTTTTTTAAAAGCATATTTTTTTAACCTTGTTTGAAGTGTGCACCCCCTCACCCCCTTTTTTAGTTAAGTCAGAAAAAAAAATTCTTGGTTGTAATTGTATTGTAATTGATCAAACTAAAAACCTAACTGTGCTGGGAAGAAGTTGTGCCATGGAGGTCTTTAATTTTTTTTTTTTTAATAAAAACATTTAAACAAATGAAATGTCCCCGGAGCCTGAGTAAATACACTTTTCTCTATTTGACTTCACATGCAGAGTAAGTGTACTGGATTTGAGAGGTAGTGTTTTGGGTAACCATACTAGACTGAGAATGCAGAGAACTTGGGTTCTAGTCCCAGCTCTGCTACTGACACCTTGGGCTAATATCACTTTTCCCTTCCAGGCCTCAATTTCTTCTAACATAAAACCAAGGAACAAGAGATTCTTTAAGGTTCCTTCCAATTGACATTCTGTGTTTAATGTTCCTTATGACTGACAATCTAAGATTCTAATAGGTTTTGTCCATTGGTGAAGGAAAGAAATTAAATTGATATTGATGGAACCTGGGATGGGAGCAGTGAAGCTCTGGGATACTGTTTTCCTTATCTTCATTACCTTATTTTTTAATTCCTCCCTGGAATTCATACCTGTTGTTGGGTCAGTGCTTAAATGGGAAATGTTTAGAGAGATTGTTAGCCTAAAAAAAGTGTAAGGATACAGTTAAGTGATTTAGATCCCCAACTCTATTTGAACTCCTTTTGCATACTTATCAGTCCTAAAAATATTGTGGTACTTGGTGTTTGTGACTCCATTAGAAGCTTAGCATTAAGCTATATGCATGACTGGTGGTAGGGAATATCCTAGATCTCAGGAATTTATCTGGTCCTTGATGTTTTGGAAAACATTTTTAAAAAATTTAAAAATTAGAAACATTTTAAAAAACTCAAGTCCTGACTTTCTTACTATGTGACTTGAGAGAGGTCACTTGGTCTATGGATTATGAGCCTCTAAAAATGAGAAGTGGACTAGATATGTAAGGTTTCTACCTCTAACTTTTTTAATTCCATTAATAAAACTAGGTCCACTTTTATTATGCAGTGCTGGGAATCGTACCTATTGGAATATAGTTGGGGTTACTGATAGAAACTCACTTATGATTAAATGCAATTTAGTTCATATTAAGTGACTAGAGGAGAAAAAGTGGGCAGTACTTGTAAAACCACTTGCAGGAGCTTTTTTTTACCAGGTACTTACATAGAATAGACATTTATTTGATCAAGGTCATTCAATTGATTAAGCACCAGTTGTGTGTAAAACTGCCAAGCTTTGGTGGAAAAGTAAAAGTCCCTACCTTCATGGAACTATATAGAGGATTAAGTCAAAAACAGATCCATCTTTCAAAATCATTAGAGTGGAACTATTCAAAGTGGCTTGTGAAGCCTGAAGGGAAAGATTTAACAGTGAGGAGTGAAGGCTTCCTTTAAAGAATATGTAGGTATTCTGCAGGCAAACATTTAATAAACATGAGGAACTGTGAGGGGAAGCAAGAAAGATAAAAGTGAGAATATTCCAGTATGGCAGGGATATAGAGGTCGTTGAGGGAATGATAGGAGAACAAATTTTCAGAAGGGTCGTGCGAGAACTTGATGGTCTTGGTTCTATCTAAATGGAAGGATTACACTAATACTCTTAAGTTTCTTCAAAAGTCTTTGTGAGCTCTTTCGAGAAGAGTGACCCTGTCTTATCTCTCAAAGCCCTTCCAGATCTAGCCTAACAGTGTAGGTGCCATTAACATCCCTTCTAATTCTGATCTGTTACTAGAGTCGCCTCAGCTCTGCTAGATAATAAGGTCTTATATTTCCTCCACTAGAAGCAGGATACTTGCTACAAAACAGCCCTTTAAATATGTCTTAATTCAGCACAAGGGTCTTTTCTATATACAGGGCACTATGCTAGGTACTGGGGATACAAAGCACCAATGAAACAGTCCCTGTTATCAAGATTACATTTTATCTGGGGAAAAACGGGTACACAAATAATAGTATATGGAAAAGTGAGAAGATAGTATGAACAACTAAAGAGTATCTGGGAAGACTTGTAGGAATGGAAGGATCTTGAAAAAGGGAAATGAGCCAGTGTATTACCAGCAATGGGTAGGCTGGAGTTGTATAGTATCAAGTTTAGGAAAGAAATAGTAATCCAGTTTGTCTGGAACAAAATTCTTGAAGGGGAGACAGAAAAGGTGAGGAATCCAGATTGTCAGGTTAGGGAGTTTGTATTATGTTTTATTGGCAAGTCACTGACTTTTTAAAAGCAGGGGCATGATGTGGTCAGAACTGTGCTTTAGGAAGGTTATTTTGGCAGTGATATAGAGGATGGGTGGTAGGGAATAATCTAGATCTCAACCAAGTCCCTTTCTATGCCTGTTATGTAACTGATGAGATTCTTAACAGGGTCATAGTAAAGATCAAATACACCAGAGTCGACAGGTTACTGTTGTTACTCCTCTGTTAAAGACGCCAAAGCTCCTGAGTTCCAATTTTGGCTGCCTGCCACCTACAGTCCCCAGCCCCTGGCATTGCGTATGTATCAACCATAATCTGTCCAATTAAATTTATTTTCCCTTGTCCCTCCCTTTGAATAAATGCATAGCAAACGTACTTCTCTGAAATTTACTATACGGAGTCCCATAGTTAAAACTTTAAGGTTTATTTCATTTTTTAAATTAAAAGTCGACTTTTAAATGCAGATCTAGTGTTGTGTAGGTGTGGAATATTTACCCCCATCTTACAGAGGAAGAAAACTGGAATCTAAGAAGGTACATTTGTATGGTGGGGTCTATAAAGACTGACAGAATAAATATAGAAAAGTAAATATACCAAAACAATCTTGATTATGGTTATTCTAAAATGGCATAATGGCCATGATTTGTGGTTGATTTGGGCATTTTTTGTTTTTTTTTTCAATCTTGCTCTCAATCAGCACCTAATACAAAGCTTTGCACATATAATAAGCTCTTAACAAATGCTTGTTAAATTCAATTAAAATTGAATTTCACATTGGCTTCTTTGTTATCAATTGTGGTTAGAATTATAATCAACTCCCTGAACCTCTCTTGAAAAATTTAGTGTTAGTTACTACAATAAGTAAGTGGTGTAAAGAGCCTTGGACTGAGCATCTCCAGACCTGGGTCGTTTTAGTCCTAGCTCTGCCATCAGTTTTCTGTAAATATTAAGCAGGTTCCTACTCTCTCTTATCACTTTTTTCCATAAGGGGATCAGATTAGATGTTCTCTAAGGTCTTTCCCAGGTATGTCATACATTCCTTTCCAGCTGTTTTATGTTATTTAAACTCTTCCAGTTACAACATGCCACTATATGATTCTAGACATATTTTCCCCAACCTTAGGCTTGTACGACTGCTCCCTTTTTTTGTCCAGTGATTCTAATGGGTAACCTTTAAAAGCAGAGTCTAAGCAGAAGTCCCTCTAGCAATAAATTTGCCCAAGAGACTTGTAAAATCCCAGTTAGGCTCTTCCATTCAAACTTGAAAGTATTCCCAAACACTTTTTACCATGAATCTGGGAACTAAGGCTACTTCCGTCTTGGATTCTGTATCCAACCCTATAGAATTCAATGTATCCACATTTTCTGGTTTTTATAGTTGAGTAAGTATCCCATGAGGGGAGTTAGTTGGCAAAGTGAATAGGGCACTGGGCCCAGAGTCAGGAAGATTCATTTGAGTTCAAATTTAGCCTCAGACACTTCCTAGCTGTGTGACCCTGTATGAGTCACTTAACCCTGATGCCCCAGTTTCCTCATCTGTAAAATGAGCTGGAGAAGGAAATAGCAAACTGATCCAGTATCTTTGCCAAGAAAATCCCAATGAGTCATGAACAGTTGGACGTGACTAAAAAACAACTAGGCAATAAAAGGTTCTGTGAGGCAGCTAGGCAGCTCAGTGGGTAGAACATTGAGCCTAGAGTTAGGAAGACCTGAGTTAAAATCCAGCCTCAGATACTAGCTGTGTGACCCTTCACCTCTGTTTGCCTTAATCCACTAGAGAAGGAAATTACAAACCACTTCAGTATCTTTGCCAAGAAAACCCCACGAGCGGTCACAAAGTGTTAGAGATCATTGAATGACTGAATAATGGTGCTGTGGGTTCCTGAGTTTCCTACCTACCAACCTAGCTCCCTTTTAATTTCAATATAGCAATTTAAAACACTATTAGATCAATCAATTGGGAGTTATTTCCTATTAGGAAGCAATAAAGCTACTGATGATAACTCAAATTGTTGTGCTTTAATGGTTACAAAACACTTGCATCATAATAATACTCAAGTTTGTAGTGCTTTCAGGTTTGCAAAACAGTTTTTCCCCCACAGCAACCCTATGAATTAGTAGTACAAATATCATTATCATCCCCATTCTACAGATGAGGGAACTGAGGTGGAGAGATTAAAGTAATTTGCCCAAGGTTACCCAACTTGTAAGTATCAGAGCCAGAATTCAAAGCCAAGTCTCTCCTAGCTCCGGGTCTTACCACTACACAAACACTGCCTCTCCAATATGACTACATAATAAATACTGTCTTACATTTGTATGGGACTTTACAATTTATGAAACGCTTCACCAGTGTTAACTTGTCTGATGTTCTCAAAAGTCCTGAGAGGTCAGATAGGTGCTCACCTTACAGACAGGTAAGACCCAGAGAGGGGAAGGAAGCCAGCAACTTGCAAGTGGTAGACCTGGGACCAGAATGAAGACTGGAAGGGACTGTAGAGATTATATCATCATAAGAGATTGCATATATGGAGAGACAGACCAACAGGCAGAGAGAAGCCTGTGTTGGAGTTCTGGAAGGGACCTTGGAAGTCACCTAGATTTGTGGGACCTCTTTTTTACAGAAGAGAATATTGAGGCTAAGAAAGGTCAAAGTATTTGCCCAAGATCCCCCAGCTGGTAAACAGCAGACATGAATCTGAAGCCCTGGTGTTGAGATTTGAAATTCATTGCTCTTTCCACTGTGTCACACAAGACATCTTCCCCAGAGAGAACTGGTAGCAGAGAGTGGTAACACTGATTTCACGGAGTGCTTTCCTGAGGGAATTTAGTATTTCTGAAATTATTCCACTGTTGCATCACCTTCCTCTGACACAGTTTTTATGACTCCTCTTTAAAAATAAAAGAGACTTGGTGTGCTGATTTCTGATCTAGTCTTGCAAATCATGGTTGTTTGTATAAATATTCAGGGCTGTCATGAATAGTGTGGCAAAACGGGACCAAACTTTGTTGTATTGAAACAATTCTTAGAACAGAAACAGGGTAAAAGGGAACAAGCACTGGTATGATAAACAGAAAACCTGGGTTGTGTCTAGTCTCTGATCCACAGCTTCACAGCTTTGTGACCTTAGTAAATCCCATCTTCTCTCAGCCTCAGTTTCTCCATTTGTAAAATTGAGGTACCTTCACTAATTACATCATAAGGGTGTGATGGGGACCAAATTCAATAGTGTAAATCAAACTCTTTGCAAACTACAAAGCATTAGAGGCACCGGCACAGTCTTTTATAGCTAGCTTTTCATATTACCACTTTAAGATTTGCATTTTTCGAAATCCAGAGACTGGTTTCAAGTGCTAACTTTGACACTAATTCATGGCAGGCCAGTCATTTAATGAATCAGTGGCAGAACAGGGACTACAATTTGAAATCTCCTATTTCCTAGTCCAAGGCTCTTTCCACAGCATTTCCTAATCTTTCTTCTCTGAATATACTGCAAAAGGACCACTGAGGTTCATTAACTCCAGAGTTTTATTATACATTTTGATGTGACTCAGTTTGGACTAGTCAGCCTTTTTTACTTTTTGAGATTTTGTATCTTTTCACACAGCACCCCCACATGGCAGATTTATAGCACCTTTCTGAAGGATTTACTGGTACTACCATATGCTGCTGTATATGATGGAACCTGCAGTTTCAAAAGAAAGTCCAGAAGGTCCAAAGGAAGTTTCCTGTCCACATGGACGGTAAGAGACTGTTTTAAAACCAGGACTTAATCCTTTTGTTCACACGAAAGCACTTGACTCCCAACATCAAAGAACATAAAAATAAGATTTGCCTAGCTCTAGAACATGCCAGAGTTGAAAGAGACTTAGAACACAGACTGTCAGAGCTGGAACATAGGATGTTAGAACTGGAAAAAGAAATTAGAAACAGAATATTAAAATGTAGACTCATATGATATCCTTTCCACTGGATTATGTTATCTCCCCTCAAGAGAGAGTTGGTACTATCTCTCAGTTCTTTCTGGAAATGGGTTTTTATCATATCATCACTGTTTTCTGCCCTGGTCAAAACTAATCTGACGTCCTTTCTAGCTCTGGGTGTCATAGTTCATAATACGTTGATTTCCCTGAGGTACAGAGAATACGGTAAGAGGGCAATGCCACATAAGGATGTGTTGACAGAAATGGGCATACTTAGTTTTGGATGATTGCACATGTATAACCTATTTCAAATTGCTTACTGTCTCAGAGAGAGGAGTAGAAGGGAGAAAGGAGAGAACTCGGAACTCGAAATTTAAAAACAAATGTTAAAATCTGTTTTTACATGTACTTGGGGAAAATAAAATGTTATTAAAAAAGAAATGGGAATATTTAACTAAGAAATGGCTTAGGAGGGGCATAATATGAAAGACTGTCATGTGGAAAGGAGATTAGATTAGTTTGACACTAGATGACAAAATTAGAAGCAATGGGATTGGATGTGGAGAGAATTTCTATTTGAAATAAGGAGAAACTACCTAACAATGAGAACTGTACCACAATGGAATGGAATGAACCTATAAGGAATGAAACTCCTCATTGCTGTAATTGTCTAAGTAGAGGAAGTTGGATGAAATGTCAGAGAGGAATAGAAGGGATTCCTGTGTGTGGTGGGAAGTAGGATCAAATAGCATAAGAGCTTCCTTCCAGCTCTAAGATACTATCATTCGAAGCCTAATGCCCCCTCTCCAGCTCCAACTCTTGCTCATTCTTAGTGTCCCGGCCAGAGCTAGCAATAGCTGGTCAGAGCTTGCCAACAACCTATCTGTCCTGAGCTATGTGCGCTTGCAAGGCCGTGGGGTGGAGAGATTCTCTAATAAAGCCCCTTTTGCATGTACAAATGTCTTTTGGACCAGAGGATTCCAGACAGACAGAAGGGAATAGGAAATTCCTGGATGAAGTTCTCCTAGTTGGCTGTGCTTCTGACATTACTGAGCATGCTTTATTCACTGCTAGGCTCAGGAATTGGGGAAGAGGTAGGATGTGCTGTGTGATCTTGAACAAGCCACCCGATGTCTTAGTACAATTGAAAGGGCTAGATTAGATCACATGATCGTGATAGCTTTAGAACTGGAAGGATCCTCAGAAATGAAATTGAGGCCCCGAGAGGAAATCACTTTTCCAAAGTAACACCAATTGCAGACATTACAATGATACATCTAAGGTCTCGCCCAGCTCTGAGGTTCTGAGTCAGTTTCCAAACGAGGAAATTCCAGTTAAGTGGGTGATCCAAGGCCAAAGCAGTACCAACACTACCATCCATTTGGAAGCTGTTTGAGAATACTTAGTTGAGGGGCAGTTAGGTGTTGCAGTGAATAGCGCACCTACCCTGGAGTCAGGAGGACCTGAGTTCCAATTCGGCCTCAGATACTTAATACTTATTAGCTGTGTGACCTTGGGCAAGTCACTTAACCCCAATTGCCCTACCTTCCCCCTCCAAAAAAGCAAGAGAGAGAGAGAGAGAGAAAGAGAGAGAGAGAGAGAGAGAGAGAGAGAGAGAGAGAGAGAGAGAGAGAAAGTACTTAGCTGTGACTGAGGAGACCTGGATTCTCCACCTCCCTCTGCTCGCTAACATCGCCTGGCCTAAATTTCTGCTTCCCTCTGGACCTTTTTCTTTACTCCCCGCCCCTTATGCTTCCCCCCAACTCCCCTCCCCTCCTCTGCCGGAAAGGGAGGAGGAGGAGGAGGAGGAGGAGGAGGAGGAGGAGGAGGATAGGTTAGATACATTTTTTTGACTAAGAACAGACCTAAAGAGACTCCTCAATTTCACAACGGAGGAAACTGAGGCCCAGAGACTCCTCTATTTCCAGTCTAGGGTTTAATATACCAGGTCACTTCCTGCCCTCAAAAAAGTACCCACTCAGAGGGGAGCAGCCTGCGTTCCCAAAGCTTTGTGATGCGGTGGAAGGAGTTCTGGGGTAGGGGCTAGGAAACAAAATGTCCCTTAGCTCTCTGGGTCTTAGTTTCCACATCTGGGGAATAGGCTTATGAGTCTAGCCTTCAAGTCCAGCCCCTACCCTTTCTGGTACTACAGAGACTTGGTCCTGACTTGGTCCAGCCTAAACTCCCTGCCGCGGTGCACGCTGGGGTCAACTCTAGCCGTTCCCTAAATGACCGAGAGCCCGAGGGTTGTCATGGCGACCCCCAGGGGGCGTGTGTTCCCTTATTCATTAACTTATTCCCTCTCGTTCATTATTTATCTGTTTAGTTCCCGGCACGATCACGTGGGTGGCGGCGGGACCCGTCACGTGCAGGCGGCGCTAGGTCGCGGTGACGTGGCGGGGGCGGTGCTCGCCGTGGAGCCGACGGGCCGAGGCGAGCGGCAGAGGCCCCGCTGTAGCTGCCGCCTCCGCCGCTGCCGCCACCATTGCCCCGGCCCTGGCATCACCACGGGCGCGGGGAGGAGCCGGGGCCCCGGGGCATGGCTCTCCCGAGGGCTTGGGGTGATGGGCTCTCGGCCTCCTCCTCTCGCAGCGGGGACGAGGGAGCAGGTACCGGAGCCCGGGGCCTGAGGCCTGAGGGGGGCGGGACGGAAAGAGCCGGGCTGCTCCTGCTGCTGAGGCCGCCGCCCGGTAGGGCAGAGGATGGGGTCGAGAGGGAAGGAGGCCTGGGGGGAGAAGGGGGCCCGAGAGGAGGAGGAAGTGCTGCTGCTCCGGAGAATGTCTGATAGGAGCAGAACCCACGCGCGGGAAGGGGAATGCGGGTGGTCGTGGGAGGGGTCTTGGGGAGACATGGGGGAAGCTGCCGCAGAATTAGGAGTGATGGGATTGGGGACGAAGATACGGAGAGGGAAGGAGAGTGCTGCTGTTCCTGAGGGTGGCTGGTGTTGGGGGGACCTAAGTGTGGGATAGTTGGGGAGAGCACTAATGAGTGTGGCAGGGTGATTCCTGGGGGGAGAGAGGTTCTGCTACTGATGGTGTCTAGTATTAGGGGGACCTAAGGGCAGGAGGCTGGGCATGACTAATGATGTTGGGGGGGGTGCTGGGGAAAGTAATGGTGCTGCTGCCGGATGGGTGCTAAAGCTGGGGGCCTGAAGAGGGATCTTGGTAGTTCTGGTGAGGGTGACTCGAGGGAAAGCGTTCTGAGAAGAGGGGTAGTGGTACTGATGTCAGGAGCGGGGAGCAAAGTAGTGTCCGTAATGGAGTACAGGGGGTAAGGCTTTGAGATGAGAATGGTCGTGGTTGTGGTGATGGTGGTTATAGTGATCTAGAAAGGCAAGGACTTAAGTGAATTGAAAAGATAACCAAAAGATGAAAAAGGTGGATTTGGTTGTGGTCAGTAGGGTTTTCAGCTTTATGTAGTGTTTTCTTCACAACAGTCCTGACCATTTTACAAATGAGGAAATAGAGGCTACATTATTTGCCCAGGGTCCTACATTGTTGAGTTTAGGAACTGAGTCTCTTGGGACACAATGTCTTAGTTCTTTTCACCGTATTGCTTCTTAAGGAAAAGAAGCTCAAGTTTAATGGGAAAGGAATATTTCAGTTGGTCTTTATCATCTCCATCCAAGGAGCTCATATTCTAACTACAAGATGATATAAAGGAGGTGCTTCAGAGGGGCAGGTGCTAGAGTGGGGCCTGGAAATACTTCTTGCAGAAGAGGTGAAGTTTGAGTTGAGACTTAAGGGAACTGGCAGCTGATTGGACTCGAAGATGAAAGAGAGTGAGAGTCGAGCACCTAAATTTCAAGCCTGGGTGATAGGCAGATGGTGGTGCCCTCAACTATAATAGTAAAATTGATGGAAGGCAATCTCTGAGAGGAAGAAGCTAGCAACTGGGAGGAACTGGGAAAGGGCTCCTGCAGAAGGTGGGATTGGAACAGAATATTGAAAGCCAGAAAAACTAAGAGATAAAAGTGAGGAAGGATGGGGAGAGGGAGACAGAGAGAGAAAGAAAAAGCACAAGAGCGCCAAGTGTTCCAGGCATGGGAGAGAGCCAGTGCAAAGTCTCAGAGATGGGAGATGGAATGCTGTGTTTGAGGAACAGCAAATAAGCCATTACAGCACTGATTTTGAGAATTTTGATAGAGTAATAAGGTTGTGAAGAATGAGGAGCCTGAGATCAGAGCAGTCATTCAGGAGGCAGCTGGACGCTGGGCACCTTTAAATTGAGAATGGTAATATGAAAGGGAGTAGGACTAGTTTTTAAACTTCCTAGAGCTTAGCCCAGGCTGAAGGTTCCCCACCCCTGCCTTAGTTCTTTATCTAAAGCTAACATCCTCTTCCTTTTTTACCAGACTACAGGCGAACCCACAAATTGCTGTTTATTTTAACCACTGCATAATTCCATGAGGAATTAATAATAATAGGAACAGATAGTAATTTAGTTTATCTGCTTTCTCAGGACCCTGAGACACATTTTTCTTTTTTTTTTTTTTCTGTGCTAATTC
>CM053585.1:253814530-253834274 GCA_028646515.1 Pseudochirops corinnae | reverse complement strand
ACAGATGAGGAAACTGAGGCAAATAGAGTGAAGTGACTTGCCCAGGGTCACACAGCTAGAAAAATGTCTGAGACTGGATTTGAACTCCAGTCTTCCTGACTCCAGGCCTGGTGCTCTATCCACTGTGTTACCTAACTTCCTTAGTTGCTCATCATCTCATGGTTGGACAAATGAAATAGCCTTCTGCCTCAAGTCTCTCCTGACTACAATCTATTTTCTACTCATATGCCAAAGGAATCTTCCAATGGTATAGGTCTAACCATGTTACACAGACCCCTGCCCCCTCCACTCAATAAACTTCATTGGTTCCCTATTACAGTATCTCCAAATATAAATTAAATACAAAATCCTGTTTGACATTTAAAACCCTTCACAGCCTGGCACCTTTCTACCTTACCTTGCCAGTCTTACATTTATTCTTCTCCACTTACTATATAGTTCAGTGACACCAGCCTTCTTTGCATTCTTCTCTCTGCCTTTTCACTGGCTGCCCCCCATGCTGGGAATGCTGCCTCTTCATATCCAACTCCAGGCTTCCTTGATTTCCTTCAAAACTCAGCTCAAATTCCATCTTCTTCAAGAGACCTAAGAAAGTCCCTCCCATTGCTAGGGCTTTCCCTCTGAGATTGCCTTCCAATTATATTCTATATCTCTTATATGTGTATAATTGTTTGTATGTTTTCTCTACCATTACAATGAGTTCCTTGAGGACAGAGATACTATTTTTTTCTTTTCTTTGTATCTCCACCACATAGCAGGATGCCTGATATATATTAAACTCTTACTAAATACTTGTGACTAACAGACTACCGACCTACATCGTACTTCCAACATATCTGTCCAATATTCTCTTACTCTATTCTTTTCCCTTTGTGTTTCAGAGGATCATAGGCTTAGAGCTAGAAGGGACTTACAGATAAGGAATCTAAAGCCACACAGATCACAAGTGCCAGAGCCAGAATTTGAATCAGGGCCCTTGACTACACATTTAGTGCTTTTCCTAGTATAGTTGTGCCTTCTCCTGTCTCTGTGCTTTTACTTACTGTGGCTATGATAGAATTTCTTTCCTATAAAACCTGTGCAAGTTTTTTCTATGCCTAGTTTGGGTACCATCTCTTTTATGAAGCTTCCTGACTCACTTCCTCCTGCCTAGTGACATCTACCTTCTCAAATGATCTGTGGCACTGGGACATCTCCTAGTCCTTGTTATTCGAATGCTTGTGCTCCCCTACTTACCTTCCCCCACCCCGTTAGTTTGTAAGTTCTTTGATAACAAGTGTCATGACATAGCTATATATATTTTTTAGTGAAGCATAGGAGGGAGAAAAAGAGGCAGTGGATTGAGGGTTGGTTTTGGTGTCAGGAAGACTTGAGTCAAGAAGACTTGGGCTCAAGTCCTGACTCTGAAACATGTTAGCTAAGACCAAACAGTCACTCCATGTGTGCCTGAGGCTGCTCTCTAAGGTGTTGATGTGGTAGAAGGAGTTTTCCCAAGAAGTTTCCCTGAACCTATGCTATTACAGGTCAAGCACCTCACCTGCTGCCAAAAATAAAAAATAACAAACAAACCCCACTCCTAGGAAGCTGACCTAAGTGTGCTGCAATGGAGGGCACTGAATAGATCAAACAATTAATAGGCATTTTTGAGTGCCTGCTATTCACCCAAGATTCACAGTCAAGAATTAAATAGGCCCTGCCCTCAAGGAACCAACTTTCTACTGGGAGACAACTTGTGCACAGATAAGTATTTGCAAAAAAATAAAATACACACGTGTGTGTGTTTTTGTTTTTTTTTTTGGACAAGACCTGATGATTTTGCTGGTATAGGGAACTCCTGATGAAGAAATTCTCTACCAGTATCACAAAGCTATTGTGTTTGAAGGTGGATTTGAACTCATGAAGATGAGTCTTCCTGGTTCCAAGCCCAGTGCTTTATCTGCTGAACCACCTAGTTGCCCCTCAGAGATCCCACTATTTGGCATATACCCCAAGAAGTGAAAGGGTGGGGGGTGGGGTGAGGGAGAAGGTCCAGTATATACCAAAATATGTATAATAGCACTTTTTGTGGTAACCAAGAACTGGAAATAGAATGGTTGCACATTTATTGAGAAACTACTAAGTAAGTTAGATTATGTAAATATAATGGAATATTACTTTGCCTTAAGAAAGGATAAATATGAAGAAATCAGAGAAGCATGAGATTTATGTGAACTGTTGTGAAGTGAAGTAAGCAGAATCAAGAAAATAGTGACTATAGTGGAAATGAAAAGAACAGGAAAATGGAACAGTGGAATTATAATAACTAATTTTGTCCCTGGAGGAGAATTGGGGAAGTGTACCTCCCTCCATTGTCTATGTGGGGGGCTGTGGCTGTGGAATATCACATATGCTGTTAGACACAGTGGATGTATTATTGGTTGGTTTTACTGAACTATTATTTTTCCCCCTTCAAAATCTGTTACAAGAGATTGCTAAATGAGTAGGGGAATGAGAGAGGAATGAATATATTTGGAAATGAATGTGACGTTAAAAGGCATCAATAAAAAAGGGGAGGGGGGACCACTCACACGTACATGCATTTTACAGTTTACAAAAACCTTATCTCACCAGCTCCATGAAGTAAGTGCTGTATTTTCCCCATATGGTTGGGATGAGGAAGTTTAGTTTGAGAAACAAGTAATTTGTCCCAGGTAACAGGCATTGTCAGGAGAGCCAGTACTCTACTCCCTGACTACCATTCCTATGTTCTTTCCATTGCAACACAACACAAAAATCTTATCAATTTCTCTCCAAATCTGAATAAAAAGCTTCCATACTTCTCTCTGGCTCTGGTCTCAATCCATCTAGGCCAGTGGTTCTCAACCTTCCTAATGCTATGACCCTTTAATATTCATATGTGGGTGTATTTGCATGTGAGCGGACCCACCTGGAGACGGATAAAGGAGGGGTGTCTTGGTTCCTAAGACCATCAGAAATATGTGTTTTCCAATGGTCTTAAGTGACCTTGTTTGATCCCCGAAGGGGTCACGACCCACAGGTTGAGAATCACTGATCTAGTCAATCCCTGGATTCCTCTGAGACCTAGCTCAAATATCACCTTCTGCAGGAGGCCTTTCTCCCCTGCTGCTGTGTTTTTCCCTCTAAGGTTAGCGCCCATCGTACTCTGTGTGAATCTTGTATGCACCTGTTTATCTACGAGTTATCTCCTTCACTAGAATGTAAGCTCCTTGAGGGCAGAGACTATTTTTACTTTTTTTGTCTTCCCAGGGCTTAGCCCAGTGCCTGACCTGTAGTGCCTAATAAATGCTTATTCCTTGATTTATTCATTAATTAATACCACTTTGATCAAATTCTTTCTCTGATGGGAAACCATCAGTGTCTCAATGTCTCTCCATTACTTTTAGAAGAATCAAGTAAAAACTCTCTGTCTTGTTGTAAAATGACCCTGAGTAATATTTCCAAGTCTTATTTTCCAGGACTTCCCTCCATTCCAACCAGGTTGATCTCCTTACTAACCTCTATCATTCTTATCTCTATGCATTTGTTCATGTTATCCTGTACCTTCCCTTGTCTCCAATCCCTTTTGAATGCCTTTTCTCTCTTCAGATACCATTCATCCTTTATAACAAAACTTAATATGTCCAATAAGCAAGTTCCAGACCCCATGCTTAGTGGTAGGAGAGTTACAAAGTTTAGGGGAGCCCCAGTTGATCTGTACATGAGAGGGGTGAATGATACAACTTCTAAGGCAGTGGTTCTCAACCTGTGGTCGCGACCCCTTTGGGGGTCGAAAAACCCTTTCACAGGGGTCACAGGGGTCACCTAAGACCATCGGAAAACACATATTTCTGATGGTCTTAGGAACCGAAACATGGCTTCTCTATCCGTCTCCACGCAGGTCCGCCCACATGCAGAGACGCCCACATACAAGTATTAAAGAGTTGTGGCATTGGGAAGGTTGAGAACCATTGTTCTAAGGGCCCTCCCAGCTCTAAGTCTGGTGATCCGAAAAACTGTAGAACAAGGGAGGATTAGATGAGTATCAAGAAGTAGGTACAGGCAAAATGTTGAGAGAACTTTGAGGAAGGAAAACCATATTCATACGGGGGGGAGGGGTGCTAGAGAAGGTTTCAGGGAGGAGGAAGCAGCTGAGATTGGCCTTGAAGGAAAAGGGAGGGGGAGGAATTCTAACAGATAGAAATGGAGAGAGGTATACTCTAGAGGAGAAAGGAGAGGATCAGGTGAGAATAGAGAATAATGGGAATTCTAATCTTATTGGAGAGTATATGAAGGAAAGTAGGTCTCTCTAGAACTCTGTTTCCCATTTGATAACACTAGAGACTTGGACTGTATACTTTCAAAGGCCCCTTCTGGCTTTACATCCTATAATCAAATAAATCAATAAGCATTTATTAAAGGCTTACTATGTGCCAGGCACTGTGCTTAACTAGAAAAGTTAGGTTAGAAACAAAAAAGTTAGGTTAGAAAGGTTAGGTTAGAAACAAACTGTATAAGGTCTTGACTTCAGAAGTTTCCATTTTATTTTTTAGCTACTGGGGAACCACCTCCAGGAAGTTTTTACGGATAACCACATCCCAGAGTAATCACTAATTTCTCTGAACATTTACTGCCAACACAGAACCCCTATTTTGACACTAAGGAAACACTGTAGTGGAGGACAGGCTAACAGTTTCATATTTGTAACTCTTCTTTCCAACTGGACTGTGAGGCCTTTAAGGAACGAACCACATTATATGGTTTTTAAAAAGTAACTTTCTTTTTCTCACTTCATCGTAATTCTCTCAAATATTTTCCTCCTTGCCTTTTCCGGAGAACCATTCCATATAACAAATAGTATTTTTAAAAAGAGGAAAGGTTCTGTATTTGATTGCTTGTCTTTCCGTGGGGGTGTGTGACGAGAGAGGGAGAGAAAGAATCTAGAATTTAAAGTTCTATAATCAAATGTTAAAATATATATATATATACAATTATTATTATTATTATTAACTACATCCAACTGGAACTTGAGATACACAGGCACTGTGGTAGGGAGATCCATCCTGCCCTACCAGAAAGTCAGAGGGGTGAGGGGGGAAGACATAGGAGAGAATAGATTGGGGGAGGGAGGATACAATGGGATGGCTGTTTTGGGGCAGTGGGTAGGGGAAAGATGGGGAGAAAATTTGTAACTCAAAATTTCGTGGAAATGAATGATGTAAACTAAAATAAAAAAATAAAATATTAAAAAAGGTTAAAAAAAAAGGAAAGGTTCAACACAACTCACAATACATTTAAAAGTCTGAAAACATGAATAATGTGTGACACTTATAGGCCTTCCACCTCCATTAAAGTATGGGCCAGAGGTATCCTCTCATATCTCTTCATCTGAGTCCTGCTTGATCTTTAAATTTTGTGCTGTTTACTTTTGATTTTTTTGGTGGGCAGTTCTTTCCATTTCTGTGGTTGTAGTTACTGTATGTATTGTTTTCTTAGCTCTGCCTACTTCACTTTGCATCAGTTCATAGATCTTTTTCATGCTCCTCAATATTCATCATACATTATTCCTTACAGCATAGTAACATTCATGTACCACAATTGATGGACTTTGTTTCCATTTCTTAGCTATCACAAAAAAATGCTGCTATAAACATTTTGAAATATATGGTATTTTTTTTTTAATCCTTTAATAATGGAGTTTCTGGTTTAAAGGATATGGACATTTTATTCACTCTATTCGCTTAATTCCAAATTGCTTTCCCAAATGGTTGTACTATTTCACAGCTCCACCAACAATGTGTTAGTGTGCCAATCTTCCCACAACCCCTCCAATACTGACTGTGACCACGTTTTGTCATTTTTGCCAATTTTCAGAGTGTGACTTGAAACTTAAGTGTTGTTTCGATATTGTTAGTGATTTAGAACATTCTTTCATCTGGTTGCTCATGGCTAGGTAGTACCAATGTAATAAACATTACAATTCTTCCCAACTTAATTTATATTTTCAATGCTATATGAAGGGGATACTGTATAGAACTTTACAAAATAATAATAAAATTCATTTGGACATACAAAAGATCTAGAATATCAAGGGAAAGGATAAAAAAAGGAGGGATGAAAGGGGAATAGCATGTCCAGACCTCAAACTATACTATAAAATAGCAGTCATCAAAACCGTCTGGTATTGGTTTAAAAACTGAGATAGATCAAAGGATAGTTCAACAGACTAATCAAGTGAGAATGAGAGACAATAGACCTCAATAACCCAGGATTTGATAAAGTGGAAAAATATATATTACCTAGGAAAAAAACTCCCTATTTGATTAAAAAAAATTCTGGGAAAACTGGAAAGCAGTCTGGAAGAAATTAGGATAAGATCAATACCTTATACAATATTCTGCCATACAGTCTAAATGGATATATGACATTTATAGTATACTATATCTATATATGTATATATACACTATATAAAAATTATAAGAGAAACAGCTTGTATGCCTCTCACACCTATGGGTAGGAGATGTATTCTTAAATAAATAAGAGATAGAGGCAATTATAAAAGGTAAAAGCGGGAATTTATCTTTTTTTTTTAATTTATCTTTAAAAAGATAATTTTAAGTTACTTGAAACTGAAAAGCTTTTACTCAGACAATATTAATACACTGAGGATAAGACGGGAAGTGGTCAAATGGGGAAAAAACACCTCTGTATCGATTTTTTTCTGATAAAGATTTGACCTCTAAGATAGAGCAACAGTTGGTGTGTGTATGTGTGTGTCTGACTGATAACCATTCCCCAATAGATAAATGGTCAAAGTATATAAGCAAACAATTCTCAAGAGAATTGCAAAATATTCATAAACACATAAAAATATTAAAATCACTATTAACAAGAAAGATGCAAATCAAAACAACCTATAAATTTCATGTCATACCCTGAAAATCGGCAAAAATAACCCACAGTGGCAACAGTTGATGTTGGAGGGGTTGTGGAAAGATAAGCACATTAATATATTGTTGGTGGAGCTATGAAATGGTACTAACATTTGGGAAAGAAATTTGGAATTATGCAAATAAAGTGACTGAAATGTCCATATCTTTTAAACCAGAGACTCCATTACTGGGCTTTAACTGCAAAGACAGCCATCAATAAGAAGAACGCTCCTGTATACTCTGAAATATTCATAGCAGCACTTTTTGTGATACCCAAGAGTTAGAAACAGAATAGATGTCCATCAGTTGGGAAATGGCTAAACAAATTGTAGTACATGAATGTAATGGAACATCATTGTGGTGTAAAAAATGATACATGTGATGAATACAGAGAAGCATGGAAAAATCTTTATGAACGGATGTAGGGTGAAGTAAGCAGGATGAAGAAAACAATATATACTGTAGCAACAATATAAATGGAAGGAACAACTAACTACGCACCAAAAAAAAAAAAGTAAAGGCAACAAAAAATTATAAAGATCAAGCAAGACTTGAATGAAGAGATATGAAAGGCTACCTCTAACCTCCCCACCCTCCCCTTATGGAGATGGGAGAGCCATACTTATTTCACATTCCACATGTTTTTAGACATCTATTGATCAGTAGTGCTGACATTTTTTTCCTCTAAAAAATACTATTTCTCATGTGGGATGGCTCTCTGGGAGGGGTAGATGGAGGGATACATGGGATACTATGGTGATGTGAGAAACAGAAAATATCAATAAAAACTTATTTTTAAAGTAAATAAATATAAGACTAATAGACATTCAGCAATAGATAAATGGTCAAAGAATATGAACAACCAGTTCTCAAAAGAATTGCAAAGTATTCACATTATATATTTTCATGTCCCCTATAGCATCAAGCCCAGGACTAAGGTTGTAGTAAGTATTGAATGTTTTGTTATTGTTGTTTTTTGGAGGGGGGAAGGTAGGACAATTGGGGTTAAATGACTTGCCCAAGGTCACACAGCTAGTTTTGTGTTAAGTGTCTGAGGTTGGATTTGAACTCAGGTCCTCCTGACTCCAGGGCTGGTGCTCTGTTCACTGTACCATCTAGCCACCCCAAGAATGTTTTAAAATAAATTTTATTGATATCTTTTTTTCCCCACATCATCACAATTTCCGCCTATATCCTTCTCCTTTCCCCTTCCAGAGAGCAATCCCATATGACAAATAACATTTTAATATTAAAAAAAATCAGTGTAACTGATCAATACATTGAAGAGAGCTGAATATATGTGCAATGTACAGCCCTTGTGGGCTTCCCACTTCTTCAAAGAGGTGAGGCGGGAATGTTTTCTCACATGTCTTCTTTCCAGCCATGCTTCTTCTCTGTACTTTTGCATTATTCACTTTTGGTATTTTAAAATAGATCTTGCCATTTGCATTGTTGTTGTCCTCGTACATATTGTTTTCTTGACCCTATTTACTTCATTCTTCATTAGTTCATGTAGATCTTCCTATACTTCTCTGTATTCATAAGATAGGTCACTTCTTACAGCACTGTCATATCCTATTACATGTACATGCCACATTTTGTTTAGCCATTTCCCAGTCAGTTGTCTTCTGTTTTGTATAGCTTTTGAATATTAATAATTATTGGGGTCAAGGTATTTATGTATAACTTTTTCTTGGCTGGGATTTTTAAAAAAATTTTTTCAATTTATTTATTTTTAGTTTTCAACATTCATTTCAATAAGTTTAAATTTTTTGCCTCCTCACTTCCCCCTCCCTCCCCAAGACCACATGCAACATGATGGGATTTTTTTTCTTTTCTTTCTCTCTGCACATTTCCTGCCATCACTACTAGGTATCAGGTAAAATCAGGAAGTGGGGGAATTTATTGCAATAGCTATTTAACACAAAACCAGTTTCCTAAGGTCATTCCAGTATCATGCTTAAGTGGATATTTAGAGAGTCATAGTTCTTTATGAGAAAGGAGAGTAGTTGCAAATTCTTCCAGGTTTTCAGTGGGTGGGGGATTGATCTTTGGATTTGATTCAGAACATCCTCCTCCACTCCCATTGACCAGAGAGAGCTTTTGCTTAGCTTGCTGGCCAGAAGGATAGTAGTGAAACCATTTTCTCTTTTTCCAATAAGATTTTGAAAGTAGGTGTGCCTGGGAAATAACAGATTTAGAACAGTAGATGGAAGACCTAGGATTTTAGGATTCTCTAGAAGGGTTGCTTGCCACCTGGAAATTTTAGAACCAACAATTTAAATTTGTTTTTTTTTTTACAGTAAAAAAGGAAGTACAAGGAAGTCCAGATTGTAAATTCCACCCCAACCAGACTTCTAATTTACTTTTTAATTCTAAATGTGCTTTAGTAAAATGTATTTTCATTTGTATATGAGTGAGTAATCCTTTCTGATCATGGGAAAGTCGGAAAGAGATTGGAATCATGGAGGCTGAGTCATGAGAGATTTATGAGATATTATAATTCTTCATATCCCTAGTTAGAAATTTGGTCTCAGGTGCTAAAAGTGTGGGAGCTGAGATCTAGGCAGGTTCTGTCCATTGAAATGCAAGGGAATTTTGAATTGAAAGAAGCTGGGTCCTGCTCTTACTTTTTCAGCAATTCGAAAGCGTAACTCAGAGCTTGGAGCTCCTTCTGGTGGTTTAGCAAGATATAGCATACTAAATAGCTATTTCCCTCAAAACCTTAAGCCAAATTAAAGCAAGTATGGAGGCACACCTCACCCTGCATTCCTGGCATTCTAAGAACATTCAGAAAACCATCAAGATTTTAATCTGAGCTCCCTCCCTTAGGAAATAACAGGTCCTGGAGTGAAGGTGGTAGCAAAAAGCATCATATAATCTGAGGCTAAGAATCCAGTCCATACTTTCCTCCGGGCATCTGTCTTTTTTTCTTGAATGTATATTCTTCCCTAATTTCCTCATTTCTTCTGTAAATCTCCTCCTGTTGGAACTGAGGGCCCTAGACCCCATTTCCTGGGAATGTGAAACTTGAGTCATATAACACCCTGCTGGGGAGGCAACCAGCATTAACTTTCTGTCATTTCACCTCTTTGGGGAAAAAAGGGGGCAAAAAGAACCACTGCCTACTTCAAGCATAAAATCTAACAGCAAGAAAGAACCTTAGAATATAGAATGTCACAGCTGGAAGGCATCTGGAAATACAGAATACCAGAAATGGAGGGGAAGTTAGAAGATAAAATATTAGTGCTATAAAGGAGCATTGGACATAGAATGTCAGAGTTGGAAAGAATATAGAATGTCAGTAATAAAAGGAACTTTAGAGATCATCTAGTCCAATCTTTTCATTTTACAGAGAAGGAAACTGAGGCTTAAAGGTGGAAAGTGAATTGATAGAAGAGCCAGAACTTGAACCTAAATCTACAGATTCCCAGGCCAGAGCTCTTTGTACTTTGTGTGCTGCCTCTCCAGTATACCCTTATGTAGCTAAATAGGGTATCCCAGATGTCTTAGTGCAGTTTCAGGCTATAATATACATATAATACAATAGCTCATAGCTATTATAGCTATATATCATAGCTTATATTAATATAACATAGCTATTATGGCTATATGGTATAGCTTATATTATTATAACTTATGGCTATTACAGTTTAAGACTGCACTAAGGGGCTGCAATCCTGCTATCCCAAGTGTGTTCCCCTGTCTTTGGCTCTTCTACCTGCAACCCCGCGAGTAACACCCACCCTCCACCCCCCATCTGCGCAGATCTGTTTCTGTTCCAGCAAGATGAAAGAAATGATTATGAACCAAGAGAAACTTGCCAAGCTGAGGGCACAAGTGTGCATTGGTGGGAGAGGAAGTGCTCAGAGAAAGAGGAAGATGGTGGTTCATAGAACAGCTACAGTAGGTGATAAGAAACTTCAGTTTTCCTTAAAGAAACTAGGAGTAAACAATATCTCTGGTATTGATGAGGTGAATATGTTTACCAACCAGGCAACAGTAATCCATTTTGCAGCCTAACTATGCTGAACAAGCCTGGAATTAAAGTTTGAAAAAAAAAAAAGGTTAATACAATCTTTACCCAGTTTAAAAAAAAAAAAAAGACTGCACTAAGATACCCTATATAGAATAACAGGTCCAAGTCTAAGACAAACCCTCCAGGCTTGTAAGACCCCAGGTATGAATAAGAAGGAGGAAGAAGAGGGGAAAGTGGAGGAGGAGGAGGAAGAGGTCTCTTCCATTTGCCACTGTTCATCAAGAAGAGGAATGCTAAAAACATTCTGGTACCAATGGCAGATCACATCTGTACTTTCTGTTTTATAGCTGGGGCTGTCATAGATGTGTCTAGTGGAAGTGATCTTCTGTATAGTCTCAGCATAGGAGCAGTAAGCCAGTGATGTCACACTCAAATAGAAATGGGGACCATATTCACGGGGATTGCCTGCTGCAATGGGGTCTGTGGGGCAGGTGTTTGATACCTCTGTAGTAAACAATCCTTCTTATGGACAAGGATACCTCATTCGTTGGAAGACAGTCCCATCCTTCCCTTCCCAAACACATAGCTAGAATCACCAAATTATAAAATGCCAATGATGGCAGGGTGTCTTATTACTTGGAACACAGAGTATTAGAGTTAGAAGAGACTGGGGAGCATACTTTCAAAGATAAGAGCTGCAAGGAATCTTAGGAAGATAGTACGATATCATGGGAAGGGCAATGGATTTCAAATCAAGATACCTGAATTGAAGTCCTGGCTCTACTACTCACCTCTGTGACCTTGGGACAGTCATCCAGGTTGTCTGACTCCAGTCCTAAGCTTTTCCTTCTACAACTTGCTACCTGGTTGACCTTGGGCAAATTCCTGAACTTCAGGGGAATGATGGTAAATGTGTAACAGCTCTCACTCTGGAAAAAAATTCTCAGAACACGTTTTTAAATTTAATTTGAATTATTAACATTTTTTCTATCACTTTTAGACAATCAACAAAACTGATTTGTTGTTTATTCATTTCCATTGTGTCCAACTCTTTCTAACCCCATTTGAGGTTTTCTTGGTAAAGACAGTATGGTGGTTTGCTATTTCCTTCTCTAGTTTATTTTATAGATGAGGCAAACAGGGCTAAGTGACTTGCCCAGGGTCATACAGCTAAGTGAGTATCTGAGGCCAAATTTGAACTCAGGTCTTCCTGACTCTAGGCCCAGCATCTATCCACTGAGCCACCTAGCACCCTCAGCAAAACTGATTCAAGCCTTGCTTTTGCCAATTTTCAAAGGGTAAATGCTCAGACTGAAAAATTTAACAAGCCCCTGTCTCTGGGAATCAGTTTTCTTATCTTTAAAAGGAGTACGTTGGACTAGATATCTCTAAGGTTCCCTCTATGATTTCTAGGATCCTATAATCCTATAATCTGACACTGTCAAGTTTAAAGTTTATCCTTGTAAAAAATACAATTTCACATCAGTGTCACCAGGTGGCGATTTGGGGCTACAATTCAGTCTGAGGCTGGGATTTAGGATATCTCCTCGGCAATGGGCAGGGGAACAAGGGAACTTTTGAAGTGTTTAGGTTTGGGGAGATGGTGGATGTCACACTACAGGCTCCCCTTTTTTTTGGACTGATGGTAACAATTGATATTTTCTTGGCTATAAGGGCCCTGGAAGCTTAGCTTGTATTATAAGGATAAGGGGAACTAGAATCCACGAGGGAACAAAGTCCTATGATAGGAAATGTCTCAGGCATCAGGATATAGGAAACCGGTGGAGGATGAATAAATGTAGATGGAGCATTGGGAAACACTCTGCTTGTCTGAACTAGAGCTGTTTGGTCTCCTCTGTTCCTCCTCCCTATAAATGAACTGTACCAGGAAGGAGAAGGGTCCCTGAGGATTATTTTCCTCCCCCCTCCATCCTGAGTATGCAGAGGGAAGTCAGCAGCCAATCTTATTCAGGTAGACACTGTACCACCTTCTATATGAAGCCCTTCCTGATCTGTGCAATTGCTAGTGCCTTCCCTCCCAAACTAGCTTGCAGTTAATGTCTTTTCATATATTCTCTTTATATTTATACTATGTATAATTATATATAGTACATATGCTATATATATATATAAAACATACATATATACATACTTACTTGGTGTGTATTTTCATTAGAATATAAACTCTTTGAGAATAAGGATTATTAATTCACTTAACCTCAATTGCCCTGCAGCACCCCCTCCAAAAAAAAAAGACCAAAAAAATAAGAGAGAGAAAGAAAAAGGATTATTTCTTCAGCACTTAACAAAGGGCTTGGCACATGTTGGTGGTGCTTAGTCACGTTTGTTAGTTGGTTGCTTTATCTTTCCAGACCTCCTTTTATCCTGAGCTAGATGCTCATTCAGCTGGACCAGTGAAATTCAATGGTGGTTTCTCCCCTGTGTTATGTAGTGGAAAGAGCTGTAGTTCTGGAGTTAGGGAACCTGACTTTGGGTCCAATTTTTGCCCCTTAATCAATAAATCAACAAATTGTTATGAAGTATCTATGTGCCAGGCCCTAGGTGTTCAAAGACAAAAGAGAAATAGTCCCTAATCTGAAGGAAATTACATTTTATCATGGGGGACGTTTACATATATAGGCATATTTAAAATAGTTAAAAATAATTCAAGGAGCGAGGGGGTGGGGGGTGGGGGTGGGGTGGGGGGGTGGGAGAGAGACTTTAGCAGCTGTGAGGAGGGGGATTAAGGAAAGATTTCACGTAGAAGCCATTCCTTGAACTAAATATATTTTTTTTTCCTTTTTGGAGGGGGGAGAACAGGGCAATTGGGGTTAAGTGACTTCCCAAGGTCACACAGCCAGTAAGTGTTAAGTGTCTGAGGCTGAATCTGAACTCAGGTCATCCTGACTCCAGGGCTGGTGCTCTATTCACTGTGCCAACTAGCTGCCGGCCTTGAACTACATCTTGAGTGAATTCTGAGAAGTGGAGGTGAGGAGGCAGAGCATTCTAGGTATGAGAGATAGCAAATGCAGATGGAGATGAGAGGTAGAATGATATATTTGCAGAATATTTAAGAAGACCTGTTTAGCTTGATCAAAGGTTGTGGCAAACTGAGTAAGGTGGAATACTGGAAAGCTGAACTGGAGGACAACTTGTAAAGGATTTTAGATGTCAAACAAAGGGGTGATCTTGATATTAGAGGTAACAGGGCTCTACTGCCATTTATCAAGTAAGAGTGACACGGTCAGAAATACACTTCAGAACACCACTTTGGTAGCTGTGTGGATCAGAGTGAGGAGAAACTTGGGCTAGCGAGATCAGTTAGGACAATTTGCAAGAGTCCAGGCTATAAGTGATGAGTGTCTCAGCTAGGGCAGCAGTGGTGTGAATGGGGAGAAGGAAACAGGTGTAAAAGATATCCCGGAGGAAAATGCACAAGACTTAGCAATTGACTGGATATGGGGTGTGAGGGAGAGTGAAAAGTTAAAAGTGATTCTGTGTTTTCAAATCTGAGTAACAGAAATAGGGAAGTTTGGCAGAGGAATGGGCCTTGGAGTAAAGATGACTCTGTCTGGGCCCTGTTGAGTATGAGATACCTAGAAGATATCCATCTCACAGTGTTCAGAAGACAGTGAGGCTTGGGGTATGTCATTTACCTCTCTGTCTTTTGGCTTTTTCCTCTATAAAATGAGTAATTTGAGTCAGACGGCCTTCGAATTCCCTTGTAGCCCTGACATTTTAAAATAATACTTCCATTTATCACAGTATTTCCACACCTGCAATACCTTACATTTACATTGCCCTCTAGGGTTATTGTGAAGATTAAGTGAGGTAACCTGTCAGAAGCATTATAGAATTGGGATATATCATTATGGGCTGCATCAGTGACCAAAACCTATGCTGAGTGTGTGATCCTCTTCCAGGAACTACATAGGTCATCTCCCAACTCTAACTTGTTTACTGTGTGAATTTTGGGGGAAAACACTTCTCTATGAGCCTCAATTTTCACATCTGTGACACAGGGATAATTTGTACTACCTTTCTCACAAAGGTATTGTGGGGAAAACATTTTGTAAACCTTAAAACATGCAATGAAAATGTGAGCTATAAAAATAATTGTCATTATTATTCTCATATATCAGGACTTTGAGATCAGTTCAGGGAATGGCATTTGTAAAATTGTAGGTTCTAATGAGGAGAATTTGGGGACTCTGGGGTAGAAGGAACATCTCTAAGTGTGTGTGTGTGTGTGTGTGTGTGTGTGTGTGTGTGTATTAGGGGGGCATAATGGAGAAAGAATGGTGGCTTCTGGGAAGGTAGCCAGGAAGGTCTGGGGCAGGGGTAGGGAGGTAAGGGTGTAGGAGATAGGGGCAGTGGGTGGTGGAGAGATATGGGAGTGAACTTTGGAAAAGGCTGATCTGGAGAGTACGGAAGTGAAGAGATAACTGAGAAGGGTGGGGAGGCACACCAGGGGCAGCTGGGGGAGAAGATAAAGCCAGAAGGGGATGTTACCAGGGCCAAGAGAAGCCGTCCCTGGTTTGCCACGTGGGTGGAAAGGAAGAGATGAGGGGAGAAGGAAGAAGCAGCTGCTGGGGAAGTTAACAAAGCCAAAAGCCCAAAGAGGGAGAGAGTTCCAGGTGGGCCTGGGTCCAGGTCAGGTGACACTATCTATTCCTTTGGGCACTAGCCCCAAATATCTAACTCTCTCCCCATCCTGCCTTTACTTTGTCGCCATTTAAGGGAGGAGAACCCCTAGTCCACAAAGGACAGCCAAATGGATAATGACTTTCATTAATTCCACACACAGATGCCTCTTAGGGAACTGTGATTAAAAAGATAAACATAATACAGATCCTACTTTCCAGAAGCTTACAGTCTAATTGGAGTGGGAGTGAGGAAGATAGAGCATAAGGAAGAATGAGATAAGGATAAGGAAGAGAGTCAGGCTTTGAACAATTTGAGGAGTATAAAATCTCTTTTACCTGGGGAGAAGGGATGTTGTTAGGGGGCCTTCATGGAGCGGCACCTGAGTTAGATGGTAAAGAGGGACTTAGAGATGGTGATGGAGGAGAAAGGAAATGAAGGGGAAGGAAAAAGAAAGAGTAGGAGATGGGGTGGTCCATTCCAGTCATGCCCAAAGACAGAGAGATAGGATAAGGGAGAATGAGAACTGGAATCAGACTGGTCCACCTTGGCTGGAATATAGAATACACAAAGTAGAATAATATGAGATAAGGCTGGAAAAAAAAAGCTGGAGCCAGATTATAGAGAACTTTGAATGACTGTATCAGGATTACATACTTCATTTAGTCAGCAATATGGGTAAAACTTAGAGGGTTATATAAACTCAGATATTAATATTAATAATAGTAGTTATAATAAAGTATTATAAAATGCCAATCATCATGAGTAATTATATAGTATTAATAATTGTATTAATAGGAAGTGATATTCTTTATAATACTTTAAGATTTGCAAGGTTCTTTTCTTTACAACAATCCTATGAGATAGGTAGTTCTAGTATTGTTAATTCCTATCCTATAGATAAAGAAACTTTATTTTGGAGAGGTTAGTAACCCTACCATCTTCTCAAACTATTGTGCTATATAACCTTCTCACTTCCATAGTCCAGTCCCTAGAAAAAAGGTGTTTATGTTCCTTCTCTTCCACTTCCTCTCTCACTCACTTCTCATTCTCTTGAAATCTGGTTCCCATCCTTACCATTCAACTGAAACTGCTCTCTCCAGAGTGACCTATAATCTTTTGGTTGCCAAATCAATGGCCTTTCATCAGTTCTCATCTTTCTTGTTCTCTTTTTTAGCATTTGGCCCCATTGAACACCTTCTCCTTCTGGATCCTCTTCTCTCTGGATGCTTGTGACGCTGCTTCCTCTTGGTTCTCTCTCCCTTTTTTAGTTTCCTTTGCTAGATTATCATTCCTTTGTCCTGGGTCTGTCTGTCTTTCTCCCTTTCTCCCTCTCCAAACTTATCATCTCTCTTGGGTTAGATCTCTATCTCTCTACAGAACACTCCCAACCTTCTATATAGACAGCCCTCTCTCTTGAGCGCTGATAAAAATCACTAACTTCCTACATTTCCAACTAAAAGTCCTGTCGGTATTTTGAACTCAATACAACTAGGTTCCTATTAGGACAAAAACACAAAACAAAACAAAACAAACACTAACTAAAAATCACTAACTTCCTACATTTCCAACTAAAAGTCCTGTCGGTATTTTGAACTCAATACAACTAGGTTCCTATTAGGACAAAAACACAAAACAAAACAAAACAAACAAAAAGCTCCAAAAAAATGAATCTCCTGAAGTTGATGCATGTATTTGAATTCATACAATTTGAAGTTATACTTATGTAAAATATGGTAATTGGTTCCAGTTAAATGGGAATATGTTGCATGTTTTCAAATAAGGTAACCATTTCGGGAGGAATTTATTATTCACACTAATGGGACCTAATCAGAACTCCTCTTTTCCTCAAAGCTTATTGGGATTCTGAATTTCTCCGTTTCTGCTGAAGGTTCCACCTTTTAAACTCCTTCCTTTCCTTCCCACATAGCCAACTGGTTTTCAAGTCATGTTGATTGGCCATCCATAAGAGGGTCCTGGCTCCCCTCCACAGGCATCTCTGCATCCAGTCCCTTCTTGACACTCACTTGGCTCCTACAGTTTAGGCTTTCATTACCTCTAATTCGGACCATTGCAATAGCCTCCTAATTTGACTTCCCTGCCTCAAGCCTCTTCCTTCTTTAATCTATTTTCCATACAACTGCCAAAGTGATATACCAAAAACACTGATTGGGTCATTCCTCTTCTCTAAAATCTCCAGAGGCTCCTGATTATCAATAAGATCAAATTTTTGGAATTTAAATCCCTTTATAACATGACTCAAACCTACCTTTTCAATCTTATCCCACAATACTGGTGTTTTTTTAAAAAAAATTATTTTTATAAGCATTTATTATCTCTCCTCCTACTGTCCAGTCCCCTCCCCCCAACCCCACCCTGCACCTGCCTTTGAACAATGAAGGAGAAAAAAAAAGAAAAGAAAAAGAAAACTCTCATCTCAAATATGTGTAGTCCAGTAAAAACAATGTCCCACATTCGCTTCTTCTGAGGCAGAAGGCCACCAGTATCTGATTCTCTTCACTCCTTGATCTCTCCTCATCCTGCTTCACTTTGACACTGCCTTGGACTGATAGTTCATCACTGCACTGATCACAGTTCTAAAGTCTGATTCCAAAGTTGTTTTTCTCTATCATGCTGTCATTCTATAAATTATTTTCCTAGTTTTGTTTATTTCACTCTGTATCATTTCATAGAGGGTTTCCCAGTTTCCTCTGAAATTTTGGGGGAAGGGAAATTTGGGACATGTTGAGTTAGAGATTTTTTTTTTCAGATTTTTTTTTCAAATACTATCTCATTTGATGCTTACAACAATTCTAGGAGGTAGGCGCTATTATTATCCCTATTTTCCAGGTGAGAAAACTGAGGTAAACAGAGGTGAAGTGACTTCACTAATAACTAATAAGTGTCTGAGGCCAGATTTGAACTTGGGTCTTCCTGACTAGATACCAGTGGAAGATACGTGGCTGAGGATAGAGATTCAAGGTTTGGGTGTCATCTGTATAGAAATAATATTTGAAGTCACAGGAGTGGTTGACTTTAGGACAGAGAATCTAAAGAGAGAAGACAAGAGTCAGCAGTTGTGGTTGGTGGTTTGGGGGGAGACTAGATAATCTTTAATCCCAAATCTCTAAAGTCCATTGGAACTCTAAATCTATGACCTAGTGATTCTATGAGAAGGAAATCAGTGAATTAATGAATGAAAAAACCTTTATTCATTTAAGTGTTTATTATTTGGTAAGCACTGTGCTAAATTCTAGAGATAAGGTAAATAAATCAAGACAGGACCTGCCCTCTTTCTCTTTGTCTCCAACTGGGGGCAACCACACATATATTCACATTTATGCAAGCTGGGATAGTCAGGGAAGGCTTTTTAAAAAAAGAACTTAAACTGGGCGCTGAAGAGTATGTATAGGCAAAAGAGAGGGGAGGGGAAGAGGAATGTGTTTGGAAGAGGAAATGGGAAAAGAAAAGCAGGGTAGAAATTAGCGTGGCATGTACAAAGGACCATGAATATCCCACAGTGATAAGGTACTGACCCAAATTTCAGTCAGGGACAATTTGGATTGGAGAGTGGGTAGCCCTTGTGGAAGCAGAACAAGTGGAAAAATCTGGAAGACAAAAGGCAGAAGATAAGTGGTACAGTGACTGGATTATATCTAAGTTCTTTGCACACTGATCTTTTATGTTCAATGAGGCAGCTAGTGACATAGTAGACAGAGCACCAGGCCAGGAGTCAGGAAAACTGAGCTCAAATCTGGCCTCAGACGCTTACTAGCTGGGTGACCCTGGACAGGTCACTTAACTTTTATTTGCCTCAGTTTTTTGATTTTTGCTTTTTTGGAGGTGGGTAGGCAGGGCAATTGGGGTTAAATGACTTGCCCAAGGTTACACGGCTAGTAAGTGTTAAATGTCTAAGGCCACATTTGAACTCAGGTCTTCCTGACTCCAGGGCCATTACTCTATTCACTGCACCAGCTAGCTGCCCCTTGCCTCAGGTTTCTTAACTGTAAAATGTGGATGATAATAACACTTACCTCCCGAGACTGTTGGGAGGATTAAAGGAGGTAGCACTTGTAAAAAGTGCTTAGCACAGTGCCGGGCACATAGAAGGTACAATACAAATGCTTATTCCATCCCCCTTCTCCCCGTCCCCCACCCCCCATATTCTCTGGGCCCATTTAGCTCCAACATT
>CM053585.1:253770410-253814430 GCA_028646515.1 Pseudochirops corinnae | reverse complement strand
GGCAAACTACTCTAGTAATCTGCCAAGAAAACTCCAAATGGGGTCACAGAGAGTAAGATATCACTGAAAAAAATGACTGAATAACAACAATCCACTTATCTGCTCTCAGTCTTAGTTTCTTCATCTATAAAATGGAAATAATAATTAGCACCCACCTCACAAGGTTGTTGTGAGGACCCAATGAGATATTATATATAAAGTACTTTGCAAATCTCAAAGTGCTATAAAAAGATTAACTATTACTAGCTGATTATTGCAAGATATGGCATGTATAGTGCTGTATAAAATGTCCCAAATTCCTCTTTGGATCAGTCTTGCTTAATGGGAGGAAAGAGCCACCACTGTCCAAGATGGTGCATCTTTCCTTGTGGAGAGATCTCTTTAATGAGTCTGAGCATGTGAAGAGATAGAGATGAGAGACCATAGATGTGTACACTCAGTCAGTCCATCTATAAGTATTTAAGGTCTTACTATGTGCCAGGCATTGTGTTGAGTGCTGGGGCTGTAAAGAAAACAGCCCCTGCTTTCAAGAAGCTCAGATTCTAATGAGGATGCAACATGTAATAAGTTAATAGCAATGCATACGATATATAGAGTAGGAAGGAAGGAAGGAAGCATGTTTTAAAATCCTACCATGTGCCCAGCACTGTGCTAAGCTCTTATGAAAATTATTTAATCCTCACAAAAACCCTGAGAAGTAGGTGCTATTCTCCCATTTTTACAGTTGAGGAAACTGAGACAAGCAGAGATTAAGTGACCAGTCCACAGTCATAGAAGAAGTGAATATCTAAAGTGAGATTTCAATTTCACTTCTGAACCCAGGCTTGACAATGTATCTACTAAACCACCTTGTAGGCTCTTAGAATAAATAGATGAAAAATAACCTTAAAGGAGAAAGCTTTGGGTTCCCTGAGGCTATAGAGTAGGTACAATTAGGGGGTGTTGAATAAAAATAAGGAGGAGTGGAAGCATAAGGAAAGAAGAGAAAAAAATTTTGAAAAGCCATTCATACACGTTTCGTCTGTTGTGTAACAGAGTTAACGTTGTAATGATTACATTATTTTCCAAATAAGTGCACAAAATAAAAGTTATAACTGATCAGTGGTCAAGTCCGCTAACAGGTCTTAACAAGCAAGTGTTGGCAGGTGAGCAGAATTGTTGGGAAGTTGAGCATGCATCAGCAGGAATATGTACATGTAATGACTTATTTACAACACAATACTATAGGGTTACATAACCCAATATTGTGTCATTAAAATTTCAATGAAGGACCTCCCCTCCCCTGCCAAATTTACAATAAATTATTAAATTTAGGATGCATCGTTCAAAAAAATTTTTTTTTTTTGCTTTTTGGAGGGGGGAAGGCAGGGCAATTGGGATTAAGGTCACATGGCAAGTAAGTGTTGAGTGTCTGGGATTGGATTTGAACTCAGGTCTTCCTGACTTCAGGGAGGTGCTCTATTCACTGTGCCACCTAGATGCCCCCTTAAAAAACATTTTATACTTTTAAAAAAATGACACAGATTTCAAAAAAAAACATTAAAGGGTTAAAGAAAGTAGATTTCCGGGGGGGACACTGAGTAATTTTTGTGAAAAGGGGGCGTGGGCCAGATAAGTTTGGGTACCACTGCTTTAGCAGCTAGAGGTGCATGAGGGGGAGAGAAAATGGGACAAGTACCACATCAATCAGTCAGTCAATCAATTGTCTACTTAATTGTGTTAGGCACAGTGCTAGGAGCTGGAGATAAAAATTCAAAGAAGGAAACAGTTCCTACTCTTTGGGTGATCATTCATCTCTTGCTGACCCTCAGGATGAATGATCCAAACCTCCTTGAACTCCTAATTTATGCCACCATCACCTTGTTCTGTGGAAGATTTTACTTCCCTTAGCACAGATAAGAGGGCAACACAGGAAGAGCGTGGGCTCTCAGCTACCATTGTCTTCGTCTTAAGATGCTACTCCCTTAATCCCCACATTCTATCTCCTTAAACCCCTTCTAGCTCTAGTAATCTAAGTTGCTAAATGGAACTTGGTACCCAAAGGGACAGAAGTCGGGAGACTAATCAGAACCTGGAAGGGCTGAATATAGGCTTCAACAAAGGGACCAGGGCCTTTCAGTCCCACAGGGCCTCTATGCAGGTGTCTTGTACGGCCTGAGAAAACCCCTTTGTTTCAGCTCATGGGGTGGAAGGAGGACTGCATTGTGGGGGAGGACAGGCTAATGACCCTGGGCAAGGACTGAGGGAAAGGGGGGGTGGTGGCTGGCCCTAGCCCCAGAGCTAAAAAAAGAGCTTCATGTTGTTTTTTTATTATTTTTTTTTCCTTTTCGACAGACGAGAAAGCTCACGTCTCTCCAGGAGAGAGGAAGGGGAGTGGGGAGGGCAGGGCTGGACACTGGAGCAGCACAGCCCCAATTCCTGCTGGCCTGTTTTCCACTTGTCCGCAGGCCTCACCCAGAGAGCTCATCAGGAGCAATGCAGCCTGAGCCTTGCCTGATTATCCGGGCTGGGCTGGGGTCAGCCCACTGCTGCTGCTGCAATTGCTCCTCCTCCTCCTCTTCCCTGACAGCGGGCTGCTCCCCAGCTCCACTTTCCTAGTATTGTGTGAGGGCCTGGGTCATCGAGGAAACAGGGCGGCCGCTGGGCTGTGGGGACGGCAGGCCCACCCCCTTCCCCCCATTGTCACACTCCTGGCTCCTGCCACACTCTCCCCGATCCTGCCACTAAAAATAGGCCCCCGTGGGGAGTGGGTCCCCACCCCTGGGGTGGTCCCCAGGGCTGTTGCAGAGTAACAAGCTTAGACGGACAGCAACAGACAAGGCCAAAACACTGCCTGCCCCCCATTTAGAACCTAGCTACACTTGGCTTTTCTGTTCACTCCAACTTGTTTCCCTGTGTTACCATCCCTTTCCACCTGCTGATAGGGTTCAATTCAGGAAAAGGTTAGTGGACAAAACAGTATAAGGGAAAACACATTGATTCTGAGTCAGAGGAGACTTGGGTTCGGATCCTGACTCTACTGCTTACGTACCTGTGTAAGTTGAATAAATACCTTGAATAAATCACTTCTCAAGATGTTCTGTGCTTCCTGCCTGTACGGGGAGCAATCCTTCCAGAGGAAGCTGTAGTCCCCCAAGACTATCATCTCCAACACCCCCCTCTCCTGCCACTGTAAATCCACAGGAAAAATCCTGTGCTGATTTTCCCAGTGTGAAAAGGATGGGATCAGTGTTGTGAGATTCTCAAAAGCATTGTAGAGTCACTAGTGAGAAAGAGAGGAAGGTGAAATGAATTTGGAGAAAATCAGTCTGTCCAGCCAAGGCCACAATTTAGTGGTAGAAGACCAAGAAGGAATTTTGTTTGTGCCAGCAGCCTTGGGGTAGAGCTTTTACCTGCTGTGCCCAGCCCTGATTCATCCAGGGACATTAATCACAAACATCATTAATATGGCATCACCAGTATTTTTATCATAGAATATCAGGATGGGCAGTAAACTCAGAGGGCATTTATTTAACCTGTCCCTGAGCAGGAATCTTCTTGAAAGCATGAATAAATAAATGAATGAAAAAGAATTTATTAAGTGCCTTCTATATACAAAGCACTGGAGCAAGAACTGAAATATAAACAGCAAATCAAAATAGGCCTTGTTCTCAAGGAGCTCACATTCTAATAGGAGAGATAAGTGTACAGGAAGGTTAAGTTTCACATCAGATGGAAAGGCCTCATTGTCCTTAGGGTACAGAGGCAAAGTATATCAGAAGAACTCAGACTATTAATTTTGGGGAGGGTTCTTAGAACACAAAATATTAGAACATCCATTCATAAATCTAAAGCTGGAAGGGATATTGGCAATTATATGGTCTAATTACCTCTTTTTATAGAAGAAGAATGTGAGATCCAGAGATGTCAAGTGACTTGGCCAAAGTCATGAAGATAGCAAATGGTACTGGGTAGGATTTGCATCCAGGTCCTGGTCATTTAAAAATGAGTACTCTTTCTTCTGTCCCATGCTGGGTACATATCTCCCCTCTGTCTCAGTGCTGGGAGAGACCTTAAAACACAAAATGTTAATTCTGGAAAGAACGCTACAGAGACCATTTAGTCTGGAGTCCTCAATGTTATAGACGAGGCTAATCAGCCACACAACTGAAACCTGAACTCCGGTCTTTGCTCCTAGTTCAGGACTTTTTTCCACTCCTGCTCTATTCCACTTGAATCGTGATGAAGAATTCTCTACCTCCCAAGTTAGCCAATTCTACTATGAAACAGTTGTTTTAAAGGTCTGGACCTGTGAGTTTATAGTTTCAGAGAACTCCAGGCCCCAAATCAGAAATTCTTGGTAAGTTAGTTATAGAGAGATTTAGCTGGGAGTCCTGAGAGGTTTTATAATTTGTACTCCCCATCACACGGCCAGTATATATCAGAGATAGAACTTGAGCCCTGGTCATCCTAACTTCAAGGTAGCCATCTGACTATAATATTCTGCCTCTCATTCATTTTGGGGCCATTGCAATTTTCAGTGATTTTTTTTTCCTTGTTTATTGCCAAATTTATCTTTCTGCCACTTTTTACCTATTGTTTCTAGTTTTGCCTTTTGGGACCAAGTAAAAACAATAACAATATTGACAGTTAGATGGCTATTTAACATGTGCCAAAAATTTTACCACCCTGTGAGAGGAGCTGTGAGAATTCCCAGATGAGGAAACTCCCTCAACTTTTCAGCAGTTAATAGCCTTAGAAATTTGCTTAGAGAAGAGATATTGAACATCAATCCTGCAGCACTTCTGAGGATGTGGCCCAAACCAGATTAAAATGTAGTTGGAAAATAGTTAACAAAATAAATAAAAATATAATAGAACATAATGTTAATATGTGACTTTGTACATCAGTATGCAGCCTTATGAGGATCCTTTTGTACTATGTAATTAGTGGTTCTGGTTTCTATCTGAGTTTGACTCCTCTGGTCTAGGGTACTCAGAGGGTAAATGATGTGCCCAGGGGCACACCACCAGCTCTGTGTGACTTGAACCCAGGCTTCCTAGTTTTTAGTCTGTCTCTCTATTCATTACTCAAAGCTACCTCTCACTACAGGTGTTATCCCTCTTTTACAGATGGGAAAAGAGACTCAAGAGAAGGGAAGTAACATGCCTTGGTCATACTAGTTTTAAGTATCTAAGGTAGCAGCAGCCAGCTGGTAGGATCCTAGCCTTGCCTTCCCATCTCCAAGTTGATCTAGCTCTGACTGAAATGAGTCTACATTTCTCTAGGGCTGTAGAGTTTACAAAGTGCTTTACTGACAGTGATCTTGTCAGGTAAGTGGTACAAGTAGTGGCTCCGTTTTACAGGAGAGGAAATAAAGGCTCAGAGAGAAATCAAATGCCCCAAAGTCACACAGCTAATAAAAGGCTGAGCTGAGGCTGAATCTGAACTAAGTTGAGTCTTCTGACTCCAGGATGATTGAGATATAGCACTTGACATGGGAAGTTGTTCCAAGGACATTCTTGACTGAGTTTTCCAGAACTGTTGGAGAAGGAAGAATGGAGAAGGAAGGCGTGGTGAAAAATGCTCTGGACTCAAAGTCAGAAGACATGTGTTCAAATCCCAGCTCTGATACTTTACTCTGTGTCACATCAAAAATGCTCTCTGCCTCCAGAGAAGAACTGATGGTGTCTGAATACAGACTGAAGCATGTTATTTTTCGTGTTCTTCTCTCCTTTCTTCTTTTCTTTCTTTTGCAAGTTTTCTTCCACAAAAGGACTACATGGAAATATGTTTTACATGATTGCCCATGTATAACCTATGTCAGACTGCTTACCATCTCAGGGAGTAGGGAGAGGATGGATGAAAGGATAGAATTTGGAACTTGAAACTTTTTTAAAAAATGCTAAAAATTGTTTTTATCTGTAATTGGGGGAAAATAAAATATTTTTAAAAGCAAACAAGTCCTCTCCCCTCTCTGAGCCTCAGTTTCCTCATCTGTAAAATGGGGATTCTTGTACTGCCTACTTCACAGGGTAGTTCTGAGGAAAGCACAGGTAGGGCCTGATTAGTTAGAAAAATAGATCCTGTGAAATGATTGCACGTATATGAATTTGCACTATTGGAAGTTATAATTACATGACATATGGCAATTGATTCTAGTCTAGTGAAAATATGCAGTAGAGATTCAAATGAAATTACTTCATGGATCCATTATTTGCACGAATTGGGAGGTAATTGCACCTTTGCAAAACCTAGAGCACCAGAGGAATGGGAACTCACAAGATATTTCTGTGAAGAGAATTTGGAGAACGTTTCATCCAACTCCTTTATTTTACACGTGAGGAAACTGAAATCCAGAGAAGTTAAGTGACTTGCCCAAGGTCACACAGCTGTTGTTATTATTATTATTTTCTGTCCTTTGTTGCTTTTTCTCTTTTTCCCTCTTCTGTGTTCAAAAATGCCCAGGCTGTCCCTAGAGTCTTTCTCTGGGCCATTGCCCTAGGAGGGAAAAAGCATCCTGGATTTCCTGGAACCCTTGAAGCTGGAGTCTGAAGAGCTGGGGAGGAAACAAGGCAGCTGGTCAGAGATCCGCCCTCCACCCCCCCAACTCCCCCCACTCCCAACCTCAATCCCCCACCCGGCCCAGGGGAGCTCTCAGAATGCAGGGCCGGAACCCCCTGCCTGTCCCCTCCTGGGAGACCTTCCAAAGACCGGAAAGGGGGGGCAGGATAATGAGGGGGAGAGGTAGTTTACTTCCAATTCCGACTGACCCCTGATTGGGGAGGGGAGGGGAGTGGGTCTAGGACTTTAGAGACTGCCACACCCAAAAGGTCCAGGGCACTAGAAGTATGGTGGGATTGTGGGTTTTACTAGGGGTTTAGAGTCCTTCAACCAAAGAAGGGGAGACAGGGCCAGGATCAAACCTTGTGAAGGAGGTTTCAAAGTTGATTCTGTGTTGTTCCCGGGGCATGGGGCCAGGTCTCAGTCCAGCTGATATATCCAGGCAGGTCAGGAGCACCCCAAGCAGAGTCATAGACCCATAGGATGCCTATAGCCAAGAGAAAGAGTGGAGCAACCTGGAGTGGGACAGTTGAGTCAGTTGGAGATTTGGTTTCCCTCTTTGGTGGGGAGAGAGTTACAAGAAAGAGATAGCTGTGGGCATAGAGAGGAAGAGCGCTGCTAGCACTCAGAACATCTGGCTTCTGATTCCTCATGTGGAAGAAATTTACTGTGTGATCCTAGACAAGTCACTTCCCTTTCTGGGCCTCAGTTTCATTCTTTGTAAGATGAAGAAAATTAGATGGTCTCTAAGATACGCTCTGGTTCTGATATTCTATGTATTTTCAATTTTAAGTCCTAAGGTCCCTTCAGCCTCTAACATTTCATGTTCTCTATTCTAAGGTCCTTTCTGGCTCCTACACTCTATGTTGTAAGTTCTAAGGCCATGTCTAACCCTGGTATACTTGTTTTATGTTCTAAGATACCTTCCAGCTCTGACAATTTTTTGTCTGCAACTCTGTAATCCAAAAAGCAGGTAAAAAAAATAATTTGATGTAGAAGTCTGAGGCCTGACCCAGCTGGCATTCTATGGAATGAGCATATGTCCTAGAATATGTCACAAATCATGAAATTCTATAGACTATTAGAGATCCTAGGGAAATTCGAGACCATAAGATGATAGATCTTGGTTTATAAAGGAACAGAGACACCATCTAGACCTACGACCTCATCTTAAGAGTTGAGGAGACTGAGCATTAAAGAGGTTAAATGACTTGCTCAGGGTCCCACAGCTAGTAAGTTACAAGAGTCAGGATTTTAACTCTGGTCTTCCTACCTCCATGTCCAGTATTCTATCCACTGCTTCCTTCCATCACTAGGCCATCCAGTCCCCTTCCCTCTACTCTCTGTTTTACAGATAATGAAGATACAGCTCAGAGAGCATGAATCCAAAGCAGAGGGTCTGCCTCAGCTCCATTTCTCCCATCTCACTCCTATCTCATTTTCCTTCGTGTCCCCATCACTCCATTTTCATCTTCCTTATCACGTCCCCTGACATTTCTTGATTTTCTTCTCCTCTCTCACTCCTCAAGTCTCCAATCCATGTTCCCATTCCTCATCCCTTCCTGGTCTCTCAGGACCGATTTTTAGACACAAAATTCAGTCAGTTAGTTAATGAACAGATAATTGGCACCTACTTTTTACTCCGCATATTCTTTTTTACGACTTGGGAGAGACAGAACAAGTGTCCTCCAGTAACTCATCTTCGTTTGGTGAGACAAAAGGTGCACTCATCAAAACAAGGATAAAATAATCCTATTTGTTCCAGGGTGAGCAGTACAGAGTTTAGGAATGAAGGGAGTGCTGGGGACTGGGAAGGCCCATGGGAGACAGTCCTTGAAGGATGGGTGGAATGTTGGAGAGGCAGGAAAGAGAAATAGGAACCTACTTTGGATCATAGAATATCAGAACTAGAAAGGACCTTTGAACATAAAGCACAGTATACCAGGGTTATATGTGGTCTTCAAACTTAGAACATAGAGTCTAGGTTGGTTATAAGGAGTTGGCAGAATCAGCTAGTTCAACTTTATCTTACAGATGGTAAAATTGGGGTCTAGAGAGAGATAATGACTTCAAAGTCATGTGCCAGGTTCATAACAGAGCCAGAACTGGAACCCTGGTCTCCTGACTCCCTACCTCCTTGCAGCTAAGGGTCAGACATTGCTCAGACCCTGGGGGAAGGCGAGAGGAGACCGGAGGAGGGGGGTAGGGGTGAGGCAAGAGGGGCCTGCCCATCTTTGTTTTCTTTTGCAGGACAGAACAACGTTGTTGCTGTTTTTAATAAGAGCAACTCAGGTGACCTTCAGGTTGGGATTTTGAAAGGTCCCAAGAGCTTGGCCTGGCGGGACTGGGGCCAGTAATGGCTGTAATTGACTTTGGGGCTCTCTTCCCTCCCATTTACTGCTGCTTAAATACTAATATTACAACTTCCCCTCCTTGGGGCTGGCTTACGCAGGCCGCCTCCGGCCGGCCATTGTCTTACTGTTTTCCGAGGGAAGCTCCCAGAGGAAATTAACCTGCTGCTCACCCCAAGCAGTTGGTTTCACACCCTGTCACTGTGGGGGACTTGTGGGAGGGGGGAGCAAGGGGCTCACATGTTCTTAGCAAGACTAGAGGGAGCACATGGTAGTGGAAGAAATAAGGAAACAGGAGGGAAAGGAGGATCAAGAAGAAGGTGGGTTACAGGAAGTAGGGAAGGGTATAAGACACAGAGTGGGATAGCGATTCTAATAAAGTAGTGAGCTTTTCATCATTGCCAGTATTTAAACAGAGACTGGCTGACCACCTGTCCAGGCTTCAGGGTGATTCTAGATTGGAGGGGAGGATGGATTGGCTGACCTCCTAAGGCCCCTTTCAGCTCTGAGATTCCAAAATTCTATTATCTTAAGATTTCAAAAAAGCAGGAGAACAATCCCCACGCCCTTTGTTTTCTAGAAGCAGCATGACCCTAGAAGAGTCACTTTGAGTGCTGGCCCTGGAGTCAAGAAGACCTGAGTGCAGACAAATCATGTTTCAGACACTTACTAGCTGTGTGTCCTTGGGCAAGTCATTTTACTTTTGCCTCAGTTTCTTCAACTGTAAAATGGGGAAAAAATTGCACCTATCTCCTAGGGTCGTTGTGAGGCTCAAATGAGATAATATTTGTAAAATGCACTTTGCACAGTGCCTAGCACATAGTAGGCACTATACAAATATTTATTCCCACCCTACCCCTCATTATTATTTGGGGTTTTTTCTACTCCGAGGAGGATAGTTCTTTCACTTTTTCAAATTTGTATTGAAATCTTTTATTTTCCAGTTTTATTTCCCCCCCACAAAAGAGCCACAACCCAAAAAGAATTATGTTCTTATAACAAAGAATAAAAAAGAAAGGGGTGGCTAGGTGGCTCAGTGAACAGAGCACCCAGCCCTGGAGTCAGGAGGACCTGAGTTCAAATCTGACCTCCCTCAGACACTTAACACTTACTAGCTGTGTGACCTTGGGCAAGTCACTTAACCCCAATTGCTCTGTCTTCCCCCCTCCAAAAAAAAAGGCAAGAAAAGAAACTATTTTTAAAAAAAAGAAAAAAGAAAGAAAGGGGGAAACGATCAGTTCAAAACCAGCACATCGACCAGGCCTGCCATTATACGCTTTCTTCCATACCCATGGTTTTCCACCAGAGCAGAGAATGGAGGAAGGCCCATCCCCATACCTCTTTGTCAGGGTCAAGTTTGGTCCTCATAATCACAGAGCAGTCAGTTTTTATTTCTGTTGTTGTTCTTTCCGTTTGTGTCATTATAGTCACTGTGTGTAGTTTTCCTGGTTCTGCTTTATTGCACTTTGCACCAGATAAACTCCGCTATGTTCTTTATATTTATCATTTCTTACAGAGCAGTGGTATTCCATTGTATAAGGCTAGCGATTTTCTGATTGATAGGCTCCTATTCTGTTTGCAATTCTTGGCTAACACAAGAATGCTATTATTAATATTTTGGTGTATATGAGATACTACTTTTTGTCTTTGATCTCCTTGGGATATATATCCAGTGGGGGGAAATCTTTGGGATAAAAAGGTATGAACATTAGCATTATTCCAAACTGATTTTCAGAATGGTTGGAACAATTGACAGATCCACCAACAGAGTACTAGTGTGCTTGTCTTCCCATAATCCCTTCAATCTTGACTATTCTCATCTTTTGTCATCTTATTATTAGTGATTTGAAAGTCTTTCATATGGTTGTTAATAGTTTGCATTTCTTCTTTTTGCAAACTATTCACTTATATTCTTTGACAATTCATCCATTGGAAAATGCCTTTTGTTCATATATGTTTATATCAGTTATTTACATATCTTGGAAATCTGACCCTTAGCAGTGCTATTTGATTAAAAGATTTTCCCCCAATCTACTATTTCCCTTCTTATTCTGGTTACACTGATTTTTGGGGGGAGGTATATAAGCTTCCCAAATGAAGGGTAATTCTACTAGTCCTCCATACATTCACCAAAGTAGGAGAGGGATGTCTTGGGGACCCAAGAAGTGGGTTTAGATTGGGAGAAGAAGCTTAAAGGCAGATGGGAAGACAGGAAATAAAACAATAGGAAACAATGAAGCTGGAAAGGGGGAATGTGTGCAGGCCAGAAAAGAGCCTGAGCTGATCCAAAGAGGTAAGAGAGAAACCCCACTAGGTCAGGGTAGACAGGCCCTAGTCAGGACCAGTAGAGTGTCAAGTGGAGAAACATTGGCTTATGGGATTACAAACTCCCTTTGCACTCTTATCTCCCCTCCCCGCCCCCCATTGCAGTACAGACTTATTGAGAGCACAAATGTTTCTTTTTTTAATTTTTAAAAAATGTCCTACAGTGCCAAGCACAGAATGCTGCTACACTAAGTAGATAATTAACAAATATTTGTTGAAGGCATGATTAACCTGTCACTCTCTACAGGGAAGCACTTGGGAGGAAGGAGTCCAAAGGCAATGTCTCCTAACAGGATTTTGTCCTGTCTTCTTGGGCTTGAAGCTTCTCTCCCAGTCATCTAACCAGTTTTGAGTTCCAACAAATCAGGGCTCTGTTCCTTTTTACCTGGGTGAGCTTGGGCTCCCTTAGCTTCTCTCTTACTTAGCCTCTCCGGTCCTCACTTTCCGGACCTGCAAAGTGAGGGAGTTGTACTAGATAGCCTCTAAGGTCAGTTCCAGATGGAAATCTATGTCCGCAGCCTACTTTGTGCCCAGTCCTGCGCTCCGCTTTGCTATGGAGGAGGACCATGTTCCTTCCCCTTAGGTTGCTCACTGTCCATCTAAGGAGTAAGATTTTCGGGTATGCTAAATTAAATAATAACAGTAACAAGTCTTATTATGACTTTTTGTTGTTGTTCATTCATTTCAGTTGTGTCTGACTCCTTGTCCCTACATTCGTAGTTTTCTTGGCAAAGATACTGGAGTAGTTTGCCATTTCCTTCTCTAACACATTTTACAGATGCAGAAACTGAGGCAAGCAGGGCTAAGTGACTTGCCCAGGGTCACATAGCTAAAAAATGTCAGAGGCCAGATTTGAACTCAGGAAGATGAATCTTCCTGACTCTGGGCATGGCGCTCTATCCACTTTACCACCTAGCTGCCCTAGAAAATCTTACAGGAAAATATTATTACTAGATGAGACCTTATTTCACATCTCATTTGAACTATGGGGAAACTGAGACCCAGAGAGATTAAAGTGGCCAAGATCACACAGCTAGGCAGGTATCCTGGCTCCTAGCTCAGCTGTATTTCCACTACCTCATCTTATTACATGAATTTAAGACAATAATATAGAACAATGTAAGAGATCCCACCAGGTCTAATGTGCTCAGTGCCAAGTGGTACAAATAATGTTCTACAGGGACTTTGCTGGATGAGAATTCAGCAGCACAATATAGTACAGAGAGCACTGGGCTGGGAGTCAAGACATCTAGATTAGAGCGCTGGACCTGCCGGTGGCTCGTGTGATCTGGGGCAAGTTGTTGTCCCTTTCGAGCCCACACTCTACCCCTCTGTAAAATGAAAGACTGAATATTCCCCAAGGAAGTAAAAGACAGAAAAGGTTCATCTGTTAGAGTGTTCTGGTAAACGTTTAACAATTGGTTCTGGGAGGGAGGGTAAAAATTCATGTATAACACACTTTTAATTTAATCTACATTATTAACATGTTCTTCGTTGCTTTCTTAAGCTAGGCAATCATCAAAACAATAAATCAAATCCTGATTTGTGTAGCATTTGCTGATTTCTGAAGTGTGAGTGATCACAGGAAAATTTAACAATCAGCTCTTGAAAATCTCTTTGAACTAGTTCTAGTACACACATGCATATATGACAAAGTTGTCATAGCAGGATGAGAATGAGAATCATATATTTGGACCTCAAAGGGACCTCAAAGGTCATCTGGTCCAACTCTCTCATTTTCCAGAGGAGAACATGGAAGCCCACAAAGATTAATAACAATAAGAACTAACACTTGTATGTCATTTTAAGGTTTGTGGAGCATTGAACATATATTATCTCATTGTATCTTTTCAAACAGCACTGTGAGTTAGGTGTTATTATTCCCACTTTATAGATAAGAAAACTGAAGCTGAGGTGAGAGGCTAAGGGACTTGTCCAGTTTTCATTCTTACTAGAAAAGCCAAAATTCAAATCCAAAATTCAAATCTGTGACTTCACATCTGGTGCTCTTTCCACCTTTACACTCACTAAATGCATCTTATTCTGTGGAATCCAAAGGTAAGACATAGTCCTTTATCCTCAATGGCTTATAATTGAGAGGGGTGGATAGGACAGGTATAAAAATAACTACAAGGGGTGGCTAGGCGGCGCAGTGAATAGAGCACCGGCCATGGAGTCAAGAAGACCTGAGTTCAAATATGACCTCAGACACTTATTAGCTGTGTGACCTTGGGCAAGTCACTTAGCCGCAATGGCCCCTCCAAAAAGCAAAAAATAAAATATCTACAGTTCAAGACAAAATATGATAAAAGGCACAAAGTACTACGGGGGTTTGAAGGGAAGTAAGGACACATACCACTGGAGATGTCAGGTACGGCCACATGGAAAAGGGGGCATAGTTGAAGAATGACAGAGATGCTCAGGAAAAAAAAGAAGTGGAGTTAAGGTCAGATAGAGAGAAATACTGGATGACTAGCTCTTTTTTTTTTTTTTAAGTGGATCTGTGATTTCATCAGAATAGGGAATTCCCTTTAAGAAACTTCCTTTACTAATGTAAATTTGGGGCACTGAGCAGTTAAGTGACTTGTCCAGAGTCTCACAGCCTATGTCTGAAGAAGGACTTGAACCTAGATTTTCCTGACTCTGGAGCTGGCCCTCAAGGAGCTTGTGATCTAATAGGGGAAAAAAACATGCAAACAGATGTAGATGAAACAAACTATATACAGGGAACCAGTAACAGAGAGAAGGCAGTAAAATTAAGAAGAACTGGGAAAGGCTACCTAAAAAAGATAAGATTTTAGTTGGTACTTAAAGGAAGCCAGGGAAGTCAGTAGGTAGAGTTGAGGAGGAAGAGAACGTTTATTGAGCCTACTATGTGCCAGGGACCGTTTCTGGGATTCAAAGAAAAGCAAACAGTCCTTGCTCTCCAGGGAGTCAGGATCTATTGGGGGTGGGTGGGGCCTGGGAAACACATGCAGATAACTTCATACAAACAAGATATATGCAGGATAAATTGGAACTAGTCCCAGAGGGAAGCAATTTAGGATTAAACCAATAGGCAAAACAATATTGTTAGAATATGCACTAATCTTCAGCAGTGGTGATGGATAGTAGCATCATAATGCATGACTGTTATAGTGGGGATCTACCTTTATCTCAATTAGTTACATAAAGCCCAGATATCTCAGTTGGATCATTTAATAAAGATATGTAATGTCACACAGGAACTATGTAATGATTGCTTGAATTTATGAATCTTAGGATATCATGTAAAAATAGCAAGTCAGTTCTTAGAAAATTAGTCAAATAGGAGAGAACTCCAAATTTGGAGACTGAGGGTTTTAGGTCTCTTTGAAGGCATTGATCTTGGAGGGAAAAGAGAATGTCTGCTCCTCCCTGCTGACCATTGCTACAGGAGAGATTAGACTATTAGGAGATAACAAATCCAACTGGGACTAGGAAGAGATGTACAGAAAGCAAGTAGGTCTCCCTAAAAATGACAACTGAGTATGCAGAGACAAAATTCACCAAGTTATGACCTTGTGAATTCTGAAAGATTGGAAGACCTGGAGGTCACATTGGGATGAGTAGCAGCCTCCACTAGAGTTAGCAGCAGCATCTCTGGGATTGCAGTATCTGCACTGACAGCCAAGAGACAGGTAAGGATGCTAACCCCTAGAGACCAGCAGGAAGCTGCATTTAAGGAGAACTGATGACTATGCAAAGACAGAAAAGACTCCCATGAACCTGGAAATGTTACTCCTTTGGCATTTCCTACTCATGTGCTTCACTAACATTTTGCTTGAAGTTTGAGCCTATTCTCCCTAAGGCTCTTTCGCGTGCAAGGAGAGAATTTAGGAGGATTGTTTTTGAAAAAATATTACTTACTATGTCTACTTAGTAAATACCCTTTCTAAAAACTAACTAAGTTTGGCTGATAATCCATGGGAAGCATGCTAGTGAGGGCTCATGAGCAATGGTACTAGAAACTCCTGACTGGGGGTGGCTAGGTGGTATAGTGAACAGAGCACCAGTCCTGGAGTCAGGAGGACCTGAGTTCAAATCCATCCTCAGATACTTTACACTTACTAGCCATGTGACCTTGGGCAAGTCACTTTACCCCAATTGCCCTGCAAAAAGCAAAAACAAAAAACAAAAGAAAAGTAAGCTCCCCAGAGGCATAGACTATCTTTCTTAAAATAAAATAAAATAAAAAGAAACTCCTGACCTTTAGGTTCACCCCTATAATTTTGAGAAGAGAAATAGACAGTTGCCTCTCTGGTGACCCAATGTGTCAGTGCAGTAGGAGTGAGCACAGAGGGGGTGCTACATTACTCATCCATCTTCCCTCTATTTTAGCATCTCATAAATCAATCCATTTTTCTCCCACCTGCCAAGCCTCCTTTTCAAATTTCTCCTGGAAGGGGAAGTCACTTATCAAGGATGTGTGCTTAACAGAGACAAATATCAAGTCCCAAGATCATTTCTCTTTAGAACTATATTTTAGGTTTAAATCTTTTGGTAAGATCAGATAGCTTGATCTGTGATCATTATCACAGGCTGTAACCTAGTTTCTCACTGAAAAGGAAAAAAAAATTGCTGGATCTCTGCTGTAAAAACCAATTAATATGGAACCCAGTGTTATTTATCCTTCAGACAGTATTGATGATTCCTACAATAAGGACCTTGTCCATTTTGATGTAGGCTTTATAACCTTCCCTCCTCTGCAGCATGATCTGAAGCTTGTTGGTAAGTCATTTAAAGAAGTAAGGATACTAGAGGAAACAGGTTCCTTCCAGCCCTGATGTTTTATATTCTCTTTTCTAAGGTCCCTTCCAAGTCAAGCATTGAGTTCTATGGTTGTGCCATCCTTTCACACATTCTATATCTTTCCCCACTTTCATTGCCAAACTACTAGAAGAAATTGTCCACAGCCTCAACTTCCAGTTCCTCTATTTTCTCCTCAAGCTTTGCCATCTCGTTTCCATTCCCTCTATGCTACTGAAAGTCCTGATCGCTTATGATGGCTACAGCCAATGGCCTCATTTCTGTCCTCATCCCTTGCAACTCTCCTAACAAAGTACTCTCATGGTTCTTCCACTTCTTTGACCACTTCCTGCACATCTCTTTTGCTGGCTCTTCATTCTGTCCTGCCCCTCAAATGTGGGTATTGCCCAGAGTACTGTCCTAGGGCCTTTTTTTCTTTTTTTCTCTGTTCTGTTTTCCTTACTGACCTCATCTACTACCAATGCTTCAACCATCACCTCTATACAGATAACTCTTAACTCTATATCTCAACCTTCCCTGAGATCTAATCCTACAATTCCCAACTATTAGACATCTTTGATTGGATGAATTACAGCATTTCACATTCAACAAGTCTAAAAGTGAACTCATCATCTCCTCAAGATAGGCCTCTTCGCTGAACTTCTCTATTTTTGTTAATAACATTACCATTGAACTACTTTCCATTCTGTCCCCTTCTGTCTTCATGTCTTTGATTTCCCATCTCCCTTCACTTGAGGCCCACCACAGATGCTCTACTCTTTATAAAGCCTATCAGGACAAGAAAGTGAGGGGACTGGAATGTAGAATCTGATTTTTCTTCAGGAGATTCCAAGTGAAAGTTATTTTTTCCACCTCATTTCTTTTTCCTTTTTAAGATTTTACTAGCGCCTTTCATTTTTACATTGCTCAGGTCTCACCCACTCCCTGCCTTAGATCTGCCTTGTGACAAAAGAAAACAATTAAGTCAAACCAGAAGGCGGACAACATTCCGTTTTAGCAGCCCCCACTTCTCCGCTGCGAGGGAAGAAATATGTTTTGTTTTCTCTTCTCCAAAACCTTCATTGGTTTTTCCCTAACTTCCTCTTGGTGAGTTTTTTTTCTTTTTTACCTTACATTGTTACCATCACTGGGCACACTGTTTCCTTGGCTCTGCTCATTTCTCTGTGCGTAAGTTCGTACAAGTCTTCCCAAATTGCTCTGGATTCACCGTATTCATCTGATATTTGTTGTTGTGGTTGTTCAGTCGGTTCAGTTATGCTTGACTCTTTATGACCCTGTGGACCATTCTGTCCATGGAGTTTTCTTGGCAAAGAGACTGGAATGATTTGCCATTTCCTTCCCCAGTGGAGTAGGGCAAATAGGGTTTACTGACTTGCCCAGGATCACCCAGCTAATAAGTGTCTGAAGCTGGATTTGAACTCAGGTCTTCCCGACTCCAAGTTCAGCACTTAATCCATCGAGCCACCTCGCTACCTGATTTATTGTTAGAATGTTATTATGATATTATTGCACAATGACTTTCCATTATATTCACCTACTAGTTTTTTTTAACCATTTCCAAGAAATGGACATCCACTTTGTTTCTAGTTCTTTTCTAATACAAAGAGTTTTTCTTTTAAATTTTTTTGAGGTAGGCATATGCCTAGTAGTGGCTTCCTCCTCATTTCTCACAGTACTTTGAATATCTCCTTTTTATTTATCTCCGTCACCTTTGTATTATAATTATTTGTGTCTTTTGACCTGTTCAATTTTAGCACCTTGAAAAGTGTGGTGGTGGAAATCTGTGCTTTATCTTTGTGTCCTCAACAAGTGGCTATAATGCCCAAGGCTCTATTAGGAGGAATTTAACCATATTTGTTGATTCTGAATTATTGAACATTCTTAGTTTTAATTTTCTATGTTTCCTAGAATGTTACAATAACACCCTGTTCTAAGGTCCCCTTCCTGTTCTGACATTCTATGAATCTAAGATATAAACCCCAAGGGGTCCATGGATGGATTTCAGGAGACATGTGAACTTGGAAAGGAAAATAAAATGACATCTTTATTTCCATATAATTGGTTTCTTCCTTAATCCTATGTATTTTACTTTAGGCATTTAAAAACATTATTGTGAAAAAGGATCTATAGTGTTCACCAGACTGCCAAAGGGGTCCATAACGCAACCAGGGTTTAAGAACCCCTGCTGTACGGGCAGACTTCAGAAAAACGTGGAAAGACTTACATGAACTGATACTGAGTAAAGTGAGCAGAACCAGGTGAACATGATATACACAGTAACAGCGAAATTGTGCGGATGACTAAGATAGACTTATCTCTTCTTATCAATGCAAGGATCTAAGACAACAGCAAAAGACTCATGATGGAAAGTGCTGTCCACATCCAGAAAAAGAACTATAGAGTCTGAATGCAGATCGAAGCATACTATTTGCTCTCTTTTTTTCTTTTGTTGTTTTGTTTTGTTTCTTCTTTCTTAAGGTCCTTCCCATTGGATCTAATTCTTTTTTACAACATGACTAAGGTGAAAATATGTTTGATATGAATGTATATGTAGAGCCTATATCAGATTGCAAGCTGTCTTGGGGAGGGGGGAGGAGGGAGAGGGGGAGAAAACTTAGAACTCAAAATCTTATGGAAGTAAATGTTGAACACTGAAAAGAAATAAAGTTTTTTTTTTAAAAAAGAACCCCTCTTCTAAAAGATTCCTATAGGAATCCACAGAAGGAAAAACCTTCCTGGTGCGTGTGGGGAGGGAACTTTATCAAAATGTGAAAGTGTTAATGCAGTTTCTGGCTGTGGTTTGACCTGGAGGGAGGATGGGAAAGGCAGAGAAAGTGAGAGAAAGCAGGGCCCCTAGCATAGGGAGAAGAGAATGGAGGCAGAAAAGTAGAAACAAAAGAAATGGAAGAAAGTTGTTTGAGAAGGCAGGGTAGAAAGGAGGGAGAACAGAAGCAGACAAAAGAATTAAGATGGTCACGAATGGGACAATGAGAGAAAAGTGTCCGATGAAAAGGACTGAAGCGAATGGATAGGGAATATGGTCCCTGAGACACAGCCTAGTGAAAAAGGGGATGGACTTGGAATCAGGAATACCCGGGGTTTGAATCTGATTCTAACACTTTCTGACTAGATAGCTGTGCAATTCACTTAACTACTCTGAACCTTGGTTTTCCTACATATAAAATAGGGATAATCATTCCTGAAGCACCTACCTCACAAGACTGTGGTGAGAATCAGTCATATTAAGGACAGCAACGTGCTTTACAGGGTGTCCCAAAAGTCTTAGTGCCACAGACAACTGCCCTGAAACTGTTGGGACACCCTGGATAAATGCAATTTATTATTATTATGTCACACCCCTCTTATAGTTCTTACTGGGAACTGGGTTTGCCTCAATAAGAAGAAACACAACAACTCTTATTTGGGGGAATGCCTTTCTTTTCTTTCTTTCTTTCTTTCTTTTTTTTGCTTTTTGGAGGGGCAAGGCAGATGGGGTTAAATGACTTGTCCAAGGTCATATGGCTAGTAAATGTTAAGTGTCTGAGGCTGAATTTGAACTCATGTCCTCCTGACTCCAGGCCCAGTACTTTATTCACTGTACTACCTAGCAGCCCCCGAGAATACCTTTCTTTAAATGATTTCTGAGAACTTCATCAGCAAGTCCTGGTGCCAGAAAATAGAACCAGAGATGAATGACCTTAGAATTAATTTAATTCAACCTCCTAATTTTACATAGAAGGAAACTGAGTCCTGAAGAGGTCAAATGACTTGTATCTAATAAGAGGCAGAGCTGGGATTTGAGCCCAGGTTCCTCAGACTCCAAAATCCAGCATTCTTTCCATGGTACCCCACCAATATTATAGCCTCATTTTTGTGGGGCTGAAGGTGAGGGGAAGCTCAGTAAGTGAGAAAAGGGCAGAGGCTTGCTGGAAGCCCTTCCCAGAGTAGAATCTGAGCAAAATCAGAGACTTGACACAAGAGTACCAGCTCCTATAGTCTCCCCTACATTTGCAACCTTTTAAAACAGAAGCTATCAGCCAAGGACCAGTTCTGGAAACTACCCCTCAACCCACTGCCCTGGAAAGGACTCCAGCCTGCTGGCCTTCTGGGACTGTAGGAAACGAGACTGCTTCCCGAAAGAAATTGGGTTAGAGGGCTCTAGGCTAGGGATAAGATCCAACTGAAGAGGGCGGAGGGTCAGGCAGGAGGCTGGTTGTGAACAGCTAGAACCTGAGAAAGTGGGACTTCCAAAGTCCTGATTAGATGAAAGGCAAAGGGGGAGCCAAGGTGTCACTTGGAACCCACCTACCTATAAGTGGCTGTTTGTATAAGAAAGAAAAAGAATGCAGGACATCAAGCCTGGAAGAATCACAGTGTCATGGTTTCAGGGCCAAAAGGATCATCTAGAAACTTTGGAGGTCGTCTAATCCAACCCCCTTAGTTTTACAGATGAGGCAACTGAAGCCTAGAAAAATTAAATCATTTGCCCAAGGTCACATACGTAGTACGTGGCAAAGCCACAATTTGAACTCAGGCCCTCTGACTCCAAAGTCAGTGCCTTTCCCACTATATCATGCTGCTTCCCTTTCTTCAATAACTTCTCATCCAACTACCTCATTTGACAGGGAAGGAAACTGAGGTCCACAGGAGGAAGCAAATTCACCAAGGTTACACAGCAGAGCCAAGACTTTCCTAGAACCTGACATCTACCTTTATTCTTTCCACTTTTAAAATATATCTTATGGTTCTTATTGCTAGAGAGGGTGCAGAATTTCTGCGTAGATATGGCATTCAAAAATGAAAGATATGAACACAAATTGTCATACTTTTAAGGGTCAAAATGAGAGGTACAGACGATAAAGGTTGCAGGAGCTTGGAGCAAGGAGAGGTCACTGTGGCCGGAGGGGTGAACAGGGGTGGAGAACCTTGGGCCTTGAGGCCACAAGTGGCCCTCTAGGTCCTTTGACTGTGCAGCCCTTTGACTAAATCCAAACTTCACAGAAAAAAAATCCCCTTCACAAAAGGATCGAGGACAAGTTTTATAGAACAAATGCTTTTATTAAGGGGATTTGTTTTGTGAAGTTTGGATTCAGTCAAAGGGCCGTACTTGAGGTTCTAGAGGGCCACATGTGGCTTTCCCACCCCTAGCCACTAGGGCATGTAGCTGTGGGTAGGATTCAGACTAGGATATGAGCTGGCCTTTTCAGATACGGAAGAAGGGAATGTAGACTGGACAGACTGGAGAATCAATATTGGAAGGAGCAGCATAACAGTGTTGTTGTTCAGTCGAGTTTTTTGTTTGTTTGTTTTTTTGCTTTTTGGAGAGGGCAGGGCAACTGGAGTTAAGTGACTTCCCCAAGGTTACATGGCTAGTAAGTATTAAGTGTCTGAGACTGCATTTGAACTCAGGTTCTCTTGACTCCAGGACCCATGTCACCTATCCACCCCGTTCAGTCATTTTTTAGTCATGTTCGAATCTTTGTGACCTCACTTGGAGTTTTCTTGGCAAAGATATTGAAGTGCTTTGTCATTTCCTTCTCTAGCTCATTTTACAGATGAGGAAACTGAGGCAAACAGAGTTAAGTGACTTGCCCAGGGTCACGCTGCTAGTGAGTAGCTGAAGCTGCATTTGAACTCAGGGCTTCCTGACTCCAAGTCTACTCTCTATCCAGTGCACCACCTAGCTGTTCCCAGTAGCATAACATACTACCAGGAAACAGGTGGAGACCCGTTTCTGCTATTCACAAACAGTTAATTTCCTCATCTTTAAAAGGGACTCTTCCTCCTCCATGACACTGTGAAGATCAAATGAGGTCATGGCTATCGAATCATTTTGTAAAATTCCATAGAGGTTTTTCCTATGAGGTTTTGTTTTAAATCAGGTTGGTTAGATAAGGGAGAATAGTTGGAGATAGCACTTTGTACACCTTAAAATGCTATGTGAATGTGAGCATTTTTATTACTCTAGTGCGGGGTAACCGGCTTCTTTCTATAATATTTCAGATTGTGTCCGAGTTGGATGGTTCCATGCCCACCATACCCCTGTACCAAAGATCTTAATGAATGATTTTTGGAGATTCTGGAAGCCAAATTAGGTTCCCAGTCTAGAAAGCAGATGTGGTATTAACTCAATCACACTTAGCAATGGGAATCATGGAGGGTTGAGGTAGAAGGAATCACCTGAAAAGTTAGTGTTCTCTGGCCCTGAAAAATCCAAACTTTCCCAATCTACAACTACTGTTCTGGGAATTAATGCTCCTATGGCCCTGAAGAGTGAGTCAGATCTCTTCAAGACTGCTCCTCCCTAAGGAAAGCTGACCGTTCTCTTCTCTTCCGCCTTCCCACCTTCTTGTCCATGGGGAATAATAGAGGATGGTGGGAAGATCATAGGTCTTATGTAAGCTTGGATAAGCCACTTCCCTTCTGTGGACCCTGGTTTCCTCCTCTGTAAAATGGGAATAATAAAAACTTCATTGAAAGGCATGGCTTTTCAGTAAGATAAGAAAGCTGGCCTTGGAGCCAAGATCATGTGGCATCATGGGAAGTGCTTAGGATTTGGAGGGAGAGGACTTGGGTTTGAATCCAATTCTGCTGCCTAACCTATCTAAACCTCACCTACTTTACCTGTGAAATGAGGAGGTTGGATTCAGTGATCACTGTAGTCACTTACAGCTGTAAGTCTGTGAGTCTGTGGTTCAGGTTCATGGCCTTCACCTCTCATTGCTATGGGCAACTTTCTAAGCTGAGTTCCAGAGAAGGCAGGGAGGATATGCTCTTTGTTGCCTGGTAGGTTACAGCCTTACTGGGTAGATAAGGAAAGATGTGAATGTAACGTGTTATGCATGCTAATGGCCAAAATGAGTGGTACAGACTGTAACGTGTACAGTGGTAAAGGGCAGGATCTCAGTGAAAGGAGAAGTCCCCGCAGGTGGGAAATGCTAAAGAGCATAGAATTTACCCCTCCCCAAAAACTTCTGGTCTCCATACTCTCCCTAGAGATAGACTATGGGCACATTGCTTGGGAAATGACTGAACATTTTTTCTGAAGGGTATGTGTCCTATCTCACCATCTAGGTCACAGACTCTCACTGGGCAAGAACCATTCCCTTTCTTTCCCTCTTTCTTTCCCTTCCTTCCTTCCTTCCTTCCTTCCTTCCTTCCTTCCTTCCTCCCTTCCTTTGTTCCCTTCTTTCTCCTTGGTCTTGTTCTTCTTAATCTTGCTCTTGATCTTCTCTCTATATTTATATCTCTATCTATCTCTATCTCTACATCTACATCTGCATCTGTATCTGCATCTGCATCTGTATCTGTATCTGCATCTGTATCTGTATCTGTATCTGCATCTGTATCTGTATCTGTATCTGTATCTGCATCTGTATCTATATCTGTATCTGCATCTGCATCTGCATCTGTATCTGCCTCTGCCTCTGCCTCTGTCTCTGTCTCTGTCTCTGTCTCTATCTCTATCTGTCTTTCTCTGTCTCCCCTCCACCCCATTCTTCTTACTAAAAGGCATCCCATTGTCCTCAGGCCTCTCCGTGAAGCCTGGGTCTGATCCGTATCCCTCATCTTTAACCTCTCAGACATGATTCAAAGATCAAACAAGATAATAAACAGGGAATGGTTGTCAATATCCAATTGATACCGGGCAAGTTACTTCATCTCTCTGGGCCTCAGTTGCCTTATCTGAGAAATGGCAATGGTGATATTTGTACTTTTCATCCTCCACAGCCTGTGGTGGTGGGTAAAGAGCCTTTGTAAAGTACTGGAAGGATGGCTGCTACTGACACTGACCTCACTTCTATGAAGGGTCCTCTTCTATGGAGCTGAACACTCCATCCTGAGAAAACTGGGAGCACAGGGGCTCAGACCATGGCTGCCTTTTGCGATCCCAGGAAAGTCCATCTCTGCCACTGGCCTCATTGCCATCCAGGAGCAGCTGGTTTCAATGAAAGATAATTTCCACAGGCTCTTGGGAAATGAGAAGTTTCCTTTTCCCTACCAATCTTTAGCCTACACAACCTCTCCCCTCAGCACTAAGAGTTTCATTTTATATTCTATGTATTAAATCAGGGTTACTCCTCCAACCCTACCTTTGAGAGCCAAACCGGCCTAGGGGATGGGCAGTGACCTAGTGAAACAGCCTAACTTGGGGAAGGCAAGGAGAATATGGTCCTTCAGTTGGTGTTAGATAATTACGTGATAACATATGTACTGCCAGTTCATAAATTTCCCTCCCCAGATCACCACTGGGCAGTTGAGTGATGCAGTGGATAGAATGCCAGCCTTGAAGTTAGGAGGACTCGAATTAAAATGTGGCCTCAGACACTATCTGTGTGACCATGGTTGAATCACTTAATCCTGTTTGCCTCAGTTTCCTCATCTGTAAAATGAGTTGGAGAAAGAAATGGCAAACTACTCCAGTATCTTTGCCAAGAAAACCCCAAGTGGGGTCATGAAGAGTCTTCCAGGACTAATCCACAAAACAGTGACAAAAGACCCCCGTTGAGGCATCACAGTAGGATGGATAGAGCACTTAAGTTGGAGTCATGGGACCTGTGAAGCATGGGGATGTAAGTTCAAATCCAGATTCTTCCACTTATTACCTTGTGGCCTTGGGCAAGTCACAACATCTACAACTCTTGATTTTTTCATCTGTAAAATGAGAGCGTTGGACTAAATGACCTCTGAGGTCCCTTCCAGCTCTAGAACTGTGACCCCAAAGGGCAGAGGGGTGTACTTTTGGAGGGGTGGATTTGCTGGAGGCTGTCCTGAAGGGACATCTTTTCCATTTCTAGGAAGCTGAGTTATAGTAACTTCATACAACAAAATAACAATGCAACCCCACCCCCCGGTGCAAAATATAATTTGTCCCCACCCCCTAGAGACATCTTCACTCCTGGTAGTGATGCCTTTGGTCCTCTTACACCAGCTGATGGTCTCTGATCTCTTTTCACTTCCTAGGAATGCCTTATGAGCCCATTGCTTGGGAAATGGACTGAATTTCTTTTCTGGAAGTATGTCATATTTCACCAACTAGGCTACAGACTCCCACAGGGTAGAAACCAGTTTTTCTTTCCTTGTTCATTTAGCCACACTGGCCTTAGGAAGGCCTATCCTCTTCTAAGTCCATGAAATAGAACCTTAGAATGCAGGATGTCAGAGCTGCAAAGGCTTTAGAATTGAAAAACCATGGGGATATAGGATCATTGGACCTTGAAGGGATGTCAGAAGATAACACAGAGTATCTGAGCTTCAAACAAAGGATGTCAGAGTTGAAAGGGTCACGAGAACATAAAACACAGAAAGCTAGCTCTGGAAGGGAACTTGTAGACTTTCTTATACAAAGGGCTCAACCTATTTTGTGTTGTCGGCTCCTTGGACTACCTGGTGAAGCTCATGGACCCTTTTTTCAAAATTTTTTTAAAATCCATAAAATAAAGCTCATGTGATTACAAAGGAAACCAATTATCTTGAAATAGTTATCAAAATATAAAAATAAGTTAGTGGACACCAGGTTGAGAACCTTTGACTTAGTCCAAACTCCTTATGTATAGAGGAAGAAAGAAGAGCAGGGAAATTCAATGACTTTCCCCCAATTATAATGGAATTACTTGGGTGAGGAGGCCTAAAACTCATGTCTCCTCACTCCCAGCCTGGGATCTCTCCACCACACCCTGCTGCCTCCCATGCTTGGACTGAAATAAAACTTTCATTTTTACAAATAAAAAATTCTTCTTCAGATGCAGAGGAGGGCCTGGCTAACACACCAACCAGGCCAGCAGGTTCCCAGCCCAGAATCCTGGAGAAGGACTAGCGCCAATTCCAAGGCTGAAATGTTTGGGAAGGAAGTCAGGAAGACCAGGAGGAAAATGAGGGAAAAAACACCCCCAACCCAAATCCTACTATAAAAAGCACATTTTCAGACATCAGGCTAGAAATGGGCTGTTTTTTTCCTTCTTAAAGAAAGAGAACACCCACCCCCTCCTCTTCTTCCAGCACAAGCCTAGCACAGCTGTGGCCCGTCCAGTTCCCAGGTGATGTCAGACCTGGAGCAGGGCCAGCCCAGGCCCCGCAGAGACAGTCTTGGTGGGTTCAACACTGAGTGTTTTTCCTTCCTGAGACTTGGGGACACCTTCCTGTCTCAGAGAAAGCAGCCCAGGGCCATGATGAGGGTGTCTGGGAGCTGAGTTGGGGGGGAAAGGGAGGAGAGGAAGGCCCCAACCCCAGCAGAGGTTGGGGAGGCCAGGGGAAGAGGACAGTGGCTGAAAGTTTCAGAGAGCAGGGCTGGGCAGGGGAAGGGAGGAGGGACCTAGCTGGTCCAGGAAAGCCAGGGATGCCAGAAGGAGAGAGGGCAGTGGGACAATTATCCAAGGGCCACAATGAGGTTGTTTGAGAGTAGAGCTGGAAGAAAATGGGGAAGCTCAGGAGGATCAGAACCTAGCAGGGAAAGGCAGAAAAGCTAGGGAGAAAGACTGTGGAATAGGCAGACAGCTGAGGCTGAAAGTTAGACTGGGGGTGGGGAGAGTGAAGAGGAGGTCCTACCTCAAGAAGGAGAGGCTACGAATACAGGAGAGAATGGACAGAAGAACAGACATCAAAGCCTATTTTGAGGGTATCTGAGAATAAAATTGGGGTTGATGGAAAGAAAGAGAAGCAGGGAAAGTGCCCCAGCCCAGGGAGAGAGATATATGAAGATGGGAAGCTGGTGTTCCAAGCAGTGAGGGGGGGAGGGAGGACACAGCCAGACAGCCGGACAGCTGAGGTAGCTGTTGGGAAGCAGGAGACTGCACACAGACCCGTTACCACTGTAAACACTGGGCTTCTCTTTAACCCTGGGGCTGCTGGGTGCCCTGTGGCTCTTGGGTCATTGGGAATCCCTTGGTGACTGGGAAGGGGCTGGCCAGCTGGGACTGAGGCTGGGGGGGAGGGAGAGGGGAGGAGATATTCCCACGAAGTTCTGTGGCTGGTCAGCACTTTCCCACTTAACCCAGGGCAGCTGGGCTGGGCCCCCCCTGCAGTTCCTGGGTCTAAATGATCCCAGTCCAGCTGAGGATTCAATTCTAAAGATTTACTGATTTCCAACAGCAAACCAGTCACTACCAATAGCTATGTTTTTAAGTAAGTTATTTGTAATTCATTCTGTGCCCATGGATAGATTACTTCCTATCTTTGCGCCTGTTTTCCCATTTCTAAAATAAAGAGATAGGATGAAATGGTCACTGAGTTCCCTTCTAGCCCTGTTATTCTATGGTCTAAGGTCCCTTCCTGCTGATGTTCTATATGCTTGCTAAGGCCCCAACCAACTCTATTATATGTCCATATTCTAGTTCTGGTTTTCTGTATTCTGGATTGGGAGTCAGGAGTCTTGGATCTGGGTCTTATCTTTGCTATTCACTCTGTGACTTCTGGCAAGTTCCTTCCCCTCTATGGGATTGTTCCATTCTTTATAAATTGAATTGGACCAATAATGGTCTCTAGCATCTTCTTCCAGTGGTGAAGTTCTCTGTGTGTTTGCTGTATGTATGTATGTATCTGCACATGTACAAATAGGTATCTAGACATGTACATATGTCCACATGTGTGGCTGTAAGCAAGGATTTGGATATGTAGATTGGAGAGGCCACTACATGTTCATAATACTTGGCAAGGATGAAGCCTCCTGCCCTACAGAGAATGGGAGAAGGGAAGAGTGAAGATAATGAAAACACTGTAGGAGGAGAAGGTTATCTCTCTAAATGATTGCATCTCAGGGAGAAGTATTGGGGTCATTAATAAGCTCCTGGAGATCAGAGATTAGATCTTATTTACTTCTCTTCCTTCCACCCTTGGATCAAAAATGTTAATAGAGGTGTGTTGAATGAATAACACATTAAGTTCATACAAGAAGAGATGGAGAGATAGCTGTCGTTGCTTCTCTGCTACTCAGTTAACCCTGCCTTCCCAGGATTGTGTAGTGGAAAGGGCCTTAGACTTGGGAATCAAAAGACGTGAGTTTAGGTTTGAAGATTTGACATGCCTATTTGTGTGACTTGGGGCAAGTCACTCCCTCTCTTAAGCCTTAATTTCCCTAACTGCAAAATAAGGAGATTGGCCCTTCATTTGGAGAATGGCTGAACAAATTGTGATATGTGAGAGTAATAGAATATCATCACATTGTAAAAAAACGACAAACAGGAAGAATTCAGAGAAGCATTGGAAGACCTAAGAATTATTGTAGAGTGAAGTAGGCATAAGGAAAATGTATACTGCTGGGGCAGTTAGGTGGCACAGTGAGTAGAATACCTACCCTGGAGTCAGGAGGACCTGAGTTCAAATCTAACCTCAGACACGAAACACTTACTACCTGTGTGACCTTGGGCAAGTCACTTAACCCCAATTACCCTGCCTTCCCCCTCCAAAAAAAAAGACCAAAAAAATGTATACCCAACGACTATAAAAATGTAAGTAGCAAGAAAAAACAAAATTGAACTCTGTGTAATCATAACGACCAAGCTTGATGCCAGTGAAAAGAGGGAAATATGTTTTCTCAGAGAAAAGATGAGAAAACTTATCTCCCTCTTTTCATGGGGGTTGGGGAGTATGAGAGACTATGGGTATGGAATGTTGCATACGCTGTCAAAGTCAATGTACCACTTGTTTTTGCTCAACTTTTAAAAATCTTTGGTAAAAGAGAAATTTGTTAGGTAGAAAAGATAGAAGGGATATATTCAGAAAGGAATGTAATGTAAAAAACAAGATCAATACAACATTAAAAATAAAATTCAGGGATTTGAAAACAGAAAAATAATTAAAATGAGGAGGCTGGCCTAGATGATTTCCAAGGTTATCTTTCAATTGTCATTCTGTATTTTAATTTAAGAGTCCTTCCAACATTTATTGACACATAAAAAGAAGATGAACAAAGTGCTCATGTGGACCTGGGGATATCATCTCTGCCCCTGGCTTCAGGGACTTTTGTTCATTTTACCGAGGACCGTGATGGCTCTTGGGGAGCATTTGCTCTAACCCCTCCTATTACAAGTGAAGAAATGGAGGCCCAGAGAAGATGGGGCCAATGTACCGCAGTGGAAAGAAGGCTGAATCCGGAGTGAAAGGATCAGGTTCAAATCCCAGGACAGCTACTTAATACCTGTATGACAAGAATTTGGGCAAGATTCCCTGGGCTTGTTTCCTCATCTGTAAAATGTCGGAGTTGAAATAGAAAATTTCTGAGGTTTCTTCCAGTTCTAAATGAGTGAACCCATGATGCTGTTAAGTAACTTGCCCAAGGTCACATAATAAGTCACAGAGTCAGATTCAAATTCAAGTTGTCTGACTCCAAATTCAGTTCTCTATTGCCTCCCAGTTTTCTAGGATAAGAATATGTATCCCAGCCAATACCAGGTCCCAAGGGGTGCCATTGGCCTCTATCCCTAGCCCCCCTCTCCATTCTCCCATACTGTTCAGCAGCCCAACTCATAGTCAGTTCCCACCCTCTCCCCACCCCACCCCCTTCCCCAGTCTTGGCCTGTGGCTATGTTTCCAGGCCCTACCACTCTGCCCTACAACCCTAGTCTCCTGGGAGCCTGGGTCCCAGGGCCCCTCAGTATCCACAGAGGTTGCAGAGGATTAATCAGGTCTGGTACACATTAGACACGCTGAGAACCAAAGGCTACTTCCCCACCACCTTGGCCAGTCAGGCCTATTGGAGCACCAGCTGTGCTGAAGTCAAGGTAACATAAATCACAGCTGGAGGATAGAATAGAGTTGGGGAGACCAGACCCCCATCTCAAACAAGATGCCTAGTTCTCAGGGCTGGACCTTAGTGTGGAGTTGAGGTTTGGTTTGGATAGATGTCAGTCTGAAATTCTTATCCCTCCCTCAGTGATGGGGTTTGGGTGGGAGAAATGAAAGAGGCTGAGTGGATTTATTTTATTTTTATCATGCCATGGAGTTCTGATGTCCCTTTTTTCCTCACCTGGGTCCCCCATTCCTCCAAATCCTGTTTCACTTCCTGCTTAGGCAGGATATCTCAACTCAGGCTCCCAACCCAAGCAGGACAATGCTGGCCACTCCTAGAGGCTGGAGAGGGGGGCCCCTGCTATACAAGGAAGAACAGTGGGGTTGGGAAAACAGCTCCCAGAGGTGCCTGGTCCACAGCTGTGCCTGTTCCAGTCATGTGAACTGGGGCTTGACCCCAATAATTCCCAGCCGCAGGCAGAGCCTCTTCCAATGTTTAGGGGAGTGGAGGTGGGGATGATTATGATTTTTAAAGAAATTCAGCACTTTGAAACTTAGAAGGGCTTGTTTAAATTAGCCAAAACACACTATTCTTACTTTGCGTATAGGAAAATGAAGGCCCAGAAAAGACAAGCAATTTTCCTAAGATCACACAGCATACTGATTTATAACTCTAGGCCCAGAGTTTTATCTCCGTCACTGAATCAATTCAGGGAGCAAGAGTTGCTGATAGATCCCACTCTTTCATAGCTCCTGCTATTAGACTGCAAACCTTTTTTTTCTTTTAATAGGTCTAATTAGAGAGAATAAAGAATTTGCAGGGCAATATGTTTTCTTAATTAGCTGGGGCTGAGGAGTGGGCCAGGCTGGGGCATATGAAAGGCAGTTCCCCCCAGAATAAGTGGGAAATGAGACTTACAGATTTTGATAACAGCTTCCAAATTTCAGAGCAAATCTCATCCAAAATATCAGGACACATTAGCCCCTCTCTGAAAGGGTTAATACCCACCAATTTAACTTCTCCCCATGTTGGGGAATCAGGGTCTTCAGCCAGTGTGGCAGATGCCTGGTATAAAGAGTGCCATTAACTTGACCTGGCACCTTGAGTAATTGGTTCCTCTTCTCTGGGCTTTCTTCCTTCTCTGTAAGATGAGGGGACTGGACTATATTAGGAGTGGGGAACCCACATGTGGCTTTCTAGGTCCTTGGGTGCGGCCTTTTGACTGAGTCCAAGTTTTACAGAGCAAATCCTTTTATTAAGGGAATTTGTTTTGTGAAGTTTGGAGTCAGTCAAAGGGCCACTCTTGAGGACCTAGAGGGCCACGTGTGACCTCTAGGCTGCAGGGTCCCCACCCCTGGACTAGATGGTCTCTAAGGTCCCTTCTAGTTCTGACTGTCTATACTATATTTTTTTTCTATAATTTTTTATATATATAATTTTTTTCCTTCTCAGTTTGTATTCTTTACTCTTTTACTATTCTAGGTGACAGAAGGTAAGGTTAAGGAATACCAATTTGGGGGGCATCTTCCATTTAGTTCGTTAGATCTAAGCCCTGGGTCTGAGATGGGGCCAGAGGGAAAGCCATTGGGTGCCCGACTATAGAGCCCTGGTAGCTCTTACTCCCTCCTTACAGGGTGACCTTTAGCCCCAGGGACAACCTAGAGGGAAGGACTATTTTCTGGCAGAAGGAGGACAGGTTCAGTGAGACCCTTGTGCATCAGTATCTTTAGTCAAGGCTACCCCCTATTTCTAGGTGGGAATAATGGGGTGAATTGAAAAGAGTAGAGGAATGAGGGTCAGCAGACCTGGTTTCTAGTCTGGGTTCTGTCACTTACATGCTGTGTAACTTTGAGCAAGTTCCATTTGCCATCTAAGCCTCAGTTTCCTTTTTTCTGTTAAATGATTCTAAGTTTTCTCTGGTTTGTTAATTCCAGAGGATTCTAGTTTAATCATCTATATCAGAGGTATAGAGACATAACTCTCTTAGAAGGCTAGATGAGCCCTTAGCCAGCAGGTGGTCAGGCTGCAAGAACCCCCTCTCTTGACCTGGGAATAGGACACAGGCCAGCAGATCAAAAATAACTTTTACTTCAAACCTGAACACGCACATGCCTAGATATTCCATAAACCATTTCCCAGCACACATACACACACGCACCCCCCCCCCCCCTCCCAATAGACTTAATTCTTAGAGTTCTGCATTGTCTCTGACCAGTGAGGACTGGTGTAGTTAGGACTCTCTGGGAGTTGGGCCACAGCCTTGAGATCCTCAGAGGAGGAGATTCAGGCTACTCCCCAGCCCAAGCACTAACATCCCCACCCAGTCTTTTAGCCTGAACAGGTGGCGTAGCTCTGGGACCCTTAGTCTCCTCCGGGTCTGGCCAGCACGGGCCAGCGAGGCCCCTTTCTTCCCTGCCCTGTCCTTCGACCCTCTCCAGGATTCTGGGGCCATCATGTGGAACAAACACTTCAGGTGGGGACTCCGGGATCATCTCCTTGGCACCCGAAGGGGGGCTGCCCCTCTTGCCTTCAGACAGCTGCCTCCAAAGTCTCGTCGACTGCCCTGTGATTGAACAACATGGGTAAAGGGGATAGGAAGAAGAAATGAAGCCTTAGGTGATTATAAACTACCTTGAAACCCCACCCCAGGGGCACCAGGGTCCACAACTTTCTCTGTCCCAAGATGCCCAATGGATTTGACCAAAATAAAGTCATTGTGGAGTAGTGGACAGAGCACTGGACTTATTTTTGGACTTGAGTTCAAGCTGAGGGCTTTCTTCCTAACTTACTATGTGACTCTGGGGAAGTTATTTCTTCTCCCTCTCTCTAGGCCTTCGTTTTATCATCTGTGAAATGAAGGGGGCTGGACTAAGGATCCAGAATTGGACAATGGAAAGAATACCCAATTGGGAGTTAGAGAAAGTGGTTGAGATCCTGCCTCTGATGTTTACTACCTGTGAGACCTTGGGTTGTCACTTTATCCTTTAGGCCTGAAGCTCCTTCCAGCTTTATTTCTCTACGATCCCCTTAAATTGTTGATCATGTGTAGGTCAGAGTGCAGGGATTTGTGTCCCACCAGAGCTGGAATGCCCAGGACAGGTCTCTGTACCACTGACCTTTGGCATCCAAGCACTGGGTCAGAAAACCTGGTTTTGAATCTTGCCTTTGCTCTTCAGTACTTGTATAGCCTCAGACAATCATTTCACCACCTTAGGATATTTTTCTCCTCTGTAAAAACCAGACTCTTCTGAGCCCTGTAAACCAAAGCTTAAATTTTCAATGGATCTAGAGGTGCTGTACTAACCTCCCCTTCACAACAGTGATACCAACAGAGGGAATGCAGGACTGGCATTACCTCCATTTCATAGATGAGGAAACTGAGGTCTAGAGAGAAATTAAATAACTTGTCCAAGGACAAACAAAATTAAAAAGAGAATTAGTTTGAGCTCCAAATTCTCCCATTATTTTACTGTACCATAATGCCCTTGGCTTGTTCATCCTCCTTGACAGTGTTTCCTCATGCAAAGATCACAGATATGGAATGTCAGAGTTGAAAAACAGCTTAGAGATCGTTAAGGGCAGAAATTCTTAAATCAGGATCCATGAACTTGTTTAAATTTTTTTTGAGAGTTGTATTTTGCTATAATGATAAACTATAAATATATAATGTATCTAACATGCCATCTATAAATATATAGTTGTAAATTCACTATAAATTTATTTTATACATTTAAAAATTTTTTTGTGAGTCTATAAATTTTTCCAGACTGTCAAAGAAGTCCATGATGCCAAAAAAAAAAAAAAAAGGTTAAGAATCTCTGATCTAGAATAATGCTCTCATTTTCCAGATAAGGGAACAGACTCATATAAGGGCAATAAAATGACTTGCCCAAGGGCACACAGTAGCTGAAAGCCAGGTCTCTAGATTCCTAGACTCTGTGGTGCCTTGAGCTGGGTTAGTAGGAAGGTAAAGTAGGGAATCTGGAAAGGATCTTCAATTGCTCTCATTTAACAGAAGAAACTGGGGCCCAGAAGAGAGAAAGAACTAGAGGTGGGTTTGGAACGCAGGCCCTTTGACTCTACAGGAAGTGGTCCCACTGTACCACACTGCCTCTTCCCCATCAGTCCCAGGGCAAGGCAAGGACACTCAGAGTAGGCTGGGACTTTCTGGGGCCTCTTCACGGCTTTGGAACATGTCTCTTCACAGGCAAGTCTATTTTGGGGGCAGAGGCAGCAGCCAGTCCTAGATGTGAACTTTGGAGCTTCTCAAGCAGACCCTGTAGGGGGAGGGGGAAGTAAGAAGGAGACAGACAAGACAGAGGGCCTCACAGGTGGGCTGTCAACTGTTGGGGGGCAAGACTTCAGGGGTGACCCAAAACAGGGCAGCCCAGGACAATCTCACCTCCCAACCTTCCCTTGAGGCCCTCATTCTCCCAAGGTCCCTCATCCCCACTGGACAGGTCTTGGTTGACATTTTGTGGTTAGGATATGAGCTGCCTAGCAAGAGCAGTCATGGATGCATGCTTAGAAATGAATGGCCAGAACAATGGCCTGTGTTCTCCCTTTCCTTCAAAGCTCAGTTCAAAATTCACCATCTCCAAGAAGTCTTCCTAGATTCCAAATAACGAACCTACCCTTTTCTCTACTCTTATTGGCTCTGTACTTTCAGATTTTGAGGACACCACTGGGAGTGTGGTCTCTGTGTGCACCGGATTTAGAGGCTTGAATTCTCTGCCATTTACTCCATATGTGAAATGAGGATGCCTCAGGAGGGTCTCTAAGGGACTAGAGATTTTTTTTTTGTAAAGAGAAACTTTGTAAACTATCAAGTGCTACATAAATGCCATTTGTATATACATTCTTTGTGCATGTCTATGTACGCACACACAAAAATATACACACATATAATTTATTTGTCTTAGTCTATATGTGTAGCATACCCTTAAGTAGGGAGACTTTATGGGGGGGGGAGGGAAATGGCCTGAGACATGAAATTTGTGTTCCAGCCCTAACTTTGATATTTACTACCTGTGAGGCCTTGGGCAAGTCATTTTCTTTTTTTAGAGCCTTGGTTTCCTCCCCCTTGAAATAGGGACAATCCTAAAGTGCTATAGAAATGGAAAATGGCTATTTGGTGTCTTTCTGGCAGCATTTGTTTTTAAGCACACAGTGGGTTCTTAGTCAGGGCTGCTTCTTCATTCTCTACTGTAACCTCTGGGTGAAGCTCGGTTCTGCCTTCCTCAGGCCCTTCCTCCAAACGATACCGATCTGGTTGCCTAGTAGAGGGACTTGAGAAAAGGGCTGCTGTACCTTCCTGCCCCCAGATACCCTGGACCATGCTGTTTCCTCCCATCTGAGTCTCAGAGTCACTACACAGCAGAAACCCTCCACCCCCTTCCCCAGTTACTCCCGGGAGGAATCAGCAGGGATGGGAAAGTGGCTTCGAAAGCCAAATTTGGATGGGCTTCTGCTCTTAAGATGCTCTGCTCTTTCAGACAAATCCCAAGGAATATGGGGGGGGGGGGGGAAACACAAGTTTCTGCAGCTGAAGGTTTGAGTCAAAGGCTCATCCTGGTTCTGTGGTTCATCACAGGGACAATTCCTATAGGTATGCAGGGCTTTCTCTCCCTTAAAATTAATCTTGGCACTGATGATCTGGAATGGAAGTATAAGCTCTATGAGGGCAGGGACTGTGGTTTAGCTCAAGTTTGCATCTCCTCTCCCAGTGACTAGTACAGTAACCAGCTTTTTGAATAAATAAGTAATGCCTTAACTTACCTATTAGACTGAGCTGGGATTATGTCTTATTCAAACCTATTTCCCTGGTGCCAGGCACAGGCTTCTGCTGAATAATATTTGTTGCATGTTAAGGCTGGCAGCAAAAGTTAATTGAAATTCAGCCGCAGATCAGGACAGTTTTAGAGTTCTAGAGAACAGTTCTAGAGCACTCAGCAGGATTCTCCTGTGGGCTTCTTCCGTGTTCCAGGCCCATTAGCGGCCATGGTGGGGTTAGGACTGGAGGGGCACATGAGCCAGTGCTGCACAGGGACTGGGAAACACGAGTTTGTATTTTGGCTCTGATATATACTATCTGTATGACCCAGGGCAAGTCATTCAATCTCTCTGAGCCTTGGTTTCTTCATCTGTAAACTAAGTAAAGGGACAAAATGGCCTGTGAGGTCCCTTCCAGCTCTCAATCTATGATCCTAAGACTGTAGCAATGAACTTGGGAGTCAGAAGAAAGCTGGGTTTGAATGCTGGCCCTGAAACCCAATGAATAATACTTTGTTAACTCATTTGGGGTTTTCTTGGCAAAGACACTGGAATAATTTGCCATTTCCACCTCCAGCTCATTGACAGATGAAGAAGCTGAGGCAAATAGGGTTAAGTGACTTGCTCAAGGTCACATAGTCAGTAAGTGTCAGAGGCCAGATTTGAATTCAGGAAGATGAATCTTTCTGACTTCAGGGCTGGTTCTCTTTCCACCATGACACTTAGCTGCCCAATGTTTGTATGACCTTGAACAAATCTCTTCATTTCTGAGCCTCAGTTTCCTCATCTGTAAAGTGGAGATAAATCTTTGTACCACAGGATTATTGTGAGAAAAGCACTTTTATAACATCAATAGCTCACATTTTATTAGTATGTAATCTTTGCCATACTTGACTTCCTACACAATTCCAACTCTTCCTGGGCCTCATTGTATTACCTCAAGCAAGTCAATTCTCTCCCCACCTTCCAGGCCTTGCTCTCTTCTTTGTTGAATGAAAGAGATCAGAGGAGCTGATCTTTTGTGTCTCTTTCAGTTCTAAGTCAAATTATTTAAATTATCTGACTATCCTTTCATGGCTTTATATAAGAAGGAACATTATGTTGCTGGCAGAATCAGGCCTACTACTGGGGAGAAGTAAACAAAGTAGATCCTACTTATTTAAGTAAAATTCCCCCTTCTTTCTCTTCCAGGAAAAGGAGTGAATTACCCATCCATGACCAGTGCTACTTCATGAAGAGGGCTTAGGGTGTATAAATCACTGAGCAACCAGCTAGGAGAATACAAGTAACTCAAAAGACTGGGGGGTCTAGAGGTACCACTGACCTGGGTTTCCTCTTCCTTACTTCTGACTTCAGTTGGCCCCTCTTAAAGAGTAGTTGAAGAGGGTCCAAGGGGAGTATATTTGCTTGAACACCAAGCACAAGAATTAAAAAAAACCCAGTGTCTTCAAATGCATCTTATGTGACTTGAGAGTTAGAAGGAACTTAGAATTTAACTGCTACCCATCCCACTGCATTTTATAAATGAAGAAACCAAAGCTCAGAACATTACCAAATGTGACTTCAGGAAATGACTTTACCAAAGTCACTCAGGAAAAGAGCGGAGCTAAGATTTGAACCCAAATTCTCTGACTCCAAATCTTTTCCATTACATTGAATTACTGCCTATTAGGACCCCTTTCAGAGCAAAGTGATAACCCTCATCTTGACAAGTGAGAGTAGTAGAACTATTGCCTAGAGAAACAGTCATCGTGACCAAACCCTTCTTCCTTCCCTGGGAAAATATTCCAGACCCTAGAACCTCACTGAGTGTGTGTGTGTGTGTGTGTGTGTGTGTGTGTGTGTGTGTGTGTGTGATGTTCCGGGGGACCAAAGAACACATCTGAGCCCTTGTCCTCTCCTCTTACTTTAGTAAATGAAAACTGAAGGAGAGAGAACAAAAATTAGGTAGAGGAAGCAGAAAACCTAGCAGGTATTATTAGAGGATCCCACAGATGATAGAGCTGGAGTCTAATAACCCTTACTGCAGAGCAGACAGACCCCCTAGACCTGAAGCCAGAAGACCCAGGTTCAAACACTAGCTGTACCGTTTACTAGCCTTATGCCCATGGAAAAGTCATTTCACTTGCCTCTCTGAACTTTCGTTTTTTTTTCTATAAAATAGGGACAAAAACCTCAAACTTCCTACTTAGAAGAACTTCTTTAAGGAAAGGGACTTGGAAAATTTAAAGTGCCATAGAGATTGGAGTTTTGATTGTTTTTAGCCTCAAAGTAAGGGAGGGAGGGGAAGAACCTCTGAGTCTAGACTTCTGCACACATACATACCCCAATACACTAAGTCCTAAACTATCCAGCACTCCCATGTTTCCTAAAGGAGAGAATTAGCCCTGACTACTTAAGGTTCCAGCTTTGCTACTAATTAGCTATTTGATAGAGAGATCACTTTTCCTCTCCTGGGCTAGGGACCTTTCTTACCTTCTAAAAAAGTTATGGTTATTGAAATTTTTCTCAGAGCAAGTTTTTTTGTACTTCTTTTTTTAAAGCCTGACGTGGATTTTGTAGGCTGATCTTTTTAGATATCCTAATCATGCAATGAGAATTCACCCAGGCCCTATTGCATCGGTTCTCAACCTGTGGGTTATGTTCAATTTGTAACAAGGAAAATACATCCTGCATATTAGATATTTACATTACGATTCATAACCGTAGCAAAATTACAGTTATGAAGTAGCAAGGAAAATAATTTTATGGTTGCGGGTCACCACAACATGAAGAACTGTTTTAAAGGGTCTCACGTTAGGAAGGTTGAGAACCACTGCCCTATTAGATGAGGAGGAAAGAACCCTAGGAATCAGAAAATGCAAACTCTACTCCTCCCCACTCATCTCAGTGTCTCTATGTGTAAAATGGGTGAATACATGATATTCAGGACTCTTCTCAGCTCTTAACTGTAGGATTCCTGTGCTTACTGATTTACCTAACTATATTTCACGGCAGTCTACTACACTTCCCCCCACACCCTTCCAATTCTCCACTTAGAACAGGTGGAGTGGAAAGCCTCATGCCTAGTTAATATTTTTAGCTCATTACGGCCAGACTGCTCTCTGTGGGGGCTCAGAGCCCAAAAATTTGGGAGAGGTGAAGATACAGAAGGACTTCTTGGTCCCATTTCTCCACTCTTTCACTGCTCTGCCACTGGCTTCACGTTCTATCTTTGACAAGAGGCAAAAAAGAGTAGCATACTGAGGGAGGTCATGGCTGGGTCCAGCTGCCCTTCCGGTCAACTTCGCAGCATAAAGATAGGATCCAACCCTGTGAAACTCCCTTTAATAACTCCTTGGGGATATGTCATCCAGGAATTTAGCAAACCCTCATAGAATCTGTTTGTATTTCCCGTCTGTGCCACTTCTCCGGGGAAGAGATTCCACATTTGCCACCAGTTTCCTCGAATTAGAAGTGGAAGACAGCATGACAGTTTTTTTTTTTAAAGCAAAAGCAAAAAAAAGAAATATTAGACTGGCAGTCAAGAAAGCTACGTTCTAATTTCAGCTCAGAGACTGAGACCTTGGACAAGTCACTTCTCTTTAAAGAAAGATCGACTAAATGATCTCTCAGGTCCCTTCCAACTCTGACATCCTATAGTTCCAACTCTTGGCTGGAGGTGGAGATCGGCGGAATTTCTTTCTTTTAGAACCGTGGGGAGGGAGACTTGCCCTCAACATCCGGCAGTGGCTAAGGTCCCCTGAGCCTGAGAAATCTCTGAACAAACTCAGTCTGAGCCTCCCCTTCCCATTCGCCCGCTCACTGGCCTCCAGGACTCACCGCCTTGCGCTGGTTACTGAGGCAGAAGGTACAGATAGTGCGGGGTTGCTGCCTAGCGTCTCCACCACTCCCAGATGCGCTGCGCTCGCCCTTGGGTCCGCAGACGGCACGGAAACACGGCTGCCCGTCTTCGCAGCCCTCGCCTAGCAGCAACACGTTGGCCAGGTGGGAGATATAGCTAGAAGCCAGGCGCAAGGTCTCGATCTTGGACAGCTTGCGATCCACGGGCTCGGTGGGGATAAGCGTGCGCAGCGCCGTGAAGGCCGTGTTGACACTCTGGGTCCGGTCCCGTTCCCGCGCGTTAGCTGCTTGTCTCTGCTTCACAACCACCACTGGTCCGCCGCCACCTCCAACGCCGCCCCCGGCCCCGGCTCGGCGGCTGCCACCACCCCCGGCCCCGCTCCCGGCCCGTCGCCGAGCCGGCTCCAACCCTTCGTAGCCGCCATACGACTGGTCCGAAGCATCGCTCTCGCTCCGGTTCTCCTCGTCCTCACTCAGTAGGCTGAGATCGGGGTACAGCACGTGGGCGGCCACTGGGCGTAGCATGGCGAATGCCATGGGGACTGGGCAGTCTGGTCCCGCTTCGGACCCTACAGTCTTAGTGCCGTGCCGTCCCGGCTACCGGGTGCGGGGCCCCGGGAGGGAGGGGCCTCGACGCGGGAGAGGGGAGCTCAGCAGTACCGCACCTAGAAGGGCTGAGGCGCGGGGCCGCCAGCTCAGACCTCCAACTTCGAACTGAGTGTAGGGACTTGGGGACTGCGCAGCGTGCGCTCTAAGGGAAAGAGCCACCGGCTCAACTATTTAAGGCCTGGTAGCTGCCGGACTTTGAGGGCGACTCTCCTAATAACCAATGAGGCTACGAAAAGGCTCCGCTGATGGCCCAATCGGAAGACACAGGTTTCCTCTACGCCCCGCCCGTAACGCAGATAGCGGTTCTCGGGAGCCAGAGGCAGGACGCCTCGTGGAGTCCTGAGGCAGGCAACCCAGGGTCCATGGCTCCCGCAGACTTCCCACAGCGGCTACTATCTCAGGCCTTACTCCTGACCAGCTGCTGTGTCCGTGAGCCGACGGTCTGAAAAGAGAGCTGGTATGCATAGTGGTAGCCTCCTTCTTATCTTACTAGCACTCTGATTTACTTTATTAGTCTGTATATCTTGGAGGTGGATCTGGGTCCTACTGAAATTCACATTTGTCCCTAAGGGAGAACCGGTGATCCATTAACTTTTCGTGTTATGTCATCTTACCTCATGTTATATGTCATGTCAGAACTGAAAGCAATGCTAGAGTCTGTCTCATGGCTTCTCCCTAGCTTCCTACAAATTCTACTTTCTGCAAAGTGGTGCCCCCACTGCTCAATTCCTTCCCTCGGAAATTCCATGCTAATTGCACTATCTATATCTTGTATGTGTATTGTTACTGCATGTTGTCTCTTCCCATTAGAATGTGAACTCTTTGAGGTCAGGGACTGTGTTTTTGCCTTTATTTGTCCTTGAGCATAGCACGGTGCCTGGCCTGGGGTAAATACTGGATAAATTCTTGTTGGTGATGATGATAATCCACACTTCCCCATTTTACAGAGGCAGAAACTGAGACCTAGAGAGGGCAAATAACGAGCCTAAATTCTCTGGGACTAGAACTTAGGCTTCCTGATTCCCAGTCCCAGGCTTTCTTCATCATAACATATTACCCCTCACCTTTTGGAGAAATGGAGAGTTTCCATACTTAGGTCTCAGATATGTATTCCCTCCCCCATTGAAGGTAACCCTTCCACACTTAATTCTTTTTCCTGTCTTTTTGCAACATATTCACCAGTGAGGGTGTGCTCAATATGCTGGAGATTTCCCTCTAGGTTTTTGAAAAATATATTTTATGTATACCAGGATAAACTTGGGCTGTCTCTCTGTTGTCCCTCACTCTCACCTGCCTACATTCTTTTTTCTGTCACATGTGTAAGGTCTTTTATGCAACTTCTATGAGGCAGATCATATTTGGTAGCATGCTGTCGTCTCTATGCTCCTCATTTCTTTGCTCCTCGTTTTTATTTCCTTTGTTCTTCTATTCACCTGCAATTTTGCTTGTTGGAAAAACATACGGTCCCATGAATTGTAGTGATATAGTACTCAGGGCTAAAAAATATGGGCTTTGGGAATGGCTTGGAGCTGCTGAAGATGCTGGGCGGTTTTCAAAATATCACCCAAACTGCTCTCCTTTTCAATTCTAGGCCCAGCTCATTTGTCCATCTGCAATGCCTATCCTATATGTATTTGACGAGTATTTGAGTAGAAACTATTGAATTGCATGTCATAATTTAGGGCAAATGTTTTTTCCCCCCAGCTGCTTGTTTTTTTTTTTTTTTATGTGAATGGATTTTTTTTTTTTAGGTTATACATGTGCAATTATGTAAAACATTTCCACGTTACTACAAGAAGACTTGAATAAAAGAAAAAATGAAAGAAAGTGAAAAATAGCATGCCTCAGTCTATATTCAAATAATATCAGTTCTTTTTCTGGAGGCAGATAGTATGCTTCATCATTAGTCCTTTGGGATTGTCTTGGATCATTGTATTGCTGAGAATAGCTGCCATTCACAATTCTTCATTAAACAATATTGCTGTTATTGTATACAATGTCCTCTTAGTTCTGCTCACTTCACTATGCATCAGTTCATGCAAGTCCAAGTTTTTCTAAAATCATCCTGCTTGTCATTTCTTGCCCACAATAATATTCCATCACATTCATATGCCACAACTTGTTTGGCCATTCTCCAATTGATGGTAATCCCTTCAATTTTCAATTCTTGGCCACCACAAAAAGAGCTCCAGTAAATATTTTTGTACAAATAGGTCTTTTTCCTTTTTCTTTTTTCTTTTTTTTTTCATGTCTTTAGGATATAGACCTAGCAGTGGATGAAAAGGTATGCACAGATTTATAGCCCTTTGGGTACAGACTAAGATTTTTTAAATAAAATTTTAATCTTTGTAGGAAAAAAATACCCATACATGCAGGGACACCCTGGGTAACCGACTAAGTAGGCCCTTCACCCTGGAATGAATCATAACCTAAGAACTGGAAAGGAAAGGCAGTTTATTCCAACCCTCTCATTTCTCAGATCAGAAAACCAAGACCCAGAGAAGATTAAGAGACTTGTCCAAACCCACACAGGTAATAAACAACAGAACTGGAATTGGAGCCTGCTTCCTTCAATTTACAATCCAGGACCCTCTCCTCTATGCCATTCTTTCTCAAGAATTCCTGTATCATACCTCCCACTTGTTTCCACTAAATTGGCCCAAGTAGATTCTTGCCTTAGAATCTCAGCCTGACAAGCCAAGCTGATGTTAAAATCACAAGGGAGATGCCCTTCTGCCCTGACTCCTCTCCTTCACACTCTTTCTCTCAGTAATAGGAGCCCATGCCAGACCTCTGGCTGCCCCGGGGATTCCAAGTGGGTCCCCATTGTCCTGTCCTCCTCATCTCTACCTGACTAATCCCCAAATCAATTCAGCCTGAGAGCTGATAGGTTCATGGGAGCAAGGTAGAGAAACAAGACATTTGTATTTTAATGAGGTTTTAAATACAAACATTTATTAAGCCTTCTGGTTTCTTCTTAGCTTAAATAGGCTGCATCTTATTAAGTGGAAATGGCCCCCAAAACATCATCTAGAAAAGGCATAACCGGAAAAGAAGATGGGTTGGTCATGTGAAAATGATGAATAACATCTGGACAGTCAGAGTGCTGCATTGGTACCCCTTGAATGTTAAAAGGCCAACCCCTTCAGTTTACAGGTGAATTGAACAGAGTTTCTGAACAGAGGTCCAGAGGTCTAAGTGACTTACCCATGGTTATACTGCAAGAGGGATGGGGAAGACTTCACCTAGGAGGGGCTACTTCAGCTGTGTCTTGAAGAAAGAAAGTATTTTAACACTTGGAAAAAAGAGTAGGGACTTCAGCCCAAGCAGGGACTACCTGTGAGAATGTAAGGAAGAGGGACATTTACTTTCAAATTAAGAGAAAGAAGAGCTAAAAGTTCAGTTTGGCCTAACCATGGAATGTTTGAAGGGGTGTAATATAGCATATAATTGGGGAGATAGGGATTTGACAGAGATTCCAGCCAGAAAATAAACCAGCAAACATTTAGCCTCCATTCCTCTATCTGAGCACAGCAGGTCTACAAATTTTTATCTGTTTCTGGATCTCCTTGGGTGCTAAGCATGAAGGTAGAAGAAGACATTACTAACCTTTTTGTACTGAATCCCCATTATCCTAGAAGAGGGTGAAATAGCTTTGAAAGTAACTCATGAGAGATTCTTATTGCATTATCATTTCATCATTTCTCTTCTTTGGGCCCACTACCCCCAGGCCATTTTCTTACCCTGAACTTTGCCCCCAACCTTGTGCCCTTTTAGCCTTCTACCTTTGCCTTTTGCTCTGGAAACTGTAATCAAATCAACACTACCTCTGCTTTGGAAAGAGATGGCCAATCAACCACCCTACTCCTCCATCTACCATCTGTAATGCCAAGCAAAGGCAACTTCAAAGTTTGGATTACCAGCGTAGTAGACCCCATTTATTCAGCAAACATTCACAGAACAGAGAAAGTCAAAATACAGTGTAACTTGTTCCTTTAGCAAGTAAGTTCTCAATTCAATCCAGGTACTACTCCACCCTTAGACAGTACATTCATTTAGTCAGTCA